>OX637405.1:11289588-12519588 GCA_951799425.1 Ilex aquifolium
AAAAATGGTGACAATTGAGTCGTACCGTCTCTCGTTTCATTCATATTATTTTGAGCTTGTGTTAAATATTAACTCGAACCATCTAATTAATCGTATCAGATGTTCTGACACTAAGTCGACATATTTATTAATCGTGTGGTGATTGGATTGACACGAACAACCTGCGAATTAGAAATTCTAGACCAACACTATTTTACCCCCTCAATCAAACACACCACCCATAGTCCCTCTTTAAACTAATAATCTACTTGACATTTATGGCATCAACTCTTTAGTGAAAAAATAACCCAATGCTACATGGATTCATATAATCCTTACCAGGAAATGAGACAAACTAAATATTTTCCTCGTAAAATACCAATTAAACATATTTGTCGTATAAAAATCGAGTTATGCAAGCTCAGCCTAGCTCCTACTGTGTATAATGTTTGGCGAGAGAGAAACAATAGAGTCAGCAATCTCTTCACGGACCCCAACAACCTGGAAAAAATCATCCAATACACCCTCAGAGATAGTCTTCTCTCTTTGAGGTTTAAGAATTCAAATTTGAATAGGCAACTTGCACACCAATGGCAGATCCTTGCATTCTGCCTAAGATAATTTTCTTGTGTGTTTCTTTTTGAATACCATGTTGCTGCTCTTGCTATATAGGATTTGGGGGAAGTACTGACTCAAGGCCTATACTTCCCCTTGAATTCTAGATACTAGAGTAAGACACATGCTTTTGTTTTTAGGTTGGTGATCCTTTGAATGTTAGGACACCTTCTTACTTGTAAAGTAATGGTTCTAATCAATACAATTTTACCTTCTGAAAAAAAGTATTATTCTTAAATTTTTAGACACGTTTCAGACATGTCTGAATAAGTTTTAGACATATTGGGGTCATTCCTAAATTATTGGATTGTCTTGTTAATATATAGAAATGAGTGTCATTATGTATTTAATTATAGAGTAATACATAGAAAATTGTTCTCACCATTTTGTATATAGAAAAAAGTATTTATTGATATCATTGATTTGTAACGTTTTTAAATGATAAAAACTCGTCAAATTCAATTGTTAATGACAACAATTAGTCTCATACAAAGTTTTAATTAATTTCTTCTTATTTTTTATTGTTCATGTCATGTAAATTGGTTTTTAACCTTTTATGTTTAATGAATTTTTACGCATTAAATATAATTATAGTAAATCTGAATTTATGAACTTTTGTGGACAATTGAAAAAAAAAATGGAAAATAATATTTGGAACTAATTTTGGAACCTAATGTTAGGACCTAATTCAATGCAATCCTTGGAGTGAAAGTGGGCTCCATCTAACATCAGAACTTACAACTAATCCAATAGTTACATTCAATTAGGTATCTGATTAAGGGTGTGTTTGTTAACTCAAATTCAACACTTAAAATGAATGTATTCGGCACTTATTAATTAAACCCGTTTGATAACTAAAATTTAAACCCTCTTAATATGTTAAGTGCTCCTTAAAAATATGCTATAATATTAAGTAGGAGATCCCTTACTTAATTCTGAAAGCTGAAAACACTCAGCAAAACCATATTTATTAATATTTATAATATGACAATTATACCCTGAAATATTTTACAATCCTATTAAAACTCTAATTAGTCTTATTTTCAAAACCCCTAACCTATCTATCCTCTTTGCCGATCTCTTCTTTAGCGGGTAACAGATAAATCTTCTTCCTTGTCTTCTTCTTCTTCTTCTCCTTCCCTTATCTTCTTCAACAAATATATACATAACCAATAATTACACATACACAATTACACACACACATACGCACACACTGTACACACACATAGTTAACTACACACACACATATATTAGTTATTTTTTTTTTTTTCGATAAGATTTTATTGTTCACTTATTGTGTTATTCATATGTTATTTATTTATTTATTTTATCAGATGTTTGTTAAATGTAAACTACAATATGATAATAGTGATTATGATTTATGTTATGACATATTTTATAAATTTTTCAAATTAAAGAGTAGAAAGGTAAAAATGAAAATTAATTTATTTTCAGACATCAGCTCTTTGTAGTTATCAAACAGTTTAGTTCATCGGTATTTAAATTTCAGTGGATACCAAACAGTCCATAAATTCAGCATTCAGCTTTCAACTTTCAGTCTTCAGATTTCAGCTTTCAGTTTTATCAAATACCACCTAAGTTCCTAAAATTATAAGTTCCATAGCATTGCTCAAAAGAAACTAAAACTTATTAATGTGCCCACCCTAAAATATTTTTCTGACTCTGCCCTTAAGTAAAAGTGTTGTAATATATTATGGATGAACTCACTAACTATATGTAACATTTTAGGTAGGTACAAGTTCTAGATATATGTATTGGACTTTGAATTACCGGACTTTCCAATCTCCCAGTACTTGATAATAATTGCGTGGTATGAATTCTAGATATGAGTTCTAGGTACGAGTTCTAGATATATATATATATATATATATATTAATAACTCCATGCCATTGTCATCTGAGACCACCACGACTTGATAATAGCTGTGAATCTAGGTTCCTAGTTCAAATCTACAACCTTTATAAAATAATTGCGTGGCAAATGGGGTTCATGAAAGGTCTAACTTGGAATATTCCAAGTACGAGATATTACAACGTAAATTTGGATATTACGAATACAGTTCAAATCTAATAATCAATATCTCTAAAATTATTTTTATTCGTACTTATCATTTATTTTTTACAAATCCTGTGATTGGTGATAGTTTTATGCCGTTGTTAAAACAAATTTTCAACTTGCCCAAAGGAAGATACTACACAGACTTACATTAAATCCATACAACACTAGAAGGGATTGCTTGTGATATTTGACACCAATCTTATACAAAGCTTGGTACTCTCATTGTGCATAAAGAGGTAAACACGTTCAACCATATCTATCTAATATTACAACTAAGAAGTTCAATTATTCACTTATAAAAACACACAAACGGTTAAGATTGATTCAATTTTTATTTTTTTTTGATTCAATGATAAAAAATTTATCCCAAAAATATCAATTTTTGTACACGACCCCGAAGGTTAGACAACCCAATCAACATACTCCCTAATGTTAAACAATCCCTTCAATCCACACCTACTCTCTCTTCATTTTAATTTTAAATTGCGTAATTAAAAAAAATAAATTATTATTTTAAAATACAAATATTTCAAAAACAACTCGATTTTTAATATTGTATAATGTCTTCAGACATGATGTTATTGCTAGTTATTCAATACGTCACCAATTTTCACCTTGAACAATACTACAAAACACAAAAAGTTATAACCTAAATGCATATCATCCCATCCCTTGGATTAGTGGGTCCCATCAATTTTTTCAGTGGGACTCACTCATCCCACACTCATCTAAAGGATGATATGCATTTGAGTTTTAACTTTTGTGTTTCATTTGAGTTATGTAACATTTTACTTTCACCTTTTAGCTCCTACAATTCAATCAAGCCCTTCTTTAGCCTTTCTCGTCACTCATTCAATTGTGCTACTTGTTGTTTTTTATCCAACAAAATGGGAAAAAATCATATAGTTCCAGAACAACTCATGTAGTACTAGATAAGATGGGAAAAAATCAGATCAAATTTGTCGTGTCAACAACGGGTTATTTATGCTAGATACTAATTCCGTTTATTTATTATTCATGTAGTATAATTTCTGCATTTGTATCGTACTAATGCGTTATTTTAAAAATAATACTCCAAAAATCCTAAATTGGGACACCATTATTTCTAGAGAGACTAACACATAGAATATTAAATGTGTTTGAGTCGTTGTCTTGTGGAAAAAATTGGGCACTGTCTTACTAATCTAAAATCCATTTACAAATATATATGTAGCCTGTATACATTAAGACGAGTGGTTGAAGACCTGACGTTTATTTTTTTGTCTAAATCGGTTGCTCTCAGACAAAAATGGAATTTTCTACCATCTTACCCTGATTTCTAAACTTTTTTTTTTATTTTTAAATTTCATGTTTTATTTATTTTTCAATCTACTATTATTTGAATGAAAGCAAGGTTATAATTGATGATACCTGGGGTGGATTCTAAATAAGTGTGAGCTCGGGAACTGAGGTCAGACAGGGAGGTCAGGTATGTCAGCCAGAGCTCAACAGATCAGACCTCGTACTCCCCTCAGATGAAGCAATAGATGAAGTACGGAGGCGACAACTGGCTGATGGAAGATACCCTCGAAGCAACAGAAGGCTATAACTGAGGCATAAAACTCTCAGTTAACCGGGATCCTCTTCTAAAATTGGGGGAAGTCCAGCGTGTGAAGAGCGAAGATCTCGCTGCAGACCCCTTCAAGTCAGGGGCTAGAATATAAATACTGTACAACGCCTCCATTAAAGGGGCGGACCAAGTGGTAACAAAAACTCTCAGTAAACAGGAATCATTGAGAATAAAAACCACTGGAGAAAGAAGCTCCATTCAAAAAGTGGACTAGCCGAGCTCAGTGAACCACTATATTCCACTTGTGTTAAGCCTTGCAGCAGCTTTTTTTCCCCTAAGTTAGGAATATCCCAACACCTCCACTCTGATTCTCTCAAACTGCTCAGTCGCGTAATTTACACCATCAGTTTGGCGTCGTCTGTGGGAACGATTGTTCCTGTTAAAAATACACTAACGTTTCAGTAATTGATGGTCTTGACACGCAACATGAGTAGAAATCAAGCGAATCCCCCATGAATGCAGCACCAACAGGAGGTCACAAGTGGAAGGCAACAGGAAAACCCTCACGATTTTGTGCCCACTGCCGAGGATAACCTTCCTGCAGTGAATCCCCCAACGAACAACGAGTTGGAAGCCCTCCGCCTAGTCAATCAGCGCTTACTTCAGCAAAACGAAGAACTCTTGAAGCTCTTGCAAGGTCCTCAGTAGACACGACCGATCCACGAAGGTCCCCCACAAGGGGAGCATCAACGCCTCGACCCCCTTAGGGAGGTAAACGATGGGGGAGAGAATGGCCACGCCGTAGGGCAGGCTCATTTTCCACCGCCTAGGAATGGGGACAACAAAGAAATGCAGAGCCAGAATGATAGGTTCGAGAAAAACGATTTCCTCCCTTTCCAGCAGGAAATGATGGAGTAGTATTGGGAACAACACTTCGGAGACATCCAAAAAGAGCTCAGCCACATGAAGGAAGTCGTGAGGGGTAAAACCCTAGTAACGATGGATGCTCTAGTGCGGCAAACCGAGTCACCATTCACTGTTGGGGTCCTGCATTTTCCTCTCCCCCTAAAGTTCAGGATGCCTCAAATAGAGGCTTTCGATGGGACCAAAGATCTCATGGATCACCTTAACACCTATAAGAACCAGATGTAGTTGCATGGATATCAAGACCCTGTGCGTTGCCGCGCCTTCGCCATCACATTGAAGGGCTCGGCCTTGGCATGGTTTAACAGGTTAACCTCAGCGTCAATCTCTTCCTTCAAGGAGCTCTCCATATCCTTCGTATCCCATTTTATAGGAGCTTGGATTTACAGAAAGCCGAGCTATCACTTGTTGAGTGTGAAACAAGGGCCCAACGAGAACTTACGGACTTATGTCTAGAGGTTTAATTCAGAATCTCTGAAGGTGGATGTCCCAGATGAGAAATTCGCTATCATTGCTTTCATCGCCGGGCTAGGAGTGCAATCAAAGGACTTGATATTCTCCATATCAAACAACCCGCAAGCAAGTATGGCAGAAGTGCTAGCCAAGGCGGAGAAGTATATCAATGGAGAGGAAGCCCTCCTCTCGAAGGTAGAAAGCTCATCCTCGCAGAAGGAAAAGAGGAAAGAAGAGAAGAAGAGGGATCGAAGTCCCAGGAAGGAGAGAGAGCGAGACAGGTCTCCGAGAAGAGACAGGGATCGTTCCCCCAAAAGAAGGGGGAATGTCAGAGATCGCCTAGGACCTCCACAACCAGAATTACAGCCAAGGTATGCACCTCGGCAGTTCACACCGCTTACAGCTACAGTATCCCAGGTCCTGTATGAAGTCCAAAATGAGAAATTCCTCAGATGGCCACCTCGGATGAAGGCAGATCCAACAAAAAAGGATGCAACCAAGTATTGTGAGTATCACAGGGACCACGGTCACCTCACAGATGATTGTATCCAATTGAAAAAAGAGATCGAGTTCCTGATTCAACGAGGACAGTTACGACATTTCATGGCCCCAGAAAACCAGAACCGAGCTCCGCCACGTCCAGTACCTCAGCCGCAAGCGTTGGTACAACATCAACAACCTTTGGGGGAGATCAGAGTGATATCAGGAGGATTTGCAGGAGGTGGGGAGTCCAGCTAGGCTAGAAAGGCTCATCTGTGCCGAATCAAAACTGATGAGGCACTGGAAGTGCTTACTGTATCCAAGTTACCATGACTAAACACAGCAATCACTTTCCCCAATGCAAATTTGGAAGGGTGCCAGCATCCGCACGATGACCCCTTGGTAGTAAGAGTCGTCGTTGCCAACAGAACAGTCTATAGGGTTCTCATTGACAATGAAAAGCTCAGCAGATATCATTTTCGCGCCTGCATTCGACAAAATGGAGATAGGCAGAGAGAAACTCAAGCTAGTAAGCGCTCATTTACTGGGGTTCTCAGGGAAAAGAGTGCTGCCCCTAGGATCAATCTAGCTCGTGCTCACCCTAGGGAATCCTCCTGCTAGGCCACCACTACTGTGAGATTTCTAGTGGTGGATGCACCTTCTGCGTACAATATTTTGCTCGGGAGGCCTTCCCTTAATGCCATGAAAGCCATTCCTTCTGCCTACCACCTTGTTGTGAAATTTCCTACAGAAAACGGAGTCAGAGTGGTCCGTGGAGATTAGCGTGTGGCACGAGAATGTTACATGGCATCTGTGAAAAAGAGGGAGGTTGAAAATATACAGTTAGATGAACTCGACATGAGGGATGAGCTAAACACCAGGCCGATGCCCTCAGGAGAGCTGGAGCTCGACGAGGAGCCGGAACACCTTGTTTACGTGGGGTCCAAACTAAGCTGAGAAATTAAAGACCTCCTTATCCAGTTCTTAAAAAGAAATATGGAGGTGTTTGCCTGGAAACAGGAAGAGATGAAGCGTATTGACCCTCGATCATTTCACACAAGCTCAGTGTGAATCCTGCCTGTAAACCCGTCAAACAGAAGCGAAGAAGCTTTGCCCCAGAGCGTCAAAAGGCGATCAATGAGGAGGTCAGCAAGCTCCTCCATGCTAAGGCCGTCAGAGAAGTAGACTACCCTACTTGGCTGGCGAATGTGGTTCTCGTTAAAAAGACCAATGGCAAATGGCGCCTCTGCATCGACTTCATAGACCTCAACCGAGCTTGCCCCAAGGATAGTTTTCTCTTACCTCGGATTGATCTGATTGTGGACGCCACTGCTGGGCACGAACTCTTTACCTTTATGGACGCTTTCTTAGGGTATAACCAGATCAGGATGGACCCCGTTGATCAAGAGAAGTCCTCTTTCGTAACAGAGCAGGGAACATATTGCTATCAGGTCATGCCCTTCGGGTTGAAGAACGCTGGAGCCACTTATCAGCGTCTAGTAAACCGAATGTTCCAAAAACAGCTAGGGACATCAATGGAAGTCTACATCGACAACATGTTGGTTAAGTCATTAAAAGCGGAACTCCACATCGAGCATCTGGAGGAGTCGTTCCAGGTCTTGAAAGAATACAAAATGAAGCTCAACCCCGACAAATATGCTTTCGGAGTATCAGCGGGGAAATTCTTGGGCTTCATAGTCAACAGCACAGGAATTGAAGCCAATCCGGAGAAAGTGAAGGTAGTAATGGACATGCAGCCGCCATCTAATACAAGGGAGGTTCAGCGTCTAACAGGAAGAATAGCATTCCTGAGTCGTTTTGTGTCCCGATCAAGTGACAAGTGCTAGCCTTCTTTCAAGTTTAAAAGAAGGCATTCCAGTGGGATACTCGATGTGAAAAAGCGTTCAAAGCCTTGAAGGATTATTTAAGCTCTCCATCGGTTCTGGTAAGCTCCTTGGAAGGGGAAGTACTTACTCTCTACTTAGCGGTCTCAGATTTCTCGACCAGCGCAGCACACTAGTAAGGGAGCGAGACAGAGCTCAGCAACCAGTTTATTACTGTAGCAGAGCTCTGAGGGGAGCAGATGAGAGATATCCAAAAATGGAGAAGCTTCTCCTAACTTTGGTCACAACTGCTAGGAGACTTAGACCATACTATTGAGGTTCCAACAGATCAGCCGATGAAGCAAGTACTGCATCAGCCAGAATCTTTGGGGAGATTAGTTAAGTGGGCCATTAAGCTCAGTGAGTTCGACATCAGGTACAAGCCCAGAACAATAATCAAAGGGTAGGTCCTAGCAGATTTTATCGCAGAATTCGCACCAGAAGCACAAGCGGAGGTAGCATAGCTGGTACCCAACCTCCCTGCATGGAAGCTTTCAGTGGACGGAGTTGCCAACGCTCAAGGAAGCGGTGCTGGGCTGATTCTAACCTCCCCAGACGGAATAGATGTGGAGTACACTCTCAGGTTTGGGTTTAAGACTTCAAACAACGAAGCAGAGTATGAAGCTATCATTGCTGGACTTAACCTCGCACTTTCGATGGAGGCGGAACAGCTTGAGATCTGCAGTGACTCCCAGCTCGTGGTGAAGTAGATAGAGGAGTCCTATGAGGCCAAGGGCGAGAAATTGGTCCTTTACCTCAGAAAGGTGTAGGAACTAATTAAGAAATTTGTTCAGGTCAAGATCAAACATGTCCCTAGAGCTGAGAATTCACGAGCAGATGCATTGGTAAAACTGGCAATAGCCTCGCAGGATAACTTGGATAGGTTAATCCCAGTGGAACACTTAGCAGAACCGTCTGTGAGTACTAAGGAAGAAGAAGTGCTCCCTGTTTTGGCCTCGCCAAGCTGGATAACCCCCATCAGAGTGTATCTGCAAAATGGAACCTTGCCAGAAGATCCCAAAGAAGCTGCGAAGCTAAGAACCAGGTCGGCCAGATTCTTTATCCTGCAGGGGAACTTTTATAAGCGAGGGAATCTGCAGAAACCACATCGGAGCTCGAGCGCTGGCAAGAAAAGCTTTGAGACAAGGATACTATTGGGCCACCATGCTCAGAGACACCATGGACCTGGTCAAGAAGTGTAAAGTTTGCCAACTACATGCCAATATCTCCCATTGCCCGACGGAGCTCCTAACGTCAGTAGTGAGCCCCTGGCCATTCCAGCAATGGGGTTTCGACATCCCTGGGCCCCTGCCCGTGGGAGTGGGGCAGTGCAAGTTCGCTATCATAGGGGTGAATTACTTCACCAAATGGGCGGAAGTGGAACCCCTGGCAACGATCACAGAGCAAAAGGTACAGAATTTCACATGGAAGTCTATAATATGCAGGTTTGGAATCCTCAGGGCTATCGTCTCTGACAATGGGAAGCAGTTCGACAACCCTAAGTTCAAAAAATTCTGCGCTGAGCTAGGGATAAAGAATTACTTTTCGGCTCCAGCTCACCCGCAATCCAACGGACAAGCAGAGGTCACCATCCGAACTATAAAAGCAGCCTTGAAAATCAAACTAAAGGCTCTAAAGCGGAAATGGGTGGAGCACATCCCAAAAGTACTATGGGCCTACAGAACAACCTCCAGGTCATCAACCGAGGAAACACCGTTCGCTTTGACTTTTGGTACCGAAGTAGTGGCTCCCGTGGAGATTAGCATACCTTCCCCCAGGGCAAAGCTCCCAGATCCCAATTTCAATAACGAATCACTCAAGCTGAGTCTCGATCTCCTAGACGAAAAAAGAGACCGAGCTCTTGACCAGATCAAAAGTTATCAAAGGAAGGCAGCCAAATACTACAACAGAAGGGTCAAGCTCAAAAGCTTTAAAGTTTGAGATCTAGTGCTTAGAAAACTTCTCGCAGCAAAGAAAGATCCTACCAATGGGAAGTTGGGGCCAAATTAGGAGGGCCCTTACATCATCTCAAGGGTGGTCAGACCTGAAAACTATGAGTTACAAACAGAAGAAGGGAAGATCCTACCTCATACTTGGAACGCAGAGCATCTTAAAAGGTTTTTTCAATAAATTTCTTTTGTAATAAGACCATTCAATAAAACAGTAAAGTTTTTTCTATAAGACTGCCTAAAATAGCTAAAAAGCTAACGATGAGCCCCTCAGCTTATAAAAACTAAGATGAGCTCTCCAGCTCATAAATTTAAGATCAGCTCCTCAGCTCATAAAAACTAAGATGAGCTCTCCAGCTCATAAATCTAAGATGAGCTCTCCAGCTCATAAATTTAAGATGAGCTCTCCAGCTCATAAATTTAAGATGAGCTCCTCAGCTCATAAAAACTAGGATGAGCCCATCAGCTCATAAATTTAAGATGAGCTCCTCAACTCATAAAATTCAGAAGGACTAATCAGTCCGTGAAAGCAATAAGCTCTGAGGATCGCAGGATACAATAGGAAGCCACAAAGCAGCAAAAAGAGGTCTGTATTTCAAGCTCTCATGAAGTACGAAAGGAAAAGATAGGGAATAAACAATCACTAGGAGAAATTACAAAAGTGTTGTTGTCCAAATTTGGTATTGACAATTTACGTGCAAGTATACACGATCAACAAGTAATAAAGTGATAAGTAGAGTATCGTTCTCTCGGAGAATTATTACTAATAAATTCCAAATACTAACTTTATATCAATTCAATTTTATTTAAGCAATTGGAATTAACTATCGAATGACTAAATTAAAACTAAATCTAATTTTAACAATCAAGGGTTGAATTTACCGGATAAAAGAAGTTAAGATTACAACTTCCCCTAATGCTTCATATAAATCTCTCCACTCTCTTTCCAGCTAATTGATCAAAATAAATTGTTAACTAAGATTTCAAAATTATTTATCAAACCTCTTCCGATAGTAAGATAAACATATCTCTCCCAATTAAATTACTATATTCCTATGTAAAATAAGTTGGAATAGATTTATTAAGTTCAAACTCTCATAAAAGTTACACACGGCATATAGATATATTCCTATCCTATACACAAACCCGCTATTCAATCCTAAGAAGAATCAACCAGACGCATGTCATCAAATTCCGATCTATCCCTAGAATTCATCTCCCAATTTCATCTAGTGAATCAAATTAATTGGTGGCCACATAATCATATACTAAGCACAAAATATGACAAACAACTCATGTATGATCAATAGAACGAGAATCGAGAGTAGATCAATTTAACTAGACATTAGGTTCCGTTGCAATCTTAATAAAAATTTAGTTCATAATGTAATTGAAAAATATCATTCTCAAATTAAACAACATCTCAAAAAATCAAGAACTAAAAGTAAGAGAAAAGGAATGAAAACTTAGTTGCAATCTTCAACTCTTCTCTAGCCTTCAAGTCCGATTTTCTTCGCGTCGCCTCCTTCGATTCTTGCCTTCAATTTTCTATCAATCCTTGGTCTTCTTCTTATCTTTTCAGCCCCCAAAAATCAGTCCATATCTTTCCAACTCAAACTCTAGCATATATGTAGCATTAGAATACAATTTCGGGTCAAAAACAAGTCAGAATTCGCGTCAAGAGCCAACACAAGCAACACAAGCGCCTAGGCGCTGCTTGGACAGAATGTGGGCGCTGGGGCGCTGCCCCTTTTTAAACCTAAAGCTCCCCTTGTTGCTCAGCCTTAAAAAATCCAACACTTAGGCTCCAAATTGACCTTGTTTCCTTCCAAATGTTCTTGTTTGCTTCCAAATGATGATTCCTACCAAATAACATCAAAACACACAAAACAAATAAAAAGGAACATAAAATAATTGAAAACTTGCAATTTCATCAAGCCGAAAATACTCAATTCGTTGGTATTAAACCGACTCATCAAATACCCCCAAACTTAAATCTTTGCTTGTCCTCAAGCAAAATACTAAGAACACAAACTATAAGAATTAACTCTAACAACCAACTACTCAAACAATGTATCAATATGAATCCGAATAATGGATCCAAAAGTTACTACAAAAAATTAATTCACGGGAAACTTCAAAACAGTGCATAGTCTATCAATTCAACATACTCCTTAATTTTACCTCCGCTCATGACCCTTTAAATACATGTACATATCCGAACTATTCAAGCTAGTCATCACCCAAATATATTTACATAATCAAATGCTTCATAGGAGATACTCAATATCAACTCTATGAACTTACGTTTCACATCAACCTCTGCTAATTAAGGCAAACATATAAGTAGAAGGTATAAATATTTTTTTTTTCTCTCATTTTTTTTTCTTTCTCTTTTCCATTCGTTTGGTGAGTGCATTTTATGCTCCATCTCACCTCCTATTGAGCGAGTGCGTTTTACGCTCCATCTCGTTCTCAACATGTGTTTATGAGTGAGTGCGTTTTACGCTCCATCTCTACTCACCACATGCCCCTTTCTTTTTTTTTTTTCTCTAATAATTTTTTATTTCATGAAGGATCAAATCAAACTAATTTTCAAACTCTCATTTTTTTTTTCTCAAATAACCATCATATCAAAAATTTCCCCCAAACTAATATGAAAACCTCAATTTGCTTTGAATGATGCTTAAATAAGTTTATAGAGTTTCAATGATATCTCCCACAAGCATTTAACCAAATAAATTCTCTAAATAATGACTAACCAAACATATGGGTATGTGCTCATGCATGAAAAGATCACAAATAGTGTAAAATCAACTAGTATGTCAAACTACAAACTCAACATGTTCATCAATTTCCCTAGAATTGACAATTAATCCCAATCATCATTGGCCATAATCAAATTCAATCAACTCATTGCTCAAGTCGTAATAAAACATGCAATCTAAATGCATACCTAATAATGCAAATGCAAACGAAAACACCCCCAAACTTAAACTAAACATTGTCCTCAATGTAAAAAGTAGGAAAATTTAAGATGACTTCCCTGAGACTTCGCTAGTTGGCATCATCGTCAGTGTCCTCGTCGTCCGCTGAGTCGGGAGTGTATTCGGGAAACATAGGTAGCCTGTTCTTCGATCCTAGTAAGGCTTTGTGTATGCTCCAACTTTATGTTCTATCCTTGGGATCTGCAAGCAATTGACATACCAATTAAAATGCACTAACTAACTAACTAACTACATTATTTCTTATAAAAAATTAAATTAAAATAAAATGAAATAAAACTTAGAAACTAAAATTTGGGTTGCCTCCCAATTAGCGCTTGTTTTATAGTCTTCAGCCTGACTACTCCCTGTATCATCCCGGGTCGACATGGGTAATTGAGATCTTTTCATGATCAATGTCGCCGCCCTAATATTGCTTCAGTCTCTGCCCGTTCACCTTGAAAGTTCTTTTCGAATTGGCTTCCTTGACTTCAGTCGCTCCATGTAGGAACACATCCTCTTTATATTGCTTGGCGTTCTCAAATGGATCTGAAATACAACTTCCTATAAATACCTCATTCACTGCCTTGTCAATCATATCAACCTGAAAACATTCTTCCGCTTCCTCTGAAAATTTCATAGCTGAAAATACATTGAATGTAACCTCTTGATCTTGGACTCGCATAGTTAACTCACCTTTCTGTACATCGATAAGTGTTCTCCCCGTTGCTAAAAATGGTCGCCCAAGAATAGTAGGTATTTCCCTATCCTCCTCACAATCTAAGACTATGAAATCAGCTGGAAAAATGAATTTATCCACTTTCACTAGAACGTCCTCAACTATGGCCATTGGATAAGTGAGTGATCTATCCGCCAGCTGCAATGTGACATTTGTAGATTTTACTTCTTTCAAACCCAATTGCTGTTAAATTGAGAGTGGAATCAAGTTAATACTAGCTCCCAAGTCACACAATGCTTTCCCAAAAAATTGACTGCCTATTGTGCATGAAATTGTGAAGCTACTCGGATCTTTGAGCTTTGGTGGTAGGTTCTTTTGAAGAATAGCACTACACTCCTCCGTAAGTGCCACTGTCTCAAAATCACCTAGTTTTCTCTTCTTTGACAGAATTTCCTTCAAAAATTTCACATAATTAGGCATTTTCTCCACTGCTTCTGCGAAAGGGATATTTATTTGGAGCTTCTTAAACACTTCCAAGAATTTAGAGAACTTCTTATCCTACTTCTGTTTATGCAAACGTTGTGAAAACGGCACGGGAGGCACAATAGGTCTCAGATTACCTCCATTAGAACATACAACTGGATCTTCTTCTTTCTTTTCATGTTCCACATTCTTGCTATCTTTTATTTTTTTACCCTCAGTATTATCTCCATGTGATTGTTTTGGAGTTCCACCAACAACTTCAGGTAACTCTTTTCTGCTTCGTAATGAAATAACATTGCAGTGCTCCTTACCTTCCCTCTTAGGATTGATCTCCGTATCGCTAGGTAGAGTGTCTTGAGGTCGGTTGTTAATGGCATTAGCAAGCTGACCCATTTGATTTTCCAGGTTTCGGACTGATACTTCCATACTATTCATCCTTGTCTCACTTTGTGCTATATACCTGGAAAACAGCTCCTCTAAATTTGACTTCTTTTCCTGCTATGGTGGAGTTTGATTCTGAAAGCCTAATGTGCATGATTGTGTTGGAGCAGAAGTTTGGGCTTGATTATTATTCCAAGACAAGTTCGGATGAGTCCTCTAACCAGGGTTATAATTGTTAAAATTATTGTCATGTTGCTGCTTGTTGAAGTTACAAACGTATTGTACCGACTCTGAAATAATTGCACATTGATTGCTCGGATGGTTCCCGACACACAATTCACAAACAACTGCCACACCCTGAATAGGTTGCACCCCTAAAGCATCAATCTTCTTTGCCAACGTAGCCACATGTGCAGCCAATGCAGTAACTGCATCAACTTCGTAAATCTCTGCTACCTTTGGCTGATTGATCCTTGTAGAGGGCCACTGATAATTATTAGCAGCCATCGTCTCTAATAACTTGTAGGCTTCATCAAAATTTTTTCCCATCAATGCCCCTCCTGCAGCTGCATCAATACTGGTCCGAGTAGCACTAAACAACCTGTTGTAGAACGTTTGAACTTGTAACCAATTAGGAATACCATGGTGAGGGCATTTTCGGAGTAAGTCTTTGAATCGCTCCCAAGCTTCATAGAGAGTCTCAGAATCATGCTGTGCGAATGAAGTGATGTCGTTCCTCATCCTTGCAATTTTAGCTGGCAGAAAGAATTTAGCTAAGAATTTTTGAGCTAAATCTGTCCACGTAGTAATAGAACCCAGTGGCAATGAATGCAACAAACTCTTTGCCTTATCGCGAAGTAAGAAAGGGAAAAGTGGGAGTCTAATCGCATCCTCAGAAACCCCATTGCATCTGAATGTGTCGCATATCTCCAGAAAACTCATCAAATGATCGTTTGGGTCATCGTTAGGCAAACCCCCAAACTGCACTGAATTCTGAATCATTTGAATGGTACCCGGCTTGATCTCGAAATTGTTTGCTTGAATTGTGGGCCTTTGAATGCTCGATTGTATTTCTGTAACAAGAGGCATATCATAATCCCTGAGCGATTTATGTTCATCGTCAGCCATAATTGCTTGATTATTTACTTCTTGACACTGCTTTTGCAAGTTTCGGAGCTTTCTTTCGATTTCGTCTTCGTACGGTAGTGGTTCCTGACCTGTAGATTGTGTTTGCATACAAAAATTTAAGAGCACATGCGAAAGTAATTAAAACAGAAAATTAAATAAGTTTAAACTAAGATTAAATTGATTGAAATTAATGTTGAAATAATTACTAGAATAAATTTCCCGGCAACGGCGCCAAAAACTTGTTGTCCAAATTTAGTATTGACAATTTACGTGCAAGTATACACGATCAACAAGTAATAAAGTGATAAGTAGAGTATCATTCCCTCGGAGAATTATTACTAATAAATTCCAAATACTAACTTTATATCAATTCAATTTTATTTAAACAATTGGAATTAACTATGGAATGACTAAATTAAAACTAAATCTAATCTTAACAATCAAGGGTTGAATTTACCGGATAAAAGAAGTTAAGATTACAACTTCCCCTAATGCTTCGTATAAATCTCTCCACTCTCTTTCCAGCTAATTGATCAAAATAAATTGTTAACTAAGATTTCAAAATTATTTATCAAACCTCTTCCGATAGTAAGATAAACATATCTTTCCTAATTAAATTACTATATTCCTATGCAAAATAAGTTGGAATAGATTTATTAAGTTCAAACTCTTATAAAAGTTACACACGACATATAGGTATATTCCTATCCTATACACAAACCCAATTATGCAATCCTAAGAAGAATCAACCAGACGCATGTCATCATATTCCGATCTATCCCTAGAATTCATCTCCCAATTTCATCTAGGGAATCAAATTAATTGGTGGCCACACAATCATATACTAAGCACAAAATATGATAAACAACTCATGTATGATCAATAGAACTAGAATCGAGAGTAGATCAATTTAACTAGAAATTAGATTCCGTTGCAATCTTAATAAAAATTTAGTTCATAATGTAATTGAAAAACATCATTCTCAAATTAAACAACATCTCAAAAAATCAAGAACTAAAAGTAAGAGAAAATGAATGAAAACTTAGTTGCAATCTTCAACTCCTCTCTAGCCTTCAAGTCCGATTTTCTTCGAGTTGCCTCCTTCGATTCTTGCTTTCAATTTTCTATCAATCCTTGGTCTTCTTCTTATCTTTTCAGCCCCCAAAATCAGTCCATATCTTTCCAACTCAAACCCTAGCACATATGTAGCATTAGAGTCCAATTTCGGGTAAAAAACAAGTCAGAATTCGCGTCAAGAGCCAACACAAGCAACACAAGCGCCTAGGCGCTGAAAAGGCGCTGCTTGGACAGAATGTGGGCGCTGGGGTGCTGAAAAGGTGTTGCCCCTTTTTAAGCCTAAAGCTCCCCTTGTTGCTCAACCTTAAAAAATCCAACACTTAGTCTCCAAATTGACCTTGTTTCCTTCCAAATGATCTTGTTTGTTTCCAAATGATGATTCATACCAAATAACATCAAAACACACAAAACAAATAAAAAGGAACATAAAATAATTGAAAACTTGCAATTTCATCAAGCCGAAAATATTCAATTCGTAGGTATAAAACCGACTCATCAAGCGTCATAGAAGTTCTCTGAGTGAAACAAGACATAAGGAAAAAAAAAGGTAGAGACTTCTAGTCTAGCTCTCCCCAAGTCGTCTGGATAACTCAGCAACCTCTTCCCTTAAACGAGCATTCTCCTCTTTCAACCCATCTCTCTCCTTCTCTGTCTCCGAAAGCAGCTTCAAGAGTTTCTGACCAGCGGAAGAGAACAAAACTGTTCTGAGCGAAGACCCAGATGAGGTAGAAGAAGAGCTGCTCAAAGTACCACTCCTCCTACGCTTTCTGGAGGTTGTCCCAGCATCCCCATCCTCATCCGATTCGGAAGGGAATGAGATGGGAGAGTCTAAGGTGGAAGCAAAATCCAGAGCTGCTGCAACAACACTGAAAATGAAAAGATTCTCGGAGGTCACCAGTTCAGAGAAGGACATTGGTTCAACGTGGATCACCTGCTCAATGTTCATTATCTCTATCAGATCTGGTTCAGGCCCACATGCGAACAAAAATATAGTTAGAACTCAGCATCATGAAAAATCGCTCAAGAAGGCTCCCAATATACCTACTTGTATAAGAGAAGCTCTTCCAGGAATGAGGTACCCTGTTCCGAGAGCAGCGATACTCAGTAGACCTCCAAAGGTCTCCAGAAACGAAGAAAAAACGCTGGATCCACCCTTCAGGAGAGGGGGGAAGGTTGAGAATCAAAGGACGTTCGCGAAAATGCCTCCACCGAAAACTACTAAAGCAAGGGACCTCATCGTCCTCAAGATCATAAAAATAAAGAAATTCAGCAATTGTAGGAAACTCCTTGCCTTGTAGGCGCCAGAAGAGGAAAAAGTTAATCATGATAGCCCATCCTCGAGGAGAAAGACAAGAAGGGCACAATCCATAATGAGCCAGGATCCACCCAATGGAAGGATGGATGGGAAGACGAAGGCCCATATCCAGAGCACCTTCGAAGAAGCAAACTTCCCCTCGAGGAAGGTAGTTACAGGGCTCATCAGAGGTTGGGACTCGTAGGGACAAGTCCAGTTCAGGGAATAACCGCTTCTTGATATCATCCAGGTCGGAAGATCTCATCATTGAAGGGGCTAGGTAATGAGAATGCCACTTCCAGTCGATCCCAAATGAAGTTCGTTCTTTGATCCTAGAGGAAACAGGGGCAGCCATCAAGAACACAGTGAAGCAAGAACTTGATCTCCAAGATCCAAGAAAAGACTCTAAGATCTTTAGACAAAGGGGAAAGTTCGAGGAATATAGAAACTTTAAAGAATCCCGAAATTAAAGGGGCAAGAAACGCAAGAAAACGAAAAGGCGCCCCTCAACTCCACAATCATTACAACGGTTACAAATTTGGAAGGTAGGTGGGCGCTCGCAACATTAATGAAGCATCTAGGTCTAGATCAACTAGACTAACGAACCCAGGTCAATTCTTTGAAGCTCGAAGGTATTCAAGAATGGATCGAAGCACAATCAAAGTGAGTTCAAGAGAGAGCCTCTTGAGGACCTCAGATTCATTTAGTCTAAGGTCAGCTCGAATGTATACACGGATCTCCTGGAACGTCAGCTCAAAGCAGTCTATTGCAAGACCTCATTTGATGCTGTGGTCAGGATAGAATTGCTCTTCATCCTCTCCAAAACTTAACAACTTTTCCTTAAGGAGAATTGAAGTTTTCCTCGAAGCAAGGGGGGCAAGGGAGTTGTAAGGAAGTTGTAGAGTAAAACAAGCGAAGTAATGCGCATAGAAGTACAGTAGCTCAGAAGGAAATAAGTTGTAATATTTAAGTCAGTTGGTGTAGTGTCTACATCGGCAACTCAAAAAAAAATAAATAAATAAAGAAGCAAAAAACACAACAACAGGTTTCTTAAGTCTGAGCAGAAGGAACAAATGATGGATCTGATAGTTCAGCATCTGAAACCGTTGTTGTAGGAGCAGGAGGGGAGCTCGGAAGTTCGGCAGCAGAAGCTTTGGTGGAAGAAACCTCAGGTGGAGTAGGGGTAGGGACTTCGACCCCAACTATCGGCAAAGTCACTGCTAAGGTTGAACTGTGAGCTCGGCAGTAGTTGAAACAGAAGCAGACGTAGAACTGAGAGCTGCAGGAAGAAGTAAGGCAGACGAAATTTCTTGAGCCCGGACCTCGCTTGAAGGAGCAGGCACCTCAGCACCTTGTAAGACTGTCTCAGGGGTTGGGGGCGCCAAGGCGCCAGTCTCAGTATTGAGCACCCCTAACCCCTCTTCGGGAGGGATGTCAAAGTCAAAGTCTAAGTCAGGGTATGTCTGTTTAGCTCGATCCTGGAAAGCAAGCCACCTTGTGGCCGATTTGGTGGTAATATCATCCTTCAGCTGGTCAATAAGTTCATCCTTCTGTTTGACGATGGCCCTCTGCACCTCAAGCTCACTCCGAAGAGTGTCACTCGCCTCAGCCAGGACTCCGTACTCCCTTTTCATGCCATTAAGGGACTCCAAAGCCTCAAAGGTCTCTTTGCTGGCTTTAACCCAGGCGTCAGTTTTAAGTCGGAGCTCTTCCTGAACCTTTTTGAGCTCATCCTTGGTCTTCCTACCTTCTCCTTCAACCCCCTTCTTCTCGGCCTCCAAGCGCCTGATGGTAGAGGATTGCCTTTCTACCTGCGCCTGCAAGTCTCGAACTTGAGCTTGAAGGTCGTGATTAGCAAAGGACAACTCGGCAGTTTTGATTTCAAATGCCTTCGACATTTTGGCAGAGCTTTCCAGCTCTTGGATTCGGCTCAATAGCCCCTTCACGTGGATGGCCAGCTGGGAACAAATATGGTAAGAGAATGAAATCAGCATAAAATAGCATCACAAGGTAAGAACAGAGCGTGAGAAGGGTCGAGCACTTACCGCAGTAGCCCCAAACAAGGCTGAATTAACAGAAGTAACTAGCGGCATGGTGGCAACCCTCAGAACGTCAGAATCAGGGAGGATGAAGGAAAAGGCAGCAGCAGCAAGCTTCGCATTGTCGAGGAAAGAATCTTCGCTGGCCTCACCCTTGGGATGCTTCCTTTTCTCAGTCTTAGAACCTGTTTGTGGCAACTGAAAGAACTCCTTAGGTGGCTCAAAGGAAGTAGAAACAGCAGGGGGCACACTCAACTTTGGCGCGTTAGCAGAGGAAACGACGCCACTTCCTGTCCCAACCTCTGCTTTACGTTTACTCACATGGCTGCCCTTCTTCAGCAGATTCACCTTCGCCTGAAGTTCCGCTACAGAGGGCTTCATCGAGGAAGAGCCTAAAAATTCGAGACAAAGATAAATAATGATAAATAAAAGTGGAGAGCTTGAAGGGAGAAAGGATGAAAGTTGAAAGTAGTACCACCTGCCACTTCTTTAGCTCCAGCAACAGAGAGGGGAACAGGGGTCTCAATCCTAACCTCGGGAGAGCTGAACCTGAGCGCTACCAAAACCTGAGGATTGATGAGCTCGGAGTATTTCTCTGAATCGCAACACGCCAGACTCAGTAAGACCCGACTATCCGCAACGCTGATGTCAGGTCGAGCACCTAAGGGGCAAAGCAAAGTAAGTGAGATCAGGTCAGCAAGGCAGACCCTGCAATTGCTCAGACAAAGACTTACCCAAATTATCAGGGATAGACCAAGCTCGGGGAACTGGAAGAGTATCCGTGCTGTCGGTAGGGTTGTACTCCCAATGTCTACCCCATATGAAGAAGAAATATTTTTTCCAATCCTTGTGGGAGCTCGGGAGGTCAGTAATAATAACCTTAGTTTTCACCAGTTTAGAAAGGTAAAGAAAATCGTCGAAAGGAGTATACTTAACATTGAAAAATTTCATGAGTAAAGAAATGGTGGGAACCCCAAGTTTGTGTTTCTTGAAGAAAATAAGAAGACCCACCAGTATACCCCAGAAGTTAGGGGAACGCTGAGTTGGGCAGACGTTGAAGTGCTGCAAAACACTCTTGATAAAAGGGTGGATGGGGAAGCGAAGGCCGTTCTCAAAAGCAGCCGCGAAAAAACAGAACTTTTTGGGGATTGGGGAGGCGTAGCGGGTATACTCATCAGGACTCCAGAACTGAACTCCCAGTGGGAAACCAAATCGATCAGCTAGAACCTTCATATGGGAAGGGGAGACCTCGTTGCGACCCACGAGCTCTGCAGCTCTATAGGCAGCCTCCTCAGCATCACCAGAAATCCCTATACCACTCACATTGACCTTACCTTTGTGGGGATTTTTGGGTTCTGGGGGGTACGATGGGGAGGGCTCCTCCGTATTTCCCTCTACATCGGCAGACTCGACACCTGGGAAGTTGTCAATCTCATCACCTACATCTCCTAAGTCAGTATCCTCTCCAGACCTGTCCCCTATCAAAGAAATAGACGAACCCGTAGCCTCGGAGGAAGCAGACATAACTGGACAGGAGAAAGGAAGTCTAAAGGACCTGTAAAGGGGGGGAACCTCCGAAAAACACTCTCTCAAGGTCGAGGGAGCAAAGCACCAATGACCTATAACGAAAATCCTAGCCGTACAATAAGGGTCCAAAAAAAAAGGGGGAGACAATACAAGGAATAACCTCGGTTCCTAAAGTAGCTGAATCGAAAAGTCCAGAAATGAAATAACCACCTCAGATTTGAGGGATCCAGAACGAAGAAACGCGTAAGGGACATAAAATGTACCAAAGTGAAGGCGAATGGTAGACCAGAACTCGAAACGAGAAACAGATAGCAAGCCTTGTAAGCCAATTCGGGAAAAGATGATACTCAACGAAACTCTAAGATCTCTGGTAGGTTGGGGAAAACCAGAAATTGCAAGGAAGAAGAGAGTGAAAAGCTTAGGGGGGAAATTCAAATGGTGAAATGAGCCATTTCCCATCCGTGCAGCGGCATTTAAAGCTTTTGGTACATGGGCCTCGAAAGTGGAGAACGTGCACGGGAAAATAACCCAAAATCATCAGAAAAACCTATTCGCGCGCAAATCGAGGTCAGCGCATGGAGGTCTACCTCTATTTAGCTTCAGCTCAGCCCTTGTCCAAGTTCACATGGGTCAAGGGCTGGGGGGGGGGGCAACTGATGATACCTGGGGTGGATTCTAAATAAGTGTGAGCTCGGGAATTGAGGTCAGACAGGGAGGTCAGGTATGTCAGCCAGAGCTCAACAGATTAGACCTCGTACTCCCCTCAGATGAAGCAATAGATGAAGTACGGAGGCGACAACTGGCTGATGGAAGATACCCTCGAAGCAACGGAAGGTTATAACTGAGGCATAAAACTCTCAGTTAACCGGGATCCTCTCCTAAAATCGGGGGAAGTCCAACGTGTGAAGAGCGAAGGTCTTGCTGCAGATCCCTTCAAGTCAGGGGCTAGAATATGAATATTGTACAACGCCTCCATTAGAGAGGCGAACCAAGTGGTAACAAAAACTTTCTGTAAATAGGAATCATTGAGAATAAAAACCACCGGAGGAAGAAGCTCCATTCAAAAAGTGGACTAGCCGAGCTCGAGAGCACGGTGAACCACTATATTCCACTTGTGTTAAGCCTTGCAGCAGCTCTTTTTTCCCTAAGTTAGGAATATCTCAGCACCTCCACTCTGATTCTCTCAAATTGCTCAGTCGCGTAATTTACACCATCAATAATCAACACTTTTCGATGTAAGAACGTGTTTTTCGCCCACGATTTTAATTGAAAAAAATTTAAAAGTGTGTTTATATTACAAAGCGTGGATGGAAACCACTGTTTCATACAAATGATGCTAGATTGAAAAATAAGTTTGAAATCAATATATTTTGATAATATTTTTTTAAAAAATTACTGTATCAAAGAAATTGATTACACTGAAACACACACACTAATGAATGAGATTTTTGCATATTGTTTTAATCATTCGATAAGTAAATATCCGAATAGTTTAGAACTACCATAAAAAAGAAAAAAAAAAGGCTGGTTTTCGTTCTTATTTCCTTATTTTTTATTTTTTTATTGTGGTGCTCACATTATAGCATAATTAATAGTCTAAGAAAGGTTCATGCTTATAGGGAGACTCGGTGCATTTGGACTTGAATGTGTGATGTATTACGATAGTACTTGTTTCTAAAATTAATAATTTGACAATAACACAAATATCAATATTGGACATCTTTGAGAAATAAAAATCATTTTTCCTTGCGATCATTTTTGTACAAGGCTGATTAGAACAGTTAATATAGTAATTGGGGTGGTTCTAATCTAAAATATAGGCAGTGTTCATTGTATGTATGTATCAGATTTGACTGAAAAAACTAATTATATTGCTAATTTATCGGTCTTTTGGGACGTATAGGAAAGGGAACTACACAAGCTGACAAACTATTTTTGGCAACAAGCAAACAACGTTTACGTATGATTTCGGTGCCTTCTCTTAAAAGAATAGAAGTTTCGTGTAAGTTATTATCATGTTTTTCATATAATTTAATAACTATTACATTTACCTTTTAAGGTGTTGTGTAGATGTTTGGTAAGCAAAAAAAAAAAAAAAAATAAAAAAAAAAAAATAACTATTACATTTGAAACAGACCTTATGCCAAAATTTACAATATCTTCATGTAAAGTCTAAAGTGGTATATTTCAAGTGTGGCATTTTAGACATCAAATATAGATATTTAGGTTAAAGAAAGTTCAAATTGCACAAAGAAACATAGGTTTATACGAAACACAGAGAAAACTAAGAAGAAATGCTTGATGTGATGAACACCAATCACATACAAAGCTTGATACTGTCATACTATCATTTTGCACACGACAACGAAAATGAGGAGAACACACCAAACAACACTTTTTCATGTCCATAGGTTTTTTTTAATCCAGCAAGAGTTTGAGCACATTTCCGATTGGCTGCAATCATTTCATCTTCACACGACTCGTTTTTTGGGTATTGCTTTCAAGGGAACTAGTTTCCTCAGACTTAATCCCATCCTCTCCTTCATGTCCATAGTTTCTGGTGTCAGATGGCTATCAAGTTCCCAATCAAAAGACTGTAGCAAGGTGGCTAGAGCAAGGTTAAGCACTCTATAAGCCAAGAAAAAGCCAACACAAATTCGTCTTCCAGAGCCAAATGGAATCAACTCAAAGTGTTGCCCGTTGTACTCAATATCAGAGCCTAAAAACCTCTCAGGATTGAAATTCAAAGGGTCATCCCAAGCATCAGGGTCTCTTCCAATTGCCCATGCACTTACGTACACTTGTGTGTTTTTGGGTATGAAATAGCCCATGTAGTTTGTGTCTTGCATTGTGTTCCGTGGAAGCAATAAAGGAACAGAGGGATGCAATCGAAGGGTCTCTTTCACAACTGCCTGCAAATATGGCAATCTATCCATGTCACTCTCTTTGACCTTCTTGTTAGGTCCTATGACTCGATCAAGCTCTTCCTTAACCTTCCTCATTGAGTCAGGTCTGTGTAATAGCTCTGTGATTGCCCATTCAATAGTGATGCTTGTAGTTTCTGATCCAGCAAAAAACATTTCCTGTACCATTAGAACTTTAGTTATATGTTATCCAAACTAGTTAGCCAACTTCGTTAATGTACCAAAATTTTATAACTTTTTAAAAACAAGTTTCAACATTTTAAGGTAAAAGTTACAACTGCGAAAAGAATGATCGATTATGAAAATATATATATATATATATATATATATATATATATATAAATTAATTCTCCATAAGTGTAGTTCTCATAAGGGATTTTAAATCCTCCATGTCTTTGTTTTAAACGAATTCTTATTTTTTTCAGCAAATAAGTTAGACAATCCTGATATGAATTTTTCTTTTCAAAATTCATTATTGGCGTCTGTTCTTAATAAGACTTTTGCCAAAAATACATCTTTATACCACTTAAAATGTGTTAAGGTGAGACATTTTAGATTCATTAAAAGTTCTTTACTCTTATCTGTATTTTGTAAGCTTGTTCCTACAAAGTATTTTAATATTGTTTGTATTAAAGTAAAACATCATCTTCTTAAGTGGTTATACTTCCATCTTCAACTGTTATAATTTTTACTGCATTTAATATTTCATGTCTTTGGGTTAAACCAAAATAACTATTCCATTAGCCTCTTAATTGGCCAATAAATCCTACTGTTATAAATTTAGCAGTAATATGGTATGTGTTACGATTAACTTTACAGACATATATATATAAGATTTCAATCATAGGGCCGTGACAATGCCACCACTATAAAAACAAGGAAGGATTCCGGCCTTTGAAATTTTTGCTAAATTGGATGAACCAGGAGTGTGTGAAAGACGCATCCTGATAGAGTAGAAGTTTAAACCATGATTATATATATATGTATGTAAAAAAAAACAGGGGCTGCCCAAACGTAGGCCCCCATTGCGACAAATTATGACATAGGCTCCACCACTTGAGTAGACCTTAGGCAGACACCCCTCCCGAGTGCAATGGAAGTCACCAACCTAGGCCATGGGCTTTCTTGATCACCCATTGACACAATCCAAGTAAATAATACTTTGTTCGTTTTAAAGATACATTTACACCTTTAAAATGTTAAGTTTCAATTAATTAAGAACTATTCATGATCGATCACAACACTTCATGATAGATCATGAATCACTTCAAGTAGTTGAAATTTTATTTTTAAAGCGTATAACTTATCCTCAAAAAATAGTAACTTTCGGTAAGAGTTATTAACAACAGAAGGGCGTTAGCATTGTATTACCAGGATTATGATGTTCATGTTCTTCTTTGAAATCTTGTTAGGCCCTTCTTTTCCATCACCTTCATACTCTAACAATGCATCCAAGAAGTCTTTTTTTATCTTCTCTCTTCCTGATTCCTTCTCATGAACCCTCTCATCAACAAATCCAGCGACAACCTTCATGCATCGTCCCATATGGCGGACCATATTCCTCTTGATCCCTTGTGGGTCGAGCCATTTCAAGAAGGGGAAAAAATCTGCCACATTAGGTTTCCCAGCCCATTGCATGAACATGTTCATGGCTTTGAAAAACACGTCCCCTGCCTCAGACTGCATGTCCAAGAGATCTCTTGACAGCATAAGGTTCCCAACAAGGTTGAAAGCCATGATGTGAAGGAACCTAACTAGTTCCACACCACCTGATCCACCCCGGGCACGCGACGATGCTGAATCCTCCTCTATCCACTCCACCATCTTGTCAATGCACTTTTGCCTGATCGGAGCTGACTCGTGGAGTCTTTTGTTAACCAAGAGCTCCATGGAGCAGAGTCGTCGTAGTATGCGCCAGTCCGGGCCATATCTGGCCATAGCCAATGATCCTTGGTTGTAGCCTGAGGCAGTAAGTGCCTCGGGAACTTTGCGGTCGGAGAAAGGAAGGTCATGGTTCTTGAATAACTCAGCGGCAGCCTTGGCAGATTGTATGACCATTGTGTCTACTAAACCAAGCTTTAGCCAGAGAACAGGTCCATACTTGGCCCTTAATTTGTAGAAGGTCTGGTGTGACATGGTTCCTAGATCGAACATGTTGCCAACAATTGGCCATCCTGGTGGCCCTGGTGGTCGCTGTTTTGTAGAGCCTTTCGTTGCCTTTGTCCAGCTGAATAGTAGAAGAAGAGAAGCTAAGAAAGAAACACTCAACCAAATAAGCACACTAGACATCCACTCCATTTTCTGAGTTTGAACTCTCTTATGTGTTATTTTGTACCTTGTATGTTACCATGTCATTTGTTGCCTATATATAATGCACTGCCTGCCATTCATTTTACTTGACCTGCTAAAAATTATCAAGGTCAAA
Source organism: Ilex aquifolium (assembly GCA_951799425.1). Taxonomy (NCBI): domain Eukaryota; kingdom Viridiplantae; phylum Streptophyta; class Magnoliopsida; order Aquifoliales; family Aquifoliaceae; genus Ilex; species Ilex aquifolium. Next base: position 11,316,441 of record OX637405.1, read on the forward strand.
TGCAAAAAATGTGCAGACCTATCAACTTTTGGAGCAAATATTGCGTGTAACAGTTATATCATGTCAGTATTAGAAGTGTTACGTGATATCACTATCTAATAAAAAACCTAAAAAATGAATAAAGTAAACCTCTTTTCACATGGAGTGGTGCACATTATATGGATGGGCGGTTATTGAAATTTGTGGGGTTTACTTATCTATTTATTCACTTATTATGAGACAATTATACCACGTTGACTAGGGGTGTTCAAATTTTCGATTGGCTGCAATTTTCTACCTTACCCTACCCTACTGAACGGTTAGCCGCAAAAATCGGGTAGGAATGCAGAAGAGTTTTTTGTCTTCCGATTAAATCGGGTAGGAATGCGGAATACCCATCAATTTCCGCATTCCTACCCTACCCTACCCGCAAAAAATATATTTAAATTTTTTATATTTTTTTTTAGTAATTATAAGAGTATTTGTGTGGTATAATTTATATTATAACATTGTTATTGTTGTAGATGTTTGAGTTGCAAAAACATAGACTTGTTTTTTGTGTAGGTTACATGATTTGTAGTGAACTGGTGATCTATTAGAGCAGTTATGATTTTAATGTATTTCATATGGTTTAAACTTAAAATAATTGTTATTGTATTTGTGTAACAATTATGATGGATTGATGTTCATACTTTCTTGTGTTTTATTGTAATTGTTGTTGTAATTGTTTTAGGTTTTATTGTTATTGATTTATTGTGTTGTTAAATTAATGCATATTATTTAATTAAATTGTTAAAATGATCCAAAATTAATATCTACAAAAGTGTTTACCCGACTTCCTACCCGTCTTACTACCCGATTAATCGGGTAGGAAGTCGGGTAGGAATACCACACCTGATCGGGTAGGGTAGGCCAAGAAAAAATTATTTCACAAAGTATCAGGTAGGAAGACGAAAGACTATATTTCCTACCCGTAGGGTAGGGTGAACACCCCTAACGTTGACATTGCTAACATAGTGTAATTGTTGTGTTAACCTTTGAAAACAATTCCAAAATTGTGATAGAACCAATGGAGTTCGAGTTTAAACCATAGCAGTTTGTGCGATAAAAAAATAGATCCATCAACTACTCGCCAAATAAATAAGTTAATAAACCTGACTAAACATGGTTATACATGATATGAACCAAACAATACACAATCATCAATAAATTAAATACACATTGAACAATTTTGGACAAGGCTCGACTGACACCATTTCAAAACATGATGCAACACGACAAGATATATATGTTGACTACCCTAAAATTGCGGTCATCATACATGTCAAGATCTATGATAAATATATTCTTCTTTCGAATGTATCAATGTTATATTAATACATAATCTAATAGGAGCATTTCACGTTGAGAAGTTATGTATCAGAAAATACCTTAAATAAGGAGCAGGTATGTGATAGAACGTAGACACACGTAATTTTAAAGCATCCAATAATGGCCATTTGAACCCAAAGTTTATTGTTTCCATATGAATATGTCAATAAACTATTTTATTTTGCTTCTTAATCATTCATTTCAATAACTTAATCAAGCCGGTTTGTATGTTTGCTTAGTTTTTGATTAGTCAGAATAGTTTTAAGTAGATTAGTTGGGTAGTTAATATTCTAATTGTTATTACCAAATGATTTGCAGCCTTCTAAAGCAATGAAGTCAAAGGGAAATAGTGTTTTTGGCTATATAATTCATGTTAAAGTATTTGATAGCGTAGAAGGGATAGATCTAAAAAGTTAGGGTAGGGGAAGCATTATAACAAATGAGTCTATGTGGTTGGAGGTATCAAAGAAGATACGATATTCAATATTTTGATTTTTGGTTTAACTCGACTCAAAAAATTTATTACATAACCCAAAAAATAGTACCAAAAAAATAATTTTAGGCATCGTAATCCTACCCGAAAAGGACACTCGACACCTAAAATGAGGTTCATGAAGCAAGAAATTAGAAATTTGTAGAATGTACCTCAGATTAATCCAGAGGCAAACAAAGACGACGAAGAAGAACTGGAGGTGGCAAATTAATCTCTCTTCCAAGTTCAAAGGTTTGAAAAATCTTTGGTTTCTCCATAAGGTTTGTCCTAAGGGCCATAGTTTTTTTCGATACTCTTTCAACCTACAATACTTTTGATCTTTAGTTTCCTTACGTCTTCTTTTTAAGCAAAATATAGTAATAGTCTTTGAAATATGCACTCGGTTTCACTCTGATACTCATTTTTTTCATTATAATAATTTATATTTTAATTTTATAATGTCAATCGAAATGATCCAATAAAAATAAAGGTTTATAAATGTTAACAAAAGTGATCACGTCAGTGTGAGAGGATATGATGTTATTTGGAGAACTTTCGATGATGGGATCTGGATTCACATAAATATAGGTTTCTTTTTCTCTCAATTGTATTCAATATTAAATTAGAGAAATTTAGAGATCGGTTCCCTTTTATGGACTTATTTAGATTTAAGTCGACTAAAAAAACTTGTTTAGAAATAAGTCCATTTTGATTTTTATTGTCCAAAATACCACTAATAGTTATATTTAATTTAAAAATTAACAACTCTTAAATTTTAGGAGTTTGACTAATATTAATATCTAAATCATTATTTAAATTTATCAAATTAAGACCAAATTTATTCAATTAATATTAAATTTATATTTAAATTTAATATATAAAGGGTGATATGTGAAGAGTGGTTGTGTTACATTGCGGAGGACAGACGATAACAGATGAGTTAGAAATTGATGGGATTTTGGCATTGACTTTATCGATTGTAATTTTTATTATAGAAAAATCATTTTTAACTATAAAAATTATAAAAACTTGATTATGTAATCAAATGAGTGATAATATGATGACTAATATTATAACAAAATTATCATGCAACATTTTAAATGATAAAAATTCATTGGGATAATATAATGATAGAAATCATGCTTGCTGAGTAGCTAGGACATATATAATGGAGAAAGAATTGTGGGTATTTTAGTCTATTTATATAACAAAAGGTAATTTTGACATTTTCACAAAATATTTAGTTAAATCATTACTTTATCAACTCGCAGAGGCAAAAGTTACTATTAAAGGGGTGTTATTGATTCAAAAGTATAAATCAGAAAGAGTGTGCAGTGAAGTTTCAGAATTGAGAGGGAGTGTCATTGAATTTAGACTTAACTACTGGGGGTGTGGATGAAATTTTTTTAAATTATTTATCTCTCATATCTATCCATGTACACATATAGATTATAACTATTTCTCTCTCTCTCTCTCTTTCACACACACACACACACACACACATCTATATAATAAAGTAACTAGATTTCTTTGTCTTTAGCTTTTCGCGGTTCAGATCGCTTGACGATTATTGATCCGACGGTCCTCATGCCAAATTTTTCGAAAACTCATATTTCTCATATAACTCTCTTTTTCTATCTCATACTACCTGATAAAAGACTTTTATCTCTCATCTAACTCTATCTCCCTATCCCATACTATAACTCTCTCCCTATCTCATACTAACCTCTCTCACATATCTCTCACATGTCTCTCCCTCTCTCTCACATACGTTTATCTCTCTTTCAACTCTACAACTTGCCTAAGAACTGAACCACTAGCGACTGCTATGCCAACTACAACTACATCTAGTGTAATCATCGATGACTATGTCCGCCATCCAACAGTCGCCATTCTTGGGTAACGCTTTGTCTCCCTCCTCCTCATCTCTCTCTCTCTCTCTCTCCAAATTAAGGTTTAGCATTATTGTTTTCCTCTATATACATCATTGTTTTTTCCTCTCCCTTTGTGTTAGGACTTTCAAAGCCATGGATAGATACCATAAAGTCGAGAAACAAAAGCTCGAGTCACAATTGTCTCCTTCAGGTACTGTGATTTCTTAGGTTGTCAGGTCCTCTTTTATCTGTCATGGGATTTTTTTTTTTTGGTTTTCTATTAATCGACATTGATTTTCGTGGGTGTCATTGGTTGAATTGATTTTTTGTAGGTCTGGATTTCTTCGTCATAAGTCCAAGTTTCTGCCAAAGTGGAGTGGAGGTTTGAATTTTCATGGTCGAAAGTGGATGACTTATGGATAGTTTCAATTGATGTGAATCACTCAGATTGTTTACTGTTTGTTTTAGATCTCTACAATTAGGAGATGAAAGAAAGTATTAGACAAAATGGTATGAATTTTCGTAGTCATTTTCTGTACAAATTTGTGTGAGTGATCCCTCTTATTTTCTATATTTTGCTATTTTTGGTACATAGAGATGGAAGATGACTAAGAGGAGAGCCTCTGATTCCTTTTATTTTCTGCACAGATTAATGTTATTGTGCAAGAAGCAAGATATCCATTTTGGGGTGCCTTTTATTTTTTTTTGGGCTTGATTGTATAACTTGAATAAAAAGTTCCTTATTTATTATTGTTCTCATTTTGCAGCTCCTCATTTGCTAATTGTTATGGAATTGTGGGATTGTCTCGAAGAACACTCACCAGTGGTTTGAAAAAAAATTAGAAATAGATGATTACTATGCAAAACTTATCAGGAGGATGAACCCACCTAGGTGCTATTGCGAATCTCTTCATCTTTTCCAATTAAAGTTTTTGGTCATGAATTGATGTTCTATGTTTTTGGGTTTTAGTGATCATATTGGTTCAGATATATAAAAAATCACTATATCCATTGTTGCTTTAATTTCATGATCTTGAGCATTTGTCAAAGTTTCCAGAGCAAACAAACTTAGTAGTGTCTGGAAAGTGTTAAAAAAGTAAACAAATTCGTTATTGAAATTTGCATTTGCACATGTAGTGTTTGTGCACTAAGTTTCTGAATTTTGCACATTTAGTATCAATTTTTAAACTTTTGATCTCGGACAACAATTGATTAGTTTACTATATCACTGTGAATTCAATCCTATTATATCTTTATCTCTCTATTTGCATTTTTTATTCTTAGATTCATTAAAAACTGATGGTGGTTTGTTCATATTACAGCTAAGGTATTAACATATTTCATCCAACTTTTTAGGTGACTTTGATAGTTTTGGTATGGTATTAACACCTTTCATTGATGATATTTGTAGTTGTAGTAATACATGATCATTTATTACTATTTTATCTTAAAAGCTTGAATTGTTGTATTTTTAACAAAAATAATTGTTAGTTACGAGGATTTGTCGATAACCAAAAAAGAAATGTGTGTGGGTCTGTGTTTTGTGTATATTTATATGTGGGAGATTGAATATTTGATGATTGAATTTATAATTATGTTGTCATTGGGGTTGAATGGTGATAGTAATGATAAATTAATGAGTTTTATAAATTAGCAAGATTTAGTTGATTTTATTTATTCCTTAAAAATTATGAATTTAATTATATTTTGTGAGTATTTGTTTGTTTTTTCTTGAAGTATTTATTATAAGGGGTGGATTGAAAATTTGGAGATTGAGTTTATAATTATGTTGTGTTATTAGGTTAAATGGTAGCCGTGGTGATAAATTCACGAGTCTTATAAATGAACAATATTTTATTGATTTTATTTATTGCTTAAAGATTGTAAACTTTATTAGGTTTTGTTAATATTTTTTTTTTTTTTGTATTTATATATGTGGTGTTGTTTTGGGAAGTTTTTTTGTATATTTTTATGATAGTTCCATTAATATGGGGATATGATCGACAGTATATTTCAGTCATTTTAAAAGAAAAATTGGTATGAATGTTTTCAAGTAATTCTTTTTGATGGTGTAAATCTACGTGAATGAGCTATGGAACTGGATAATTTAGTATGAACGATCTGTGTGGATTTAAGTACTGTGTCTGAGCTGCAAGGCTCGTGCTTGATAATGCAGGTTGATGTTTAGGGGATTTGGGAAAGGGATGATAACACAACGGAAGTATAGTGGTTCATCGGCCTGAGCTCGGCTAGTCCACTCAGTAATGGAGTCTCTGGCTCTTCCTCTTTATTGATCAAGTTGAACGTATTACAGTAGAAAAAGTGGGAATCTGGGATTAGGGTCTTTTGTGGCTCTCTCTCCCCTTTTATAGCCTCATGATTACCTCTCATTCGAAATCACCTCCTTTATTGAAGGGATCGTGCCCTGTCTTCATCTATCATCTCGGAGTTACCTAAACTTCCTATGGCTGGCTTCGAACGGCCTGTATTTCGAGATTTTTGCCTTTCATTATGGATTCCCCCCCCCCCCCCCCCGATATTGGGAGAAGATTGAAGTGGGTTGAGAGTTTTGTGCCTTGGTTCTTGCTTCTTTCCTATTATGATGGTATCTGTTGTCATCTTACTGTCTTCTTGTCATTTCTCACCTCGTGTCTCCAGCTGGGAGCTCTGATACCGGCTGGATGAGCTCAGACCACGGATGGCCGAGCTCAGCGTATTTTACCTGAGCTCCCAAGCTGAGCTCACTTGCTGAGCTCGTGTTTGGGGTTTATTTTAGGTATCATTACTTGCCCCCTAGCTCTTGCTCTAAGTTAGCTTAGGTAAGGGCTGAACTGTTTCCCAATCCGAGCTAGATCTGCACGTGGTCTCCTTTGGCTTTTCACGTGGCTGAAGGGTTTTGACGGTTTGCAGCAATCATGACTCTCCTCGATTCCCGCGCATGTCTCAGCCCACGTCTTTCAAGTTTTAAATACCCAAAACGGCTACCTGAACCGTTTCTTTACACTATTCATCTTCTCCTCTGTTTCTCTGAATTCCTTGCCTCTGCGAACTCGAGTCCCAGTCTTGAAGCTCTCTGTTCCTTGCCCAAAATCGGTCTTTCTGTGTTTGATTCGAAGGCTTCGCAGTGCTTCCCCTCTTGATTCGGTTCCGGATTTGTTGTTCACTGCTCTTCCCCCTCTAGGTACGCTTTCCCTATCCTCTTTTAGACTTTTCCAACTCTGGACCCTCTGTGTTCTAGGTGGTTGCTGCGTTTTTGGGCCCATAGGTTCTTCTATTTCTGGTCTCGTGATTGTTGCCTGTCTCCCCTTCCCTATTTCGTGGACTGGAGTTCCATCGTGCACATACTCGCTGTTGGGAGTTACTGTGCTGACCCTAGGGTTATTAGGGAAAGTTTGAGTAACGTTCCTCCTCTATACCGTTCCTTTAATCTTCCCTTTTCTTGCCCAAACATGTCTGTTTCTTCTGGTGCTACTCGTTCCTCTGTTTCCCTATTAGGGGATCGATCTGAGGACACCGATTTGGGGGATGTTGGCGATGAGATTGATAACTTTCCCAGTGTGGAGGCTGGAGAGGCCGAGGCTGGCACCGAGGAACTTCCCTCTACCTCTTCTCCCATGCCCCCCAGACCTGATAAAGGCAAGGTTAAGGTGAGTGGAGTCGGGGTTGAAGAAAAGACCTCATATTTGGGGTCTGCGTTCAGGCATGCCGAGTCTGTGGGATACAGTAGAGAGGCCCCTGGGTTAATGAAAGCTTATAAGGTTCGATATGGTTTTCCTCCTGGGGTTGAACCCTGGTGTCCAGATAAATCCATCTACTATGTAGAGCAAGTACGCAATAGGGTCTGCTTCTTTCTTGCCGCCTTTGAGAACGGTCTTCACTTTCCTCTGCATCCATTTATCAAGGCTGTTCTGCAACAGTTTAATGTATGCCCTTCCCAGATTTCTCCCAACTTCTATGGCGTCATGGTTGGTCTCCTAGTCATCTTTAAGAAGCATAAACTCGGGTTTCCTAGCATTTCTTTACTTATGGAGCTCTTCAATGTCAAACTGACCTCCGCTGAAGGTTTTCTGTATATTTCCAAGCGAACTAAAGCTAAGAAAATTATTACTGACCTCCCATCTTCTCACAAGGCGTGGAAAAAGCATTTCTTTTACATCGGGGGTACCAATTGGGAGTACAATCCTGCTGATAAAACAGATACTCTTGGTATCCCTACGGCTTGGACAGAACCAGCAAAACTTGGGTGAGTTTTCACTTGAGTCGACTGAGCTCTGATCTGGAACTTATAGGCCTCTTGCCTTTCTCTTATTTGCACACTTTCTTCTTTTCAGGTGATCGTCCTGAGCTCAGCCCTGAAGATAAGAAGGTGCTAGTGAAGTTGGCGAAGATCAAGCCAGAGAGGTACGCCGACCTGATTGAGTCTCGAAATTTGGTGGAGCTAGGTCTGAGTCCTCATGTGGTGACCCTAGCCATTCCATTATCTGTTTTAGGGGCTGAAGAAGGTAGTTTCATTGTCACTTTCTTTCTCTTCCTTTTTCATTATCTTTCCTTCTCTTTTTTACATCTCCTTGTTCTATTAAGACCTTCCAGGTCCTTCTACCATGAAGTCTACTCCAATGGAGCTTCAGGCTAAAGTTGAGGAACTGTTGAAAGGAGGCAGATCTGGCAAGCGCAAGGCCCGGGTCAGCTCTGGGAGTGGTCCAAACACCCGGGCTAAAATCCCCAGATTGGAGGTGCCTTCACCCCCCTCTGCTACTGAAGAACTGGTTCCCAATAAGGCACCGCCTTCCTCATCCGGCACCCCTCAAATTGCCGTTACCTCTTCTCCTCCGGTGGCCCATCCTGGGTTGGTGTCTGCTCAAGTGGGAGATCAGGCTTCCCCTTCCTCCTCTGAGGTTGAGAAAGCTTTGGGAGTGATCCCTGATCTCCAACCCAGAAAGTTCTCGTACACTGCTTCTGGGAAGATGGCTGAGAGGGAGAGGAAATCTGAGGAAGAAGATGAGGATTCCTTTTTTGACAACATGGATCTTGCTGCAGGAGCTCTTTCTTCTATTTTCTCTGAGTCTGATATTCTGAAGGCTGCTTCTATGCCCCTTGAGGAGTCCGTCTCTTCAGCTCTTCAGGGAGCGGCTGCCGTAAGTGTTAGCATTTTTTCCACTTTACTTATTTTTATTTCATGGTCTGACGCAATTTGCTACACTTTCTTTTATATTCTCAGGCTGCCCTTCATGCGAAGGGTTTGCTGCACCGGGTTCGGTCTCAAGAGAGCTCTTTTAAGGTTCTGAAGACGTATAAGGTCAAGGTTTCTGAATTATCTCTTGAGAACGAAGACCTCAGGGCTCAGAACGAAGACCTCAGGGCTCGGGTGGGGAGCCTCAAAGAGCAAACGGTGAAGCAAGCCTCCGACCTCAAACATACATTAACAGTCAAGGTCAGCGCCGAGGAAGGGGAAAAGAAAGCTCGAGATGAGCTAAGGCTAGTTAAGGAGGACCTGCAGCTTAAGGTTAAGGCGTGGTCCAAGGCTAGCCAGGAGGCTTTTGACGCCAAGAAAGAGCTCAGCCAGGCCAATCAAGATTATCTCACCCTCAACGAGGCAAACGGCAAGCTCTGCGAGGAGCTCAAGGAGCAGAAAGATTTGGTCAAACAGAGGGATAATGAGATTGCTGAGCTGAGAGATGAGGCTACCACTTTGTGGGCTACTGGATGGCTTGTCTTTAGGCGCAAGGCCATCAAAGCTTTCCCTGACCTTGACTTCAACTTCCCTATCCCTACCGAGGAAGAAATGGAAGAGTCCGGCTCTGATAGCGAGGAGGATGCCTCGATCCCACCGGCTGCAGCCTTGAATGAAGACATACCTGCCTCTGGGACCTCTGGAGCTCTTGTCGTGATTCCCGAGCCCCCAACTGCGACTCCTGAGCTCCCTACTGCAGATCCTGCTATTCCTGTTGCTATCCCGTTTTCAGCTAACTTGGTGACTGAGGCCCTTGCGCAAGATCCGGAATCAACGGGAACAGGGAACCAAGGCATTTCTGGAAGCTCCTCCCTTGCTTCTGTTGCTGAGGGCCCATCTTCCGAGCTGCGAGATCCTTCAATTATTCCCTCTCTAGATACTTAGAGCTTTTTCCGTGCTTATGTAACTTTTATTTTCCTCTGTACTTCGAACTTGTGTTTTGGAATACAAACTTCACAGAGCAGCTTCTGAATCTCGCTTTGAATTGTGATGTGTGATGTGTTGTGATTTGAGACACAAGCCAGATGGTTTTGTCATAATTTTATTCTTCTGACCTTTCTCCTCTTCGCACTCCCCTTGCCCCCTTTTGCTTTGAGGGGGGCTGTGCACTTCTTGAAGCAAAATTACTAGATTTGAAGAGTATAAAAGACTTGGTGTTGTGCTCAATGGCTTCTTCTAAGCTGTTGAGCTCGGCAGTTGGTATCTTAGGGATCCCTATCCTTTTCTTCTTCAGTCTGAGCCACACAGCTTGATATTGTGAACTAGCGTGTTCCTTCTGAGCTACATGGCTCGAGTTCGCGAACTTAGGAGTTCTTACTGAGCTTCGGGGCTCTTTTGTCTGAACTTAAAAGTTCCTTCTGAGCTCTATGGCTCATTTAATTTTATTGCTTTATTTTGAGAAGCGCTTCAGTCCTTCTTCAAGCAAGACTATGGAATTCATGAGTTATTAAGTTCTTTTGATGAACTGAGGAACCCATCAGGAACCTTTCCATTTTGATGTGAGCAGGGCTCTTAGAACTGCAGGTCTCCAAGACTTGCTATATAGGTGCTCTGTTTTTGACTGGGCTGAGCTCAATTATGAAGAACATTCTGCTTGGGTGGGGTCAAAATTTTCTTCAGTTGTTTTGAGTGCACTAGGAGGGGAAGCCTTGTGCTGATTTCTTTTCCCGCCTTTTTTCCCAACCGTTTTCCATAACCGCAACCACCTTCATTAATTAAGAAACCAAAAAGGCAGCCAATTCCCTTTATCGTGGCTATTGGTTTCCTAAAAACTCTCAATCTTATTCAAGTTTCCCTCATCTCCTTCAGGTTTCCTATCATCTGCCGAGTCCCTTTTTCTTTTGCGAGAGATTCTTTTGAGTTCCTTTCTCTTGATCCTTCGTGGTTACCCTCTGTCTCCATTGTGATCTTTAATGGCTACCCCTGCTTCTTCTTTGTTCGAGGAACGGACTTCCTTCGGAATCGAATGGAAGTGGCACTGTCGCTACCTATCTCCTTCCATCCTAGAGCCCTCTGATTTGAAAACCATCAAGAAACGATTCCTTCTTGATCTTGACTTGCCTTTGCGAGTCCCTACTCCAGATGAACCCTGCAACTACCTTCCCCGAGGGGAAGTCTGCTTTTTTGAAGGTGCCATGGACATGGGACTTCGCCTTCCCATTCATCCGGCCATAGGGCGAGTTCTTGCCTACTATGGCCTATGTCCTTCTCGCCTTTCCCCACGGGGGTGGGCCGCTATGGTAAGTTTCTTCCTGTTCTGTCGCCTACATGGCCTTGGCAGGTTCCCTTATGTCTCTGAGTTTTTGTACTTCTTTGAGATCGAGGAAGACGATGCCCCCTGCTTCAGCTTCTTCCGTTGGAGGAATTTTAAATTGCGTCCTTTGGTTCTAGGCTTTCCCACCAATCCTGAAGGATGGTCTAAACGTTTCTTTTTTGCTTCTGGGGAGTCTTGGCGGTCTACTGAAGATCGTTGCCGTGAAGCTAGGATTCCACGGTCCTAGAAGAGCTTTTCTCGTATTGGTAGGTTCGAGCTGAGCTCTTTTGAGTATGTATTTTTCTTGAAGGTATATTCTTATTACACTCTTGTTGCTCAGGTCCACCTGATTTGGATGTGCCCGAGAAGGCGACCATTGACGAGATGCTGCTAGTGGAGCCTAGGACTTACTCTGAGTTGATAACAAGTGCAAACCTCTACTTGCTTGGGGCCGAGGCTACTGAGTATGAGTTTTCCTTCGTCCCTACTATTCTTGGACTTCTTTCTCTGATTCTGACGAGGAAGATGATTCCGACAAGGAATGGGACACTGGTGCGAGCTCAAAGAGGCGTAGGAGGGATGGCTCTTATTCCCCTGACTCTCTGTCCACTATCTTCCTTACCCCGGCAGGTCAGAAGCTTCTTGATTCACTTTATAAGGCTGAGCAAGAAAGGGACGAGCTGAAGAAGGAGAATGCTCGCCTGAAGGAGAAAGTGGCCGAGCTGAAGTCACAGCTTAAGAGGAAATAGGAGCTCTCCCCCCTTGTATTTTCTTCTTTTCTTGAGCGATGCCAAACTATGACTTTCCTTGTATTTTTCTGAACACTTGTACTGTTGGATACTCTGAATACCAGATCTTTTATTTCTGAATCTTTATGAACTGAAGAGCCCATCCCGAATTCTGTAAACTAATTTCAGCACACCCTTTGTGTTCAGAGTACGAACGTAGATGGAAAACAGGAGATCATGTTTGCACTGACCTTAGTCCCTGACTGATTCCACAGGTCAGACCACGAACATTGATGAAAAACAGAAGATCATGTTTGCACTGATCTTAATTCCCAACTGATTCCGAAGGTGATCCCTGCTGTATTAAACATATTGGGGTCTTCGAGTGTGTAGGCAGTGCACAAGGACTACTAGTCGCGGGGGAAAGACTGTTGGTGTCTCCAAGAAGAGACCAGCTTTGAATCTTATGAGCTTAGAAGCTTGTTGTTTCATGTATGAGCTGAAGAGCTCATCTTGTTCTTTATAAGCTGAGAAGCTTATCGCTTATTTACGAGCTGAAGAGCTCATCTTTTATTTTATAAGCTTAGAAGCTTATTGTTTATTTATGAGCTGAAGAGCTCATCTTGTATTTTATAAGCTTAAAAGCTTATCGTATGTTTATGAGTTGAAGAGCTCATCTTGCATTATATAAGCTTTAGAAGCTTATCGTATGTTTATGAGCTGAAGAGCTCATCTTGCATTTTATAAGCTTAGAAGCTTATCGTTTGTTTATGAGCTGAAGAGCTCATCTTGCATTTTATAAGCTTAGAAGCTTATCGTTTGCTGTAGAGCTTGTTGCACATTCCTTTATTTTGGGAGCCATATAAGGGTGAATAAAAGACTTGTTTATTAAAAATAGCTCTATTACAAGTAATACTTACTGAAAGAATTTCTTAAGGTGTTCGACATTCCAAGAGTGAGGTAGGACCTTCCCTTCCTCTGTTTGCAGCTCATAGTTCCCTGGTCTGATTACCCTTGACACGATATAGGGGCCTTCCCAATTGGGTCCCAACTTCCCATGTGTGGGATCCTTCCTTGCAAGCAGAAGCCTCCTAAGTACCAGGTCTCCAGCCTTGAAACTCCTGCGCCTTACCCTCTTGTCATAGTATCTTGCAGTTTTCCTTTGGTAAATTCGGACACGATGCAGAGCTCTGTCTCTCTTTTTATCCAAGAGATCGAGGTTTAACAGGAGAGACTCATCATTGCGCTAAGCATCTGCAAATTCCACTCTTGGTGATTGGAGCCCTACCTCAACAGGGGCCACTGCCTCGGTTCCAAAGGCCAAAGCGAAGGGGGTTTCCTGAGTTGCAGATCTGACGGTGGTCCTGTAGGCCCACAATACCTCAGGGATGTACTCCACCTACTTGCCTTTTAGGTTTTCCAGTTTGGTCTTGAGAGCTGTCTTTATGGTTCTGATAGTGACCTCTGCTTGCCCATTGGATTGAGGATGTGCAGGAGCTGAGAAATAATTCTTTATCCCGAGTTCAGCACAAAAGCTTTTGAATTTTGAGTTGTCAAACTGCTTTCCATTGTCAGACACCACCGCTCTGGGAACTCCAAACCTGCAAACTATTGACTTCCAGAGGAAGTTTTGGACTTTTTGTTCAGTGATAGTTGCCAAAGGTTCTACCTCTGCCCATTTGGTGAAGTAATCTACCCCTATGATAGCAAATTTGCATTGCCCCACACCGGTGGGAAGGGGTCCAAGAATGTCCAAACCCCACTGCTGGAAGGGCCATGGGCTTACCACCGAGGTTAGCAGCTCGGGAGGACAGTGGGAAACATTGGCATGCTCCTGGCAAGTCTTGCATCTTTTTACTAAATCGGTGGCATCTTTGAGCATGGTTGGCCAATAATATCCTTGTCTCAGTACTTTTCCTGCCAAGGCCCGAGCTCCTATGTGATTGCCACATATCCCTTCATGTACTTCTCTGAGTATATAGTTGGCATCTTCATCTCCTACGCACTTAAGGAGAGGCGTTGAGAATCCTTGTTTATACAGATTTCCTTGCAGTAAGGAAAATCTGGCTGACCTGGTCCTTAGCTTGGATGCTTGCTTAGCATCGCTTGGCAGAGTCCCACTCTGCAGGTACCCTATGATGGGGTCCATCCAGCTCGGCTGAGCTTCGATTGATAGCATGTCCTCCTCTTCGATACTCACTGAGGGCTCTGGAAGGTGCTCCACTGGTATCAGCCTATCCAGGTCTTCTTGTGAGGCAGTTGCTAACCTAGCCAACACATCTGCTCGTGCATTCTCTGCTCTGGGCACGTGTCTGACCTTAACTTGCACAAATTTCTTTATTAATTCCCGTACCTTTCTGAGGTAAAGAACCATCTTTTCGCCTCTCGCTTCGTAGGACTCCTCTATCTGCTTTACCACCAGTTGAGAGTCACTGTAGATCTCTAGCTGCTCTGCTTCCATAGAATAAGCAAGATTGAGCCCAGCGATGACAGCTTCATATTCTGCTTCGTTATTTGAAGCCTTGAATCCAAATCTAAGGGCATACTCGACATCTATTCCTTCTGGGGAGGTCAAGATCATTCCTGCACCGCTTCTCTGAGCATTGGCAGCTCCATCTACTAAAAGCCTCCATATGGGGAGGTCCGGTATTAAACCTGTGGTCTCCATAGGCGCTGCTGCTGTGAACTCTGCAATGAAATCTGCCAAAATTTGCCCTTTGACGGCAGTTCTTGGCTTATATCTGATATCAAACTCACTGAGCTCTATGGCCCACTTAACCAACCTCCCCGAGGACTCTAGCTTATGTAGCACTTGCTTCATCGGCTGGTCTGTTGGAACCTCGATAGTATGAGCCTGAAAATAGGGCCTGAGTCTTCTGGCTGTTGTCACCAACGCTAAAACGAGCTTTTCCATTTTTGGATATCTCTCCTCTGCCCCCCTCAGAGCTCTGCTACAGTAGTAGACTGGTTGCTGAGCTCTGTCTCGCTCCCTAACCAGCGCCGCGCTTATTGAAAAATCTGAAACTGCTAGGTAGAGAGTGAGGACTTCCCCTTCTAATGGGCTCACCAAAACAGGAGGAGAGCTCATATAGCTTTTTAGAGCCTCGAATGCTTCTTCACACTTGGTATCCCACTGGAACGCCTTTTTCAAGATCTGAAAGAATGGCTGGCATTTATCACTTGACCTAGACACAAAACGGCTCAGGGCAGCTATCTTGCCTGTCAAGCGTTGCACCTCCTTTGTGTTGGATGGTGATTGCATTTCCACCATTGCCCTAACCTTCTCTGGGTTAGCTTCAATCCCTCTACTGCTAACTATAAAACCTAGGAATTTTCCTGCCGAGACCCCAAATGCGCACTTCGCAGGGTTGAGCTTCATTTTGTACTCCTTTAGAATCTGAAACGATTCGGCTAGGTGCTCGATGTGGAGCTCTGCTTTCAGTGACTTCACCAACATGTCATCGATGTAAACTTCCATAGATGCTCCTATTTGTTTTTGGAACATCCTATTCACCAATCGCTGGTAAGTGGCTCCAGCGTTCTTTAATCCGAAAGGCATGACCTGATAACAGTATGTTCCCTGTTCAGTTACAAAGGAGGTCTTCTCTTGGTCATTGGGATCCATCCTGATCTGGTTGTAACCTGAGAAGGCGTCCATAAAGATGAGCAGCTCGTGTCCGGCTGTGGCATCCACTATTAGGTCGATCCGAGGTAAGGGAAAACTATCTTTGGGGCATGCTCGGTTGAGATCAGTGAAGTCGATGCACAGTCGCCATTTGCCATTAGTTTTCTTGACGAGAACCACATTCGCCAACCAGGTAGGGTAGTCAACTTCTCTGATGGCCTTGGCATGGAGGAGTTTGCTGACCTCCTCATTAATTGCACTTTGTCTTTCGGAGGCAAAGCTCCTCCTCTTCTGTTTGACGGGCTTGCAAGTTGAGTTCATGCTTAGCTTGTGGGTAATAACCGAAGGGTCAATTCCCTCCATGTCTTCTTGCTTCCAAGCAAACACTCCTATATTCTCCTTTAGGAACCGGATGAGGAGACCTTTGAGCTCAGCGTTCAATCTGGAACCCACATAAACGAGGTGTTCCGGCTTCCCATCAAGATGGATTGGTTCCAGCTCTTCTGAGGGCATTGGTCTTGTCTCCATTTCATCTCTCATGTCGAGTTCATCCAATTGGATGCTCTCAACCTCCTTCCTTTTTACAGAAGCCATGTAGCATTCTCTTGCTACATGCTGGTCTCCTCTGACTACCCCGATTCCATTTTCTGTCAGGAATTTGACGACCAAGTGATAGGCAGATGGGATTGCCTTCATAGAATTAAGGGATGGCCTTCCAAGCAAGATGTTGTATGCAGAGGGTGCATCGACCACTAAGAATTTCACGGTTGTGGTGGCTTGGCAAGGTGGGTCCCCTAGGGTGAGCACGAGTTGGATCGAGCCCAGGGGAAACACCCTTTCTCCGGAGAATCCCAACAAGTGAGTGTTTACAGCTTCTAGTCTTTCCCTTCCTATGCCCATTTTGTCGAACACAGGTGCGAAAATGATATCTGCCGAGCTCCCGTTATCGATTAGAACCCGATGAACGGTTCTATTAGCCACCACAGCTCGCACCACCAATGGGGCATCATGAGGAAACTGGCATCCCTCCAAATCAGCATCTGAAAAAGTGATAGCTGTATCTAAGCGTGGTGCTTTGGATACAGCGTGCACTTCGAGAGGTTCTTCGGCTCTGATCCGTCGGAGGTGTGCTTTCCTGGCTGAGCTGGATTCTCCGCCTCCAGCGAACCCTCCAGATATTACTCTGATCTCACCTAGAGGTTGTTGGTGTGGTGCAGGTGCCTGCTGTTGGGGTGGTGGAGGTGGAAGAGCTCGGTTCTGGTTGTCATGAGCTATGAAGCGACGTAACTGGCCTCGCTGGATCAAGAACTCGATTTCTTTCTTTAGTTGAATGCAGTCATCAGTATGGTGACCATGATCTCTATGGTAATCGCAGTACTTTGTGGGGTCTCTCTTGGCTGGATCTGCCTTCATCCGAGGTGGCCATCTTAAGAACTTCTCGTTTTGGACCTCATACAGAACTTGTGACACAGCGGCAGTGAGTGGGGTGAATCGCTGAGGTCCGTATCTGGGCTGTAGCTCAGGCTGCATGGGGCCCAGGCGATCTCTAACATTTCCTCTTCTCTTTGGCGAGCGGTCCCTATCCCTTCTTGGAGACCTCTCTCGCCCTTTCTCCTTCCTGGGACTCCTGTCCCTTCTCTTTTCTTCTTTTTCCTTGTCCTTGCGTGAGGAAGTACCCCCTACTTTGGAAAGGAGTGCCTCTTCACCATTTATATACTTCTCTGCCTTGGCTAAAACCTCAGCCATACTTGCCTGTGGGTTCTTCGATATGGAGAACATTAGATCCTTTGATTGCACTCCCAACCCTGCAATAAAGGCAGTTATGGCGAATTTTTCGTCTGGAACGTCTACTTTTAGTGTCTCCGAGTTGAACCTTTGGACATAAGACCTCAGGTTTTCTTGGGGCCCCTGCTTCACATTCAGTAGGTGGTAGCTCGGCTTTCTGTATATCCTGGCTCCTATAAAGTGAGATACGAAAGCTATGGAGAGCTCTTTGAAGGATGAGATCGAGGCCGGTGGGAGCCTGTGAAACCAGGCTAGGGCGGAGCCTTTCAATGTGATGGCAAAAGCTCTGCAACGTACAGAATCCTGGTATCCATGTAGCTCCATCTGGTTTTTGTAAGTGTTGAGGTGATCTACGGGATCTTTCGTTCCGTCAAAGACCTCTATTTGTGGCATCCTGAACTTTGGTGGGAGAGGAAAGTGTAGCACTCCAGTGGTGAATGGGGACTCGGTTTGTTGCACTAGGACATCCATTGTAACCGGAGCCTTGCTTTTTACAGCTTCCTTCATGTGGCTGAGCTTTTACTGGATGTCTTTGAAGCGTTGCTCCCAGTGCTGCTCTCTCCTGTCTTGCGGGTAAGGGAAAAAATCGTCCCTCTCCCCCCCCCACCGTTCTGGCTCTGCACTTCCTCGTTGTGACCATTCCTAGGGGGTAGGTAAGGAACATGTCCCCTGGTCTGGCTACTTTCTCCTCCTTCGTTGACCTCTCTAAGGGGGTCCCAGTGTCGTTGTTCCCTACGAGGGGGATTATTCTGGCCTTCTTGGGCCGGCCGTGCCTCCTGTGGGCGCTGTATGAGCTTTGATAGCTCTTCATTTTCCCTTAGCAAGCGTTGGTTGACGAGGCGAAGGGCCTCCATCTCGTTATTAATGGGTGAATTAATTTCTTGGACGTTTTCGGGTTGTCTGACGTTGGTGGCTTCCTGCTGATCTTGCATTCGTGGTAGGTTTGTTTGACTTCTGCTCATATTTCGAGTCGTTACCATCAGTCACTGAGAGATCAGCTTATTTGTAAATAGGAACAGTCGTTCCCACAGACGGCGCCAAACTGATGGTGTAAATCTACGTGAATGAGCTATGGAACTGGATAATTTAGTATGAACGATCTGTGTGGATTTAAGTACTGTGTCTGAACTGCAAGGCTCGTGCTTGATAATGCAGGTTGATGTTTAGGGGATTTGGGAAAGGGATGATAACACAACGGAAGTATAGTGGTTCACCGGCCTGAGCTCGGCTAGTCCACTCAGTAATGGAGTCTCTGGCTCTTCCTCTTTATTGATCAAGTTGAACGTATTACAGTAGAAAAAGTGGGAATCTGGGATTAGGGTCTTTTGTGGCTCTCTCTCCCCTTTTATAGCCTCATGATTACCTCTCATTCGAAATCACCTCATTTATTGAAGGGATCGTGCCCTGTCTTCATCTATCATCTCGGAGTTACCTAAACTTCCTATGGCTGGCTTCAAACGGCCTGTATTCCGAGATTTTTGCCTTTCATTATGGATTCCCCCCCCCCATATTGGGAGAAGATTGAAGTGGGTTGAGAGTTTTGTGCCTTGGTTCTTGCTTCTTTCCTATTATGATGGTATCTGTTGTCATCTTACTGTCTTCTTGTCATTTCTCACCTCGTGTCTCCAACTGGGAGCTCTGATACCGGCTGGATGAGCTCAGACCATGGATGGCCGAGCTCAGCGTATTTTACCTAAGCTCCCGAGCTGAGCTCACTTGTTGAGCTCGTGTTTGAAGTTTATTTTAGGTATCATCACTTTTTTAATCTGGGCAATTGCTTGCGATTTTTCCTTTGTGTTATATAGTGCCTTCAGACACGAGTAATAACTAGTACACATATATGAGATAAATAGTATCATTCAAACACAAAAAATAATAACATTTAAAAGAAAAATAGTGAGATTCAAAACACAAAAAATATTAATATCCAATATTAACATTTCGAAAACTAGTAACATTCAATATTAATATTCAAAACAAAAATTAGTAAAATTGAATATTAACTAGATAACGTTTAGTAACATAGGCAATTGCTAGTACATAGACAAGAAAATAGTAATATGCTTACCAAAAAATAGTAACATTCACAACAAAAAATAGTATCATTCAAAATAATAAATAGTAACATTGAATATAAATATTTTAAAAAATAAAATAAAAAATAGTAACATTCAAAACAAAAAATAATAATATTCAATATTAACAAAGAGTAACAACACTGTAGACCTCGAAGAAGTTATCTGTTACGATCAAACATCTATCTCTAAAAAGTAGCATAGTATTGATTCTACAATAAATAACCAGGAATTTTCAATTACCATTGCTTCTATTCTTATTTCTTTGGTCCGTCCGTCTTTCGAAGTCTTCCCCGACCTCGGCTATTGGGTTGATGCTGCTACTACTCTATCCATGGCAGCGAAGACAGCATGATGCTACTATTGGTCCGTCCATGGCAGCGAAGAGAGCATGATGCTGTTATTGCTCCGGAGAGCATGAACGTCTGCCAGTGAGAATGAAGAGAAGAGAGAGAATAGCCCAATTGGGTTATTTGAATATGAATTTCAAATTTATGGTGAAGATTTTTATTGGCATATCTCCATTAACATTGAATTAAGGGGTAAATTTAAATTTCAGAAGGGTATTTTGGAGTTTTAAAAAAATAGTAAACCTAACAACTTATTAATAAAATTAAAAATGGACTTATCTTTAAATAAATTTCTTTGACAGACTAAACTCATTACAAGTCTCTTAAGGAGGACTCAAATCCAATTTTTGCTTTTTTTTTTTTTTTTTTTTTTCTTTTTTATGGTAGTTCTAAACTGCCATGTATAAAAATTATAGTGTAATCAATTTCTTTGATACCATAATTTAAAAAAATTATCCAAATATATTGATTTCAAACTTATTTTTAAATCTAGCATCATTTGTATGAAACAGTGGTTTCAGTCCAATCTTTATAATATAAACAAACTTTTAAAGTTTTTCAATTAAAAGCCGAAGCAAAAACAAACGTTCTTACATTGAAAAGTGCAGATTATAGCCGTGTTTTCATACAAATAATAGTAGATTATATTGAAAAATAAATAAAATCACGATATTTAAAAAAAATTTAGAAATTAGGGTAAGATGATAGACAATTCCGTTTTTGTGTAAGAGTGACCGATCTAGACGAAAAAGTAAACGTCAAGTTTTCAACCACAATTGTCTTAATGCATATATGCTACATATATCTATAGTATTAATAAAAGTACCTTAACATGTAAAATTTTTGATTCACTATTTTACCCTCATAAATAATCAAAAAGGTCATTCTATTCTTCCACACTTAATATCTAAATTACTATTATATCCTTATACATATAAATATCTAAATTACATCTAAAATCACTTTTAGTTATATATTCCCTATATAGAAATATCAATTTTTATGAAATTTTTTGATTGATTATATTACTCTTAAAAAATATATGCGTCATTATAAGTTTTGACAAATATTCAAAAAAACCTTCAAAAATTTCATCATATAATATTACTCACCTTATTTATACAGATAATATTATGACTACATATTTATATTTTATTTTTCATCAAAATGTTTAACTCTTTCATTTTTAAGATAAAAAATAATGTATATATAGTTTTACATGATTTTTTAGTCGCAATAAACTTTTTAGACTTTGTTAAGATTTTATGTGAAAACTCGATTTTTTTTAAAAAAAATTTGATTTGCTTTATAATATATATTATAGCATTGTATATTAAATTTGATTCCAATTAACCTAGATAATCCTAAATACAATAAGATTCCAATATGATAGGTATATTGATATTTATTTTTATTTTATTCAATGATTTATAAGTAGAATTTTAGTCAAATTAATTTTCTAATGATCTATTCTCTATTTATAAATATCAATTTTTATGAAACTTTTTGATTGATTATCTTATTCATAAAAAATATATGCATTATTTTACATTTTAACAAAATTTTCAAAAAAAATCAAAAACTCTATCAATATAATAATACTCATCTCATTTATAAAGATAATATTATGACTACATATGTATATTTTATTTTTCATCAAAATATTTAATCATTTTGTTTTTAAGAAAAATCATTCACGTGCAACGCACGTGGTGCATTGCTAGTAGTTGTAAACGGATTTTAGTTTAGTAAGACAGTTGGCAGTTCTTTCCACAAGACAATGACTCAAACACATTTAATATTCTGCGCATTAGTCACTCAAGAAATAATGGTGTCCCTATTTAGGATTTTGGAGTACTATTTTTAAAGTAACGCATTAGTATGATAAAAATTTAGAAATAACACTATCAATTAACACGAATGATAAATAGATCGGATTACTATTTAGCATAAATAACCCATTTTTAGAACGAAAAATTTGATTTGATTTTTTTCCTATCTGATCTAGTACTACATGAGTTGTTCTAGAACTATACGATTTGTATAGAGTTTTTCTAGATTTGATGGGAATATATGAACACATATGTGAGGTGGGTTTGGTTGAGAGTGGAAGAGGACTTAGTACCTAGAGTTTCTGGTTTACACGTTATATTTGTGCCAACTTAAATACGGTGTGCAAATATTGTAGGACATAAAAATGACACGATCTAGAGCAGACTGTACAGACTTTTGATAGTAGACATCAGAATAGTTTTCAGGCAGACATGAACAGGCAAGTTAAGAAGCATTCTAAGGAAGATAGGATGCAAAAATTAATGGCAGAAAATGAGCTGTTGAGGAATTTATTTGCTATGCAAGAATCTAAGTCATAGAGGACAACAAATAGAGGTTTTTCTGGTATGCAAGGAAGAGGCCAAGGTAGAGGAGGAAGTCACGGTGGATGCCAAAAGAGGTCCTTTGGTGGTAGAGGCAGTAAAAATGAAGAATATGGGTTTGAAACAGGTTCCAAATGGAGAGAGAAACAGGCAGGGATGAGCATTCCAACCCAAGAGGCGAGTGTTTCCAATCCTACGACTTTGGAGAAGGCTCTAGGTAAGCAACCTTTGCTTTTAAATACAACTCAAACAGAGACAGAGCATCCCTCTAGTTCTACTCAGACAAAAATGGGCAGGTCATGGGAAAAAATAGTTAGGAATGATCCTAGATCAACTGTGGAAATAAAATATGTGCCTCCTATTAAACAAGAGGGTAGGGAAAGGGTTACACCCCCTTAGGAGATATCAGAGGAAGGGTATGCCAAATGGGAACTAGTCTGGTTGGGCATTTTATAGGCAAGAAACTACCATACCATGTAGTGAGAACTTTAGCAATAAGGATTGTTCTCAGCAGCTCAATCAGCGATTTCTTGATTCGTCATCCCTTCCTTCTGGGATTGTTGGCATCCTCGCCTTGGATGCTCGACAGACTCCTCATGTTCGTCGGTGAATTTTATTTTCATTTTTGTTTTCAGTTATTTTGTTCTGTGAGGAGTTTCCAGTTGCTTTGATCTTCCCACTTTGTACTTCTGGAGGTTTGACTCTTTGTTCTCCTCCCTTGTACTTTTCCCCTTTTAGTTATATATACAGGTAGGGGTCTGCCAAACCCTCCACCCACACTGGGTGGCTTTGGAAAAAAAAAAGGATGTAGGGGTCCAAGGGACTCTGGGATGTTATTGCAAATGAGAGTGGATTTTACTTTTTTAAATTCTCAAGCGCTGGGAATCGGAATGAGGTGTTGGAGGGGGGGCATGTATATAGGTGGACAATCTATAATTTTGAGGAAATGGAAACCTAGGTTAAAATTAACCAAGGAGACTTTGAGCAAAATACCAATTTGGGTGAAGTTTTATAACATTCCCACTGAGTATTGGACTGCTAATGGATTCATCTATATTACTAGTGCCATTAGAAAGCCTTTGTACATGGATAAACTGACTGAGGAAGGAAGTAGGGACACATTTGCTAGAATTTGAGTAGAAATTGATGCTAAAGAACCTATGGTAGACTCATTTGAATTAATGATGGAAGGGGATTGTGAAGAAGACCTCAAGAAGGTTGAAATTAAGGTTGAATACCAATGGAGGTCATTAAGATGTGAGCAGTGTAAAATTTAGAGATAATGGGATGTGAGTATTTTTTTCAAAACTTATTTGACTTTAAGTACCACCTCCAAACTTATCCTCCTTTAAGTCATCTTTTTCATCAAATAGTTGTCAATAAGTACACATTTTAAAACAAATTCAAATTTTTTTAAAATGTATTCCATAATTACCCCTACCATAAATAGTGCATACTTAATTGACAGTTTTTATATTTTCAACATCTAAATATTAGAATGTGAAACTTTCAAGATTGCTTTTGATATTTGTGTATCATTTGAATTTTAAAATTTCATATATATATGTATATGTTTGTGTGTGTGTGTGTATATATATATATATATATATATATATATATATATATATATATATATATATATATATATATATATATATATACACACATATATATGTGTGCGAGCGTGTGTGTGTATATATATATATATATACACCCCCCCCACACACACACGTACTCACACACACACACACACATATATATATAGTAACATCAAACAGTAACATCAAAAATTAAATTTTTAATTAAGTTTTTTATGGAATATGTTACTGTTTGATGTTACTATTTTTTTGTTGATTAAATTTTTAATTAAGTTTTTTATGGAGTATGTTACTATTTGATGTTATTATTTTTTTATTGTGTGTGTTACTGTTTGATGTTACTTTTTTTTTGTTGAGTGTGTCACTGTTTGATGTTACTATTTTTTTTGTTGAGCGTGTTACTGTTTAATATTATTATATATATACATATATATATGTGTGTGTGTGTGTGTGTGTCTATGAAATTTCAAAATTCAAATAATACACAAATATCAAAAGGAATTTTGAAAGTTTCACATTATAATATTTAGATATTGAAAATATAAAAGTTGTCAATTAGGTATGCACTATTTATGGTAGGGATAAAAGGGCTTTTATGACTTTTTTTTAGGAGATATACTTCTATCCCAATTATTTTAAAAATTGTACTTTTATCCTATTAAGTTCTTATGGAGATATCGGCCTCCCTAAGCCCCTAAAATTTATGGACATAACTGCCCTATAACTGAGCAAAAGAACGAGAAGCAACATGAAAGTTTTGAGCCAATGTCCAAGGGCAGCAGTGTTCCTATGAGTGGGAATGAAACAACTATGTCTAAAGGGTAGATGGAAAATAAAGGTATGAAGGAAAGGGACATTGTTCCACTAGACGGTAAGGTTATTGGAGAAACACATATAGTACCCTGGGAGATGGTTAGTAATAAAGGTAAAGGGGATAGAAGGGGAAAAACCTGCATCCTGTAATCAAGATAGTCATAAATGCATTGAGTTGAACACAAGTCAACAGATTGTTGGAAGTTCTGGAACTACATGCTCACCCAACAAATTCTCAGCTCTAGATCTTCCCCAAGATGACTTAGAGGTAGAAATGGATAGTGATATTGAGTAGGAGGTAAGTGAATATGAATCCCCTGAACCTAGAACTATGATGGAGAAACTTAGAGCAATTGATGAAGTGGAAAAAAGGTTGTCCTCCTTTACGAGGAAGAAACAGAGGAAGGCTAAAGGAAGGAATAATCATAGTCCTACCCTTGGGTGGTTTCCCATCAAGGGAAGGTTTCCCCTTCTATACATAATCCTTAATGACATATCTGACTTGTTGGAATATCAGAGGGCTCAATGGCCCAGTCAGGCAAGTAATAGTAAGGAGAGTTATGAACCAATATGGGGTGACTTTGTTTGGCCTGGTTGAGACCAAGGTGAGGAAAGTGAATTATAAGGGCATCTTTAGAACCATACTACCAGGATGGAGCCTGTTGACTAATAATGATTCCTCACTTAGAGGAAGAATTTGGATATGTTGGAACCCTTTGAATTTTGATGTATGGATGATTGATCAAACTGATCAAGTTATTGATTGCAATGTTGTCAATCTAGTGATAAACTGTAATGCATGCTTCAACACACCAGATCAGAGACTACAAGCTTCACAGTGGAATGGGTAACGACAGAGCTATTACACAAACCCTAGGTCGATGAAAAGGTCAAAGAGGAGCTAGATCGAGTCGTCAGACCAAACAAAAAGGTTAAAGAGAGTGACATGGATGGCCTTCAATTACATCCACCTTTTCCTTTACTTCTTCCATGAACACGATTGAAGACACAAATTACATGGGGTATCTCATTCCCAAAGACACACAAGTATTTGTAAATGCATCGGCTATTGCAAGGGACACCGATTCTTGGGATGACCCCTTGTATTTCAAGCCTAAAAGGTTTTTAACCTCTGATATTGATTACAAGGGGCAACATTTTGAATTGATTCCATTTTGCATCTAGAAGACGAATGTATAGAGTTGTTAACCTTGTTGTAGCCAACTTGTTACAATCTTTTGACCGGGATCTGGATAACTACATGACTCCCAAAACTATGAACATGAAATAGAAAATGAGAATTGATGATGCACAAAATGTGTTTATGTACCACCTGTCGAGTATTTAATGCAATAGTAAATAAGGAGAGACAACACAAGCACATACACAATTAAAGTTGTTCGGTCAAGGTGACCTACTACACTATGGAGGGCTAAGATGACCTGAGTTTTTTATTGCTTCAAGGAGTGTTGGGTGCCCAAGTGTGAGTGATATGTGAGATATGCCCTCTCGTGTAAAAGGGGCTTGCAATTTATAGATGCCTCCCAACAGATTGAGGCGTCTTTCTCGTATCAGGTGAGGTAGTTTGGTGGAGATGGCGTCCTTCTCGTAACAGGTGAGATAATTTTGTAGAGGTGATGACGTGCACGTCCCAAGGAGATCTCTTTGCTTGTCAGTTATAGATTGAGTCTCTTGCCATGAGGTGGTTGACCTAACTCTCTCTCTCTCTCAAGATGGCGTGGTTGACTTAGTTTCCTCCTTCCTATGGTAGACTTGGTCCGTATGTTTGAGGGGGGCTTGGTTTGCGATTTTGGGCCTGGTCTATATTTCTACACTGGGCCTGGTTTGTAATTTTGGACTAGGCCTCTGAATTGGGCCTGGTCTAGGGCGGGCCCATCATTTGCCCCATGCCCCAAGTCCAATGGGATTTGGGGGAGAGGGCATCAGTAAGAAATCTTGTCATTGTCCTCTTTTAGCAGTTCAACTCTGATGAAGGAGAGGTAGACACAGCGGGGCTGTAGAGGAGGAATTGTGGATGACTCACGAGAGTGCTGTATCTCTTGAGGTGAAGTTTCTAGAGATCAAGGTTGCTTGCGTGAGAGCAAAGGTATAGTTAGATCGAGCTTTTAGCGACTCGCGAGAGAGCCGCTAAGCTGGAGACTAAGGTTGCTCGCGTGAGAGCAGAAACCGAGTAAGACCGAGCTTCTGGTGATTTGTGAGAGAGCCTCTAAGTTGGAGACTGAGGCTTCTTGCATAAGAGTAGAGGCAGAGTGAGGTCGAGCTTCTAGCATCTTGTGAGAGAGCCACTAAGATAGAGATTGAAGCTGCTTGTGTGAGAGCAGAGGCGGAGTGAGGCCAAGCTTATAGTGACTCGCGAGAGAGTTTCTAAGCTGGAGATTAAGGTTGCTTGCGTGAGAGCAGAGGCAGAGTGAGGCTGAGCTTCTGACGATTTGCGAAAGAGTCGCTAAGCTAGAGACTGATGTTACTTGCATGAGAGCAATGATAAAGTGAGGCCGAGCTTCTGACGGTTCACAAGAGAGCCTATAAGGTAGAGATTAAGGCTGCTTACATGAGAGTAGAGACAGAGTGAGGCCGAGATTCTGGCATCTCGTGAGAGAGCCTCTAAGCTAGAGATTGAGGTTGCTTGAATGAGAGTAGAGCCAGGATGAGGTCGAGCTTTCGGCTACTCATAAGAGAGCCGCTAAGCTAGAGATTGAGGTTACTTGCGTAAGAAATAAGGTAGATTTAGGTCGCGTTTTTGGCGACTCGAGGCTCATTCCCAAGAGATGGAGAAGAGGAGGGAGATGGTAGTGAGGGTAGCTAGAGGGCATTGGTGGCAGGAGACTCGTGCCAGTGCGGGTGGTGAGGTGCTACGCGAGATGCACGGGCGTCGGCGGGATAGAGCTAGCGGAGCGTGGATGTCGTGTGTCGAAGGTGAGGGCGCCAAATATGAGGAAGCGGGCTCTAGGAGGGGTGGTTGGGAACCAAGAGTGCTGTTGGACGAGTGCTATGTAGCGGGCGATGGCGCGCTCAGATTGGCGAGGAAGGTGCCAAGGCAGGTGAGGAGGCAGACACCAAGGTGGGTGAGGAGGCAGGCACCAAGGTGGGTGAGGAAGCAGGTACCAAAGTGGGCAAGATAGGTGAGGCGCCGAGGTTAGCATGGGTGCGGACGCCCTTGGCAGGTAAGGTGGGCAAATGCCCTTGGTAGGCAAGGTACAGGGAGCACGGAGCGAGCGCCCTTGGGAGGTGAGGTGCGAGGCGTGGGCTCCCTTGGCAGGCGTGGTGCAGAAGTGAGCATGGGCACGAGCGCCCTTTAGAGGTGAGGCGTCGAGGTGAGCACGGGGCATCCTTCGTAGGTGAGATGCAGGAAGTAGGGAGCGGACACCCTGGGATGCGAGGCGTAGAGGTGAGCACGGGGCGCCCTTGGCAGGCGTGGCACCGACGTGAGCAGAGGCCTGGGCGCCCTTGGCAGGGGAAGTGCCCGGACGCCTTTAGCCGGTGAGGTACGGGCGCCCCTGGGAAGCGAGGCTCCGAGGTGAGCACGAGGAGCCCTTGACAGGCGAGGTATGGGACGCCCATGGCAGTCGAGGTGCCAAGGTGAGCACAGTCACGGGCGCCCTTGGCAGGCGAGGTGCGGGGTGCCCTTGGTAGGCGAGGTGTGCGGGCGCCGAGTTGAGCACATGCCCAGGCACCCTTGGTAGGCGAGCATTGGGGCACTGGAAAAAACGGCTCTTCGAAGGTGCCCAACGAGCAGCAATTGGATGAGTTGTTGGTTTTGGTTCACCAAAAATTGCACATTCTCTAGTAATTGTTGTCCGGTTACGGAATGTGCCGCAGCGACGGGGTTTGCTGGCGAAGGCAGGACCTCGTCGCAATGTGGTGGATCATTCTCTTCCGTTTGTTGATTCATGGACCTAGTCATAATAGCCATAAAATGGAAAAACAGTAGAAAACTTAGTCGGTTCCCATAGACGGCGCCAAACTAATGATGCACAAAATGTGTTTATGCTCCACCTATCAAGTATTTAATGCAATAGTAAATAAGGAGAGATAACACAAGCAATAACACAATTTAAGTGGTTCGATTAAGGTGACCTACTCCACTGTGAAGGGCTTGGATGACCTGAGTGTTTTATTGTTTCAAAGAGTGTTGGGTGCTTAAGTGTGTGTGATATGTAAGATATGCCCCCTCGTGTAGGTGGGACCTACAATTTATAGACGTCTCTTAATAGATTGAGGCACCTTTCTCGTATCAGGTGAGGTGGGTTGGTGGAGGTGGTGCCCTTCTCGTAACAGCTGAGATTATTTCGTAGAGGTGGTGACGTGCGAGTCCCAAGGAGATCTCTTCGCCTGTCCATTATAGACTGAGTCTCTCATCATGAGGTGGCTGACCTGACTCTCTCTCTGAAGATGGCGTGGTTGACCTAGCTTCCTCCTTCCTGTGGTTGGCTTGGCTCGTATGTTTTAGGTGGGTCTGGTTTGCGATTTTGGGTCTGGTCTATATTTTTGCACTGGACCTCTGAGTT
The DNA here is from genome assembly GCA_951799425.1 of Ilex aquifolium. Lineage (NCBI taxonomy): Eukaryota > Viridiplantae > Streptophyta > Magnoliopsida > Aquifoliales > Aquifoliaceae > Ilex > Ilex aquifolium. The sequence continues at coordinate 11,345,496 of OX637405.1, forward strand.
AGGTTTGATTTGTAATTCTGGACTAAGTCTCTGAATTGGGCCTCATCTAGGCAGGGCCCATAAGGAATAACTATGCAAAAGCTAGTTCCCCCTCAAAGCAATACGCAAAAAAAGTGCCGCATGAAGAAATATGTTCTATTTACTTGTTATCTTTTGAACCCATTGTTTACTAATATTTTTCTTTGTATATCCTAAATTACATTGTTTTAAACTTTATTTACTTTTGTATAAGTTATCCGAAAAATGTCCAATATGTGCTCCCTTTCTGGTGTTATGTTTTTAATTTACTTTAAAGAACCCTTTGCACAGGTTGAGTTTTGCAATAAAACTTAATTTTTTTCTCAATTTTTTTTTCTCGCCTGAGTACTTGTTGCCATAAAGCTTGCATTAGACATTTAAGTCACTATGCATTTACATTATACTAGTTGATGCAAACGTGCGTTGCACGTAAATCATTTTAAGCTAGAATTTTTTGATCTTGTATTTCATCTCAGATTTTCAATGTGTTCTTGATTTCAATTTCAAATCATTTAGAAATATTTTACTGATTTGCCAAAATTTTTTTTTTTTTTTGAAAAATAAGTGGGAGCACCATTTTAGTGCATGAACATATTTTTGACCCTTCATGAGTGCCTCTTCAGTTTCTTTTGTGAACAAGCCTTTTCCATTTATGTCTACAAGTGATGGCTTATTATTTCATTGGCCAACTCCGGTGTGTTTCTATGAGCTTATCTAATGTCTTATAAGCTTGGGCAATGGCTAATGGGCTATCTTACATGGAAAAAAATTAAAGATAAACCATAAGAACAAATGTATCAAAAACATCTGGCTTAATTAGACAATTTAATAGTGTGAGTTGGGAAATTTAGAAGGCATGAAAACGATATAAAAAACTTCTTGAGACTTTTTCCCCACTAAAAAGTAGAGGTATCTTTGTAATACTTATTTCATGATTATAGTAGTCATCAATATCGGGTACAATGTATACATACAGTGTGAGACAAATTATGAATTTATTTTTTAATTTTTTTTAGTAACGATTTTCTTCATGTCTACAGATGGGTTCTTCTTACTCCAAGTTTCATTTGTCTACTTAGCTTCTTTTGATTACTCAATGACATAATATATGAACTTTTGAACAACATCAACAATGATGTATTTGCCTAAACACTTAATAGAATCATTTTATAGCGGTATTTTTTTTCCTTCTCAAATTTCATTTCTAAGCTAGCATATTCACAAGAACCTCATCCTCATATCCTTTTTTTTTACAAGCATTAGCTTGCCAAAGATGTAGCAACAAAAATAAAGGACTCATCCAGCAAGTTACAAACTCCTAATAGGATAAACAAATAAAAATGCGACGTTAGCATGTTCAATATGCTTGTTGAATCAAATTATCTAAAGAAAAGAACAAAGCAAGCCTAGAATATTTCTTGAAACAATCTTTCAATTTGAACAAACTAATTCCCTAATCTTCCAACTCTACATAAAGCTGAAGCAACCAATTGAAATATGATAGGCTTTGTCGTGGACCACATATCCTGCAAACGACGAGAAGGTTATTAGCGGAGAAAAAGTGCAAAAAATCATTATAGAAGACACCTAAACTCTGCAAATATGTAAAGAATGAGAGGTACTCAAATTTTATGCCTTCTGCTACGTCTTTTGGTGAAATTTATAAAGGATGTGAGAAGTGAGAATATGAAACATTTTTCAATTGATAGCTACATATTGATTATAGTGGTAAATGAATACTTACTCCTAGAAAGGGAAGGGTTTAGAAGTTAAATTAGAGAATAGGATATGATTGTCTTTATACATTTTTTAGGGGTATAATAGGAATTCAAAAGTTTTTCACTTAGTTGCCTTTTATTAGTAGTATAGATTAAAACACATTATTCACCTTATTTAGTTGAGATGTATTTCAAATTCCACTTAAGCAAAAAACTATGTACAGAGTTAAAAAGAGTAAAAAAAAAAAAGGCTCCAGAACATACAACCCAGGCACGAACACGTTGCAGCCAAAGAACACAACACGACATGACCTGGACTGTGGAAGCTAGAATTTGAGTAAACAATCTTTGCGATTGCAGTATAAAACTCGGTCTTACTGAGTAAACAACGAATCTCAATCTCCTATACTACTCAATCAAAGATCAAATTGAGAAATTCATACAACCTGTGGTATGTTAGTAAATTAATCTTTAATCTTAAGATAAAGCCTTTACAAGATAAAGAGTATCATTGGACTAAAAATCCGTTTTGTAAATTATGTGGAACCCTCACACCCAATTGGCCTCTAAAATATGATCCAAAAAATTTAGTTATGATGGGTCAATCCCAAATAGCCCAATTTATGTGAAAAGACCCAACCTCGATTGAAGAGCCCAACCATGCAAAGACCCACCAATTCCAAGTTCAAGTCCAATCCAGCTGGGGACCTCCTCTGAATGAATTGGAGTACGAGGGAGAGAAATGCGGTGCACGGAGAAACCATACCAAATTGGTAATTACCAAAACAGGTAGGAAATCCCTCCCTCACGTCACCGCCTCACCTCCAAACCCTAACTCTATAAATGTAAGCCCTCTCATCATCTAGGGCAGGCCTCCCAAGAAACCTCTTCTCCTACCTTACACAACATTGTTGTTCCTCTCTCCCTCAAAGCACTGTAGATCTCCAGTGTAAACACTCCGGTGACGATTATTCATTAATAAAGAACACCAAGGCCACCGTTGCCATTCAAAGTGGACGTAAGCCACGGCCGAACCACTATAAACCTCTGTGTTGATCATTTATTTGCTATTTTGGTCATTGATTGTTTGTTTACTGCACATTCATCAATACCTATTCACCTTCTTGACTGATAAACTTGCACGAAACCGATTTGTGCATCATCAAGTTAGTCTAACATTTTTAGATTGAAGAATTTTATGATCTATCTAAACACTCATGCATTCAATATGTGACAAGAACTTGTATCACTTTATGTTATAAAATTTGATTGAATTAAACGGAAAGTATACATAACTCAAATAATAAAATTAAAGGATCCTTTTAGGGTATAATTTATTCTACGAACTGAATTAAAACTAAGAATATACTTTAACTATATAGATGACTCCCACTCCACGATAATGTTTTTTTTTCATTCTTGTACGACTTGATGGCACCTCAACGAGAGACCTTAACCCTTCTTCAAAATGAGGATAAATTGTCTGGACGATGACTTTATACAACCGGACGACCCTTTTTGTTAGAATAAGAATTATGATATAAATTGAGTTTGAGATGATCAATAACCAACATTGACCACTGCCCATATGAAAGATCAGGGCCCGAAGATGATGATAATTCATAGTTATATGTACTTACATTGCCACTTACTGGCTACATCATCACATAAGACTTTACCATACTTTTATTTATAATTTTTTTTTAATAACAAATCATATATTATAGCTATAACATAACCTATTATTCATAAGTAGGTCTCCATTCATGAGTAGTTTAATATCGAATACAATTGAGGAAAAAAAACCTATATTTATGTGAATCGAGATCCCATCATTGGAGTTGCTTAGTTCTTCGTTTTCATCATAATAAGCAAACAAATAATACGGAACTAGATTATAACGTCCATTATTAAGTCATTTCTAAACTAGTTGGATATTTAATTAAATTTATGAATGGACAGGATCATGTGCCTGTTTTTGAAAAAAATAATATTTACAATAATAGCAAAAAACTGATATGACGAAACAAATAATCAATTGTTTTCTATAGCACTTTGCTGAAGCAAATACTCCATTTTTTGCTTTGGCTCTCCCATGGTGAAGTAAAGACTTTTCTTTTGCTTCAAGGCTATTGCGTCGGCTATTTGCGGAAAGTACTACATCTTTGCTTTTGCAATAAGTTGAAGTTAACTTTTTTGCATTGAGGTTTTTGTACTACGCTCAATTTGCCGAAGTAAAGAGTCTTGTTGTCGAAACAAAAACTTTTTGCTTCGACGACCAGACTTTTTTGTAACTCATTTTTCTTGTAGTGGATGAGAAATACCATAGAACGACCATCAAGGCCATACGATATGTATTTTTTGTATTTGCGTGTCCTTTTTTCCCAGCCATGACATTGAGCTCCAATTCGAGCTCTTACTACAAAAACAAGCCAAGTCAGGTAAAACTTGAACATATGAGCTAGAAATTGAATCAAAATTTGACCACTTTTGTTAGTATTCGTAAACCTCTATTTTTATTGGATCATTTCGAGTTACATAGAAATATAGAATATAAGCTACTATAATGAAAAAAATGAGTATCAGAGTAAAATGGAGTGCATTATGCGAATAAAATATTTTGCTTGAAAAACTGACGTAGAGAAACTAAAGATAAAAAATATTATACGTTGAAATAGTATAGGAAAAAACTATGGCCCTTAGGACAAATCTTATGGAGAAACCAAAGATTTCTCAAACCTTTGAACTTAGACAAGATTTTTAGCTATTTTGGCTACGACATTTTTCTTTTCTTGAAAGATTGAAAAAGATTGTGCTAGAGAAAGCACAAGTGCATGTACCGAACGTGCCGACAGCTTTTGAAAAAAAAAAAAAAAGCATGGGTACATTCTGCGAATTTCTAATTTCTTCCTTCATGAACCTCATGGTAAGTGCCAAGTGTTTTTTTGGGGTAAGATTACGATACCTAAAGTTGTCTTTTTGGTACCAAAATTAAGGAGACGTTTTTTTGGATTATTTTATAATTGTTTCGAGTAGAGTTAAATCAAAAATCATAGTAAATTTTGAATTTCGCATTTCCATCGATACCTCTTGATGATGCACAAAATCGTCTTCGTGCGAGATCAACAGTCACAAGAGTGATTTATGAGCAATCAATGGCAATTAGTGGCAAAACAGTAAATATAGGTCAACACAGGAGATTTATAGTGGTTCGGTCTCAGACGACCTACGTCCACTCTTCGAACGGCAACGGTGGCCTTAGGTGTTTTATTGATCAACGGTGGTACTCCGGAGAGTTTACAATGAGTCTAGAGAGAGAGAGAGTGTAGAGAGCTTGCTGAGTGCAACTAGTGTAGTGTTTGTGTCTCAAGAGTCATCGTGCCCTTTATACAGTGAGGGCTTACATTATATAGGCTCACCAAGGCGGTGAGGCGGTGACGTGAGGGAGAAGTCTCCCGTCAATTGGTAAGTACAAACATGGTAGGAGTGAGCCTCTTTGGTAAGTAGAGTTATGGTAGGACTTGATCTTCTCAATCTTTATCCCGGTATTCTCTCTCTTGTGCTCCTATTCAGTCGGAGGAGGACTCCCAGCTAGATTGGGCTTGATCCTCGTTTTGAGCTCGGACTTGTCTTGAGTTGGTGTGACTTGGACTTGGACTTTGATTGAAGTATCAAGGTGAAGAGGAGCAAAGAGGGGATGAGAGGACCAAGGAGGGAGGCCATGGGCGGCGCCCACTTGGAGACTAGTGGGCGACGCCCACTTGGGACCTTGGTGTTGGCCTTGGCCAAATTTCTTTTATGCCCTCCGTAATTTAGACTTCTCTTTATGCCCTCCGTAATTTAGACTTCCCTTTATGCCCTCCGTAATCTGGACTATTTAACTCCGCACGGGATTTCTTTTGGACTTTCTCCGCACGAGATTTTCTTTGGGCTTTCTCGGTCCGTTCAAGTTGGGCTTGGTCCAGTCAAATTTGGACTCGTCATTTGCCCCCCATGCCCCGAGCCTCTGACTTTTTGCGAGAGGAAAGGGTCGTGGGCATGTGCTTCGTCGTCTTCATTGGAGTGAGTCTGAATTTTCTTGCTTTCCCCGGTATCTTTTCATTTTTGGAGATTCACTAAATTTTTTGATATCAGATAGAGAATGTATATATTTATATATATATATATATATATTTATGTATATATATGTACTTAGCCTACTAACTTTGACTTTTCAACTTTTTTATTTTTTTTTTTTGCTGATTGAGGCGCCGCCCACTTTTTTTGACTTTTCAAAAATTTTTTTTTTTTTTTTTTCTTGGTCTGCCTCCTTTCTTTATCTTTTTTTTTTTTCTTCTTCCTTCTTCTCTCTTCTCTTGGGCGCCGCCTTCCTGGGCGCTGCCTCCACCTCTTTTTTTTTTTTTTTTTTTTTTCTTTACTTTCCTTTGCTGCTTGGCTGTTGGGCGCCGCCTTTGCACTCCTCTCTCTCTCAAATTTTTTTTTCTTGGTCTTGCTGGGCAGTGGGCGTCGCCCACCTTCTCTTCCCCTCTCTTTATTTTTTCTTTGTTTCGTTTTTTGCTTGGGCTGGGCGCCGCCTCTCTTGGTCTTTCCAATTTTTTTTTTTTTTTGCTGGCTTGGGCGTCGCCCTCTTGGGCGTGCACTGTTCATCCTTTTTTTTTTTTTTTTTTTGTTGCCTCCTTGGCCACTGGCCTCTTTCTCACTTTTTTCATTGTCTTGGGCGACGGTGGAGGCTGCTGTGTTTGGGGGATGCCATGCGTCTGAATATTGATCTGGGGACTCTATCTGCTTCTACGGTGGTGTCTTTCCCTCATCTCCTCTCAAGAGGGCGAGGTTTGATGCCCCCAGTGCTTCTTGGTGAAGGTCCGATTGCCAAGTTACTTCCCGGGAGATGGGTCCTGGTGGTGCCCCGCTCTTTTCGAGACTGAGACTTCTGTGCTAGCTTTTGTACTGCTATAGGAGTTGAGACTCCTGTGCGGTCTCCTATGGGGACTGTAACTCCATATACTGTCCTGCTACTAGTAGTGGCTCGGTTGCAGATGACCCGAGCTTCAACAGTGTGCCTGAAAAAAGTAATGTTATTTCAACATTAAAATATCTAACATGATTACCTGGAGAGAGGGGTAGACTATTTGTATGAGAGCAAAGTGAGAGCTGCGGATGTCCCGTGAGAGGGCCGCATGAGCTAAGACCGAGCTACGTATAGTCTCGGGAGATGACTGCCGTGGCAGAGGTGACCACTTGCGCGAGAGCAGAGTCATAGAGGCCGAGCTACGTATAGTCTCGGGAGATAGACTTGCGCGAGAGCAGAGTCATAGAGGCTAAGCTACGTATAGTCTCGGAGATGGCTGCCGTGGCAGGGGTGACTACTTGCGCGAGAGCAGAGTCATAGAGGCCGAGCTACGTATATTCTCGGGAGATAGACTTGCGCGAGAGCAGAGTCATAGAGGCCGAGCTACGTATAGTCTCGGAGATGGCTGCCGTGGCAGGGATGACTACTTGCGCGAGAGCAGAGTCATAGAGGCCGAGCTACGTATAGTCTCGGGAGATAGACTTGCGCGAGAGCAGAGTCATAGAGGCCGAGCTACGTATAGTCTCGGAGATGGCTGCCGTAGCAAAGGCTCATTCCATTGATACGGAGATGAGGAGGGCGCTGAGGAGCTGGGCGCCTGCTGGTGCGAAGGGTGAGACCCATCGTCTAGGCGCTTGGTGGTGGGCGCCTTTTATCTCTTTGTCTACCAGGTCATGTTCTGACTTTTGTATGTTGTTTGTAAATTTTAGGAAAACAAACAAGTCGGATATAGTAATCTTTGTAGAGTTTTATTCCGTGGAATAATAAATAACAAAATAAATTAACTAAAACGATGAAGGATAGATAAAATCTTTAGGTGCTCGGTATCCCATAAGTGGGCCAAGACTTCCCTGGTGGAGTCGGAGTCATCTCCTCCTAGCCCTTAGGCGATCGTCTGGATCTCCCCGAGGAGGTGTTGGCGTTCTCTGTCGTCCTGGTCTCGGCCAGGTGGAGGAGCTTGTCGTCTGCCAGCAATGTACTGCCTCAACTGGCCACGATGTATAAGCTCTTCGATCTGCCTTTTAAGATCAAAACAGTCGTCCGTGTCATGGCCGTGGTCGCGGTGGAAACGACAGTACCTGCTGGGATTTCGGCGCTTGGGGTCAGACTTCATCTTCTCGGGCCAACGGATGGCGGGGTCATCCTGTATCTGGAATAGGATGTGGTCCACCGAAGCATTGAGCGGCGTGAAGGCTTGTCGCTCTCTCAGAGGTGGGGGGCCAAGGCGATCCTTGACGGAGGTTCTCTCTGTCCTATTTCTTTTGTTCTCTACCTCCCACTTGTCTTCTCGGCTATCTTTCCTTTTCTCCCCTCCTCGGGAGGACTCACCTCTACGCGCTTTGGCGATGTCCTCGGCGTTCATATATTTTTGCGCCCTGGCCAGTAGCTCGGGCATGCCAGAGGGCGGCTTCTTGATGACTGAGAACATGAAACTGGATGTTCGGAGGCCGGCGATGAAAGCGGCCATGGCTACCTTGTCATCCGACTCATCGATCTGGAGCACCTCCTCATTGAAGCGAGCAAGGTAGTCACGAAGGCTTTCATCTCTATCCTGCTTAATGGTGAGCAGGTGGGTCACTGGCTTTTGATGGCGGCGTCCCCCAATGAAGTGGGAGACGAAGGACCTGCTTAGCTCCTCGAAAGAATAGACAGAGGAAGGCCTGAGCTTGGAGAACCATTGACGAGCGGACCCCTTCAAGGTGGTAAGGAATGCTCGGCACATGATCTCCTCAGGCACATTATGGAGTTGCATGAGGGACTTGTAGGTGTCCAGATGGTCAAGGGGATCTTTATTGCCATCGAAGGTGTCGATGTTGGGCATTTTGAATTTCGAAGGGAGTGGGTAGTTGACAATATCAGCAGTGAAAGGTGTGTCAGTGCGTCTTACCAGGTAATCCACGGGTGTCGGCGCTTGCGCCTTGATGGCGTTGAGGGCGTCACCAAGTTGGTTTTGCACCTCCTTAATCTTCTCATCCCACTGATTGGGGACATCCTGGTGATGGTACTGGCTTTCATGGTCTCCATACTGACTCTCTCCCTCGTCCTCATGCGCAGGTACGTGCGAAGGGTGAACACGCGAACTCCCTGCGCGGTGAGGAGGGATTGGTTGACGAGGGACTCCCTGGCGTGGTGCTGAAGCATTCTGATGAGGGACCTGGCGTCCAGAGAGGACAGGCAATGGTTCCTCTCCCGTCAGAGGGAGTTGGACTCCTTCAACAGGGTGATGGGTGACTCCTCCTTGAGAGAGCATCAACTGGATGATCTGCTGGTTTTGGTTCACCAACAGCTGCATGGTCTGCAGGAGTTGTTGTTGTGACCCAACGGCGGGAGTCGCCGTAGCAGAGGGTCCTTCGGGTGCGAGGGGAGGTGGAGCCTCCTCCCGGTGCACAGGGTTGTTGTCACCGGGTTGATGAGACTTCGATCTGGTGGTGATTGCCATGGATTGCGGGAGAGGTAGGAAGACTACGTCGTTCCCACAGACGGCGCCAAACTGATGATGCACAAAATCGTCTTCGTGCGAGATCAACAGTCACAAGAGTGATTTATGAGCAATCAATGGCAATTAGTGGCAAAACAGTAAATATAGGTCAACACAGGAGATTTATAGTGGTTCGGTCTCAGACGACCTACGTCCACTCTTCGAACGGCAACGGTGGCCTTAGGTGTTTTATTGATCAACGGTGGTACTCCGGAGAGTTTACAATGAGTCTAGAGAGAGAGAGAGTGTAGAGAGCTTGCTGAGTGCAACTAGTGTAGTGTTTGTGTCTCAAGAGTCATCGTGCCCTTTATACAGTGAGGGCTTACATTATATAGGCTCACCAAGGCGGTGAGGCGGTGACGTGAGGGAGAAGTCTCCCGTCAATTGGTAAGTACAAACATGGTAGGAGTGAGCCTCTTTGGTAAGTAGAGTTATGGTAGGACTTGATCTTCTCAATCTTTATCCCGGTATTCTCTCTCTTGTGCTCCTATTCAGTCGGAGGAGGACTCCCAGCTAGATTGGGCTTGATCCTCGTTTTGAGCTCGGACTTGTCTTGAGTTGGTGTGACTTGGACTTGGACTTTGATTGAAGTATCAAGGTGAAGAGGAGCAAAGAGGGGATGAGAGGACCAAGGAGGGAGGCCATGGGCGGCGCCCACTTGGAGACTAGTGGGCGACGCCCACTTGGGACCTTGGTGTTGGCCTTGGCCAAATTCTTTTTATGCCCTCCGTAATTTAGACTTCTCTTTATGCCCTCCGTAATTTAGACTTCCCTTTATGCCCTCCGTAATCTGGACTATTTAACTCCGCACGGGATTTCTTTTGGACTTTCTCCGCACGAGATTTTCTTTGGGCTTTCTCGGTCCGTTCAAGTTGGGCTTGGTCCAGTCAAATTTGGACTCGTCACCTCTAATAGGGACGGAATCAAGATTTCATCTTATGCAAAACTTTCTAAACAAAAATTCATACCATTGACATAGGTTATATTCTATAAAGCATAGATCTTTCGGGACCGTCGTCGAAGTATTTGCATCGAATACGATATTTATCAGATATGCGAGGATGCATATTGGATAAGCATAACACTTATCCCATAATAATTTTTAAAAAAAAATTATTTCTAGATTTTTTTATGGTACGATTATTCTAAAAGCATACATTTTTGTTATGAAAGTGATTAAGTGAAGCAATATCAAAAAACTTTACTTTAATCTTTACCCTTTCCCCTCAAAATCGTATACAATGATACACAAAAAAAAACTCATGTGGTTTCAAGGTATCTGACTATTTTTTAATTATCAAATAGTCTATATGAAAACCATCCTGAATCTTATTGCCAATTCTCATTTTGATAATATTCATGGCTAAAAAAACTCATTCTCCACTCGTTTTAGAAATTTAAAGTGAAATGATAAATTTGACCAATAGTCCTATTAGATTATGTACTGATGAAGAGTGCAGAACTATATATTCTATAATTAATATAACATTGATACAATTGAAAGAGGAATATATTAACATAGATCTTGACCTGTTCGATGACCACTATTTTAGGATTGTCAATATATCTTGTGTTGTATCATGTTTTAAGACCGTCTAAGTTGAGCCTTGTCCAAATTTGTCCAAATTTGACGTTTATTTTTTTGTCTAAATCAGTTGCTCTCAGACAAAAATGGAATTTTCTACCATCTTAACTTGATTTCTAAACTTTTTTTTTTATAAATTTCATGATTTTACTTATTTTTCAATCTTCTATTATTTGTATGAAAGCAAGGTTATAATCTACACTTTTCAATTTAAGAACGTGTCTTTCGCCCACGATTTTAATTGAAAAAATTTAAAAGTGTGTTTATATTACAAAGAGTGAATGGAAACCACTGTTTCATACAAATGATGCTAGATTAAAAAACAAGTTTGAAATCAATATATTTTGATAATATTTTAAAACAATTACGGTGTCAAAGAAATTGATTACACTCAAACACGCACACCAATGAATGAGATTTTCGTATATTGTTTTAATCATTCGATAAGTAAAATCCGAATAGTTTAGAACTACCATAAAAAAAAAAAAAAAAAAGGCTGGTTTTCGTCCTTATTTTTTTTTAATTGTGGTGCTCACATTATAGCATAATTAATAGTCTAAGAAAGGTTCATGCTTATAGTGAGTCTCGGTCCATTTGGACTCGAATGTGTGATGTATTACGATAGTACTTGTTTCTAAAATTATTAATTTGGCAATAACACAAATATAAATATCGGACATCTTTGAGAAATAAAAATCATTTCCTTGCGATCATTTTTGTACAAGGCTGTTTAGAACAGTTAATATAGTAATTGGGGCGGTTCTAATCTAAAATATAGGCAGTGATCATTGTATGTATGTATCAGATTTGACTGAAAAAGTTGATTATATTGCTAATTTATCGGTCTTTTGAGACGTATAGGAAAGGGAACTACACAAGTTGACAAACTATTTTTGGCAACAAGCAAACGACGTTTACGTAAAATTTCGTGCCTTCTCTTAAAAGAATAGAAGTTTCGTGTAAGTTATCATGTTTTTCATATAATTTAATAACTATTACATTTGAAACAAACCTTATGCCAAAATTTACAATATCTTCATGTAAAATCTAAAGTAGTATATTTGCAAACATCAAATATAGATATTTAGGTTAAAGAAAGTTCAAATTGCACAAAGGAACGTAGGTTTATACGAAACACACAGAAAACTAAGAAGAAATGCTTGATGTGATGAACACCAATCACATACAAAGCTTGATACTATCATACTATCATTTTGCACACGACAACGAAAATGAGGAGAACACACCAAACAACGCTTTTTCATGTCCATAGGTTTTTTTTTAATCCGGCAAGAGTTTGACCACATTTCCGATTGGCTGCAATCATTTCATCTTCACACGACTCGTTTTTTGGGTATTGCTTTCAAGGGAACTAGTTTCCTCAGACTTATTCCCATCCTCTCCTTCATGTCCATAGTTTCTGGTGTCATATGGCTATCAAGTTCCCAATCAAACGACTGTAGCAAGGTGGCTAGAGCAAGGTTAAGCACTCTATAAGCCAAGTAAAAGCCTACACAAATTCGTCTTCCAGAGCCAAATGGAATCAACTCAAAGTGTTGCCCCTTGTACTCAATATCAGAGCCTAAAAACCTCTCAGGATTGAAATTCAAAGGGTCATCCCAAGCATCTGGGTCTCTTCCAATTGCCCATGCACTTACGTACACTTGTGTGTTTTTGGGTATGAAATAGCCCATGTAGTTTGTGTCTTGCATTGTGTTCCGTGGAAGCAATAAAGGAACAGAGGGATGCAATCGAAGGGTCTCTTTCACAACTGCCTGCAAATATGGCAATCTATCCATGTCACTCTCCATGACCTTCTTGTTAGGTCCTATGACTCGATCAAGCTCTTCCTTAACCTTCCTCATTGAGTCAGGTCTGTGTAATAGCTCTGTGATTGCCCATTCAATAGTGCTGCTTGTAGTTTCTGATCCAGCAAAAAACATTTCCTGTACCATTAGAACTTTAGTTATATGTTATCCAAACTAGTTAGACAACTTCGTTGATGTACCAAAATTTTATGACTTTTTAAAAACAAGTTACAACATTTTAAGGTAAAAATTACAACTGCGAAAAGAATGATCGATTATGAAAATTGCATCTTCTATATATATATATATATATATATATAAATTAATTCGCCATAAGTGTAGTCCTTGTTGCGGGCTTTTGGGTTCTCTGAGGGCAGGATTTCTTTGGTACGGCGGGTTATCTGGGGGCCGTGGTTTTCTGTGATGGTGAATGGGGTCAGTCAGGGTTTTTTCCAGTCGCAGGGGGGGCTGCGACAGGGTGACCCCCTCTCTCCTTGTTTGTTCATCATTGCTGCAGAGTATTTGTCTCGAGGCTTGGACTCTTTGTATGCTCGATTTTCGGGGGTGGGATATAGTACTGGAGTTGGGGTTTCCATTTCCCATTTGGCTTTTGCTGATGACATTATTATTTTTACTAATGGGTGCCGGTCGAGCTTGCAGCGAGTTATGGATTTTCTTCATCACTATGAGGCTGTCTCTAGTCAGTTAGTTAGTCAGGCTAAAAAATGTTTCTATATCAGTTCGCGTGCCTTGCATTCTAGAGAGGTGATTGCATGGCAGACCACTGGTTTTCAGAGGCGTGACCTTCCGTTTATTTATCTAGGGTGCCCTATCTACTTGGATTATCTCCGGATCTCGTACTTTGATGAGATGATTCAGAAGGTGCGCGATCGGATTTCTGGATGGGCGAATCGCTTGCTCTCCTTTGGAGGTAAGCTCACTCTGATTCGTCATGTGCTCGCGTCAATGCCAATTCACTTGTTTCACGTGTTGAAGCCTCCTGCGGATGTTTTTCACCAGTTAGAGAGGTTGTTCACACGTTTCTTGTGGGGTGATACAGCTACTCGTCGGAGGATTCACTGGTGTCACTGGGCTGAGGTATGTTTCCCTGTAGAAGAGAGCGGCTTAGGGGTGCGTTTTTTTTCTGACGTAGCCGAGGCTTGTGAGGTGAAGCTCTGGTGGAGTTTTCGGGCTCAACAGTCACTTTGGTCTACTTTTATGAGGGCCAAGTACTGTAGATCCACCCATCCTGGGCTGATTGAGTTTCGTTACCCAGCTTCACCTCTTTGGAGGCGGTTGTGTGGGATTCGATCCGTGACTGAGCCGAGGATCAGATGGTTAGTACGGTTTGGTGAGGTCAGCTTCTGATATGATTATTGGTTGGGGGATTACCCATTGGCTTTAGTGTATCCGGGGGGCAGCTTCTAGGGTTCCTGTTTCTACTTACTGGACGGGTCGACAGTGGGACAGAGGCCGATTGTTGGGGATTTTACCTTCTCCAGTTGTTGAGCAGATTGTGCAGATTCCGATTCCAGAGCAGGGGATTGATCAGATGAGGTGGAGGTTGTCTTTGGATGAGAATTTTTCATTGAGGACTGCTTGGGCTAATATTCGGGGTGTGGCTCCAGTTCGTGCTGGGTTTTCTTGTGTCTGGCAAAGGCATATTCCGACTCAGATCTCCTTCTTTATGTGGTGGTTGTTTCATGGTTTCCTGGCCACAGATGATGGCTTAGAGAGACGGGGTTTCCATGTAGTATCCCGATGTGTGTGTGGTGGGGCTGTTGAGACTCTTAGACATCTTTTTCTGGATTGTCCGCTTGCAGTTCAGATGTGGGGTTACTTTTATCGGATGCTTCATTGGCGGCGTTGTGCTCCTTCTGCAGGTCACGTGCGGGTACTGCTACCGTGCTTCATTCTGTGGCACTTATGGAAGACGCGTAATGCTTATAGGTTCGATGGTCAGGCCTTTCAGGTGATCATTGTGATTCAGAGGGTTATGACCGATATGCAGTTGGTTGGGCTTGCTTTTGGGTTTGCTCCAAGTCAGTTGTATCGGGATGAGTCAGTTGAGTTTGTAGGTTCTCTTAGGGTCTTGGTTCCTTGGCCTTGACCTCTTCGCTTGGTTGCTTGGACTCGTCCTGTAGCGAGTTGCCTGAAGATCAGCGTTGACGGTTGTGCTAAAGGCAATCCGGGGCTGTCTGCGGCAGGGGGTATTATTCGAGACCATCAGGGTCGGGTACTTAGGGTTTTTTGCTCGTTTCTGGGGCATCAACCTATTCTGCATGCGGAGTTGCAGGCTGTTTGTGCTGGGTTGGAGTTGGCAGCAGATTTGGGAACTTCAGAGTTGGTAGTGGAGTCAGATTCTGCTACAGTGGCTTCTTGGGTTTCTTCTCAGGGTACTGGGTGCTGGGTTTATCCTTACCTGCTTGCTCGGATTCGGGTTCTGTGTGCTTCTCTCTCGGCTCGTGTCTGCCACGTCCTACGAGAGGCGAATCAAGCTGCAGACTTCATGGCTAATTGGGCTTGCTCTCAGCAGCTCAATCAGCGATTCCCTGATTCGTCATCCCTTCTTTCTGGGATTGCTGGCATCCTCGCCTTGGACGCTCGACAGACCCCTCACGTTCGTCGTTGAGTTTTATTTTAATTGATGTTTTATATTATTTTGTTCTGTGGGGATTTCCCACTTTGCTTTTCTATTTATTTATTTTTCATATTTTTGGTGGTGAGTCACCTCGCTTTTGCTTTGACTTTCTTCCACTTTTGGAGGCTTGGCTTTATGACCTCCTCCCTTGTACATTTTTCCTTTTATTTATATATACTGGTAGGGGTCCTGCCAAACCCCCTACCCACACTGGGTGACTTTGAGAAAAAAAAAATGTTTTTATTTTAAACGAATTCTTATTTTTTCAACAAATAAGTTAGGCAATTCTGATATGAATTTTTCTTTTCAAAATTCATTATTAGCGTCCGTTCTTAATAAGACTTTTGCCAAAAATACATCTTTATGCCAACTAAAATGTGTTAAGGTGAGACATCTTAGATTCATTAAAAGTTTTTTACTCTTATCGGTATTTTGTAAGCTTGATCCTACAAGGTGTTTTAATATTGTTTGTATTAGAATATAAATAACATCTTCTTTAGTGGTTATACTTCCATCTTCAACTTTTATAATTTTTACTGTATTTTATATTTCATGTTTTTGGGTTAAACTTAAATAATTATCCTACCAGCCTCTTAATTGGTCAATAAATCCTACTGTTATAAATTTAGCATAGTATGGTCTGTATTATGATTAGTTTTACAGACAGATGCATATATATATATATATATATGGGCTGCCCAAACGCAGGCCCCCCACTGTGACAAATTATGATATAGGCTCCACCACTTGGGTAGACATTAGGCAGACACCCCTCTCGAGTGCAATGAAAGTCACCAACCTAGGCCATGGGTCTTCTTGATCACCCATTGACACAATCCAAATAAGTAATACTTTGTTCGTTTGAAAGATACAGTTACATGTGAAGTTCCAATTAATTAAGAACTATTCATGATCGATCACAACACTTCATGATAGATCATGAATTACTTCAAATAGTTGAAATTTTGTTTTTAAAACGTATAACTTATCCTCAAAAAATAGTAACTTTCGGTAAGTGTTATTAACAACAAAAGGGCGTTAGCATTGTATTACCAGGATTATGATGTTCATGTTCTTCTTTGAAATCTTGTTAGGCTCTTCTTTTCCATCACCTTCATACTCTAACAATGCATCCAAGAAGTCTTTTTTTACCCTATCTCTTCCTGATTCCTTCTCATGAACCCTCTCATCAACAAATCCACCGACAACCTTCATGCATCCTCCCATATAGCGGACCATATTCTTCTTGATCCCAAGTGGGTCGAGCCATTTCAAGAAGGGGAAAAAATCTGCCACATTAGGTTTCCCAGCCCATTGCATGAACATGTTCATGGCTTTGAAAAACACGTCCCCTGCCTCAGACTGCATGTCCAAGAGATCTCTTGACAGCATAAGGTTCCCAACAAGGTTGAAAGCCATGATGTGAAGGAACCTAACTAGTTCCACACCACCCGATCCACCCCGGGCACGCGAGGATGCTGAATCCTCCTCTATCCACTCCACCATCTTGTCAATGCACTTTTGCCTGATCGGAGCCGACTCGTGGAGTCTTTTGTTAACCAAGAGCTCCATGGAGCAGAGTCGTCGTAGTATGCGCCAGTCCGGGCCATATCTGGCCATAGCCAATGATCCTTGGTTGTAGCCTGAGGCAGTAAGTGCCTCGGGAACTTTGCGGTCGGAGAAAGGAAGGTCATGGTTCTTGAATAACTCAGCAGCAGCCTTGGCAGATTGTATGACCATTGTGTCTACTAAACCAAGCTTGAGCCAGAGAACAGGTCCATACTTGGCCCTTAATTTGTAGAAGGTCTGGTGTGGCATGGTTCCTAGATCGAACATGTTGCCAACAATTGGCCATCCTGGTGGCCCTGGTGGTCGCTGTTTTGTAGAGCCTTTCGTTGCCTTTGTCCAGCTGAATAGTAGAAGAAGAGAAGCTAAGAAAGAAACACTCAACCAAATAAGCACACTAGACATCCACTCCATTTTCTGAGTTTGAACTCTCTTATGTGTTATTTTGTAACTTGTATGTTACCATGTCATTTGTTGCATATATATAATGCACTGCCTGCCATTCATTTTACTTGACCTCCTAAAAATTATCAAAGTCAAATGCAAAAAATGTGCAGACCTATCAATTTTCGGAGCAAATATTGCGTGTTATAGTTCTACTATGTCAGCATTAGAAGTGTTATGTGATATCACCATCTAATAAAAAAACTTAAAAAATGAATAAAGTAAACCTCTTTTCACATGGAGTGGTGCACATTATATGGATGGGCGGTTATTGAAATTTGTGGGGTTTACTTATCTATTTATTCACTTATTATGAAACAATTATACCACGTTCACATTGCTAACATAGTGTAATTGTTGTGTTAACCTTTGAAAACAATTCCTAAATTGTGATAGAACCAATGGAGTTCGAGTTTAAACCATAGCAGTTTGTGCGATAAAAAAATAGATCCATCAACTACTCGCCTAATAAATAAGTTAATAAACTTGACTAAACATGGTTATACATGATATGAACCAAACAATACACAAGCATCAATAAATTAAATACACATTGAACAATTTTGGACAAGGCTCGACTGACACCATTTCAAAACATGATACAACATGGCAAGATATGTTGACTACCCTAAAATTGCGGTCATCATACATGTCCAAATATTACAAATAAAGTTTTCTCTATATGTCAAGTGTGTTACAACAACCATAGGTCATTTGGATTCGTGAATACAACATAAATTCATGATGTATGCAATCACGTTCAACCCTCGTGCTTCTGAACAACTATGTCAACCCTTATAGCCTATTTGGTATGAGTGAAAATAGGATGGACGGAAAATAGTGGATAAAAAATGTAATTTTTCTTTGTTTGGTTAGAAAGGAAAAATGGAGGGAAAGGAAAGATGAAGGCAAAATCAATCCATGCTGCCCACCATTTTTAATCCCTCCGTTTTCGGGAGGAAAATGGCAACAATACTTGACAAGTTGGTCAAGATGGGTCCCATAGCTTTTATGTAATGGTTAATTGCTATTTACTCCTTTAGAAATCATGTTAAGTCAATGATTATTTATATTCTATTAATGGTATTTTTGATATTTCATTACCAATAATATTTTATTATTATTTTCATACCAAATAAAATAATAACAAATTTATTCCTTACAGTTTTCCATTCTTCTTACCAAAACACAAAAGATGGAAAACATTTTTCTGTTCTTCAAGGATGGAAAACATATACCTCCTACTTTTCTATCCATCCAATTTTTCATCCCTCTTATCAAGCGGACTATTAGGAGACTCGAACTTAAATTGATGTTTTATAACCCCTTGAAGCCTTCTCATCACTATCCTAATGTGTTACTTTTAGAATTTTTACGGCCATCAATTTGTCATTGAAATAATCTGGATTAGGAAGATGTATAATAAGTATTTTTGTAAATCAAAAACCCCCATAAATATCTACATTTATAGCAATGCCCAAGCTGATTGGCAGAAATATCCGTATTATATATCTAACTATTTCTACACCCCCCCCCCCCCCCCCCCCCCCCCCCCAACAAAAAAAAAAAAAAAGGCAAGACTTTGAGACAATATTGGATATCTGCCACTAAAAACCATTACAAGCGAATAAGATTAACCACTTATATAATTTGTTATTGCTATTATTTTAAGAATGGGCAGAGTTTCTAATACATACTTGCAACCTCAGCCATCAGTGTACAAGATTTTCGTCATTGCGGAGTCTGGAAAGGATTGGATGTTCACAGCCTTATCCCTGTAAGTAGAGAAGCGATTTTCACGACTCACATCTGTGACCTCCAAATCATAATAAAACAACCTTACTATTGCACCAAAACCAGTCCTCACATTTTATGAAAACTATATACATTTGCTTCTTTCACATTCACAAATGAGGGGGACATATATCTGTCATCATTTCTTTCCATCTTTCACGCCTTTCAAGAACTACTCAAGCCAACTTCTTTTTTTACCGTCGGTTTAGCTTGAAAAGTCTTTTTCTTTACGGTTGAAGCAGAGAGAGATAGAGAGAGAGAGAGTTTTAGGGGTGATTTTTTGCTTGCCATAAGGGGTTTTGGGAGTTCTGAGCATCTGAGGGTTTGCATGAGTATTATCTGAAATGGTAATTTAATGAAATAATGCACATTTTGAGTCTCTCTTCTCTGCGGAACATTGTTCTTTATTCGTGCATGCTTGGTCTGTTGTGCAATTATTCCTAGCCCCAACTGCTTACATCTTCACAATCCCACCTTTCTTTGCCATTCCAAGAGAAGTCACTTTCATCTCTCTCTCTCTCTCTCTCTGGGCTTGTAATAGAGAGTTACCCTTTATAAGTTTTTTTTTTGTTTTAATGGGAGTAGGCTTTGATGGATTGCACCATCACATAGAGTGGACCCCACCCCAACCCAACATGCCCTTAAGGTCCACATCTGCTAACCCTTATAACAACAACCCTTCATTCATGGAAACCCCCTTTGCCATTAAAGTCACAGAAACAGAGGTTCAGTCACACAGGTTGCGAGGGGGACCATGTATGGTGTTCAATTCAACTGCACAACTTGTGGCCTCATAAAGTAGAAAATAAATCTGATGTGAACCTTTGGGTTATGGTTGTTTTTTTTCCCTTTGCATCTTGAAGTGGCAACATCCTATGCTACGTCTCATGGCTAACGATAACACTTTTTACTTGGGTTGCATTGTTTATCCACAATGAGAATCCAAAGGCCTCCGGCCGACTTGAAATTATATCATTTTGAATTTATGTCAAGGAATCAAAGAGACTAGACTTCAAATACGATCAAAATTATGGAAAATTATTTTTGACTTTTTTCGTGGTATTGTCGACGTCGTTGAAAGAAAATTTTTAAATAGACCTTGATCATTTTTTAGCTTCGATTCTTTATGCTTAGCAGATTCATCAAACCCAAAAGTCTCTCGTCTCCCAAAACTTTGCCACATATAACCCATGAACTACAAACCCAGGACGAGAATCCTTCTCTTTCAATCAAATCCATTACCTATAATTATTATAAATTAAAATTTTACTAAATCCAAGTGCTAGCAAAAGTAAGTAAAAACTGTTTGAACCATATTCTACAATTTTAGTGGTTAAACAATGAATGACATATGTCCACAAAATGAATCAGCCAAGGTAGCATGCCGCGTGGTATTCATTTAACAAATAAAGAAAGAAACAAAGTCATTCGATGTAGCTTTTCAAATTTTTTTTAAAAAAATATTTACATAAAGGCCCCTTTTTTTTTTGGGGGGGGGGGGGGGGGGGGGGAGTGAGTAAAATTAAAAAAAGTGACAATTATCAAGATTAACTGAGTCCTTGAAGCCAGGAAGGCAGCCGTTAAAGCAAGAGAGGAATACGAAAAAAAACTATTACGAAACTAGTGTAACCTTCGATGAAAAAATGTTTATAAAAGAGGCATTAATCACAAGGAAGAGGACACGATCAAACTCACTCAAGACCTACAACTTGGACATTTTAGGAGTGGCATGTAAGTTTTTAGGTTAGAATTAGCACTATAGTTGAGGCTGATTTATCAGTTTGTTGTAACCAAAAAACTTTTGTAGATTAATAAAAGTGTATTTTCTTTTGTTAATCTCTTGATTATCATATTTCTTGTTTTATTTCCATCGATTGTTGTCATCTAAGGAAGTCCTGAAATAAAATAATTGAACTCAACGTCAAGCAATCGCATGAAATCACTATTTCAAAGGATTATGCCCATCGATTGTCAGAGAAAATCATTTGTGCACCCAACACTAACTCTAGTATCATTCCTACGCAATGAAACAAAAAAAAATTCAAAGTGTGTTTTCTTAGTAAAAAAAAAAGAAAGAAAAAAACCACGAGAAGACCTCTCTAATGTCTTCTTTTTTTTTACTTCTAGACTAATTCGTCTGCAAAGCAATAAAAAAAACTATTATTACATCTAGATTAGCTGTGGAACCCATTTAATGTTGGTATTTATTGCTAATTCAATAATACTAATAGATTAAATAAAAAAAAATGTGTCAATTAGTTTATTTATTTGAAATATATTTTCAAACTTTAAGGCCTTTCGTTCATGTTTAATGAGAATGTCAAGAAGTGGACAAAATCCCGGAAAACAAAATCAATCCAAAATAGTTTTATTTTGTTTCGTCTTTTTTCACCACTTGTAGATGTGAAATGTCTTGGTTCACATGAGTCCGCACCCACCAACAAAAGTGTCACCATCCTCAGAAACCCTAATTCTCTTTAACTAGTAAGAAGAATTATGGTCTCTCTCTCTCTGAGTGTGTGTGTGTGTGGAAGCCGCGTTGGTTTGGTGGGTAGTTAAAGACGGAAAAGTCGCTGTCTCGTTGTTCCTCGTATCTCTTTCGCAATAGGTGGCTTGAAGGAGACATTGGCTCTGAGGAACTCCTGTCTTGGGACCTCTAACCTCTGCTTTGATCTGCTACAGTATGTGTAGACGTAATGCTGTGGATGTAACAGTGTTCACATCCTTTTGGGCTTGTCCGAAAGGGCAGAATATAACTAGTACTATAATCACATTTTTGTTGTTATGATTTATGGGACAGTCTAGTCGTGTCCCGTGCTTTTTTTTTTAATGTGTGAGATGAGTTATTGTGGTTAAAAAATTTAAATTTAAATGAGTTATTATAATTAAAAGGTTAAAAATTAAAATTTTAAATGAGTTACCGTAGTTAAAAGATTAAAAGTTAAAATTTAAATAAATTATCGTGGTTAAAAGGTTAAATCTCACATTCTTTGCAAGATAATCAAGATAGTATATATTATGTAGATATGTATAGATTTGAAGAAGTTCATTAATGATTGTGGAACTAGTCGTACTTTGTGCAAAACACAATTTTTTTTAATGTGTGAGTTGAGTTGTTATGGTTAAAAAATTAAAATTTAAGTGAGTTACTATGATTAAAAATTAAAATTTTAAATGAGTTACCGTAGTTAAAAGATAAATCGTAATATAAACCGTCGGATCTAAACAATCTGGGCCGTTATTGTGCTTTTATAACTTAAGAGTTTAAGCAGCTCAAGCATCTGTTTTATTATTATAGATTTGGATTTGGACAAGGCAACATGTGTCTCTCTCTTTATATAATAGATTTTTTAGCAATTTGAATTTTTATGGTCTGATTTTAAGGCTGATTATACATATCTCAGTTTTTTTTATTGAAATTTTTATTATTTTATTGGATTGATTAGTAAGCTCGAATAGGCTTGAGAAAAATTTGGGCTTGACACGCGAGCTCAAACTTGATTAGTCACAACCAAGTGGAATATGAGCATACTTAAAATACGTAAGTTAGATTTGATCACAACCGTTAATTCTCAATTGACATATAGATCGAGTTAGTATTAGTAAATATGATATAATTGATCAAACAAACTGAATTATTATTAACAATACAAACATGACACGACACAAAATGACCGACACCCTTCTCACCTACACGCAACTAAAAGGCAATGAATTGTAATGAACGAGATATTTTGTTCAGTTGAGCACAGAAAGCAAGACTGTGGAAGGAAGCAAACCAGTGCAAGTGGAGATGAGAAAATGAGAGCCCACCATATTCTTTTTGAAGGGATATGAAACCTACACATCAAAACACATGTCAAGATGCATTGGGGGCTAGTAATAAGTTTGTGATCATGATGTGCTATTACATGTAAATCTCCCATAACTGCCAATATTAGAATAGCCCTTTGAACTCTTTAAAAGCTTGATGGGTATGATCATTGTTGTGTGGAACTCAAAGGTCTGGACCACCAAAGGCATCTTTCTAGATGTTGGCATTAACAATGTGTGAGGCTTCTTTTAAACTCAGCAATATCCTTAGTCCCTTTCTTATTCTTGGGTTGTGTATTAATAAGAGGCAATGAAATGATGGATCTAGAGGGATGAGGTGATCCCCTTTGTTAGAATTAGAAAATCTCTAATATAGTTATACTATTACTATGTTTGTATACTCCCAAATTATATAGGCTTGCCCTTTTAGATTTTTTACAAATTTATATTCTCATCCTCCCCCCCCCCCCCCCCCTCCCAAAAAAAGAATAACTATATTAGAGAGAGAGAGAGAGAGAGAGAGAGAGAGAGAGAGAGAGAGAGAGAGAGAGAGAGAAAGAGAGAGAGAATTGTTTGATTTTGACAAGAAAGCATTACGGTCTGAATTGGGTAGTTGTAAGTTAACGACGTTCACTTGAATCATGTTCCCCACAATTTACTCCAATCAATGCAAAAAATGGTCCACATCTTTCATTTTTGTTGTTGACATGAGAGACTAAGATGAATAATTTCTTTCGCTTTTACCATGAATTATTATAGTGTATACAAGTTAAAAAGTAAAAGAATTTAATTTGATCAAGAACGAAGGACAATCCGTTTGCTGGTAGCCAAGGCCTTTCTGTTATAAAATGTATTCGATTATCACCGCTTTTCCTTTTGGTTAAGACTATGGGACTGAAAATCAACTTTGGTGTATCATGTCGAAAAATGAATCTAAACCGCATATTTTGGTTTGAGGTATTTGCAGCTATGAATGACAAAAATAATGAAATAAAATAAAATAATAAAGTATAATAAACCTTTTTTTTTGTGTCACCTCGTGATGAAATATAGCACTTAAAAGTAATTTTTTTCGTATTGTAGCCTAATTCATAATTGTAAAGCATTCATACCCTTCAAGAGTAAAATTTGGCATGCAAATTTCAGAGGCAATTGGAATTTCTGTGAATATTATCTCCTATTTTTTTTTTTGGTCAGGAAATAAAACTCTCCTATTTTGGTTGAATAACACTTTTTTGATCATTATTTTTCTTCTGAGAGAAAACTCTCTCTCATAGTATTCTGTTTACACTGGAAATGTAACATGGGTAATTTGAGATTGCAGTATGTTTTCCAGTTTCCCTTTCCTTGTTAATTGTTTGAATAGCCCAACAAACAGCTAAATTAGAGCGAGAGAGAGAGAGAGGTCCATGCAGTTGGTGGGGCATTGTACTTACCTTGATGACTAATGCACTTTGGCATTCATAAAGTGGTCCCAAAGCAAGTACTCAGATCTCTCTCTTTCTTGTGTTTTTACCTTCTTTAGCTCTACTTCCTCCACACATTAACTTCTTGACTTTTCTTGTTCAAAAAAAAAAAAAAAACTTCCTGACTTTTCTTCCAATAAGTAGAAAGGTAGGTCCCTTGATGGGCACTGGTTAATGGAAAGCACTTCGACTTCCGAGAGAGAGAGAGAGACGCCATGAAACTATAATTTTTTTGAATATAATCTAGTGCATAACCTAGGTTTTTCTTTTTTTTTTTCGTTTAACAGTCAGGGGCCACTCGCACATCGACTAATCTCTTCTCCTGTCCGGTCAAATGTAGATCATCTACGTCGGGATTAGGGTATTCATTAGAGATAAATCTCTCATAGCCTGACCCTAAGAGATTGATAAGATTCAAACTCGTGATGTCTGAATTTATAGTTTGTCCATGTTACCACTTGAGTTACCTTGGAATTAAGTGCATAACCTAATTATAGTAACCTAGAAACATTATTTTGTTTTCTCATAATAACGCTTTCATGTTTGAGAAATTTATTTGTTTAAATCTTTGTCATGAATATCTTGAATGTCAGGCATATCTGCAGGCAAGTGCCTAGGTACTAGCTACTATAATAAGGATGCTGTCTGATCATTAGTCACAAGTCAAGGAGGCTAATGGGGTCCTTGGATTTAATGTATTTTGGCTGACCCATTTCCATCACTATTAGTTTTTTATTTTTCAAGCATTTAAGAGAATTTTACATAATCTAATAGGACCATTTCACGTTGAGAATTTTTGTATCAGAAAAAACCTTAAATAAGGAGCAGGTATGTGATAGAACATAGACACACGTAACTTTAAAGCATCCAATAATGGCCATTTGAACCCACAGTTTATTGTTTCCATATGAATATGTCAATAAACTATTTTATTTTGCTTCTTAATCATTCATTTCAATAACTTAATCAAGCCGGTTTGTATGTTTGCTTAGTTATTGATTAGTCAGAATTGTTTGTTTAAGTAGATTAGTTGTGTTATTACCAATTGATTTGCAGCCTTCTAAAGCAATGAAGTCAAAGGGAAATAGTGTTTTTGGTTATATAATTCATGTTAAAGTATTTGATAGCGTAGAAGGGACAGATCTAAAAAGTTAGGCATGGGGAAGCATTATAACAAATGAGTCTATGTGGTTGGAGGTATCAAAGAAGATACGATATTCAATATTATGATTTTTGGTTTAACTCGACTCAAAAGTTTATCACATAACCCAAAAAGCGGTATCAAAAAAATAATTTGACGTATCATTGTCCAACCCAAAAAAGACACTCGGCACCTAAAATAAAGTTCATGAAACAAGAAATTATAAATTTGCAGAATGTCCATATGGTTTCTCCATAAGATTTGTCCGAAGGGCCATAGTTTTTTTTTTATCTTTAGTTTCCCTACGTCTTCTTTTTAATAGTTTCACTCTGATACGCATTTTTTTCATTATAATAGTTTATTATTTAATTTTATAATATAAATCGAAATGATCCAATAAAAATAAAGGTTTACAAATATTAACAAAAGTGATCACGTCAGTGTGAGAGGATATGATGTTATTTGGAGAACTTTTGATTTCTTTACTTTATGCATAAGGAGGACCACAACATCAACTAGCAGTATTAATTGAGCAGAAAATTTCGTGATGGGATCTCGATTCACATAAATATAGGTTTCTTTTTTCCTCAATTGTATTCTATATTAAATTAGAGAAATTTAGAGGCCGATCCCCTTTTATGGACTTACTTATATTTAAGTTGACTCAAAAAATTTATTTAGAAATAAGTCCATTTTGATTCTTATTGTCCAAAATATCACTAATAATTATATTTAATTTGAAAATTAACAACTCTTAAATTTTAAGAGTTTGACTAATATTAATATCTAAATTAATATTTAAATTTATCAAATTAAGACCAAATTTATTCAATTAATATTAAATTTTATCTAAATTTAATATATAAAAAGGGATATGTGAAGAGTGGTTGTATGACATTGTGGAGGACAGACGATAACAGAGGAGTTAGAAATTAATGGGATTTTGACATTGACTTTATCGATTGTAATTTTTCATATAGAAAAATCATTTTTAACTATAAAAATTATAAAAGCTCGATTATGTAACCAAATGAGTGATAATATGATGACTAATATTATAACAAAAGTATCATGCAACATTTTAAATGATAAAAATTCATTGGGATAATATAATGATAGAAATCACGCTTGTTGACTGGCTAGGACATATATAATGGAGAAATGATTGTGAGCATTTTAGTCTATTTATATAACAAAATGTAATTTTGACATTTTTACAAAATATTTAGTTAAATCATTACTTTATCAACTCACAGAGGCAAAAGTTACCATTAAGGGGGTGTTATTGATTTGAAATTATAAACCAGAATGGTATGTAGTGAAGTTTCAGAATCAGGAGGGAGTGTCATTGAACTTAAACTTAATTACTTTGGGTGTGGATGAAATTTTTCCAAATTCTTTCTCTCTCATATCTATCAATATACATAATATAGATTATGACTATTTCTCTCTCTCTCTCTCTCTCTCTCTCTCTCTCTCTCACACACACACACACACATGTATACATATATATGAGATAAATAGTAACATTCAAACACATAAAATAGTAACATTTAAAAGAAAAAATAGTGAGATTCAAAACACAAAAAAATATTAATATCCAATATAAACATTTCGAAAACTAATAACATTCAATATTAATATTAAAAACAAAAATTAGTAAAATTTGACGAGTCCAAAATCGACTGGGCCAAGCCCGATGAAAATAAACCGAGAGAGCCCAATAGAGCTAAGTCAACCCATTAGAAGAGAAGGCATCAAGAGGTCAACACCCAAAACCCCAAGGCCAACGCCCAAGGCAAGAAGGCATGGCAGCCCTTGGGCGCCGCCTAGGCAAGTCCCTTGGGCGCCACCCATGGCAGCCCCTTGGGTGCCTCCTCCTCTCCACTCCTTTTAACTTTGGTACTCCAATACAAGTCCAAGCCTGCTCAAGTCAAGTCTAAGTTTAAGAAGATGATCGAGCCCAATCCAGATCAGGATCTTTCTTCGACTGAATAGGAGCACAAGGAAAGAATATCGGGATACGGAGATCTATTCCTACCTCAATTATGCTTGCCAAATAGATCTATTCCTACTAAGATTACACTTACCAAAATACTGGAAGACCTCTTCCTCACGTCACCGCCTTACCCTAGCTATATAATGTAAGCCCTCTCAAGAATAAGGGCATGCCTCCAATACCACACAAACTCCATTGCACACATTGCTCTCTCTTTTCCCCAAGCACTATAATACTCCCGGAGAATACTCCTCCGGCGGTTCTTATTCATCAATAAAGATCTCCGGCCATCGTCGCCGTTCCCGAAAGTGGAGTAGGTCACCCGGACCGAACCACTATAAATCTTTGTGTTGATCTATTGTTTGTCGTTTTAATTCCTTGATTGTCATTGATTGCTTGTTATTTGTTCATTAATTACACCCTTATACATTATTGACTGTTGATCTTGCACAAGACAATTTTGTGCATCATCAGTTTGGCGCTGTCTGTGGGAACGACTAAATTTCTAATACCTTCCTACTCTTTCAATCCATGGCAATCACTACGAGGTCGAGGTCTCAACAACCAGGAGACAACAACCTAGCTCACCGTGAGGAGGCACCGCCTCCCCTCGTACCTTCGGAACCCTCTGCCACGGCAACTCCAGCCGTTGGACAACAGCAACAGCTCTTGCAGAGCATGCAACTGCTGGTGAAACAAAACTAGCAAATCATCCAACTAATGCTCACCCAAGGGGGCGTCGCCCCTCACCCTACAGGAGGAGCGTCGTTCCCTCTAATGGTAGAGGAGCAACAACCCCTTCCTTCTGGGCATCAGACAGCCCCTCACCTCAGGGGTCCTCTCCATAATGCCCCAAGGCCATGCCAGGGCGCTCCTCGCCCAGTAGTCCCACCTCAGCGCGCAGGGAGCTCGCGCGTTCCTCCTCCTCCACACGTACCTGCGCAGGAGGACGAAGACCGCGACCACGAAAGTCGATACCATCATCTGACTGAAGGTGTCCCCAACCAGCGGGACGAGAAGATTAGAGAGGTGCATAAACAACTCGGTGATGCCCTCAACGCCATCAAGGCACAGGCGCCTGAAGCCACGGACTACCTGGTAAGACGTACTGATACGCCTTTTACTGCTGATATTGTCAATTACCCTTTGCCCTCGAAGTTCAAGATGCCCACCATCGAGATCTTCGACGACACCAAGGACCCCCTCGACCACCTGGACACCTATAAATCCCTCATGCAACTCCATAATGTGCCTGAGGAGGTTATGTGCAAAGTTTTCCCTACCACCTTGAAGGGGTCTACCCGCCAGTGGTTCTCCAAGATCAAGCCTTCCTTCATCCACTCTTTTGCAGAGCTGAACAGGTCCTTCGTCTCCCACTTCATTGGAGGACGCCGCCATCAGAAATCAGTGACCCACCTGCTCACTATCAAGTAGGACAGGGATGAAAGCCTCAGAGGCTACCTTGCCCGCTTCAACGAGGAGGTCCTCCAGGTTGAGGAGCCAGACGATAAGGTGGCATTAGCCGCTTTTATCGCTGGACTTCGCTCCTCCAGTTTCATGTTCTCCATACTCAACAAGCCGCCCTCCAGCATGCCTGAGCTGCTATCTAGGGTACATAAATACATGAATGCTGAGGACGTCACCAAGGACCGCCGGGGTGAGTCTTCCCAAAGAGAGGAGAAAAGGAAAGAAACCCGTGAAGATAGGAGAGAGACCGAGAACAATAGGAGGAAAACCGAGAGAGTCTCCGTGAAAGACCGTCTCGAACCACTACCTCCGAGAGACCGGCAACATTTCACCCCACTCAATGCCTCGGTGGAGCACATCCTGCTCCAGATACAAGATGACCCCGATATTCATTGGCCCGTAAAGATGAAATCTGACCCCAAGCGTAGAAATTCCAGCAAGTATTTGTCGCTTCCACCGCGACCACGACCATGATACAGAAGACTGCTTCCAGCTAAAGAAGCAGATTGAGGAGCTTATTCAGCGAGGCTATCTGAGGCAGTATGTTGTTGGTCGATGACCAGCTCCACCACATGAAGAACGCGAACGCCAACAGCCTCTTGGTAAGATCCAGACCATCGCAGGAAGGTTAGGAGGGGGAGGTGACTCCAACTCCGCCAGGAAGTCATATACCCGAAGAGCCAGACAGGAAGAGTCACATGAATCTCACCCGAAGAAAACACCCCGACATGGGGAGGAGGAGGTCATCACCTTCTCAGATAAAAACCTTGAAGGGGTCTAGGTCCCACATGACGACCCTTTAGTTTTGACCTTGATGGTGGCCAACTACCAAGTCAGGAGAGTCCTAGTCGACAGCGGTAGCTCAGCCGACATCCTGTTCGCCACAGCCTACGACAGCCTTCACCTCGGTAGAGAGCGACTACAGCCAGTCAGGACTCCCTTGGTTGGCTTCTCAGGAGAGAAAGTCCATCCCTTGGGATCTATCACCCTACCTGTCACAGCAGGAACTGGACCAATGAGTTCTACTATTATGGTAAATTTTCTTGTACTAGATTGCCCTTCTACTTATAATATAATTCTTGGACGTCCTGCCCTCAACACACTAAGGGTAGTGCCATCAACTTACCACCTTCTCCTCCGTTTCCCAACCTCCAGTGGGGTTGGGGAGATAAGAGGAGACCAGGTCTCAGCCAGAGAGTGCTACGTGGCCTCTACAAGGGCTAAGAGACCGCACGAGACTCTCAAAGTCGAAGTGTGTGACCCTAGGGAGACAGTATCTTGGAAAGGGGTGAACCAGCAGAAGAGCTTCAGCCCGTAGTGGTCAACGACAATCTTCCAGAGAGGAAGGTCTACATAGGCTCCTCACTCTCCCAGGTGCAGGCTTCCGCCTTGGTAGATTTCCTCAAGCAGAACACAGACGTCTTCGCTTGGTCCCACGAAGACTTGGAGGGCATCAACCCCGAGGTAGCCTCCCACTGAATTAATGTCGACCCCAAATGTAAGCCTATCCGACAGAAGTTGAGGAGTGTAAACACTGAGAGGGGGCAAGCCATGGAAGATGAGGTAGACAAGCTGCTAACAAATGGATTAGTGAGAGAGGTAGCCTACCCAGATTGGCTATCCAAGGTGGTGATGGTGACAAAACCAATGGGAAGTGGTGCCTCTGCGTAGACTTCACGGAGCTCAACAAAGCCTGTCCCAAAGACAGCTACCCACTCCCACGCATCGACCTCCTTATTGATGCCACTACTGGACACGAACTCTTGAGTTTTCTGGATGCCTACTCCTGGTACAATCAAATCAGCATGTTTTCCTCGGATCAGGAGAAGACCTCGTTCATCACCTCGAGAGGCACTTACTGTTATAGGGTAATGCCTTTCGGACTTAAGAACGCCGGAGCCACATATCAGCGCCTCGTCAACAAGATGTTCGAAGCCCAGATCAGAAAGACGATGGAAGTCTATGTAGACGACATGTTAGTGAAAAGTGTAGTAGCCGCAGATCATGTAATGCACCTGTGGGAGACGTTCGATGTGTTGAGAGCTTACGGAATGAAGTTAAATCCCGAAAAGTGCACCTTTGGCATCGGCTCGGGAAAGTTTTTAGGCTTCATGG
The DNA here is from genome assembly GCA_951799425.1 of Ilex aquifolium. Taxonomy (NCBI): domain Eukaryota; kingdom Viridiplantae; phylum Streptophyta; class Magnoliopsida; order Aquifoliales; family Aquifoliaceae; genus Ilex; species Ilex aquifolium. Next base: position 11,376,618 of record OX637405.1, read on the forward strand.
TCCACAAGAGGGGCATTGAAGCCAACCCAGATAAGGTCAGAGCCATCATGGGGATGAAGTCCCCAACCTCGACAAAGGAAGTCCAGCGCCTTAACGGAAGGGTAGCAGCCCTCAACAGGTTTGTCTCTAAGTCAGCGATAAATTCCTAACTTTCTTTAAAATCCTGCGCAGGTCATTCCAGTGGGGACCAGAGGTCGAGGGAGCCTTTCAGAAGCTTAAAGCCTACCTCGCCACACCACCTCTGCTCTCTCATGTAATACCAGGAGAGAGACTATACCTCTACCTCTCTTCTTCACCGTCTGTTGTGAGTTCTGTCCTCATTAGAAAGGATGAGGGCACCTAGAAGCCCGTCTACTATGTAAGTAGAGCCTACTGAGGGGTCGAGGTAAGGTACTCGGAGTTGGAAAAATTGGCCCTTTCCCTCGTTACTGCAGCCAGACGCCTGCGCCACTACTTTCAGAGCCACACCATCGTGGTGGTCACGGATCAGGCACTTAAAAAAATTTTGGGAAGCCTGATGTCTCCGGCAGGTTGATCAAGTGGGTTATGGAGTTAAGCGAATTCGACGTACAGTATCAGCCTAGGGCTGCCATCAAAGCCCAAGCCCTCGCAGATTTCTTAGCGGAGTCCACACCCTAACAGGAGTCACAAGAAGGGGTACCAGGCACCCACACGCCCACCTACTCAGTGCACACTGACTCCACCCACCAAGAATCCAGTCCAGATGGTGTCCAAGGGAAAAACCACTACCCGGAGAAGGAGGAGGAGGCAGCTCCGCAGACTGGGCAGCCTTGGGCGCCGCCCACCTTGCCAAGGGCGCCGCCCACTAGGCCCTGGGCACTGCCCAACCTCCCTGGGGCTTAGCCCCCTCAGCCCTCATCACATTCTCCTCCATCACCCACTACACCATCCTGGAAGCTTTACGTATATGGGTCCTCCACTAGCGAAGGGGGTGGAGCCGGACTAGTGCTGATCAGCCCGCATGGCACACCCTAGAAGTATGATGTCTCCTTACACTTCGCTACATTAAATAACCAAGCAGAGTATGAGGCCCTCATATCAGGCCTAAGGTTAGCCTTGGAGATGGAAGCACTCAACCTCATGGCCTATAGTGACTCTCAGCTCATAGTCAACCAAGTGAGGGGTGATTTTGAAGCCAAGGAAGAAAGGATGCAAGAGTACCTCCTGGTGGTCCAAGCCCTACTCACAAGGTTTGCCTACTTCGACATCCACCAAGTGCCCCGGGAAGAGAATGCTACGGCAGATGCCCTCGCAAAGTTTGCCTCTGCCAATATACTCATGGGTCCATCACTAAGAGTTCACCAGTTCGAGCCCAGCACCACCAAACCAGAGGAGGAGGTCCACTGCACATCCTCATAATCCAACTGGATGACTCCTATCCAAGCTTACCTGCAGGAGGGCACTAATCCAGACGACCCAGTGGAAGCCAGGAGATTAAGGATGAGAGCATCCAGGTATGTCATCCTACAGAACACCCTTTACAAGAAAAGTCATTCTCTCCCTCTACTCCGCTGCCTCACCCCCGAAGAAGCTGACTATTTCATGAGGGAAATTCATGAGGGGGTGTGTGGAAATCATTCAGGAGGGCATGCATTGGCCCACAAAGCAGTTAGTCAGGGATATTATTGGCCTACTATGGTCCGGGACGCCAAAGATTTCGTCAGGAGATGTGATAAGTGTCAGCGTTTTGCAACTGTTCCCAAACAACCACCCGAAGAGCTCACCACCATCCAGAGCCCATGGCCCTTCTCCATGTGGGGAATCGACATCCTAGGTCCCCTCCCTGTGAGTTGAGGCCAGTGCAAGTTTGTAGTCATAGCCATCGACTACTTCACCAAGTGTGCAGAAGCCGAAGCCTTAGCCAAAATCACAGACCAGAAGATAAAGGAATTTATATGGAAGAGTCTAGTCTGTCGGTTTGGGATACCACACGCCATTGTGAGCGACAACGCCAAGCAGTTTGACAACAAACTCCTCAACGGTTTGTGTGCAGACCTCCAGATCAAGCAGCCCCACTCCAACCCCGCCCATCCACAGGCGAACAGCTAAGCAGAGGTCACTGTCAGGACCATACTTCGTAACCTGAAAGCAAGATTGGAGACTGCGAAGGGGAAATGGGTAGTTGAACTCCCAGGGGTACTATGGGCGTATCAGGCCACACCAAGGAGTCCAACGGGTGAGACCCCTTTCTCTCTAACCTATGGAACAGAGGCAGTGATACCCGTTGAAATCAGGGTACACTCCCTTAGGGTCCACCATCATGACCCTACCAGTAATGAAGAAGGCCTCCGCATCAACCTCGACTTGGTAGAGGAGGAGAGGGAGATAGCCATGCTTAGGAATGCAGAGTACAAGCGTCGCATGACCAAGTACTACAACTCGAGGGTGAAGCCTTGGTCTTTCTTACCGGGGGACCTGGTCTTAAAAAAGGTCATCCAGTCCACCAAAGACCCCCAGGAAGGAAAACTAGGACCCAACTGGGAAGGTCCTTACACTGTCACAGAGGTAGTAAGGCCAAGAACCTACAAGATCCAAAACTTCGAAGGAAAAATCCTAGTCCATCCATGGAATGCAGAGCACTTAAAGAAATATTACCAGTAGTTGGGGGCAACGAGTCATGAGTCGAGGGCCACCACTTAGACTAGTTACCTTTTAGTCGTTTTGCCATTTTTTGTTTTCTTTCAAATGTTTACTTGGAATTGTGAAATAAAATTTCAAAATATTTTCTCAACAAAAGTTGTGTTTCATTTAAGCCCATGAGCTTCTTACGAAAGATAGACATAGTATGTCAACAAAAAAAGTACAAAGACATCACTCCTAGTGACCCTCGCTGCTCCCACTCACATAGTCCTCATCATCATCATCATCAGTGTCAGGGGCCTCATGAGGCTGAAAGATAGAGAAGTCATTGTAAGGGTACGCCACTATAGCCTTCCTCTTGAGCTCCTCATAGCAGTCAATGAAGGCACCGGCCCTACCCCTCTCAGCGGCGTCCCTCAGCCTATCCATCTCTGTAGAATGAGCCTCTGCTCGGGTAGCTCTCTTGAGTGCTGCGCAAAGATCGGCCTCAAGCTAGGCAGTCCTCTCGTGCGCTCGCCTCAGCTCCTCAGCGGCATCCTCTCATGTTTGCCGCTAGAGCCTCAGTTGGTTCTTGGCATACTCTCGTGCCTGCCGTGAAAGCTCCGCGGCATCCTCTTGGGCCTGCCGCTCAAGTCTAAGCTGCTCCTCGGCAGTCTCACGCGTCTGCCTCTCTATCGCCTGGCCGTTGATTGCCTCCCTAATCTTCAGAGTGTTATTGAACAGGCAGGGTAAGGCAGCAGCCACCTATAAACATTCAAAGATGAAAATACAAGAAGAGTCAGGAACAAAGTCAAAGTATTACGAAGAAGCCGCATGCAAAGCAAGGGGAGCAGAACTTACCAATGCAAAACCCTCCACAGCAGCATCAACTACGCCCTCTGGACCTCGGGAAGCAACCTTTTGAATTTCAACGCTAGTCACGAAGTTGTGAAGCCTCCCCTTTGCCAATCTTACGTCCCGTAGCATAGATACTGGAGGAGCACCCGAAGTGGGAAAACTTGGCAGGTCCTCCGTACTGGCGGGAGACGACATCAGAGCCTCAGCCCCCGTAGCAATGCAAGAATAATCTCTCAGGGGTGAAGAGACGTCAATCAAGGAAGAAGGAGGAGCATCACCAGGGTCCACCTCTGTGAGACTAGCCTGACCAGTGGACTCTGGTCGAGAAGAACTGGGGGCACTGGACTTCGCCCTCTTGGAAGGGCGAGGGGGAGAAGGCGCCACCCTGGAAGTAAGAACTTCCCCCATTATTGACCTATCAATAGGAAAACCTGCAGAACCAATGTAAGTCAAGAACCATATCATGCTGTGTTTTCAAAAGGACAGCAAAAGGAGCCAAGTACCTTTTCTCCTCGGCCTCGAAAAAGCCGTAGAAACACTCGAGCAGCCTCTCCTGATCTGAGGTTAGAGTCGGTTGAGCTGAAAAGAGACAGTGGCACCGTAAGAACGGATAGGTAATAACCAAGGCAGAAGCAAAAGATGAAATTTTTACCTTTTGTAGTCTTGGGGACTGTATCCCATCGTGTGGGCACCACGCCGTGATCAGACTCGGAAGCCCATTCTCCTCCGAAAAAAAAGAATCTCATCTTTCACTTGTGAAGGTTAGATGTAAGCCCGCTAATAAGCTTGCCCGATCTCGGGGCAAAGCAGTACCACCCCTGGTTAGGAGCAGGGTTCTCACGAAGCGTGTATATAATTATAAACTCTTCAAACGGCGGAGGGACAGTAACAGGGTGAACCAACCGCCATAATGTAAAAAATGTTATAATCACCCTACAACCATTGGGAGCCAGCCTCCCTGGAACCAGAGACAAGTGCCCTAGAATCCGACATATGGGCCCAGGGATAGGAAACCGCAGGCCCGCCTCCAACATGCCCTCGTAGACGACGATCTCGTCCAAAGAGTCACAGTATGCAGACTCGTCGGCCTCGGGACGAAGGCACATTACAGAGGGTGGAATATGATACCAAGTAACTATGTCGGAGATGTCTTCATCATATTTAAAGGAGCTAATTATAGATGCTACCTTAGAAACATTGCCTTCCTCCGCACTTGGACCTCCGTCGGGGTCTCCAGCAGGCTCCCTCTCATCTAAATAAGTACCCTAGAAGCAAGTTCAGGCCATTGATAAGAAAAATTTATCATGTCGACAGAAGAGTAAAAAGAACACTGAAGCATACCTCGAGAGCTAGACCTATCCAAATCGGTGGTCGATCGTTTTCTGGACTGGCGAAGGGGGGACTGCACCATGCCTGTGGTGTCGCTTGAGGACCCCTGGGCGCCGCCCACAACACCAAGGGCGCCGGCTGAGGACCCCTGGGTGACGCTCACTACACCAAAGGCGCCAACTGAGGAGCTTGGGGTGTAGCCCAGACCTTGGGTGCTGTCCTCCATCTCTATTGAAGATCTACTCCACTGCTCACCTGCACCTGCGACCTCTGCTGACACACTAAAGGGATTGACTGAGGCCTTATTGCTCGAACCCAACCTTGAACTGATAATTCCGAAGGGCCTCTCTCCAACTGTGGACATCCCCACAACGCTGCGACCGCCAACAGGGCAACTGAGACCAACAGGGCGGCTGAGACCAACATCCACAGGAGGGCAGGACCCTTGGGCACCGCCTATGGCAGCCCCTTGGGCGCGGCCTGGGCTGGCCCCTTGGGCGCCTCCTAGGTAGGCCCCTTGGGCGCCACCCATGGCAGCCCCTATGGCGCCTCCTCCTCTCCACTCCTCTTGACTTTGGTACTTCAATACAAGTCCAAGCCTGCTCAAGTCAAGTCCAAGTTTAAGAAGAGGATCGAGCCCAATCCAGATCAGGATCTTCCTCCGACTGAATAGGAGCACAAGGAAAGAATATCGAGATACGAAGATCTATTCCTACCTTAATTATGCTTGCCAAAGAGATATATTCCTACTAAGATTACACTTACCAAAATAGTGGAAGACCTCTTCCTCACGTCACCGCCTCACCGCCTTACCCTAACTATATAATGTAAGCCCTCTCAAGAATAAGGGCATGCCTCCAATACCACACAAACTCCACTGCACACATTGATCTCTCTTTTTCCCAAGCACTGTAATACTCCCGGAGAATACTTCTCCGACGGTTCTTATTCATCAATAAAGATCTCCGGCCACCGTCGCCGTTCCCGAAAGTGGAGTAGGTCACCCGAACCGAACCACTATAAATCCCTTTGTTGATCTATTGTTTGTCGTTTAAATTCCTTGATTGCCATTGATTGCTTGACAGTTGATCTTGCACAAGACAATTTTGTGCATCATCAAAATTGAATATTAACTAGAGAACGTTTAGTAACATAGGCAATTGCTAATGCATAGACAAAAAAATAGTAACATGCTCACCAAAAAATAGTAACATTGAATATAAATATTTCAAAAAATAAAATAAAAAATAGTAAAATTCAAAACAAAAAATAATAATATTCAATATTAACAAAGAGTAACAACACTGCAGACCTCGAAGAAATTACCTGTTATGATCAAACATCTATCTCTAAAAGTTTGCATACTATTGATTCTACAAGTCTCTTAAGGAGGACTCAAATCCAATTTTTGCTTCTTTTTTTTTCTTTTTTATGGTAGTTCTAAACTACCATGTATAAAAATTATAGTGTAATCAATTTCTTTGATATCGTAATTTCAAAAAATTATCCAAATATATTGATTTCAAACTTATTTTTAAATCTAGCATCATTTGTATGAAACAGTGGTTTCAGTCCACTCTTTCTAATATTCACAAACTTTTAAAGTTTTTCAGTTAAAAGCCTAGGCGAAAAACACGTTCTTACATTGAAAAGTGCAGATTATAGCCGTGTTTTCATACAAATAATACTAGATTGAAAAATAAATAAAATCACGATATTTAAAAAAAAAATTAGAAATTAGGGTAAGATGACAGAAAATTTCATTTTTGTGTGAGTGACCAATCTAGACGAAAAAGTAAACGTCAAGTTTTCAACCACAATTGTCTTAATGCATATAGGCTACATCTATAGTTATAAATGGATTTTAGTTTAGTAAGACAGTTCCCAGTTCTTTCCACAAGACAATGACTCAAACACATTTAATATTTTGCGTGTTAGTCACTCTAGAAATAATGGTGTCCCTATTTAGGATTTTGGAGTACTATTTTTAAAATAACGCATTAGTATGATAAAAATCTAGAAATAACACTATCAATTAACACGAATGATAAATAGATCGGATTACTATTTAGCATAAATAACCCATTTTTAGAACAAAAAATTTGATATGATTTTTTTCTTATCTGATCTAGTACTACATGAGTTGTTCTACAACTATACGATTTGTATAGAGTTTTTCTAGATTTGATTGGAATATATGAACACATATGTGCAGTGGGTTTGGTTGAGAGTGGAAGAGGACTTAGTACCAACTTAAATATGGTGTGCAAATGGTAGGACATAAAAATGACACGATGTAGAGCAGACTGTACAGACTGTTGATAGTAGACATCAGAATAGTTTCTTGGCAGACATGAACAGGCAAGTTAATAAGCATTCTAAGGAAGATAGGATGCAAAAATTATTGGCAAAAAATGAGCAGTTGAGGAATTTATTTGATATGCAAGAATCTAAGTCATAGAGGACAACAAATAAAGGTTTTTCTGGTATGCAAGGAAGAGGCCAAGGTAGAGGAGGAAGTCATGGTGGATGCCAAAAGAGGTCCTTTGGTGGTAGAGGCAGTAAAAATGAAGAATATAGGTTTGAAAAAGGTTCCGAATGGAGAGAGAAGCAAGCAGGGACGAGCATTCCAACCCAAGAGTCGAGTGTTTCCAATCCTATGACTTTGGAGAAGGCTCTAGGTAAGCAACCTTTGCTTTTAAATACAACTCAAACAGAGACAGAGCATCCCTCTAGTTTTACTCAGACAAAAATGGGCGGGTCATGAGAAAATACAGTTAGGAATAATCCTAGATCAACTGTGGAACTAAAATATGTGCCTCCTAATAAACAAGAGGGTAGGGAAAGGGTTAGACCCCCTTAGGAGATATCAGAGGAAGGGTATGCCAAATGGGAAACTAGTCTGGCTGGGCATTTTATAGGCAAGAAACTACCATACCATGCAGTTAGAACTTCAGCAATAAGGATGTGGGGGTCCAAGGGACTCTAGGATGTTATTGCAAATGAAAGTGGATTTTACTTTTTTAAATTCTCAAGCACTGGGAATCAGAATGAAGTGTTGGAGGGGGGGGGGCATGTATATAGGTGGACAATCTATAATTTTGAGGAAATGGAAGCCTAGGTTAAAATTAACTAAGGAGACTTTGAGCAAAATACCAATTTGGGTGAAGTTTTATAACATTCCCACTGAGTATTGGACTGCTAATGGATTCAGCTATATTACTAGTGCCATTAGAAAGCCTTTGAACATGGATAAACTGACCGAGGAAGGAAGTAGAGACACATTTGCTAGAATTTGAGTAGAAGTTGATGCTAAAGAACCTATGATAGACTCATTTGAATTAATGATGGAAGGGGATTGTGAAGAAGACCTCAAGAAGGTTGAAATTAAGGTTGAATACCAATGGAGGCCATTAAGATGTGAGAAGTGTAAAATATTTGGACATAATTGCCCTACAACTAAGCAAAAGAACGGGAAACAACATGAAATTTTTGAGCCAATGTCCAAGGGCAACAATGTTCCTATGAGTGGGAATGAAACAACAATGTCTAAAGGGCAGATGGAAAATAATGGTATGAAGTAAAGGGACATTGTTCCACTAGAGAGTAAGGTTATTGAAGAAACACAGATAATACCCTAGGAGATGGTTAATAATAAAGGTAAGGAGATAGAAGGGGAAAAACCTGCATCCAGTAATCAAGGTTTTCATAAATGCATTGAGTTGAACACAAGTCCGCAAATTGTTGGAAGCTCTGGAACTACATGCTCACCCAACAAATTCTCAACTCTAGATCTTCCCCAAGATGACTTAGAGCCAGAAATGGATAGTGATATTGAGTAGGAGGTAAGTGAATATGAATCCCCTGAACCTAGTACTATGATGGAGGAACTTAGAGCAATTTATGAAGTGGAAAAAAGGTTGTCCGCCTTTACGAGGAAGAAACACAGAAAGGCTAAGGGAAGGAATAATCAAAGTCCTAGCCTTGGTTGGTTTCCCATCAAGGGAAGGTGTTCCATTCTATATATAATCCTTAATGAGAGATCTGACTTGCTGGAATATCAGAGGGCTCAATGGCCCAGTTAGGCAAACAAAAGTAAGTAGAGTTATGAACCAATATGGGGGTGACTTTGTTTGGCCTGGTTGAGACCAAGGTGAGGAAAGTGAATTATAAAGGCATCTTTAGAACCATGCTACCAGGATGGAGCCTGTTGACTAATAATGATTCCTCACTTGGAGGAAGAATTTGGATATGTTGGAACCCTTTGAATTTTGATGTATGGATGATTGATCAAACTGATCAAGTTGTTCATTACAATGTTGTCAATCTAGTGATAAACTGTAATGCATGCTTCAAAACACCAGATCAGAGGCTACAAGCTTCACAGTGGAATGGCTAATGACAGAGCTATTACACAAACCCTAGGTCGATGAAAAGGTCAAAGAAGAGCTAGATCGAGTCGTCGGACCAAACCAAAAGGTTAAAGAGAGTGACATGGATGGCCTTCAATTACATCCACCTTTTCCTTTACTTCTTCCATGAAACACGATTGAAGACACAAATTACATAGGGTATCTCATACCCAAAAACACACAAGTATTTGTAAATGCACCGACTATTGCAAGGGACATCGATTCTTGGGATGACCCCTTATGTTTCAAGCCTAAAAGGTTTTTAGGCTCTGATATTGATTACAAAGGGGCAACATTTTGAATTGATTCCATTTGGATCTGGAAGACGAATGTATAGAGTTGTTAACCTTGTTGTAACCAGCTTGTTACAATCTTTTGACTGGGATCTTGATAACTACATGACTCCCAAAACTATGAACATGAAATAGAAAATGGGAATTGATGATGCACCACCTGTCAAGTATTTAATGCAGTAATAAATAAAGAGAGACAACACAAGCATGAACACAATTTAAGTGGTTTGGTCAAGGTGACCTACTCCACTATGAATGGCTAAGATGGCCTGAGTGTTTTAGTGCTTCAAGGAGTGTTGGGTTCTCAAGTGTGATTGATATGTGAGATATGCCCCTTTGTGTAGAAGGGGCTTACAATTTATAGATGTCTGCCAATAGATTGAGGCGCCTTTCTCGTATCAGATGAGGTAGTTTGGTGGAGGTGGCGTCTTTCTCGTAACAGGTGAGATAATTCCGTGGAGGTGATGATGTGCACGTCCCAAGGAGATCTTTTCGCTGGTCAGTTATAGACTGAGTCTCTTGCCATGAGGTGGCTGACCTGACTCTCTCTCTCAAGCTGGCGTGGTTGACCTATCTTCCTCCTTCCTGTGGTAGACTTGGTCTATATGTTTAAGGTGGGCTTGGTTTGCGATTTTGGGCCTGGTCTATATTTCTGCACTGGGCCTAGTTTGTAATTCTGGACTAAGCCTCTGAATTGGGCTTAGTCTAGGCCGGGCCCATCATTTTTCCCCATGCCCTGAGCCCAATGGGATTTGGGGGAGAGGGCATCAGTAAGAAATCTTGTCCTTGTCCTCTTTTAGAAGCTACACTCTGATGAGGGAGAGGTAGACATAGTGGGGCTGTAGAGGAGGAATTGTGGATGGCTCACGAGAGTGCTGCATCTCCTGAGGCAAAGTTTTTGGAGACCGAGGTTGCTTGTGTGAGAGCAGAGATACTGTTAGATCAAGTTTCCAGCAACTCGCGAGAGAGCCGTTAAGCTGGAGACTAAGGTTGCTCGCATAAGAGCAAAAGTAGAGTGAGGCCAAGCTTCTGGTGACTCGCGAGAGAGCCTATAAGCTGGAGACTGAGGCTGCTTGCGTGACAGCAGAGACAGAGTGAGGTCGAGCTTCTAGAGTCTTGTGAGAGAGCCGTTAAGCTAGTGACTGAGGCTGTTTGTGTGAGAGTAGATGCAGAGTGAGGTCTAGCTTCTAGTGAGTCGTGAGAGAGCTTCTAAGCTGGATATTGAGACTGGTTATGTGAGAGTAGAGGCAGAGTGAGGCCGAGCATTCGGCGACTCGTGAAAGAGCTGCTAAGCTGGAGACTGATGTTACTTGCGTGAGAGCAACGAAAAAATGAGGCCAAGCGTCCGACGACTCACGAAAGAGCCTCTAAGCTAGAGATTAAGGCTGCTTACATGAGAGTAGAGGTAGAGTGAGGCCGAGATTCTGGCGTCTTGTGAGAGAGCCTTTAAGCTAGAGATTGAGGCTGCTTGAATTAGAGCAGAGACAGAATGAGGCCGAGCTTTCGACTACTCGTGAGAGAGCCTCTAAGTTGGAGACTGAGGTTGCTTGTGTAAGAAATGAGGTAGATTTAAACCGAGCTTTTGGCGACTCAAGGCTCATTCCCAAGAGATGGAGAAGATGAGGGAGATGGTAGTGAGGGTAGCCAGAGGGTGCTGGTGGTAGGAGACGTGCGTCGGTGCGGGCAGTGAGGCACTACGCGGAAGGCATAGGCGTTAGCGGGACAGAGCCAGCAGAGCGTGGGTGTCGGGTACCAGGAGGGGTGGTTGGGCACCAAGGGTGCTGTTGGACGAGCGCTATGCACCGGACGATAGCGCGCTGAGATTGACGAGGAAGGTGCCAAGGCGGGTGAGGAGGTAGGTACCAATGTGGTTGAGGAAGCAGGTGCCAAGGCGGGCAAGGCAGGCGAGGCGCCGAGGTTGGCATGGGCGCAGATGCCCTTGGCAGGCAAGGTGCGCAAGTGCCCTCGGTTGGCAAGGTACAATGAGCACGGAGCGGACGCCCTTCGGAGGCGAGGTGCGGCGCGTGGGCTCCCTTGGCAGGTGAGGTGCTGAGGTGAGCATGGGCTCGGACGCCCTTGGCAGACGTGGCGCTGAAGTGAGCATGGCCACGAGCGCCCTTTAGAGGCGAGGTGCCAAGGTGAGCACGGGGTGTCCTTGGCAGTTGAGGTGCAGGAAGCAGGGAGCGGGAGCCTTGGGAGGCGAGGCGTCAAGGTGAGCACAGGGCACCCTTGGCAGGTGTGGCGCCGACGTGAGCAGGGGCCCAGACGCCCTTGGCAGGGGAGGTGCATGGACGCCCTTAGTCGGTGAGGTGCGGGGAGCACGAAACAGCCGCCCTTGGGAGGCGAGGCACCGAGGTGAGCATGGGGAGCCCTTGGCAGGTGAGGTGTGGGGCGTCCATGGAAAGCGAGGTGCCACGGTGAGCACAGGCACGGGCGCCCTTGGTAGGCGAGTTGTGCGGGCGTCGAGGTGAGCACAGGCGCGGGCGCTCTTGCCAGGGGAGACACAAAGGTAAGAACGTGTGGGTGCCCTCAACGGGCTAGGTGCGGGGCACCCTTGACTGGCGAGGCGTTGAGTTGAGCAAACTCCCGGGCACCCTTGGTAGGCAGGCATTATGGGGAACTAGGCGAGGCTGCTCTTCGAGGGTGCTGGGGCACGCAACTCTTCGAGGGTGCCCAACGAGCAGCAATTGGATTAGTTGTTGGTTTTGGTTCACCAACAATTGCACATTCTCTAGTAATTGTTGTCCGGTTACAGGATATGCCACAGCGACGGGGTTTGCCGGCGGAGGCGGGACCTCGTTGAGACGTGGTGGATCATTCCCTTACGTTAGTTGATTCATGGACCTAGTCATAATAACCTAAAAAAAAAAAAAAAGCAGGAAGAAATGGAAAAATAGTAGAAAACTTAGTCGGTTCCGACAGACGGCGGCAAACTGATGATGCATAAATTGTGTTTATGCTCCATTGATCAAGTATTTAATGTAGTAGTAAATAAGGAGAGACAACACAAGCAAGAACACAATTTTAGTAGTTCCGTCAAGGTGACCTACACTACTTTGAAGGGTTAGGATGACCTGAGTGTTTTATTGTTTCAATGAGTGTTGGGTGCTCAAGTGTGTGTGATATGAGAGATATGCCCCCCTTGTGTAGGTGAGGCCTACAATTTATAGGTGTCTCCTAACAGATTGAGACGCCTTTCTCGTATCAGGTGAGGTGGTTTCGTGGAGGTGGCGTTCTTCTAGTAACATGTGAGATAATTCCGTGGAGGTGATGACATATAATTCCATGGAGGTGGTGACGTGTGTGTCCCAATGAGATCTCTTCACCTGTCAATTATGGACTGAGTCTCTCGCCATGAGGTGGCTGACCTGACTCTCTCTCTCTCAAGATGGCGTGGTTGACCTAACTTCCTCCTTTCTGTGGTAGACTTGGCTTGTATGTTTGAGGTGGGTCTAATTTACCATTTTGTGTCTAGTCTATATTTTTGCACTGGGCCTCTGAGTTAGGTCTGATTTGTAATTCTAGACTGGACCTCTGAATTGGGCCCAGTCTAGGCCGGGTCCATCAAAAATAACTATGCAAAAGCTAGTTCCCTCAAAGCAATACCCAAAAAAAGTGTCGCATGAAGAAATGTGTTCTATTTACTTGTTATCTTTTGAACCCATTGTTTACTAATATTTTTCTTTGTATATCCTAAATTACATTGTTTTAAACTTTCTTTACTTTTGTATAAGTTATTCGAAAAATGCTCAATATGTGCTCCCTTTCTGGTGTTATGTTTTTAATTTACTTTAAAGAACCCTTTGCACAGGTTGAGTTTTGTAATAAAAATTATTTTTTTTCTCGCCTGAGTACTTGTTGCCATAAAGCTTGCATTAGACATTTAACTCACTGTGCATTTACATTATATTTGATGATGTTATTTCACGTGAATGAGCAACAAGATAGGGTTCAATTGTATGAGATGGATCTGAGCTACAAGGCTCGTGAATTGGTGGATGAATGCTCTGATTAACCGAGGTGTAGTGTGTGCAATATAGTGAAAATATAGTGGTTCACCGGCTGATGAGCTCGGCTAATCCACTCTCTAATGGAGGCTCTTGCTCCTTTCTCTTTATTGATGATTTCAGAATGCTTACAGAGAGTTTCATATGTAACTAGGGCCCCCCCTCTGGTTGGGGTTATGTACAGTACTTATAATGCTATTCCTAACCCTAAATGATCTATACCGAGATCCTTGCCCTTTATTCATGGGATTCTCCTTAATTTAGGGAGGGGATCCTGGTCAATTAAGAGTTTTACGCCTGGGAGGTTGTTTGGCTTCTGTTTTGGAGGTACCAGCTGTCATTCAGCCACCTCCCCTATTGATTCGGCTATTATTTCGGTTGGGAGAGCCAGAGCTCTGGTCTTCTGAGATCTGGAGCTCCGAACTGACCTCCCGATCTGACCTCGTGGGCTGATCTCACACTTAAAACTGATTTTGGGTACCATCAGTTGCCCCCCAGCCCCTAGTCCAAGTGGACTTGGGTAGGGGGCTGAGCAGAGGTCCGATTATAGCTGACCTCCAATTGCCGACCTTGGTTCTCGTGCGAACAAGTTTTTGACGGTTAGAGGTAATCATTTTCTTTCCTTGTTTCTCGCGCACGTTCTCTACTCTGTGCAGTTGGATTTAAATGCCTTTGAATTGACGCTAACAGCCATTTTTCCCTCTTGAATCCTCCAGCCAAGTCTTTCATCTTCCATCTTCTTTGCAGATTCAGACTCCCCCCAATCCTTTGGCGAATTTAGGGTTTTGCTGAAACTCGTCTTCCTTCGAATTGGTGTGTGTGGCTTGCTCGCTCCGAATTTTGGCTTGTTGTTCGCCTTTGATTAGGTACGTTCTTGGCTCCCTTCCTGATATTTTCGTTCTGGATCCCTCGAGTATGAGGTGGTTTCTTAATTTTTGGACTTTCCGATTTAGTTATTTTAGAAATCGGGTCCTTTCTCTGATTCGTCTTCCCCTTTTCTTGGACCCTTACTCCACTGCTAGAATCTTCATCATCGCACACAGCTGTGTCGACCCCAGGGTTCTCAAGGAGTGTTTTTCTGAAATTCCTCCCCTCTACAAGTCTTTTAGGCTTCCTTTTAGCTGTCCAGCTATGTCTGCTTCCTTTGGAGCCACCCCCTCCTCTGTTTCCCTCTTAGGAGACCGATCTGTTGAGGAGGATTCTGACTTAGGTGCTGTGGGTGAGGAGATCGAAAATTTTCCTGGTGTTGACTCCGTCGATGCTCAGGCACCTACTGACGAGCCTCCCTCTACTCTTTCCCTTGTGGTCAACAATTCGAACAAAGGTAAGGGCAAACTGAGTGGCGTAGGCGTTTTGGCTCTAAGTGTAGGGTCTGCTTTCAGTCATGCAGAGCTCGTAGGCACTAGCGAGGTCACTCCTTCCCTCTTGAAGGTCTTTAGTGCTCGCTATGGTTTTCCTCAGGGGGTTCAATACTGGTGCCCAGATGCATTCACCCCTTATGTCACCCAAGTTCATAAAAAAGTTTGTTTTTTTGTAGCCGTCTTCGAGAACGGTCTGCGCTTTCCCCTTCACCCTTTTATAAAGGGTGTTCTTCAGCACTTCAACATTTGCCCTGATCAGCTCTCACCTAATTTCTGGGGGGCCCTGGTGGGTCTTCTCGTCTTCTTCAAGATTCACAAACTCGGAGTCCTTACTATTTCCTTACTCATGCACTTCTTCAATGTCAAGCACACTGCTTCCGAAGGCTTCCTGTATATTTCCAAACGAACGAAGGCTAGAGTAATTATTACTGACCTCCCAACCTCCCACAAGCACTGGAAGAAACAATTCTTTTACGTAGGGGGCTTACAGTGGGAGTACAATTCTGCAGATAAGACAGATACTCTTCCAATTCCTAGATCCTGGTCATTCCCTGAAAATCTAGGTAAGCCCTTATCCAGACTAACTGTGATTGGGTTTGGTGGTTTCTCTGATTCTGCTTTGTTTATATTACTTCCCAGGTGGACGTTCTGACCTTAGTGAAGAGGATGAACGGGTGTTGCTGAGGTTAGGGAGGTGCTCTTCAGCAAAGTACTCTGAACTCATTAAACCTTGGGTTCTAGTGGAGCAAGGGTTCAGCCCCCCTGGGGTAATAATAGAATCCCCTACCCCTCTTTCGTCGAAGCACCCATTCTTCTTCCAGTAGTTACGACTGAAGTGGCATGTAGTAGTTCTTCTCTCCTTGTTCATCTCGAATCCAGGGCCCTCTCAACCTCTGATTCTGCTCGTTTTGATTCTTTAGGTTCTTCCTCGATGGAGCCAAGCCAAGAGAAACTCAAGGCTAAGATAGCTCTGTTGAAGGGTAAAAGTGGGAGCAAGCGCAAGGTAGAGGTTGGTTCTGGTAACCGTCCTGTTACCCGAGCTAAGGTGCAGAAATCGGGATTGCCCCTCAGCTTCCCTGTCTCAACTACAGGAGCCCCTTCCCAACGATTGAGCTCTCCTGCCTTGACTTTCGGAGCTCTTGCTCCTTCATCGAGCTCCCCACAAGTCCCTGAGATCCCTCCCTTCAAAGGGGTTCTGCCGGCTCCTGATAAAGTTCAAGCGCAGGGCTAGACTTCACCCTTATCATCTGAGGTTGAGAGGGCCCTGGATTTTATTCCTCAGCTTCAGCTCACATCTCCTCCCCTTGGATCATCTGAGAACATCTCCCAACTATCTCAACTGAGCTCCAAGTCGGAGAAAGGGGAGTTCCCTAAACCAGAAGGGAACGAAGATTCTTTCTTTGATAACATTAACCTCGCAGCTGGTGCCATCACTTCCATTATTCCTAATTCTGATGTTCTGAGGGCTGCCACTATGCCTCTTGAGAGCTCCATCAACTCAGCTCTCTACGGAACTACAGTTGTACGTTCCTGTCATTCTTCTTTAAGCCCCTAGCTTATGCTTGTCTTTTCTTTTTACTCCTTGTTTCTGATTGTATTTCTCCTCAGCTGGCTATACACGTGAGGGGTTTGCTGAGTCGAATCCGTTCTATGGAGAGCTTTGTTAAGGCGTCCAAGGCGTGGGAATTTAAAGCCGTTGAGCTGACCTTTGCTAATGACGACCTCCAAGCTCAACTTCAGAGTCTTCGAGAGCATTCGGAGAAGCAAGCTTCTACCATTAAGAGCTTGGAGGCGGAAAAGAAGAAAGCCGTAGAGGAAGAGAAAAGGAGTAAAGATGACCTCAAAAAGGTCTCAGAGGAGCTCAAACTTAAGACCGAAACTTGGGTCAAGGTAAACCAGGAGAAGTTTGAGGCCTTGGGCTCTTTCAATGAAATGAAAGGAGAATACAGTGTGTTGGCAGAAGCGCACGATGTCATGCTTGTTGAGCTTGAAGTACAGAGAGCAGCTGTTAAAGAGAGGGATGATCTGGTTGCCAAGCTAAATGACGATGTTGTTACCAGGTGGGCCAAAGGATGGATTGCTTTTCAAGAGATAGCCGAAGAGACCTACCCTGATCTGGATTTCAACTTTGACGTTTTGGCTGAGGCTTCAGTTGAAAAGGAGGCAGAGGTGCCTTGTTCAGCGCTTACCTTCGAGGGTGTCTCTGCGGGTTCTGAGTTGCCTACCTCATCGGCTGAGGTCTGAGCTCAAAGTATTCCCATCTCTGTATCTGCTACTACCGCGGGTACCCCTGAGGCTTCCCTAGCTCCTGCTCCTGCTGACCTTTCTGCTGCTGCCTCTTTCTCTGTTGACCTGGTGACGAGAGCTTTAACTGAAGTCGAAGTTTCTGCTCCAATGACTATTCTAGAGACTTCGACTGCTATTTTGTCAGATGCTTCAACTGTCATCCTGCCAGAGGCTTCAACTGCTGATCCAACAAGCACTCCTACTGCTGACCTGCCAGGCTCTTCTCCTCCTGCTTCTTTAGGATTCTAGGAGTCCTTTACTGCTGAACACACTTTTCGAATTAGTGATGTAAATGTTGAACACATTTTTGAATCATTGATGCAAATGCTGAACACATTTTGTTTTTGTTTTTGCAGCTCAATGCTGCCTTCTTCTGTCTCTGTTACTCTTATGTTAATTGTTATGCCTGTCTGCATTCCTTGTCTGCACTTCTTTTATTTGTATTCCCCTTGCCCCCCTTTCTTGGAGGAGTTCCTTTAGTTCTCCTTTTCAAGCAAGATTATCAAACTTGAATGAACAAAATAGCTGATTACGTACCGAGTGCAGAGCTAAGAGGGTTGTTGGGACCACGAGGCCTTGTTTCTTCAAAATGTTGAGATTATTGAGGAGGGATTCCTTACCTCGTATTTTGAAAGTAAGAAGCCTCTTAGAGCTCTTTAGGATGTGAGACTTGGTATTCCTCGTGGTGGCAAGAGGTTTGCTGGACTTGAAAAAGATAGCAAGTAACTTGATGCTTGAGCTCTTTCAATGGTAGACCTGCTGGGGCCATGTTGCTACATATATGAGGACTTTGAAGACCGATGAGCCTAAGAAGTACTAGCTTCTTTCATCCATGATATGAGCATGGTTCTTAGAACTGGGGATCTCAAAAAGCCGCGCTGGAGAAGTTAGACAGCCAACCGAGCTGACCTCAACCCAAAAAAGTCTGAGGAATGTTTTATTCAGGTGGGGTCACGCTCAAACTTACTTCCAATTACATTTGGGGGGATTATCTTGCGTTGATTCATCTTTCCACATTTACTCAACTGCTTTCCAAAACCGTAACTGTCATTATTAATTAGGAAACCAAAAGGACCGCCGACTCCGTTTTCTGTGTGGTTCTTGGTTTCTTAAAAACTCACGATTTTCCTCAAGGCTTCTAATATCCCCTGGATTTCTTCCTCCTTTGCCAAAAGATTTCAGAGTCTCCTCTTTCTTGAATCTGAGAGACCACCTTCTGCCCCCATTGTCTCATTGTAGTCTTGATGGCTGCCCCTGTTTCTTCTCTGTTCAAAGAACGCACTTCCTTTGGAATTGATTGGAAGTGACATTGTCGCTACTTAACCCCTTCAACGATGAAGGCTTCTGACTTGTCAGTCATCAAGAAGCGATTCTTCCCTGAGCTTGACTTGCCTCTACGAGTCCCCACCCCTGATGAGCCTTGTAACTACCTTTCTCGAGGGGAAGTTTGTTTTTTTGAAGGTGCCATGGACATGGGCCTTCGTCTTCCCATTCATCCTTCTATTGGGCGAATTCTTGCATATTATGGCTTATGCCCCTCTCTCCTTTCACCTCGAGGCTGGGCTGCTATGGTCAATTTTTTTCTCTTCTGGCGCCTGTATGGCAATGGTAGGTTCCCTTCTGTTGTTGAGTTTCTTTACTTTTTTGAGATCGAAGAAGACGAGATCCCCTACTTTAGCTTCTTTCGGTGGAGGCACTTCAACATACACCCTCTGGTTCTTGACCTTCCTTCACTTCCTGAAGGGTGGTCTCAACGCTTCTTTTTTGCCTCCGAAAAATCTTGGAGATCTACCGAGCTGCGCTGCCCTCGTACTAGGATTCCACGCTCCTGGGAAAACTTCTCTCGCATAGGTATGCTCAAGCAGAGCTCTCTCGAATATTTTATGTGAAGATTTATTCTTATTATATTCTTGTTGCGCAGGGCCTCCTGATCTGGATTTGCCAGAGATGATGAATATTGACGAGCTGCTGCTCGTAGATCCCAAGTCTTTTTCAGATCTGATGACTCATGAAAATCTTTATTTGCTTGGCGCTGAGGCAACCGCTTGGGAATTTTCTTCTTTTCCAGATTCCCCTTAGACTTCTCCTTCCGATTCTGACGAGGAGGAGGATGCTGGTGCGCCCTTAAAGAAGCGCATGAGGGATAATTCTTCTTCGCCTGATTCTTCTCTTGCCACTATCTTGTTCACCTCAGCAGGCGAGAAGCTTCTCAAAGTGTTTACTGAGACTGAGAAGGAAAGGGACGAGCTGAAAAAGGAGAATGCCCGCCTGAGAGGAGAGGTTGCCGAGCTGAAGCAGCAACTTAGAAAGAACTAGGAGCTCCTCCTTCTTGTACTCCCTTTTGATTAATAAAGTGCCAATCTTTTGTGTAACTTTTGCTTCTTCCTGAATGCTTGTAACCATGAGTCCTGGTTCCATTTTTTTTTTTTTGTGTATATATATATATGAGCTGAGGAACTCATCTTATCTTTTATGAGCTGAAGAGCTCATCTGTTATGATATGAGGTAAGGAGCTCATCCTGAAGTTTATAGGTTAAGGAGCCTATCTTGAGCTGTAGAGCTCATTTCTTATCAAATGAGCTAAGGAGCTCATCTTGAATTTTATAAGCTTAGAAGCTTATCTTGGGTTTTATAAACTTAGAAGCTTATCGTTCGTTTATGAGCTGAGGAGCTCATCTTGAGTCTTATAAGCTTAGAGGCTTATCTTGGGTTTTATAAGCTTAGAAGCTTATTGTTCGTTTATGAGCTGAGGAGCTCATCTTGAGTCTTATAGCTCATTCTGCACTTCATGAGCTGAGGAGCCCATCGTTTTTTTTTTATTATAAGCTGAAGAGCTTATCCTGAGCTGTAGAGCTCATGTCATTCTTTATAAGCTGAATATCTTATCTTGAGCTGTGGCGCTCATTTTGCACTTTATAGGCTGAAGAGCTTCTTTTTTTTTTTTTTTTTTTGTGGAAGCCATATGGGGATGAATCAAGAATTTGCTATTTTTATTGAGAATAACTTTGTTACAAGGAAAACTTACTGAAAGAACTTCTTAAGATGCTCTGCATTCCAAGAGTGAGGTAAGATCTTTCCTTCTTCTGTTTGCAACTCATAGTTCCCAGGCCTAATTACTCTTGAAACAATATAGGGGCCTTCCCAATTTGGCCCCAATTTCCCATGCGTGGGATTCTTTCTTGCAAGCAAAAGCCTCCTAAGCACCAGATCTCCAACCTTGAAGCTCTTGTGCCTTACCTTCCTGTCGTAATACCTTGCGATTTTTCTCTGATAACTCTGAATGTGTTGCAGAGCTCTTTCCCTCTTTTCATCTAAGAGGTCGAGATTTAGCAGAAGGGATTCATCGTTATGCTCAGGCTCTGCGAACTAGGTTCTAGGGGATGATAACCCTATCTCTACAGGCGATACTGCTTCGGTTCCGAAAGTCAAAGTAAACGGTGTTTCCTGAGTTGCTGCCCTAGGGGTTGTTCTGTATGCCCACAACACCTCTGGGATATACTCGACCCATTTTCCCTTCAAAGCCTCAAGCTTGGTCTTCAAGGCTGCTTTGATCGTCCTAATCGTCACCTCTGCTTGTCCATTTGACTGTGGATGGGCTGGGGCCGAGAAATAATTCTTTATCCCCAGCTCTGCACAAAACTTCTTGAACTTTGGGTTATCAAACTGTTTCCCATTGTCAGAAACAATCGCTCTAGGTACCCCAAACCTACAGACTATAGACTTCCATGTGAAATTCTGAACCTTTTGCTCCATGATCGTTGCCAGAGGTTCCAACTCTGCCCATTTAGTGAAATAGTCCACTCCAATTATGGCGAATTTATACTGTCCTATGCTGGTGGGAAGAGGGCCAAGAATATCCAATCCCCATTGCTCAAAGGGCCAAGGGCTTACCACCGACGTTAGGAACTTTGGTGGACAATGAGAGATGTTGGCATGTATCTGACATGCCTTAAACTTTCTAACCAGGTCGGTGGCATCCTTTAGCATGGTGGGCCAGTAATATCCCTGCCTCAAGGCTTTTCCTGCCAGGGTTCGAGCTCCGATATGGTTACCGCAAATTCCTTCATGGTTCTCCCTAAGTATGTAATCAACATCCTCATCTCCTACACATCTGAGGAGAGGCATCGAGAATCCTTGCTTATATAAGTTTCCCTGTAAAATAGAGAATCTAGCTGACCTTACCCTTATCTTTGTGGCCTCCTTGGGGTCTGCTGGCAGAGTTCCGTTCTGAAGATATTCCCTGATTGCATCTATCCAGACTGGTGGGGAAAGGACTGGGAAAACTTCCTCCTTCTCAATTCTTACTGATGGCTCCGCCAACTGCTCTACCGGTATCAACCTATCCAAATTCTCCTGTGAAGTAGTTGCTAACCTTGCCAGCGCATCTGCTTGAGAATTCTCTGATCTAGGGATATGTATAATCTTGACTCGCACAAATTTCCTAATCAACTCCTGTACCTTTCTGAGGTAAAGGATCATCTTCTCGCCCTTGGCCTCGTAAGACCCATCTATCTGCTTCACCATGAGCATAGAGTCACTGCAGATCTCCAGCTGTTCTGCCTCCATTGAGTGAGCGAGATTTAACCCTGCTATGACAGCCTCATATTCCGCCTCGTTGTTCGAGGCCTTAAACCCAAACCTTAATGCATATTCAACATCTATTTCATTAGGGGAGGTCAAAATTAAACCAGCATCGCTGCCTTGGGCGTTGGCAGCTCCATCTACCGAAAGCTTCCACGTGGGGAGGTTAGGTACCAGCTGCGTGGCCCCCGTGGGTGCACCTATTGTGAATTTTGCAATGAAGTCTGCCAGCACTTGCCCTTTGATGGTTGTTCTTGGTTTATACCTGATATCGAACTCACTAAGCTCGATGGCCCATTTAACCAGCCTACCCGAAGTCTCCGGTTTACGTAACACTTGCTTCATTGGCTGATCTGTTGGGATCTCGATGGTGTGAGCTTGGAAATATGGCCTAAGTCTCATGGCAGTCGTAACTAAGGCTAAAACGAGTTTCTCCATCTTCGGATATCTCTCCTCTGCCCCCTCAGAGCTCTACTACAGTAATAGACTGGTTGCTGAGTTCTGTCATGCTCCCTTACTAACGCTGCACTTGTTGAGAAATCTGAGACGACTAAATAGAGAGTAAGGACCTCACCTTCCAGCGGGCTCACCAGAGTAGGTGGGGAGCTCAGATAATTTTTCAGTACTCTGAACGCTTCCTCACACTGGGCATCCCACTGGAAGGCCTTCTTTAGGACTTGAAAGAAGGGTTGACACTTGTCGCTCGATCTGGACACAAAACGACTTAAGGCAACTATTCTTCCTGTTAGGCGCTGCACCTCCCTTGTATTGGACAGAGGTTGCATATCCAGTACTGCTCTTACCTTCTCTGGGTTTGCACTCTATCCCTCTGTTATTAACTATAAAGCCCAGAAACTTTCCAGCAGAAACTCCAAAGGCACGCTTGGCGGGATTGAGCTTCATTTTGTACTCCTTCAAGACCTGGAAAGATTCCACCAAATGTTTGATGTGGAGCTCTGCTTTCAGTAATTTGACCAACATATCATCGATGTAAACCTCCATGGTCGTTCCGATCTGCTTTTGGAACATTTTATTCACCAAGCGTTGATAAGTGGCTTCAGCGTTCTTCAATCCGAAGGGCATAACCTGGTAACAATACGTCCCTTTCTCGGTTATGAAGGAGGTTTTCTCCTGGTCATTAGGGTCCATTCTAATCTAATTATACCCAGAGAAAACGTCCATGAAGCTGAGGAGCTCGTGCCCAGCGGTGGCATCTACAATCAAGTCTATCTGAGGTAAGGGGAAACTGTCCTTGGGACAAGCCTGATTGAGGTCAGTAAAGTCAATGTAGAGGCGCCACTTGCCATTGGTCTTCTTAACGAGGACGACATTAGCTAGCCACACTGGGTAATCCACCTCCCTGATGGCTCTGGCATGGAGAAGTTTGTTGACCTCTTCATTAATGGCTTTCTGACGCTCTGGAGCGAAACTCCTCCTCTTTTGTTTGATAGGTTTGCAGCTAGGATTCACGCTGAGCTTATGAGTGATAACTGAGGATTCAATACCCTCCATGTCTTCTTGTTTCCAGGCAAACACCTCCATGTTTTGCCTCAAAAATTGGATGAGAAGTTCCTTAATCTCTCAGCTCAGCTTGGATCCTACATAAACAAGGTGTTCCAGCTCTTCGTCTAGATGTATAGGTTCTAACTCTTCCGATGGGATTGGTCTGGTTTCCAACTCATCCCTCATGTCAAGTTCATCCAACTAGATGTTTTCAACTTCCTTCATCTTCACAGACGCCATGTAACACTCCCTTGCTACACGCTGGTCTCCCCGGACCACTCCGATTCCATTTTATGTTGGGAATTTGACGACCAAGTGGTAGGTAGACGGAATAGCCATCATAGAATTAAGGGAAGATCTTCCAAGCAGAATGTTATACGCAGAAGGTGCATCAACCACTAAGAATTTTACGGTTGTGGTGGCTTGGCAAGGCGGGTCACCTAGGGTGAGCACAAGCTGGATTGACCCTAAATGAAGCACCCTTTCTCCTGAGAATCCTAGCAAGTGGGCACTTACTGGTTCGAGTTTTTCCCTTCCTATGTCCATCTTATCGAATGCAGTCGTAAAAATGATGCTTGCCGAACTGCCGTTGTCAATCAGGACTCGATAACCAGTTCTGTTAGCTACCACAGCTCTTACCACCAAGGGATCATCATGGGGGTACTGACACCCTTCCAAGTCTGAGTCTGAAAAAGTGATAGTTGTGTCCAAGCGTGGTGCTTTGGACACAGTATTCACTTCGAGAGCTTCTCCGGCTCTAATCCTTTGGAGGTGAGCTTTCCTGACTGAGCTGGATTCTCCGCCTCCTGCAAACCCTCCAGATATTACTCTGATCTCTCCCAAAGGTTGCTGATGTGGCACGGGCACTTGCTGTTAAGGTGGCGGTGGTGGAAGGGCTCAATTCTGATTATCATGTGCCACAAAGCGACGTAACTACCCTCGTTGGATTAAAAACTCGATCTTTTTTTTTAGTTGTATGCAATCATCGGTATGGTGACCATGATCTCTGTGGTAGTCACAATACTTTGTGGGGTCTCTCTTTGCTGGATCTGCCTTCATCCGAGGTGGCCACCTCAGGAACTTCTCGTTCTGGACCTCATACAAGACCTGGGACACGGTGGCGGTGAGCGGGGTGAATTGCCGAGGTGCTTAGCTAGGCTGTAGTTCAGGCTGCAGAGGGCCTAAGCGGCCTCTAACATTTCCTCTTCTCTTTGGGGAGCGATCTTTGTCCCTCCTTGGAGACTTTTCTCGTTCTCTTTCTTTCCTGGGACTTCGGTCCCTCTTCTTCTCTTCTTTCCCTTTCTCCTTTCGTGACGATGTACTCCCCGCCTTGGAAATGAGTGCTTCTTCACCATTTATATATTTTTCTGCCTTGGCTAACACCTCAGCCATACTCGCTTGGGAATTCTTAGATATAGAGAACATCAAGTCCTTCGAATGCACCCCTAATCCTGCAATGAAAGCAGTGATGGCAAACTTTTCGTCTGGGACATCTACCTTCAGAGATTCTGAATTGAATCTCTGTACATAAGAGCGCAAGTTCTCATCAGGTCTCTGCTTTATATTTAATAAATGATAGCTCGGCTTCCTGTAGATCCGAGCTCCTATGAAGTGAGACACAAAGGAAATGGAGAGTTCTTTGAAAGAAGAGATCGAAGCTGGGGGGAGCCTATTGAACCATGCTAAGGCTGACCCCTTCAGAGTGATGGCAAAGGCCCTACACTGCACAGGATCCTAGTATCCATGCAGCTCCATTTGGTTTTTGTAAGTGTTGAGGTGATCCACAGGGTCTTTTGTCCCATAAAAAACCTCTATCTGGGGCATTCTGAACTTCGGAGGAAGAGGGAAATGCAACACCCCAGCAGTGAATGGGGATTCAGTTTGTTGCACCAAGGCATCCATCGTTACTGGAGTCTTGACCCTCACTGCCTCCCTCATGTGGCTGAGCTCCTACTGGATGTCCTTGAAGCGGTGTTCCCAATATTGCTCTATTCTCTCCTGCTGGAAAGGAAGGAAATCATTTTTCTGAAGTCCTTCATTTTGGCTCTGTGCTTCTTCATTAATCCTCCTAGGCGGCTGATGGGGTGCCTGAATGCTCTCCCCTCCTTCGCTTCTCTGAGGGGATCAAGGTACTGTCGTTCCCTACGAGGAAGATCATTCTGGCCTTGCTGGGCTGGTTGCGTCTGCTGAGGGTCTCGTAGGAGCTTCAAGAGCTCCTCATTTTGTTGAAGTAAACTTTGATTGACCAGGCGAAGGGCGTCAAGTTCATTGTTGGCGGGAGGATTCACCGTAGGTGGGTCGTCTTCGGTGGTGGGCACAAAATCTTGAAGGTTTTCCGGTTGTCTCCCACTGGTGACCTCTTGTAGATTCTGCACTCTTGGGGGATTCATCTGGCTTTTGCTCATATTACGTGTAGAGACCATCAATTACTGAAAAATCAGTATACTTGTAACAAGAACTGTCGTTCCCACAGACGGCGCCAAACTGATGATGTTATTTCACGTGAATGAGCAACGAGATAGGGTTCAATTGTATGGGATGGATCTGAGCTACAAGGCTCGTGAATTGGTGGATGAATGCTCTGGTTAACCGAGGTGTAGTGTGTGCAATATAGTGAAAATATAGTGGTTCACCGACTGATGAGCTCGGCTAATCCACTCTCTAATGGAGGCTCTTGCTCCTTTTTCTTTATTGATGATTTCGGAATGCTTACAGAGAGTTTCATATGTAACTACGCCCCCCCCCTCTGGTTGGGGTAATGTAAAGTACTTATAATGTTATTCCTAACCCTAAAGGATCTATACCGAGATCCTTACCCTTTATTCATGGGATTCCCCTTAATTTAGGGAGGGAATCCTAGTCAATTAAGAGTTTTACGCCTGGGAGGTTGCTTGGCTTCTGTTTTGGAGGTACCAGCTGTCATTCAGTCACCTCCCCTATTGATTCGGCTATTATTTCGGTTGGGAGAGCCAGAGCTCTGGTCTTCTGAGATCTGGAGCTTCGAACTGACCTTCCGATCTGACCTCGTGGGCTGATCTCACACTTAGAACTGATTTTGGGTACCATAAATATTAAAACACTTTATTCACCTTATTTAGTTGAGATGTATTTCAAATTCCACTTAAGCAAATAGTGGAATTATATACTCGTTAGAGAGAATATAATACAAATATTTATATACTTTGACTTTTTTTCCCCTTAAATTTTAGGCCAAGTATCGACAAGTCTTATCATATTTATGTTTTGACATCATATTGGTCATTTATTTACTCAAAAGTTTAAGCTGATTGGGACGATACAATATAAATTTTGTATGATTGGATTAGCTTTTAAATCTTGTCTGGATTAGTTTAGTGAGAGCTTATTTTCAATGTTTCTTCATATCACACCACAACAAAAATTGTTTTTTGCGACGATTTTTTTCGTCGCTAAATTAAAAAAAATCGTTGCCAAAAGTTTTTTGCGACGTTTTTTTTTTCGTCGCGTCTTCGTCGTAATAGCCTCGTCGTAGAAAGTATCTTGCGATGCAATTTTATTTTCATTGCGAAAAAAATAAAAAAACGTAGCTAAAATCTATTCCACCAGCGTAAAAAAATTAAAAAAAAATTATTAATTAATTTTTCGCGACGTAAAAAAATCGTCGCAAATATATTTTTCATAAATAAAAAATTTTTAAAAAAATTAATTAATTAATTTTTCGCGAAAAAATCGTCGCAAATAAATTTTTACATAAATAAAAAATTTTAAAAATAATAATTAAATTAGTTTTTTGCGACGTAAAAAAATCGTCGCAAATATACTTTTCATAAATAAAAAATTTTAAAAATAATAAATTGATTTATTTTTAGCGACGTAAACAAAACGTCGCAAATATATTTTTACATTAATAAAAAATTTAAAAAATAATAATTTAATTAATTTTAGCAACGTAAAAAAATCGTCGCAAATAATTTTTTAAATAAATAAAAAATGTAAAAAATAATTAATTAAATAGGACTGTAGATGCGTACACAGCTGCATTTGAGCTATGAAATAGGAGTCGCAAAAAAAATTTGATTTCATCCATATTGAGTTATAATCACACCATTCAAATATTTAATAAGACTAAGAAAAGGAAAATTTTATTGATAAAAGAAACAATTACAAGAATCAAAGAACAAACTTTTTTGAAAGAATACAAGAAATGACTTTAATCCTTCAAGATGATTAAAACCATTTTTAACTACTTTACTGCATCTTCTGATCTTCACATTCAGCTCCTGGAATCTGTCCAGCTACTGCCGCAGGGCCTAAGATTATAAATCACCAGGACAACTGTTCTACGGTTGATGATTCTTATAGAAAGTGATAAACATGTGATTTACAAGACCACCATAAGATTTCTTCCTCTGCCAAAGCAAGGACTACCATGATAATCCTGTTCCTGTACCATGTGAACTAAAAGGATACTGCAACCATCACAGAGCTATGAAACCACAGCATGAAGCAAGAAATTTAATGATATTGCAGGTTATGGTCATATATAAGAATGGCTTTGAACTCAACAAGGTTTTGCATTCCTACTGCAATAATATATATTGCAACCAGCTATAATAATACAAGGCCATTAAATTTCAGCAAAGTAAAATCAAGGGTTCCATCAAATTATGATAAAAAAGGAAAATATGGTTTTCACTTTATAAACTATGAATAATAATGTTCCCTAGATCTCCCTCTAGCTATGAACTCCCCGAGTTCGACACTGAACTACATGCTATGATAAAAGGGTGTGTATCTCCATAATCAAGCAGTCACAAGTCTGAAAACACTTCATTGATAGAATTTAAAACTCTTTAGTTTTAGATCAATTTTGAACGATAAGAAGGTACTATGCCACCTTAAAGTAAAACAAAATAACAATCAAGGTCAAAACCTTCGTATACTAAAGCATAATGAAACTCCATAGAAACCAAGTTTAAAAGCTTAGTAGAGCAGAATAACAAGTGGGTTTTCAAGTACGAGTAGCAACTGGAGCTCCTCCAGCAGGACGCGGTGCTTGACCTGGCCTTGGAAGATCCTCCTGAAGCAATGAAGAGAATTATATTAAGAAAACTGATATAATAAGCAGCAATATTATAGAGATGCAATACCACGTAGCAAGCTTTAAAAATTCATTGGTATTGTAACTGTCATTATGTGTGCCCCTGCGAATTGCATGCAAGGCAGACCATTGGCCAGATAGCGTTGGTATATTCATTTAATACAAATTCAATTTTCACTTTAGATAAGTATTTCATGTCTAATATGTCCAATTTTGACAAACTGCTTAAATCATTCAAAGGATGATCAAACCTCAGCAACAGAACATATCATTACAAGAAGAATAAATACTGTTAACAATTACAGAAGGTGAGGTAAACATACTCTTGGGCACCTGAATCGCTGAGGTGGTTCACGGTTCCTCCTATTTGTGTGAGGTTCTCTCCCTAACAACTTTCGAGTGAATTGCACATGCAACGCAGTATTGCATCTTCACGTACAACTTGGGGAGAGTGTATGCTAAATACACATAACAGCTACCATTTGGTTAATTATCTCCGTCATTACAATGCAAATAACTAATTCTAAAAAAGAATATGCATAAAAAATTAAGAAGCTAAGAGAATTACTATCAAATGCACAAGCATCTTGCACATCCCTAACAGCAGCTTGCTCAACTATGTTCCTCACAAGAAACCTCTTGATAGCTTTGTCCTGAAATAGATAGATACAAAATCATACTTCGATTAAATAGAGTTTCAATGACAATAATAACTACAGACAAATTCAAATCTGTCTAAGTATCTCACAACATGTAAACAAATACATAAAGTGGAAAATAACAGCAAAACAATAAGAACCTCATTCAGGGCAAACAACTAGCATAACCCCAACATAACAAACAAGAAATCCATTGTATTTATGCAATCCTCAATTTATATCTGTATATGGTGCACATCTACCTACCTATTTGTATAC
This sequence comes from Ilex aquifolium, assembly GCA_951799425.1. Classification (NCBI taxonomy): domain Eukaryota; kingdom Viridiplantae; phylum Streptophyta; class Magnoliopsida; order Aquifoliales; family Aquifoliaceae; genus Ilex; species Ilex aquifolium. The sequence goes on from OX637405.1 coordinate 11,405,825, forward strand.
AAGGTTACAAATCACTTCTCTTTAAACACAAATAGGAAAAGAAAATAAATTAATCGAACACAAATCAATCCTCAAACACACACCCAGACACACACAAATAGGAAAAGAAACGTAAACCCCTTCCCTTTAACAAGTTGAGTCAGGCACAATGTGATTGCCTCCTAACAAGTTTTTGCGGCAGAGTTATAAGCCTTGAAACAAATTGGATGCACCACAAAAGTTGGAGCTCCGGTGAACACTGCAACATACAATCACAAGAAAGCTCTGAATATTTTAGTATTGGTCTCCCTCAAACTTAGTGAGCATACATTTATACAGGATGCTAAAGATCATCTACTAAAAAGGATCCAAGTAAATGAATGAAAATCCAATCAAGGGAATACCCAAAAGATATAAAACATAACTACACCTGAAATTAACACGTGAATAGTAATCGAAGCCATGCCCAGAAATAAGGTCAACAGTCTACATGCCTAGAAAGATTTTGCCTGCAGAATCATTTAACTTGCATCAACGTTAGAGGATGCCTTCTGCTTTCTCTTGTGCTTAGGTTTCACAGCATCCTTCAAAGTCTTCTCTCCATTTGTTTGTAGCTGACTTTTAGCTGCCTCATTAGATGAAGGAGCTGGATTAATACCTGCCAGTGGTTGGCCTGTCTCAGCTTTATTCTGTTTCTCATGTCTAGATTCTTCTAGATTTTCAGTTGGTGTTTACTGCTCCTACATGTAATATTATACATAGTGTAACTTTCTATTACCCTATAAACCATATTTCTGCCAAATGTAGAGTATGTTTAGATGCAATGCAATTCAAATTTACAAAGCAGTGTGCAGATCTAAAAAATTCTTGACCATTATCAGTTCTTATGGTTTTAATAACTGTCAAATTGAGTTTTTGCTAGAGCAAAGAATGACTCAATTAAAGATTTTATTTTTGATTTGGATTTCATCTAATAAATTCAAGTGCATATGGAAAAATCATCTACAGTAGTTAAGAAGTATGAAGAACCATTCAATGATAAAGTGAAAAAGGGACCTCATATATCACAATGTATCAATACAAAAGGAGCACTTGAAAAAGTGAGATTAATAGGAAATGCTAATATGTTTTGTTTAGCATAGTGACAAATATTACAATAATCAGTAGAAGAAAAAGGAATTTCAGATGCATGTTTATGCCACAACTCTAATCTGTTGGAAGATAAATGTCCAAGTCTATAGTGCCATAAATTGCTAAGTACTTTTGGTGAGTTATGAACAGAGGAAAGAACTAAAGAGAGTTGTTACAGAAAAAAAAAACAGCAACACAATGTTACAGAAAGACTGACCATGCTATGAGATTTATAATCTCATTACATCCAATATTTTTTTTAAAAAAAAAATACAAGCAAATCAACATTGGCCAAATCTAATTGAAATATCTTTATTCATACTTAACCCAACAAAAATAATCCATCAATATCATTGCAATCAGCCAATCAGGCACACATGCCCTCATACGCATAACCATAACACACCCAACATAACCCACCAAATAGCACTCATGCACACAACACCCACAAAGTCGCATATCCCGTGTTGATTCAACATTTCTTTTTGGTAAATATTGCTTACTGGAAAAAATGGTTGAAATGGAAAAAGAGAGAAAATGGAGAGAGAAATAGAAACAGTGAGGGAGAGAGAGAGATACCGGAGCATAGGCTTGGAGGGAGACAAATTCTGGCAGCTGTTGGAGCTCTGGTGAACGACTGGTACCTTCGTTGGTGGACCCACGTGCTGATTCGACGGATTGAGGATAGGGCTTCGCTGGATTTGGGGATGGGGCTTCCCTGGGTTTGAGGTTTTCAGGAGGTGGGTTCACTGGTGGCGGTACTCTGGTGGCTTCGGTGGCGGTGGCGATTCACTGATGGAGATGGCGATTAGGGTTAGGGACTTGGGAGTTGGGCGAGGCAGAGAGAGGCGAGAGTCTGGCGAGTCTGCGCGAGGCAGATGTGGGTAGATAGATGTAGCGATTCATACACATATTTTCACTTAATTGACTTCTGTGACGATTTATAAAAACGTCGCGCATAATGTTAATATTAAAATTTCAATTACCGCCATTTCTAGCGCCAAAAAAAAATGGGAGGGAATCACCTTTTAATGACGTTTTTTAAAAAACGTCGCGATTAATATTTTAAGTCTAATTTAAAATTACAAAAAATTACAATCTGCGACGAATAAAAAACGTCGCAAAATAAGAATTTTATTTAATTCAAAAATAAAATTTTGAATTCTGCGACAATTTATAAAAACGTCGCGAATAATATTAATATTTCATCTTTCTTCTTTATCAAAACTTATTTTCTACGACGAAAAATTTAAACGTCGCGAATTATATATTTTGACTTTATTTTTTATTTTAATTTTTTATTATTTATTTTGCGACGAATTCATTCTTTCTGCGACACAAATCATGTAATTTATCAAATCAACACCAAATTAACAGGTAACTTCATTCAATTAATCGAATTAACACTAAATTAACATTCAGATTCAACTAGTTAACATTAAACTAATCAAATAAACTTTCAATTTCATTCAATTAACACTTAATTCATCAAATTAACATTCAAATTATCAAAATAACGTTCAGATTTAAAAAATTGACATTCAATTTCATCAAATTAACATGTAATTTATCAAATCAACACCAAATTAACATGTAATTTCATTCAATTAAAATTTAATTTATCAAATTAAAACCAAATTAATATTCAATTAATCAAATTAACACCAAATTAACACTCAATTTCTTCTAATTAACATTCAATTTTTTCTAATAAGTATTTAATTCACTAAATTAACATTCAAATTCAACTAGTTAACATTAAATTAGTCAAATAAACTTTCAATTTTTATTCAATAAACACTCAATTCATCAAATTAACGTTCAAATTATAAAATTAACATTCATATTAAACTAGTTAACATTAAATTAATCAAATAAACTTTCAATTTCTTTCAATTAACACTCAATTCATCAAATTAACATTCACATTATCAAATTTAACAAATTGACATTCAATTTCATCAAATTAACATGTAATTTATCAAATTATTACCAAATTAACATGTAATTTTATTCAATTAAAATTTAATTTATAAAATTAAAATCAAATTAATATTCAATTAATCGAATTAACACCAAATTAACACTCAATTTCTTCTAATTAACATTCAATTTCTTATAGTTGTCACAAATACCCTATTTTTCTTATAGTGAGAGAGAGTGAGAGTGAGAGAATTAGAGAGAGTGAGATAAACAAGAGAGAGAGAGAGAGAGAGAAAGAGAGTGAGAGAAGCAGAGAGAGAGAACATCTCACTGAGAATGAGAGAATCCGAGAGAGAGTGAGAGAAGCCAAAAGAGATAGAAAGTGAGAAGCAGAGACACTTGTGAGAGAGATGGAGAAATAGTCAAATAGAGATACCGGAGCTTAGGCAGAAAAAGAAGGGGGAGAGGCAGAGAGAGGTGAGAGTCTAGCGCGAGGGAGATGAGCTTCCATACTCATATTTTTTCTACAAACTAAAAATTAATTTAATAAACATACTAATAAAAAAAAAAATATTTTTTAAACAATAATAATGTCAGTGCTTAATAAATAGTTACAAATAATTAACATTTTTTTCTATAATACTAGTTAAACATGTTAATTTCATCGAGCAGTTGATGAGTTTCATCGAGCAGTTGATAGACTTACGTGATTTCATTGAGCAGTTGAGGAGTTGGCGTCGTGTGGTGATTCCATGACTTGGTTATGTGATAGGGGGAGCTGAACAACAGGGAAGGTGGACATAGGAGGCGGTGGAGTCGGGTAAATAGATGAACACAGTGAGAGGGAGAGGGAGAGGGAGAGAAAGAGAGAGAGGACTTACGGATTAATTAAATTATTATTTTAAAATTTTTTATTTATGTAATAATTTATTTGCGGCGATTTTTAAAAAACGTCGCAAAAAATAATTAAATTTTTATTTTAAAAATTTTTTATTTACGTAAAAAATTTATTTGCGACGTTTTTATAAAAACGTCGCTAAAAATTAATTAAATTATTTTTTTATTTAAACTTTCAATTTCCGCCATTTCTCCCGCCAAAAAAAATTAGCAGGGAATCGCCTTTTCGCGACGTTTTAAAACAAACGTCGCAAAAAATTCCAAAACAGAAATTTAGACTTTACTTTACTTAAAGTTTTTATATATGTAAAAAGTTTATTGGTGACGTTTTTTAAAAACGTCACAAAAAATTAATTACATTGTTATTTTTAAAAAAATTTAATTGATGTAAAAAGGTTATTGGCGACGTTTTTAAAAAACGTCGCAAAAAATTAATTACATTGTTATTTTTAAAATTTTTTAATTGAGGTAAAAATTTTATTGGCGACGTTTTTAAAAAACGTCGCAAAAAATTAATTACATTGTTATTTTTTAAAATTTTTAATTGAGGTAAAAAGTTTATTTGCGACGTTTTTTAAAAACATCGCAAAAAATTAATTAAATTATTATTTTTAAAATTATTTTTATTTAATTTGCCAATTCCCGCCAAAAACAATTATGAGGAATCGCCTTTTAGCAACGTTTTTAAAAAAACGTCGCAAAAAAATTGCCAAAAATTGAAATTTGCGACAAAATTAGAAAATCGTCGCGAATAGTAAACTTTTTGCGACAAATTTAAAATCGTCGCGAATAGTAAACTTTTTGCGACAAATTTAAAATCGTCACAAAAAAAACGTCACAAAAAATGTTTTTTGTTGTAGTGTCATTTGATATCTCAAAATTTAATCTTTCTACTGCATTATTATTGTTATTGAATTAACAATCCATTGTAATATACATCAGGCACACCGAGTGTCACACAAGCTTTGGAAACAGTCTCGAAGATCATTAGCTTTTGCACTCCAATCCCGAGTCTCAGATGTGTTCGGCGCTGATAGCCACCCAGCAGCAAAAATTGGCAAAGGCATTCTCTTCGACCATGCAACTGGTGTGGTTGTGGGTGAGACTGCGGTCATTGGCGACAATGTCTCCATTCTCCACCAGGTGACATTAGGTGGGACGGGTAAGGCCGGAGGTGACCGAAGAAAAAAAAAAGACTAGTTTGTTAGTAAATAAACCTTTAACCTTAAGAAGATAATATCTTTACAAGATAAAGAGTGTCATTGGACCAAGGACCCGTTAGTAAATTATGCGGAAACCTCACACTCAATTGGCCTCTAAAATGTGATCCAAAAAATTTAGTTAGTCTAACATTTTTAGATTGAGGATTTTATGATCTATCTAAACACTCATGCATTCAATATGTGACAAGAACTTGTATCACTTTATGTTATAAAATTTGATTGAATTAAACGGAAAGTATACATAACTCAAATAATAAAATTAAAGGATCCTTTTAGGGTATAATTTATTCTACGAACTGAATTAAAACTAAGAATATACTTTAACTATATAGATGACTCCCACTCCACGATAATGTTTTTTTGTCATTCTTGTACGACTTGATGGCACCTCAACGAGAGACCTTAACCCTTCTTCAAAATGAGGATAAATTGTCTGGACGATGACTTTATACAACCGGACGACCCTTTTTGTTAGAATAAGAATTATGATATAAATTGAGTTTGAGATGATCAATAACCAACATTGACCACTGCCCATATGAAAGATCAGGGCCCGAAGATGATGATAATTCATAGTTATATGTACTTACATTGCCACTTACTGGCTACATCATCACATAAGACTTTACCATACTTTTATTTATAATTTTTTTTTAATAACAAATCATATATTATAGCTATAACATAACCTATTATTCATAAGTAGGTCTCCATTCATGAGTAGTTTAATATCGAATACAATTGAGGAAAAAAAACCTATATTTATGTGATTCGAGATCCCATCATTGGAGTTGCTTAGTTCTTCGTTTTCATCATAATAAGCAAACAAATAATACGGAACTAGATTATAACGTCCATTATTAAGTCATTTCTAAACTAGTTGGATATTTAATTAAATTTATGAATGGACAGGATCATGTGCCTGTTTTTGAAAAAAATAATATTTACAATAATAGCAAAAAACTGATATGACGAAACAAATAATCAATTGTTTTCTATAGCACTTTGCTGAAGCAAATACTCCATTTTTTGCTTTGGCTCTCCCATGGTGAAGTAAAGACTTTTCTTTTGCTTCAAGGCTATTGCGTCGGCTATTTGCGGAAAGTACTACATCTTTGCTTTTGCAATAAGTTGAAGTTAACTTTTTTGCATTGAGGTTTTTGTACTACGCTCAATTTGCCGAAGTAAAGAGTCTTGTTGTCGAAACAAAAACTTTTTGCTTCGACAACCAGACTTTTTTGTAACTCATTTTTCTTGTAGTGGATGAGAAATACCATAGAACGACCATCAAGGCCATACGATATGTATTTTTTGTATTTGCGTGTCCTTTTTTCCCAGCCATGACATTGAGCTCCAATTCGAGCTCTTACTACAAAAACAAGCCAAGTCAGGTAAAACTTGAACATATGAGCTAGAAATTGAATCAAAATTTGACCACTTTTGTTAGTATTCGTAAACCTCTATTTTTATTGGATCATTTCGAGTTACATAGAAATATAGAATATAAGCTACTATAATGAAAAAAATGAGTATCAGAGTAAAATGGAGTGCATTATGCGAATAAAATATTTTGCTTGAAAAACTGACGTAGAGAAACTAAAGATAAAAAATATTATACGTTGAAATAGTATAGGAAAAAATTATGGCCCTTAGGACAAATCTTAAGATTACGATACCTAAAGTTGTCTTTTTGGTACCAAAATTAAGGAGACGTTTTTTTGGATTATTTTATAATTGTTTCGAGTAGAGTTAAATCAAAAATCATAGTAAATTTTGAATTTCGCATCTCCATCGATACCTCTAATAGGGACGGAATCAAGATTTTATCTTATGCAAAACTTTCTAAACAAAAATTCATACCATTGACATAGGTTATATTCTATAAAGCATAGATCTTTCGAGACCGTCGTCGAAGTATTTGCATCGAATACGATATTTATCAAATATGCGAGGATGCATATTGGATAAGCATAACACTTATCCCATAATAATTTAAAAAAAAAAATTATTTCTAGATTTTTTTATGGTACGATTATTCTAAAAGCATACATTTTTGTTATGAAAGTGATTAAGTGAAGCAATATCAAAAAACTTTACTTTAATCTTTACCCTTTCCCCTCAAAATCGTATACAATGATACACAAAAAAAAACTCATGTGGTTTCAAGGTATCTGACTATTTTTTAATTATCAAATAGTCTATATGAAAACCATCCTGAATCTTATTGCCAATTCTCATTTTGATAATATTCATGGCTAAAAAAACTCATTCTCCACTCGTTTTAGAAATTTAAAGTGAAATGATAAATTTGACCAATAGTCCTATTAGATTATGTACTGATGAAGAGTGCAGAACTATATATTCTATAATTAATATAACATTGATACAATTGAAAGAGGAATATATTAACATAGATCTTGACCTGTTCGATGACCACTATTTTAGGATTGTCAATATATCTTGTGTTGTATCATGTTTTAAGACCGTCTAAGTTGAGCCTTGTCCAAATTGAGCCTTCAAAAAAAAAAGTTGAGCCTTGTCCAAATTTGTTCAATATGTATCTAATTTATTAATATTTGTGTATTGTTTAATTCGCTTCATGAATTTCATGTCATGTATAATCATGTTTAGTCAGGTTTATTGTCCACAAATTTCAATAACCTCCCATCTATATAATGGGCACCACTCTATGTGAAAAGACAGGTTTACTTATTCATTTTCTAAGTTTTGTATTTGATGTTAACATCACATTGTTCTGCCAACGCTGACATAGTATAATCGTTATTCCAATGTCAACGCTGCCACAGTTAATCTTTGTACATGACCACCAATGCCAGACAGACCAATCAGCAGATTCTTCAATATCAAATAATCACATCAATTCACACCTACTCTCTCTTCATTTTAATTTTAAATTGCGTAATTAAAAAAAATAAATTATTATTTAAAATACAAATATTTCAAAATCAACTCACTTTTTAATATTGTATAATGTCTTCAAACATGATGTTATTGCTAGTTATTCAATACGTCACCAATTTTCACATTTTAGTTCCTACAATTCAATCAAGCTCTTCTTTAGCCTTTCTTGTCACTCATTCAATTGTGCTACTTGTAGTTTTTTATCCAACAAAATGGGAAAAAAATCACATAGTTCTAGAACAACTCATATAGTACAAGATAAGATGGGAAAAAATCAGATCAAATTTGTCATGTTAAAAACGGGTTATTTATGTTAGATACTAATTCCGTTTATTTATCATTCGTGTTAATTGATAGTGTAATTTCTGGATTTGTATCGTTGTCTTTTGGAAAAAACTGGGCACTGTCTTACTAATCTAAAATCCATTTACAATTATATATGTAGCCTGTGTGCATTAAGACAAGAGTGGTTGAAGATTTGACGTTTATTTTTTTGTCTAAATCGGTTGCTTCCAGACAAAAATGGAATTTTCTACCATCTTACCCTGATTTCTAAACTTTTTTTTTTTTTTTTGATAAATTTCATGATTTTACTTATTTTTCAATCTTCTATTATTTGTATGAAAGCAAGGTTATAATCTACACTTTTCAATGTAAGAACGTGTTTTTCGCCCACGATTTTAATTGAAAAAATTTAAAAGTGTGTTTATATTACAAAGAGTGAAAGGAAACCACTGTTTCATACAAATGATGCTAGATTGAAAAACAAGTTTGAAATCAATATATTTTGATATTTTTTTTTAAATTACGGTATCAAAGAAATTGATTACACTCAAACACGCACACTAATGAATGAGATTTTCGCATATTGTTTTAATCATTCGATAAGTAAATATCCGAATAGTTTAGAACTGCCATAAAAAGGAAAAAAAGGCTGGTTTTCGTTCTTATTTCTTTTTTTGTTGTGGTGCTCACATTATAGCATAATTAATAGTCTAAGAAAGGTTCATGCTTATAGCGAGACTCGGTCCATTTGGACTTGAATGTGATGTATTACGATAGTACTTGTTTCTAAAATTAATAATTTGACAATAACAAAAATATCAATATTGGACATCTTTGAGAAATAAAAATCATTTCCTTGCGATCATTTTTGTACAAGGCTGGTTAGAACAGTTAATACAGTAATTGGGGTGGTTCTAATCTAAAATATAGGCAGTGATCATTGTATGTATCTATCAGATTTGACTGAAAAAACTGATTATATTGCTAATTTATCGGTCTTTTGAGACGTATAGAAAGGGAACTGCACAAGCTGACAAACTATTTTGGCAACAAGCAAACGACGTTTACGTAGAATTTTGGTGCCTTCTCTTAAAAGAATAGAAGTTTCGTGTAAGTTATTATCATGTTTTTCATATAATTTAATAACTATTACATTTGAAACAAACCTTATGCCAAAATTTACAATATCTTCATGTAAAGTCTAAAGTAGTATTCCATCCGTTCCTAAATAAGTGACGTTTAAGGTTTTTGCACAAGGATTAAGGAAGCTATTAAATAGCTCTAATATAAGTAAAAAATAATTGCACAAGACTAAAATACCCTTATTCAATACGTATTGGGAAGGAAAAGAATATGAAAGGCACTTAGCCTATACCTAATCTGATGCATTGAAGAGTTAAGGGTAAATTTGGAAGAAAAAATATTAATTGTGCTTTGGTTTCATTAAACGACAGATATTATGGAACAAAAAATTTTTTGTAAAACGACAGATATTTAGGAACGGATGGAGTATATTTCAAGTGTGGCATTTTAGACATCAAATATAGATATTTAGGTTAAAGAAAGTTCAAATTGCACAAAGGAACATAGGTTTATACGAAACACAGAGAAAACTAAGAAGAAATGCTTGATGTGATGAACACCAATCACATACAAAGCTTGATACTATCATACTATCATTTTGCACACGACAACGAAAATGAGGAGAACACACCAAACAACGCTTTTTCATGTCCATAGGTTTTTTTTTTAATCCAGCAAGAGTTTGACCACATTTCCGATTGGCTGCAATCATTTCATCTTCACACGACTCGTTTTTTGGGTATTGCTTTCAAGGGAACTAGTTTCCTCAGACTTATTCCCATCCTCTCCTTCATGTCCATAGTTTCTGGTGTCAGATGGCTATCAAATTCCCAATCAAAAGACTGTAGCAAGGTGGCTAGAGCAAGGTTAAGCACTCTATAAGCCAAGAAAAAGCCTACACAAATTCGTCTTCCAGAGCCAAATGGAATCAACTCAAAGTGTTGCCCCTTGTACTCAATATCAGAGCCTAAAAACCTCTCAGGATTGAAATTCAAAGGGTCATCCCAAGCATCAGGGTCTCTTCCAATTGCCCATGCACTTACGTACACTTGTGTGTTTTTGGGTATGAAATAGCCCATGTAGTTTGTGTCTTGCATTGCGTTCCGTGGAAGCAATAAAGGAACAGAGGGATGCAATCGAAGGGTCTCTTTCACAACTGCCTGCAAATATGGCAATCTATCCATGTCACTCTCTTTGACCTTCCTGTTAGGTCCTATGACTCGATCAAGCTCTTCCTTAACCTTCCTCATTGAGTCAGGTCTGTATAATAGCTCTGTTATTGCCCATTCAATAGTGCTGCTTGTAGTTTCTGATCCAGCCAAAAACATTTCCTGTACCATTAGAACTTTAGTTATATGTTATCAAAACTAGTTAGACAACTTCGTTAATGTACCAACATTTTATAACTTTTTAAAAACAAGTTACAACATTTTAAGGTAAAAATTACAATTGCGAAAAGAATGATCGATTATGAAAATTGCATCTTCTATATATATATATAGAAATTAATTCGCCATAAGTGTATTTCTCATAAGAGATTTTAAATCCTCCATGTCTTTATTTTAAACGAATTCTTATTTTTTCAGCAAATAAGTTAGACAATCCTGATATGAATTTTTCTTTTCAAAATTCATTATTAGTGTCCGTTCTTAATAAGACTTTTGCCAAAAATATATCTTTATGCCAACTACAATGTGTTAAGGTGAGACATTTTAGATTCATTAAAAGTTCTTTACTCTTATATGTATTTTGTAAGCTTGTTCCTACAAAGTATTTTAATATTGTTTCTATTAAAGTAAAACATCATCTTCTTAAGTGGTTATACTTCCATCTTCAACTATTAAAATTTTTACTGCATTTAATATTTCATGTCTTTGAGTTAAACTAAAATAACTATTCCATTAGCCTCTTAATTGGCCAATAAATCCTACTGTTATAAATTTAGCAGTAATAGGGTCTGTATTACGATTAACTTTACAGACATATATATATAAGATTTCAATCATAGGGCCATGACAATGCCACCACTATAAAAATCAGGAAGGATTCTGACATTTGAAATCTTTGCTAAATTGGATGAACCAGAAGTGTGTGAAAGACGCATCCTGATAGAGTAGAAGTTTAAACCATGATTATATATATATATATGTATGTAAAAAAAACAGGGGCTGCCCAAACATGGGCCCCCACTGCGACAAATTATGACATAGGCTCCACCACTTGGGTAGACCTTAAGCAGACACCTCTCTCGAGTGCAATGGAAGTCCCCAACCTAGACCATGAGCTTTCTTGATCACCCATTGACACAATCCAAGTAAGTAATACTTTGTTCGTTTTAAAGATACATTTACACCTTTAAAATGCTAAGTTTCAATTAATTAAGAACTATTCACGACGATCACAACACTTCATGATAGATCATGAATCACTTCAAGTAGTTGAAATTTTATTTTTAAAGCGTATAACTTATCCTCAAAAAATAGTAAATATTCGGTAAGAGTTATTAACAACAGAAGGGCGTTAGCATTGTATTACCAGGATTGTGATGTTCATGTTCTTCTTTGAAATCTTGTTAGGCCCTTCTTTTCCATCACCTTCATACTCTAACAATGCATCCAAGAAGTCTTTTTTTACCTTCTCTCTTCCTGATTCCTTCTCATGAACCCTCTCATCAACAAATCCAGCGACAACCTTCATGCATCGTCCCATATGGCGGACCATATTCCTCTTGATCCCTTGTGGGTCGAGCCATTTCAAGAAGGGGAAAAAATCTGCCACATTAGGTTTCCCAGCCCATTGCATGAACATGTTCATGGCTTCGAAAAACACGTCCCCTGCCTCAGACTGCATGTCCAAGAGATCTCTTGACAGCATAAGGTTCCCAACAAGGTTGAAAGCCATGATGTGAAGGAACCTAACTAGTTCCACACCACCTGATCCACCCCGGGCACGCGACGATGCTGAATCCTCCTCTATCCACTCTACCATCTTGTCAATGCACTTTTGCCTGATCGGAGCCGACTCGTGGAGTCTTTTGTTAACCAAGAGCTCCATGGAGCAGAGTCGTCGTAGTATGCGCCAGTCCGGGCCATATCTGGCCATAGCCAATGATCCTTGGTTGTAGCCTGAGGCCGTGAGTGCCTCGGGAACTTTGCGGTCGGAGAAAGGAAGGTCATGGTTCTTGAATAACTCAGCAGCTGCCTTGGCAGATTGTATGACCATAGTGTCTACTAAACCAAGCTTTAGCCAGAGAACAGGTCCATACTTGGCCCTTAGTTTGTAGAAGGTCTGGTGTGGCATGGTTCCTAGATCGAACATGTTGCCAACAATTGGCCATCCTGGTGGCCCTGGTGGTCGCTGTTTTGTAGAGCCTTTCGTTGCCTTTGTCCAGCTGAATAGTAGAAGAAGAGAAGCTAAGAAAGAAACACTCAACCAAATAAGCACACTAGACATCCACTCCATTTTCTGAGTTTGAACTCTCTTATGTGTTATTTTGTAACTTGTATGTTACCATGTCATTTGTTGCCTATATATAATGCACTGCCTGCCATTCATTTTACTTGACCTGCTAAAAATTATCAAGGTCAAATGCAAAAAATGTGCAGACCTATCAATTTTTGGAGCAAATATTGCGTGTAACAGTTCTACCATGTCAGAATTAGAAGTGTTACGTGATATCACCATCTAATAAAAAACTTAAAAAATGAATAAAGTAAACCTCTTTTCACATGGAGTGGTGCACATTATATGGATGGGCGGTTATTGAAATTTGTGGGGTTTACTTATCTATTTATTCACTTATTATGAGACAGTTATACCACGTTGATTAGGGGTGTTCAAATTTTCGATTGGCTGTAATTTCCTACCCTACTCTACCCGACCCTACCCTACCCTACTGAACGACTAGCTGTAAAAATCGGGTAGGAATGCAGAAGAGTTTTTTGTCTTCCGATTAAATCGGGTAGGAATGCGGAATACCCATCAATTTCCGCATTTCTACCCTACCTTACCCTACCCGCAAAAAGTATATTTAAATTTTTTATATTTTTTTTAGTAATTATAAGAGTATTTGTGTGGTATAATTTATATTATAACATTGTTATTGTTGTGGATGTTTGAGTTGCAAAAACATAGACTTGTTTTTAGTGTAGGTTACATGATTTGTGGTGAACTGGTGATCTATTGGAGCAGTTATGATTTTAATGTATTTCATATGGTTTAAACTTAAAATAATTGTTATTGTATTTGTGTAACAATTATGATGGATTGATGTTCATACTTTCTTGTGTTTTATTGTAATTGTTGTTGTAGTTGTTTTAGGTTTTAGTGTTATTGATTTATTGTGTTGTTAAATTGATGCATGTTATTTAATTAAATTGTTAAAATGATCCAAAATTAATATCTATAAAGTGTTTATCCGACTTCCTATCCGTCTTACTACCCGATTAATCGGGTAGGAAGTCAGGTAGGAATACCACACCTGATCGGGTAGGATAGGCCAAGAAAAAATTCTTCTGCAAAGTATCGGGTAGGAAGACAGAAGACTATATTTCCTATCCGTATGATAGGGTGAACACCCCTAACGTTGACATTGCTAACATAGTGTAATTGTTGTGTTAACCTTTGAAAACAATTCCAAAATTGTGATAGAACCAATGGAGTTCGAGTTTAAACCATAGCAGTTTGTGCGATAAAAAAATAGATCCATCAACTACTCGCCAAATAAATAAGTTAATAAACCTGACTAAACATGGTTATACATGATATGAACCAAACAATACACAAGCATCTATAAATTAAATACACATTGAACGAATTTGGACAAGGCTCGACTGACACCATTTCAAAACATGATGCAACACGACAAGATATATATGTTGACTACCCTAAAATTGCGGTCATCATACATGTCAAGATCTATGATAAATATATTCTTCTTTCGAATGTATCAATGTTATATTAATACATAATCTAATAGGAGCATTTCACGTTGAGAAGTTATGTATCAGAAAATACCTTAAATAAGGAGCAGGTATGTGATAGAACGTAGACACACGTAATTTTAAAGCATCCAATAATGGCCATTTGAACTCAAAGTTTATTGTTTCCATATGAATATGTCAATAAACTATTTTATTTTGCTTCTTAATCATTCATTTCAATAACTTAATCAAGCCGGTTTGTATGTTTGCTTAGTTTTTGATTAGTCAGAATAGTTTTAAGTAGATTAGTTGGGTAGTTAATATTCTAATTGTTATTACCAAATGATTTGCAGCCTTCTAAAGCAATGAAGTCAAAGGGAAATAGTGTTTTTGGCTATATAATTCATGTTAAAGTATTTGATAGCGTAGAAGGGATAGATCTAAAAAGTTAGGGTAGGGGAAGCATTATAACAAATGAGTCTTTGTGGTTGGAGGTATCAAAGAAGATACGATATTCAATATTTTGATTTTTGGTTTAACTCGACTCAAAAAATTTATTACATAACCCAAAAAATGGTACCAAAAAAATAATTTTAGGCTTCGTAGTCCTACCCGGAAAGGACACTCACCTAAAATGAGGTTCATGAAGCAAGAAATTAGAAATTTATAGAATGTACCTCAGATTAATCCAGAGGCAAACAAAGACGACGAAGAAGAACTGGAGGTGGCAAATTAATCACTCTTCCTAGTTCAAAGGTTTGAAAAATCTTTGGTTTCTCCATAAGGTTTGTCCTAAGGGCCATAGTTTTTTTCGATACTATTTCAACCTACAATACTTTTGATCTTTAGTTTCCTTACGTCTTCTTTTTGAGCAAAATATAGTAATAGTCTTTGAAATATGCACTCGGTTTCACTCTGATACTCATTTTTTTCATTATAATAATTTATATTTTAATTTTATAATGTAAATCGAAATGATCCAATAAAAATAAAGGTTTACAAATGTTAAAAAAAGTGATCACGTCAGTGTGAGAGGATATGATGTTATTTGGAGAACTTTCGATGATGGGATCTGGATTCACATAAATATAGGTTTCTTTTTCTCTCAATTGTATTCAATATTAAATTAGAGAAATTTAGAGGTCGGTTCCCTTTTATGGACTTATTTAGATTTAAGTCAACTCAAAAAATAAGTCCATTTTGATTCTTATTGTCCAAAATACCACTAATAGTTATATTTAATTTAAAAATTAACAACTCTTAAATTTTAGGAGTTTGACTAATATTAATATCTAAATCATTATTTAAATTTATCAAATTAAGACCAAATTTATTCAATTAATATTAAATTTATATTTAAATTTAATATATAAATGGTGATATGTGAAGAGTGGTTGTGTTACATTGCGGAGGACAGACGATAACAGAGGAGTTAGAAATTGATGGGATTTTGGCATTGATTTTATCGATTGTAATTTTTATTATAGAAAAATCATTTTTTAACTATAAAAATTATAAAAACTTGATTATGTAATCAAATGAGTGATAATATGATGACTAATATTATAACAAAATTATCATGCAACATTTAAATGATAAAAATTCATTGGGATAATATAATGATAGAAATCATGCTTGCTGACTAACTAGGACATATATAATGGAGAAAGAATTGTGGGTATTTTAGTCTATTTATATAACAAAAGGTAATTTTGACATTTTCACAAAATATTTAGTTAAATCATTACTTTATCAACTCGCAGACGCAAAAGTTACTATTAAAGGGGTGTTATTGATTCGAAAGTATAAATCAGAAAGAGTGTGCAGTGAAATTTCAGAATTGAGAGGGAGTGCCATTGAATTTAGACTTAACTACTGGGGGTGTGGATGAAATTTTTTTAAATTCTTTCTTTCTCATATCTATCGATGTACATATATAGATTATAACTATTTCTCTCTCTCTCTCTCTCTCTCTCTCTCTCTCTCTCTCTCACACACACACACACACACATATCTATATAATAAAGTAGCTAGATTTCTTTGTCTTTAGTTTTTCGCGGTTCAGATCGCTTGACGATTATTGATCCGACGGTCCTCATGCCAAATTTTTCGAAGACTCATATTTCTCATTTAACTCTCTTTTTCTATCTCATACTAGCTGATACAAAGACTCTTATCTCTCATTTAACTCTATCTCCCTGTCTCAAACTATAACTCTTTCCCTATCTCATTCTAACCTCTCTCACATATCTCTCACACGTCTCTCCCTCTCTCTCACATATGTTTATCTCTCTTTCAACTCTACAACTTGCCCAAGAACTGAACCACCAGCGACTACTATGCCAACTACAACTACATCTAGTATAATCATCGATGACTATGTCCGCCATCCAACAGTCGCCACTCTTGGGTAACGCTCTGTCTCCCTCCTCCTCCTCCTCCTCTCTCTCTCTCTCTCCAAATTAAGGTTTAACATTATTGTTTTCCTCTATATACATCATTGTTTTTTCCTCTCCCTTTGTGTTAGGACTTTCAAAGCCATGGATAGATACCATAAAGTTGAGAAACAAAAGCTCGAGTCACAATTGTCTACTTCAGGTACTGTGGTTTCTTAGGTTGTCAGGTCCTCTTTTATCTGTCATGATATTTTTTTTTTTGGTTTTCTATTAATCAACATTGATTTTCGTGGGTGTCATTGGTTGAATTGATTTTTCGTAGGTCTGGATTTCTTCGTCATAAGTCCAAGTTCCTGCCAAAGTGGAGTGGAGGTTTGAATTTTCATGGTCAAAAGTGGATGACTTATGGATAGTTTCAATTGATGTGAATCACTCAGATTGTTTACTGTTTGTTTTAGATATCTACAATTAGGAGATGAAAGAAAGTATTAGGCAAAATGGTATGAATTTTCGTAGTCATTTTCTGTACAAATTTATGTGAGTGATCCCTCTTATTTTCTATATTTTGCTATTTTTGGTACATAGAGACGGAAGATGACGAAGAGGAGAGCCTCTGATTCCTTTTATTTTCTGCACAGATTAATGTTATTGTGCAAGAAGCAAGATATCCATTTTGGTGTGCCTTTTATTTTTTTATTTTTTTTTGGGCTTGATTGTATAACTTGAATAAAGAGTTCCTTATTTATTATTGTTCTCATTTTGCAGCTCCTCATTTGCTAATTGTTATGGAATTGTGGGATTGTCTCGAAGAACACTCACCAGTGGTTTGAAAAAAAATTAGAAATGGATGATTAATATGCAAAACTTATCAGGAGGATGAACCCACCTAGGTGCTATTGCGAATCTCTTCATCTTTTCCAATTAAAGTTTTTGGTCATGAATTGATGTTCTATGTTTTTGGGTTTTAGTGATCATATTGGTTCAGATATATAAAGAATCACTATATCCATTGTAGCTTTAATTTCATGATCTTGAGCATTTGTCAAAGTTTCCAGAGCAAACAAACTTAGTAGTGTCTGGAAAGTGTTAAAAAAGTAAACAAATTCGTTATTGAAATTTGCATTTGCACATGTAGTGTTTGTGCACTAAGTTTCTGAATTTTGCACATTTAGTATCAATTTTTAAAATTTTGATCTCAGACAACAATTGATTAGTGTACTATATCACTGTGAATTCAATCCTATTATATCTTTATCTCTCTATTTGCATTTTTTATTCTTAGATTCATTAAAAACTGATGGTGGTTTGTTCATATTACAGCTAAGGTATTAACATCTTTCATCCAACTTTTTAGGTGACTTTGATAGTTTTGGTATGGTATTAACACCTTTCATTGATGATATTTGTAGTTGTAGTAATACATGATCATTTATTACTATTTTATCTTAAAAGCTTGAATTGTTGTATTTTTAACAAAAATAATTGTTAGTTACGAGGATTTGTCAATAACCAAAAAAGAAATATGTGTGGGTCTGTATTTTGTGTATATTTATATGTGGGGGATTGAATATTTGATGATTGAATTTATAATTATGTTGTCATTGGGGTTGAATGGTGATAGTGACGATAAATTAATGAGTTTTATCAATTAGCAAGATTTAGTTGATTTTATTTATTCCTTAAAAATTATGAATTTAATTATATTTTGTTAGTATTTGTTTGTTTTTTCTTGAAGTATTTATTATATGGGGTGGATTGAAAATTTGGAGATTGAGTTTATAATTATGTTGTGCTATTAGGTTAAATGGTAGCCGTGGTGATAAATTCACGAGTCTTATAAATGAATAATATTTTATTGATTTTATTTATTGCTTAAAGATTGTAAATTTTATTAGGTTTTGTTAATATTTGTTTTTTTTTTGTATTTATATATGTGGTGTTGTTTTGGGAAGTTTTTTGTATATTTTTATGATAGTTCCATTAATATGGAGGATATGATCGACAGTATATTTCAGTCATTTTAAAAGAAAAATTGGTATGAATGTTTTCAGGTAATTCTTTTTTAATCTGGGCAATTGCTTGCGATTTTTCCTTTGTGTTATATAGTGCCTTCAGGCACGAGTAATAACTAGTACACATATATGAGATAAATAGTACCATTCAAACACAAAAAATAATAACATTTAAAAGAAAAATAGTGAGATTCAAAACACAAAAAATATTAATATCCAATATTAACATTTCGAAAACTAGCAACATTCAATATTAATATTCAAAACAAAAATTAGTAAAATTGAATATTAACTAGATAACGTTTAGTAACATAGGCAATTGCTAGTACATAGACAAGAAAACAGTAATATGCTTACCAAAAAATAGTAACATTCACAACAAAAAATAGTATCATTCAAAATAATAAATAGTAACATTGAATATAAATATTTTAAAAAATAAAATAAAAAATAGTAACATTCAAAACAAAAAATAATAATATTCAATATTAACAAAGAGTAACAACACTGTAGACCTCGAAGAAGTTATCTGTTACGATCAAACATCTATCTCTAAAAAGTAGCATAGTATTGATTCTACAATAAATAACCAGGAATTTTCAATTACCATTGCTTCTATTCTTATTTCTTTGGTCCGTCCGTCTTTCGAAGTCTTCCCCGACCTCGGCTATTGGGTTGATGCTGCTACTACTGTATCCATGGCAGCGAAGACAGCATGATGCTACTATTGCTCCGTCCATGGCAGCGAAGACAGCATGATGCTGTTATTGCTCCGGAGAGCATGAACGTCTGCCAGTGAGAATGAAGAGGAGAGAGAGAATAGTCCAATTGGGTTATTTGAATATGAATTTCAAATTTATGGTGAAGATTTTTATTGGCATATCTCCATTAACATTGAATTAACGGGTAAATTTAAATTTCAGATTTTATAGAAAAAATATTTCATTAAGCATGAACCAAGGGATAACTGTTTAGAAAACTGATTTAATATTGAAGACTGTTTTTAAGTCATTAGAAGGGTATTTTGGAGTTTTAAAAAAATAGTGAACCTAACAACTTATTAATAAAATTAAAAATAGACTTATCTTTAAATAAATTTCTTTGACAGACTAAACTCATTATAAGTCTCTTAAGGATGACTCAAATCCAATTTTTACTTCTTTTTTTTTTTTTTTTCTTTTTTATGGTAGGTCTAAACTACCATGTATAAAAATTATAGTGTAATCAATTTCTTTGATACCATAATTTAAAAAAATTATCCAAATATGTTGATTTCAAACTTATTTTTAAATCTAGCATCATTTGTATGAAACAGTGGTTTCAGTCCAATCTTTGTAATATAAACAAACTTTTAAAGTTTTTCAATTAAAACCTGAAGCAAAAAAAAAAACGTTCTTACGTTGAAAAGTGCAGATTATAGCCGTGTTTTCATACAAATAATAGTAGATTATATTGAAAAATAAATAAAATCACGATATTTAAAAAAAATTTAGAAATTAGGGTAAGATGATAGACAATTCCGTTTTTGTGTAAGAGTGACCGATCTAGACGAAAAAGTAAACGTCAAGTTTTCAACCACAATTGTCTTAATGCATATAGGCTACATATATCTATAGTATTAATAAAAGTATCTTAACATGTAAAATTTTTGATTCACTATTTTACCCTCATAAATAATTAAAAAAGTCATTATATTCTTCCACACTTAATATCTAAATTACTATTATATCTTTATACATTTAAATATCTAAATTACATCTAAAATCACTTTTAGTTATATATTCCCTATATAGAAATATCAATTTTTATAAAACTTTTTGATTGATTATATTACTCTTAAAAAATATATGCGTCATTATAAGTTTTAACAAATATTCAAAAAAGCCTTCAAAAATTTCATCATATAATATTACTCACCTTATTTATACAGATAATATTATGACTACATATTTATATTTTATTTTTCATCAAAATGTTTAACTCTTTCATTTTTAAGATAAAAAATAATGTATATATAGTTTTACATGATTTTTTAGTCGCAATAAACTTTTTAGACTTTGTTAAGATTTTATGTGAAAACTCGATTTTTTTAAAAAAAAATTTGATATGCTTTATAATATATATTATAGCATTGTATATTAAATTTGATTCCAATTAACCTAGATAATCCTAAATACAATAAGATTCCAATATGATTGGTATATTGATATTTATTTTTATTTTATTCAATGATTTATAAGTAGAATTTTAATCAAATTAATTTTCTAATGATCTATTCTCTATTTATAAATATCAATTTTTATGAAACTTTTTGATTGATTATATTATTCATAAAAAATATATGCATTATTTTACATTTTAACAAAATTTTCAAAAAAAATCAAAAACTCTATCAATATAATAATACTCATCTCATTTATAAAGATAATATTATGACTACATATACATATTTTTTTTTTCATCAAAATGTTTAATCATTTTATTTTTAAGAAAAATTATTCAGTGCAACGCACGTGGTGCATTGCTAGTAGTTGTAAACGGATTTTAGTTTAGTAAGACAGTTGGCAGTTCTTTCCACAAGACAATGACTCAAACACATTTAATATTCTGCGCATTAGTCACTCTAGAAATAATGGTGTACCTATTTAGGATTTTGGAGTACTATTTTTAAAGTAACGCATTAGTATGATAAAAATTTAGAAATAACACTAGCAATTAACACGAATGATAAATAGATCGGATTACTATTTAGCATAAATAACCCATTTTTAGAACGAAAAATTTGATTTGATTTTTTTCCTATCTGATCTAGTACTACATGAGTTGTTCTAGAACTATACGATTTGTATAGAGTTTTTCTAGATTTGATGGGAATATATGAACACATATGTGAGGTGGGTTTGGTTGAGAGTGGAAGAGGACTTAGTACCAAGAGTTTCTGGTTTACACGTTATATTTGTGCCAACTTAAATACGGTGTGCAAATTGTAGGACATAAAAATGACACGATCTAGAGCAGACTGTACAGACTTTTGATAGTAGACATCAGAGTAGTTTTCAGGCAGACATGAACAGGCAAGTTAAGAAGCATTCTAAGGAAGATAGGATGCAAAAATTAATGGCAGAAAATGAGCTGTTGAGGAATTTATTTGCTATGCAAGAATCTAAGTCATAGAGGACAAAAAATAGAGGTTTTCTGGTATGCAAGGAAGAGGCCAAGGTAGAGGAGGAAGTCACGGTGGATGCCAAAAGAGGTCCTTTGGTGGTAGAGGCAGTAAAAATGAAGAATATGGGTTTGAAACAGGTTCCAAATGGAGAGAGAAACAGGCAGGGATGAGCATTCCAACCCAAGAGGCGAGTGTTTCGAATCCTACGACTTTGGAGAAGGCTCTAGCTAACCAACCTTTGCTTTTAAATACAACTCAAACAGAGACAGAGCATCCCTCTAGTTCTACTCAGACAAAAATGGCCGGGTCATGGGAAAATATAGTTAGGAATGATCCTAGATCAACTGTGGAACTAAAATATGTGCCTCCTAATAAACAAGAGGGTAGGGAAAGGGTTAGACACCCTTAGGAGATATCAGAGGAAGGTTATGCCAAATGGGAAACTAGTTTGGTTGGGCATTTTATACGCAAGAAACTACCATACCATGTAGTGAGAACTTCAGCAATAAGGATGTGGGGGTCCAAGGGACTCTGGGATGTTATTGCAAATGAGAGTGGATTTTACTTTTTAAAATTTTCAAGCACTGGGAATCGGAATGGAGTGTTGGAAGGGGGGGGGGGGGGGGGGGGGGAGTGAGAGTTCATTTGGACTCGAATGTGTGATGTATTAAGATAGTGCTTGTTTGTCGTTCTATGTTTGATTTCTAAAATTAATAATTTGACAATAACACAAATTATGGGTAATGATTTTTAATTTGAGAAATAAAAATCATTTCCTTGCGATCATTTTTGTACAAGGCTGGTTAGAACAGTTAATATCGTAATTGGGGTGGTTCTAATCCAAAATATGGGCAATGATCATTGTAATAAATGTATCAGATTTGACTGAGAAAGCTGATTACACAAGTAGACAAACTATTTTTGGGAACAGACAAACGACGCTTATGTAAGATTTCGGTGCCTTCTCTTAAAAGCATAAAAGTTTCATTCAAGTTATTATCATGTCTTTCACATAATTCAATAACTATTACACTTGAAACAGACCTTGAATGTATGCCAAAATTTACAATATCTTCATGTAAGGTCTAAAGTAGTATATTTCAAGTGTGGCATTTTAGACATCAAATATTAATATTTAGGTTAAAGAAAGTTCAAATTGCACAAAGGAACATAGGTTTATACCAAACACAGAGAAAACTTAGAAGAAATGCTTGAGGTGATGGACACCAATCACATACAAAGCTTGATACAATCATACTATTTTGCACAAGACAACGATAATGAGGAGAACACACCAAACAACACTTATTCATGGCCATAGGTTTTTTTTTTATCCAGCAAGAGTTTGAGCACATTTCCGATTGCCTGCAATCATTTCATCTTCACACGACTCGTTTTTTGGGTATTGCTTTCAAGGGAATTAGTTTCCTCAGACTTATTCCCATCCTCTCCTTCATGTCCATAGTTTCAGGTGTCATATGGCTATCAAGGTCCCAGTCAAAAGACTGAAGCAAGGTGACTAGAGCCATGGGCGGAGCTACACTTAGCTTTGTGGGGGCAGTTGCCCCCACTCAATTTTGTTGTCCAAATATTTTTTTATATAAATTTTAATATATTCTAAATTTGCCCCCACAAAAATTCATATACATTTTAATTTACTTAATAATTTCTAACATTAAGATTAAATTTCTTTACTTGATTATTGATTATTTAGTTGAATCTCTCAACAGGTGTTCAAGAAATTTTGGAGTT
The DNA here is from genome assembly GCA_951799425.1 of Ilex aquifolium. Taxonomy (NCBI): domain Eukaryota; kingdom Viridiplantae; phylum Streptophyta; class Magnoliopsida; order Aquifoliales; family Aquifoliaceae; genus Ilex; species Ilex aquifolium. Next base: position 11,429,516 of record OX637405.1, read on the forward strand.
TTTCGTTCTCTCCCCTATATGAAGCCCCCTTACTCTCATCTTTGTAAATTTTGACACATTGAATGATAATATTATTATGTAATATTTTTTATAATATAAAAATTAGTCAATAAGATGGTAAAGATAAAGTATACGTTGCTCCTTTATGATTTGAATGTTAAGGATTCAAGTTGCAAAAAAAAAAAAATACTCTCTCACATGCAGGATAATAATATGTACATCTTACTCCAGGCCTTGTAATAGCAGAAGCCACACGTTGGGTCACCTCGTTTAATTTATTATTACTTCAAAATTTTAAATTTTACTTTTGTTAAAAAAATGTTACTAACATATAATTGAAAGACCTAATTTGATAATATAACACATTGTTATTATTGAATTAGCATAGGGTATCAGCATTAAATGCATTTTATTTGTTAAACCAACGGTAATAATGTATTAGTTTTTCCAATTTAGTACATATAGTATTGTTATTGTTAAAAATTTTGCCCCCACTATCCCAAATTTCTGGCTCCGCCCCTGACTAGAGCAAGGTTAAGCACTCTATAAGCCAAGAAAAAGCCTACACAAATTCGTCTTCCAGATCCAAATGGAATCAACTCAAAGTGTTGCCCGTTGTACTCAATATCAGAGCCTAAAAACCTTTCAGGCTTGAAATTCAAAGGGTCATCCCAAGCATCAGGGTCTCTTCCAATTGCCCATGCACTTACGTACACTTGTGTGTTTTTGGGTATGAGATAGCCCATGTAGTTTGTGTCTTGCATTGTGTTCCGTGGAAGCAATAAAGGAATAGAGGGATGCAATCGAAGGGTCTCTTTCACAACAGCCTGCAAATATGGCAATCTATCCATGTCACTCTCTTTGACCTTCTTGTTAGGTCCTATGACTCGATCAAGCTCTTCCTTAACCTTCCTCATTGAGTCAGGTCTGTGTAATAGCTCTGTGATTGCCCATTCAATAGTGCTGCTTGTAGTTTCTGATCCAGCTAAAAACATTTCCTGTACCATTAAAACTTTAGTTATATGTTATCCAAATGAGTAAGACAACTTCGTTACCGTACCGAAATTTTAAGAACATGTTCCAAGATTTTGAGGTAGAAGTTATAATTGTAAAACGAATGATCGATCATGAAAATTGCATTTTTTAAAGATATAGTTACAACTTTTAAATGGCAAGTTACATTTTTAAAAGGTGAAGTTCCAACTAATTAAAAATTATTCATGATTGATCACCACATCTCACGACTGATCATGAATCACCTCAAGCAGTTAAGATTTTATTTTTTAAAACATGTAACTTGTCCTAAAGAAATAGTAACTTTCGGTAGAGCTTTTGACCAATCCCAGGCGGTTTTGAAAAAATATTCTCAAATAAGAGTGGTTTTGAAAGTAATTCCCAAATGCAGACACTTTTTAAAAACGTCAAATCGACTGACGTTTTTATGCTAAAGACGTCAGTCCGTTTGACGTTTTTAGCATAAAAACGTCAGTCCGTTTGACGTTTTTAAGCCCAAACACGCGGCCCACTAAACCCCTTAAAAACGTCAAACCGTTTGACGTCTTTAACTCTCCTTCATATTTCCCTCATATTTCCCTCAAGTAAGCTGTTGTGAATGTAGCCGCAATGTTTGACTTGGTGTACAAAGAAATAAATGGATTTATTTTAATGTTTTATCTTGTTTTAATTTATATAATTATCATAACTACCCATTAGTTTAGATAATTATTATAACTGCCCCCTAATTTTTTTCTTGGATTTTAATTTAGTCCGTAGTGATAGGTTTTTTGCCTTTTTTTATGAGTAAAATGTTAAATGATTATTTAATAAAAAAAATTAATTAATAAATAAATTGTGAAATTTTAAAAATATATAAATGTTTTTTGTTATTTATTTATAAATGTAATTACATTCAATAAATAAATAATTATAAATTAAAAATACATAAATTTCTGACGTTTAACACATCACTCCACCGCCAGTCCATATCATTCAAATTGGGCTATTTTTAAATTTTTTTTGTTCATTTTTTTGCAAAAAGTCACATTATTTTTTTATCACTCCACTTGATTTGGGTAATTATCATAAGTGACCCCTAAATTTTGCTCTCTTGTTTTAATGTAGTCCATAAAATTTTAAAAAAATAACTTTAATCCATCAATTATTAATTTTATTTCAATTAAATCTTTCCATTAAATTTGAGCGGGGCCCGGGTAGTCCATAAGTCCCGATCACGTAAGCAATAATCAGGTAGGGTGGCCAACACATCAGCGGTGAATGGATGTCATATCATCTGCAGTATAAAAATTACGATTTTTTGTTACATCTACACAAAAAAAAAAAAATTAAAAATTTCGACAGAGTTTCCCCTATATGTATGACCCCAATTTTTTTTCCAAAATCACCTGTTACATAATATACATTCAACACCATCCAACACCAACCAAATTTAATGGAAAGATTTAATTGAAATAAAATTAATAATTGATGGATTAAAGTTATTTTTTTAAAATTTTATGGACTACATTAAAACAAGAGAGCAAAATTTAGGGGTCACTTATGATAATTACCCAAATCAAGTGGAGTGATAAACAAATAATGTGACTTTTTGCAAAAAAATGAGCAAAAAAAATTTAAAAATAGCCCAATTTGAATGATATGGACTGGCGGTGGAGTGATGTGTTAAACGTCAGAAATTTATGTATTTTTAATTTATAATTATTTATTTATTGAATGTAATTACATTTATAAATAAATAACAAAAAACATTTATATATTTTTAAAATTTCACAATTTATTTATTAATTAATTTTTTTTATTAAATAAACATTTAACATTTTACTCATAAAAAAAAGGCAAAAAACCTATCACTACGGACTAAATTAAAATCCAAGAAAAAAAATTAGGGGGCAGTTATAATAATTATCTAAACTAATGGGTAGTTATGATAATTATATAAATTAAAACAAGATAAAACATTAAAATAAATCCATTTATTGCTTTGTACACCAAGTCAAACATTGCGGCTACATTCACAACAGCTTACTTGAGGGAAATATGAGGGAGAGTTAAAGACGTCAAATGGTTTGACGTCTTTATTAAAGACGTCAAATGGTTTGACGTTTTTAAGGGGTTTAGTGGGCCGCGTGTTTGGGCTTAAAAACGTCAAACGGACTGACGTTTTTATGCTAAAGACGTCAAACGGACTAACGTCTTTAGCATAAAAACGTCAGTCGGTTTGACGTTTTTAAAAAGTGCCTGCATTTGGGAATTACTTTCAAAACCACTCTTATTTGGGAATATTTTTTCAAAACCGCCTGGGATTGGTCAAAAGCTCCTTTCGGTAAGAGTTACTAACAACAATAGAGCGTTAGCATTGTATTACCAGGATTATGATGTTCATGTTCTTCTTTGAAATTTTGTCAGGCCCTTCTCTTCCATCACCTTCATACTCTAGCAATGCATCCAAGAAGTCTTTTTTAACCTTCTCTCTTCCTGATTGCTTCTCATGAACCCTCTCATCGATAAATCCAGCGACAACCTTCATGCATCGTCCCATATGGCGGGCCATATTACTCTTGATCCCTTGTGGGTCGAGCCATTTTAAGAAGGGGAAAAAATCTGCCACATTAGGTTTCCCAGCCCATTGTATGAGCATGTTCATGGCTTCGAAAAACACGTCCCCTGCCTCAGACTGCATGTCCAAGAGATCTCTTGACAACATGAGGTTCCCCACAAGGTTGAAAGCCATGATGTGAAGGAACCTAACTAGTTCCACACCACCCGATCCACCCCGGGCACGTGACGATGATGAATCCTCCTCTATCCACTCGATCATCTTGTCGATGCACTTTTGCCTGATGGGCGCCGACTCGTGGAGTCTTTTGTTAACCAAGAGCTCCATGGAGCAGAGTCGTCGTAGTATGCGCCAGTCCGAGCCATATCTGGCCAAAGCCAATGATCCTTGGTTGTAGCCTAAGGCCGTGTGTGCCTCGGGAACTTTGCGGTCGGAGAAAGGAAGGTCATGGTTCTTGAATAACTCAGCAGCAGCCTTGGCAGATTGTATGACCATAGTGTCTACTAAACCAAGCTTTAGCCAGAGAACAGGTCCATACTTGGCCCTTAGTTTGTAGAAGGTCTGGTGTGGCATGGTTCCTAGATCGAACATGTTGCCAACAATTGGCCATCCTGGTGGCCTTGGTGGTCGCTGTTTTGAAGAGCCTTTTGCGGCCTTTGTCCAGCAGAATAATAGAAGAAGAGAAGCTAAGAAAGAAACACTCAACCAGGTAAGCACACTAGGCATCCACTCCATTTTCTGAGTTTGAACTCTCTTATGTGTTATTTTGTAACTTGTATCTTACCCTGTCATTTGTTGCATATATATACTATATCAACGTTAGCAATTAACAGTGTTACGTGATATCACCATCGAATAGAAAACTGTACATTATATGAATGGGAGGTTATTGCAATTTGTGGGATTTACTTGTTTATGAGTAGGTTAACGAAGGAGCATTCATAAAAAAACGTGATGAAGCTCTGCTTCTTTATTCCATATATAAATCAATACACTAAGTGCAAAGATAATTACGTGAAAATAATATGGACTAATCCTAATCGAAACATGTATGATGAATAACTTTCCTCAAGTCAAGAGGTAATTTCCCTTAACCTGAGAACACTCTCGGTTAACCGAATGGATGGATATGTCTTCACGTTTCCTCCTTGAAGATACTCTTAATGTGATTCAACATAGGCCCCACACTTCTTTGGGCATCAGAGATCTCGTAGCTGTCCTAGTTTGGCATGACTACTGATGATACATAAAATAAATCCTAGATATGAACTCAAGCACAGAGCCCAGCTCAGGAGGTCAGGCGAAGGGCTCATAGCTCAGAGGCCTAGAGCCAGAGCTCCCTACAGGTGAGAGCGCAACAAGGAAGAAAAGGAGACAGCTAGACAACAGCAGATACCGGCAGAATAACTAGGAAGCAAGAACCAAGACGCGAAACTCTCAAACCACCAAAATCCTCTCCCAATATTAAGGAGGATCCCACGGTAGAAGGCAAAGATCTCGGGATATAGATCGTTTGAAGCCAGTCATATGGAGTTTAGGAAACTCCGGGATTGGAAGGAGAGAGGGAGGAAGATCCCTTCGTGATAGGAAGTAAAATCGGATTAGAGGTAAGTATGAGGCTATAAAAGACAGGGCAAGCCTCCATTGAGAGGGAGAGCCACAAGGAACCCTAATTTCCTCCACATTACGCTATAATACACCCAACACCATCAATAAGAAAATAGGAGCAAGAATCTCCATTGTAGAGTGGATTAGCCGAGCTCTCAGGCCGGTGAACCACTATAATTCCGTTGTGTTATTTCCCTTCCCTCAATTCCCCAAAGCATCTACCAGTATCGTTCGGCACGAACCTTATAGCTCAGACACCATACTTAATTTCACGTATACCCATACCCAAAGCTCAGCTTCAGTAGAAAACACCATCAGTTTGGCGCCGTCTGTGGGAACCGACTGTTACTGTTACAAATAAGCTGACCTCTCAGTGACTGATGGTAACAACTCGAAACATGAGCAAAAGCCAAACAAACCCATTACGAATGCAAGATCAGCAGGAAGCCACCAACGGCAGACAACCCGAGAACGTCCAAGAGACTAATTCCCCCATTAACAACGAGATGGAAGCCCTTCGCCTCGTCAACCAACGTTTGCTAAGGGAAAACGCAGAGCTATCGAAGCTCGTACAACGCCCACAAAAGGCACGACCGGCCCAAGAAGGCCAGAATAATCCCCCTCACAGGGAACAACGACACTTGGACCCCTTTAGAGAGGTCAACGAAGGAGAAGAAAGCAGCCAGATCAGGGGGCATTTTCCCTACATACCCCTTAGGAATGGCCACAACGAAGAAGTGCAAAGTCAGAACGATGGCGGCGAGAGGGACGATTGTTTCCCTTACCAACAGGACTGGAGAGAGCAGCACTGGGAGCAACGCTTCAAGGACATCCAGCAAGAGCTCAGCCATATGAAGGAGGCTGTAAAGAGCAAGGCTCCGGTTACAATGGATGCCCTAGTACAACAGACCGAGTCCCCATTCACCATAGGAGTGCTGCACTTTCCTCTCCCACCAAAATTCAAGATGCCACAAATAGAGGTCTTTGACGGAACGAAAGATCCCGTAGATCATCTCAACACTTACAAGAACCAGATGGAGCTGCATGGATACCAGGATCCTGTACGCTGCAGAGCCTTTGCCATCATTTTGAAAGGCTCTGCCCTAGCCTAGTTTCACAGGCTTCCACCAGCCTCGACCTCATCCTTTAAAGAGCTCTCCATAGCTTTTGTATCTCACTTTATAGGAGCTCAGATATATACAGAAAGCCGAGCTACCACCTACTGAATGTGAAACAGGGACCCCAAGAAAACCTGAGGTCTTATGTCCAAAGGTTCAACTCGGAGTCACTAAAAATAGACGTCCCTGACGAGAAGTTTGCCATAACAGCCTTTATAGCTGGATTGGGAGTGCAATCCAAGGACTTGATGTTCTCCATATCCAAGAACCCTCAGGCAACCATGGCCGAGGTGTTGGCTAAGGCCGAGAAGTACATAAACGGTGAGGAAGCCCTCCTCTCGAAGGTGGGGAGCTCATCCACAGAGAAAGATAAAGGGAAAGAAGAAAAGAAAAGGGACCGAAGTCCTAGAAGAGAAAGGGGACGGGATAGGTCTCCAAGAAGAGACAAAGACCGCTCCCTAAAAAGGAGAGGTAACGTCAGGGATCGATTAGGCCCGCCGCAGCCAGAACTGCAGCCAAGGTATCCACCTCGGCAGCTCACTCCTCTAACTGCAACGGTGTCCCAAATCTTATATGAGGTGCATAATGAGAAGTTTCTAAAGTGGCCACCCCGAATGAAGGCAGACCCAACAAAAAGAGATCCCACGAAGTTTTGTGAGTTTCATAGAGATCATGGGCATCAGACGGACGACTGTATCCAGTTGAAAAGGGAGATAGAGTTTCTGATCCAACGAGGACATCTGCGTCGCTATGTAGCTCAGGAGGATTGAAACCGAGCTCAACTCCCACCTCAACAACAAGTTCCTGCACAACACCAACAACCCCTAGGGGAGATCAGAGTAATATCTAGTGGATTCGCAGGAGGGGGAGAGACCAGCTCAGCCAGAAAGGCCCACCTGCGCAGGATCAGAGCTGGAGAAGCCCTGTAAGTACAATCAGTATCTAAGGCACCTCGACTAAGCACATCCATCACATTTTCAGACGCAGATTTGGAAGGATACCAACATCCCCATGACGACCCGTTGGTAATAAGGGCGGTGGTGGCCAACAGAACTGTTCATAGAGTTCTGATTGACAACGGGAGCTCGGTAGACATTATTTTTGCCTTGGCGTTTGACAAGATGGGCATAGGTAGGAAAAAACTCGAGCCGGTGAGTGCACACTTGTTAGGATTCTCAGGAGAGAGGGTGTTACCCCTTGGGTCAATATAGCTTGTGTTAACTATGGGGGATCCACCTTGCCAGACCACCACCACAGTTAAGTTCCTGGTGGTTGATGCCCCATCCGCATATAACATGCTGCTGGGCAGGCCATCCCTCAACGCAATGAAGGCTATCCCCTCGGCTTATCACATGGTTCTGAAGTTTCCCACTGAGAATGGGGTTGGAGTGGTCCGTGGAGATCAGCGAGTAGCAAGAGAATGCTATATGGCCTCTACAAAGCAGAAAGAAGTTGAAAGTGTTCAGCTAGACGAGCTGGATATGAGATATGAGCTAGATACGAGACCCATGCCATCAGAAGAACTGGAACCTGTTCAGCTTGATGAAGTTCCAGAACACCTTGTTTACGTCGGATCCAGACTGAGCAAAGGTATTAAGGATCTTCTCATCTAGTTCCTGAAGGAGAACATAGGAGTATTTGCTTGGCGCCAAGAAGACATGAGGGGGATTGACCCTACAGTCATCACGCACAAGTTAAGTATGAATCCTACCTGTAAGCCTGTTAAACAGAAAAGGAGATGCTTTGCTCCAGAACGCCAAAAGGCAATTAACGAAGAGGTCAGCAAGCTCCTCCACGCCAAGGCCATCAAGGAAGTGGACTACCCCACGTGGTTGGCAAATGTGGTTCTAGTGAAGAAGACTAATGGGAAATGGCGACTCTGCATCGATTTCACAGATCTCAACCGAGCCTGCCCAAAGGATAGCTTTCCTTTACCTCGGATTGACCTAATAGTGGATGCCACCGCTGGACACGAGCTCCTCAGCTTCATGGATGCTTTCTCAGGTTATAACCAGATCATGATGGACCCAGCTGATCAGGAGAAAACTTCATTTGTAACTGAACAAGGGACGTATTGCTACCAAGTCATGCCCTTTGGGTTGAAGAATGCTAGAGCCACCTATCAGCGCCTGGTAAACAGAATGTTCCAAAAGCAAGTTGGAACCTCCATGGAAGTCTATATCGATGATATGTTGGTACAATCGTTGAAGGCAGAACTGCACATCGGACATTTAGCAGAATCATTCTGAATCCTTAAGGAGTACAAGATGAAGCTCAACCCCGCCAAGTGTGCTTCTGGAGTATCTGCAGGAAAATTCCTAGGCTTCATAGTCAATAGTATAGGAATTGAGGCTAACCCCGAGAAGATAAAGGCAGTACTGGACATGCAACCACCATCCAACACAAGGGAAATCCAACGTTTGACAGGAAAAATAGCAGCCCTGAGCCGTTTTGTGTCCAGATCAAGTGATAAATGCCAGCCTTTCTTTCAAGTCTTGAAGAAGGCGTTCCAGTGGGATACCCGGTGCGAAGAAGCATTCCAGACACTAAAGACCTATCTAAGCTCGCCTCCTATGCTGGTGAGTCCCTTAGAAGGAGAGGTACTCACACTTTATCTAGTTGTCTCGAACTTTTCAACCAGTGCAGCGCTAGTAAGGGAGCAAGATAGAGCTCAGCAACCAGTATATTATTGCAGCAGAGCTCTGAGGGGGGCAGAGGAAAGATACCCCAAAATGGAAAAACTTGTCTTAGCTTTAGTCACCACTGCCAGAAGACTTAGGCCCTACTTCCAGGCTCATACTGTCGAGGTACCAGCAGATCAGCCGATGAAACAAGTGTTGCATAAGCCAGAGTCCTCAGGAAGGCTAGTTAAGTGGGCTATAGAGCTCAGTGAGTTTGATATCAGGTACAAGCCAAAGACTGCAATCAAGGGGAAAATTCTAGCAGATTTCATCGCAGAGTTCACGACAACAGCACCCTCGGAAGACACACAGTTGATGCCAGACCTCCTTACATGGAAGCTTTCAGTGGACGGAGCCGCCAACGCTCAAGGGAGTGGCGCAGGCTTGATTCTAACTTCCCCGGATGGAGTAGATGTCGAGTACGCACTCAGGTTTGGATTTAAGGCTTCGAATAATGAGGCTGAATATGAAGCTGTCATCGCTAGGCTCAACCTCGCTCACTCAATGGAGGCGGAGCAACTGGAGGTCTGCAGTGACTCCCAACTAGTAGTAAAGCAAATAGAAGAGTCTTCTGAGACTAAAGGAGAGAAAATGGTCCTCTACCTCAGAAAAGTACAAGAGTTGATGAAAAAATTTGTACGGGTTAAAATCAGACATATCCCCCAGAGCTGAAAACTCCAGAGCCGACGCCTTAGCTAGATTGGTAACAGCTTCACAGGAAAGCTTAGATAGGATGATTCCAGTAGAGCACCTAACGGAACCATCTGTATGCATCAAGGACGGGGAAATACTGCCCGTGGAAGGTCAACCGAGCTGGATGGACCCCATCATGGGGGTACCTTCAGAATGGAACTCTGTCAGCAGATCCCAAAGAGGCGGCGAAACTAAGGACCAGGTCAGCCAAATTCTCTGTTTTGCAGGGAGATTTATATAAACGAGGTTTTTCAGCACCTATTCTTAAATGCGTGGGAGATGAAGATGCCAATTACATACTCAGGGAGGTTCATGAGGGAATTTGTGGCAACCATATCGGAACTCGGGTTCTAGCAGGGAAAGTATTAAGGCAGGGGTACTATTGGCCTACCATACTCAAGGATGCGGTAGACTTGGTCAAAAAATGCACTATTTGCCAAATACATGTCAATATTCCTCATTGCCCGCCAGAGCTCTTAACAGCAGTAGTAAGCCCCTGGCCTTTCCAGCAATGGGGTTTGGACATACTGGGACCTCTCCCTACTGGCATGGGACAGTGCAAGTTCGCTATCGTTGGGGTGGATTACTTCACCAAATGGGCTGAAATGGAGCCCTTGGCCACAATAACGGAGCAGAAAGTTCAAAACTTTGCGTGGAAATCAATAATTTGCAGGTTTGGAATTCCCAGGGCAATCGTTTCCTACAATGGGAAACAGTTCGATAATTCCAAATTCAAGAAGTTCTGTACTGATCTGGGAATAAGGAATTACTTTTCGGCCCCAGCTCATCCGCAATCCAACGGACAGGCAGAAGTCACCATCAGAACCATCAAAGCAGCCCTGAAGACCAAACTTGAAGCCTTAAAAGGAAAATGGGTGGAACATATCCCTGAAGTACTATGGGCCTATAGAACGACAGCGAGGACAACAACTCAGGAGACACCATTCGCCCTGGCCTTTGGAACAGAGGCAGTGGCACCTGTGGAGATTGGAATCCCATCCCCTAGGGCAGAATTCGCGGAGTCTCAGCACAATGATGAGTCTCTTCTATTGAACTTAGACCTCTTGGAAGAAAAGAGAGAAACAGCTCTGCATCGCATCAAGGCTTACCAGAGGAAGGCAGCAAGGTATTATGACAGAAAAGTCAAACACCGGAGCTTCAAAGTAGGAGATCTGGTCCTCAGGAAACTCTTACTAGCCAGGAAGGACCCCACTCATGGGAAGCTGGGACCAAATTGGGAAGGTCCTTACATCATCTCGAGGGTAATCAGACCCGGAAACTACGAGTTGCAATCAGAGGAAGGAAAGATCTTACCTCATTCTTGGAACGCAGAGCATCTCAAAAGATTTTTTCAGTAAGTCTTTTTTGTAAAAGAATTATTATCAATAAAACAATGAATTTTGTTGTTTCAGAAAGGATCTATTAAAAAGGCCAGGTAGCTCAGTTGGAACTTTCGAGTTCACAAACTCAAGCCATGTAGCTCAGTAGGAACTTTCCAGTTCACAAACTCGAGCCATGTAGCTCAGAAAGAACTCGTCAGTTCACAAAATCGAGTCATGTAGCTCAGAAAGAACTCGCCAGTTCTCAAAATCGAGAATGTAGCTCAGAAAAAACTCGTAAAGTTCACAAAATTGAGCCATGTAGCTCAGAAAGAACTCGTCAGTTCACAAAATCTAGCCATGTAGCTCAGAAAGAACTCGTAAAGTTCACAAAATCGAGCCATGTAGCTCAGAAAGAACTCGCCAGTTCACGAAATCAAGCCGTGTAGCTCAGCAAGAAGAAGAGAGAAGGAGCCCCTTATGTACTCTTCAAACCTAGTAATTTTGCTTCAAGAAGAGCACAACACCCCTCAAAGCAAAGGGGGCAAGGGGAGTATATAAAGCAAAGCGAGAAAGTACACAGTTCGAAATTGAAATTCAAAAGCATATATGTATGCTAATCTAGCAAAGGGAAATTAGTAAAAAGCAGATGGATATTGCGAAGTAATGTAAGTCCTAGCCCAAAGCAAAGTTACATCTCAAGAACAGAAATTACAACTAAAAATCCTAAGTCTCTGGAGGAGGAGTAGACAAAAGATCTTGCAACTCAGCGGATGCAGCCTCAACAGAAGAAACAGAGCCCAGCAGCTCAGGAGGCAAGGATCCAGAAGCTAGAGGAGTAAAATTCTCAGGAATGTTGATCCCAGGAACCTCTGCCCTGTCTAGTAATGATCCTTGTTCAAGGGCTTCGGTCACCAGGTCAGCAGAGAAGGATGCAGCACGAGCAATCGCTGGAGGAGCAGGTACATCCTGGCCTGAGGCTTCAGGGAGAAGAGCTGAGGTGTCTTCCTCGCCATCAGAGTCGGTTTCTTCCAATTTCCCCTCTGTTGGGATAGGAAAATTAAAATCCAGGTCGGGAAAGGTCTTGGAAGCTTTACGCTGGAAGGCGAGCCACCCAGAGGCCCATTGGGTGGTGGCTTCATCAGTCAACTCGGCGATTAAATCATTCTTCTCCTTGAGCTCCTTGTGGAGAATCCCATTTGCCTCGCAAATGGTGTCGTATTCTCTCTTTGTGAACTCGAGAGAGTTGCGGGCGTCAAAAGCATCCTGATTAGCCTTAGCCCAGAGCTCAGTTTTATGCTTCAGCTCATCCCCCACAATCCTTAGCTCATCACGAGCCTTCTTTTCTCCCTCATCAGCCTTAAACTTGGCTGCTTTGAAGCCCTTGAGGTCAGAGGATTGCTTCTCCAGCTGTTCAGTTAGGCCCTTCACTTGGTTTCTGAGTTCCTCATTCTTAAAAGACAGCTCCGCAACCTTGAGCTCATATGCCTTCAGAGCTTTAACAGAGGGCTCAGAAGACCGAACTTTCCTTAGCAGGCCCTTTACATGGATGGCCATCTAAAGAGACAAAGGAAAATAAGTAAGTTGAGAACAGCTATGACATAAGGTTAAGCAGATGCATGAGAATATCAAGACTTACGGTAGCTGTTCCCTGAAGAGCTGATGCGATAGACTCTTCAAGCTCCATAGAGGCAGCCCTCTTGACGTCAGACTCAGGAAGAATAGATGAAACAGCCCCTGCAGCGAGCTCCATGTTTTCAAAAAAAGAATCCTCTTCTTCCTTCACTTCGGGTTGTGTCCCCTTCTTGATCTCAGGACCCACCAGAGATGTCTCAATAACTTTCCCTGAAGAGCTATATCTAAAACTGCGGGATGGGAAGCGAGGGATCGGTTCCAAAGCCTTCTCGACCTCAGACGAGGAAGGAGAAGCCCGATCTCCCGCTGAGGTAGGCTGAGCTTTTGGAGAAGAAGGGGTCTTCACGATCTGAGGAGGGCTGGGGGGAGGAGCCAGTTCCTTGACAGCAGAGGAAGAAGTTGGCTCTCCCAATTTTTGAACTTTGGTTTGGGGAGCAGAGCTGCTCCCAGAGCCGACCTGAGCCTTCCGCTTGCTACCTCTCCCACTCTTTAACAACTTGTTCACCTTAGCCTGGATTTCCTCGGGGTTAAGCTTCATGGTGGAAGACCCTGGGAGATCTAAGCTAAGACAGTTAGACAGGAGGGAAGAAATATAAGGTAAGACAAAGAAGACAAAGAAACCCTTAGGAAAGAGGGGTTACCGGCAGCTTCTTCAGGTCTGACAACAGAAATTGGAAGCGGAGCTTCTATCTCCACCTCAGGAAGGCTAAACCCTCTGTCCACCAAAACCCAAGGCAAAATGAGCTCGGAGTACCTTCTGGGGTTACACTTTGCTAATTTCAGCTTCGCCTCCTGTTCCCTAGCGCTGAGTTCGAAACGGGTACCTAAAAAACACAAAAGCAGAGCAGAGTTAGGAGTTCATGATCCTTGAAACAAAAACTCAACTAACCCAAGCAAGGACTCACCCAAGTTTTCCGAACGAGTCCAGGCCTTGGGAATACCAAGAGTGTCCGACCTATCAGCAGGATTGTATTCCCAGTTGGTGCCCCCGACGAAGAAGAAATGTTCCTTCCAATGCTTGTGGGAGGTCGGAATATTAGAAATAAGCTGTCTAGCATTAGCACGCTTAGAGGCATACAAGAAGCCTTCAGGAGAGGTCGGTTTGACATTGAAAAATTCCAGGAATAAAGGAAGGGTAGGAACCCCGAGGTTTAGGTCTTTGAAGAGGACCAGAAGACCCGCTAAGACACCCCAGAAGTTGGGAGAAAACTGAGAGGGGCACACGTTGAAGTACTGCAGAATATTCTTGAAGAAGGGATGAATAGGAAAGCGAAGGCCATTATCGAAGGCGGCCTCAAAAAAATAGACCATCTTATTAACTTGGGCAACATAGGGAGTAAAACTGTCTGGGCTCAAGAGCTTGACGCCAACAGAGAACCTATAGCGGGTACACAAAACGTTTAACAAGAAAGGGTTGAGCTTGCTTGGGCCCACTTGCTCGGCCTGCTTAAAGGCAGCTCCTAAGTACGTTGAGACATCAGAGATCCCAACTCCACTGATCTTGCCCTTGCCTTTGTTAGACTTAGAGGGCAGGGGAGAGGATGATGAGGGGGGCTCCCCGGTGTTGACCTCGGAGTCAACAACATCAACCCCAGGGAAATTGTCAATCTCGTCACCTACTTCCCCTAATTCAGTCTCTTCCTCGGCGGACCTATCTCCTAAGAGGGAAACAGAGGAGCGAGTGGCTCTAGAAGAGGCAGACATGGTAGGAAGAGAAAAATGAAGATTAAAAGAGCGATAAAGTGAAGGGACACTGGTCAGACACTCTCTAATGACCCTGGGGTCAACACAGTAGCTCCCAACGGCAAGGATATGTACTATAGAACTCCAATCCACAAAGTGGGGAAGTGGAGTTAGGCAATGGTCACGATTCCAAAAGTAAAAGAACCGAAAAGCCCAAAAATGCAGCAACCACCTCCAATTCGAGGGATCCAGAGCGAAGGAGGAAGTGAAAGGGGCAAAGGACGTACCTAACTCAGGAATGGCGACAAACAAAAGCCCGGAGCGATATCGAAGGAAAGAGGCACTGCAAGTCTTCAAAACGAGAACAGGGAATTCGGTTTCGAACAAGAAGTCAGGGAATTTCAAGTAGGATAGTCTGAAATCGCAAGAAGAGTGGAAACGAAGAGCAATGAAGAAGACGAACAGTGTTAGAAGGGGGGTTTTGATGGCCGTTTGGGCATTTATGGCTTGAAAGGACGTGGGCTGGAACATGTGCGGGAATCGAGGAGGCCATGATTGCCAGAAAACCGTCAAAAAGGTAGTACCCTTATACAAACCAAGGTCAGTCACGAGCGGACTCTAGCTCAGTTTAAAACAGCTCAGCCCCTGCCCAAGCTCGCTTGAACCAAGGGCTGGGGGGCAACTGATAATACCTAAAATAAATCCTAGATATGAACTCAAGCACAGAGCCCAGCTCAGGAGGTCAGGCGAAGGGCTCATAGCTCAGAGGCCTAGAGCCAGAGCTCCCTATAGGTGAGAGCGCAACAAGGAAGAAAATAAGACAGCTAGACAACAGCAGATATCGACAGAATAACTAGGAAGCAAGAACCAAGGCGCGAAACTCTCAAACCACCAAAATCCTCTCCCAATATTAAGGAGGATCCCACGGTAGAAGACAAAGATCTCGGGATATAGATCGTTTGAAGCCAGTCATATGGAGTTTAGGAAACTCCGGGATTGGAAGGAGAGAGGGAGGAAGATCCCTTCGTGATAGGAAGTAAAATCGGATTAGAGGTAAGTATGAGGCTATAAAAGACAGGGCAAGCCTCCATTGAGAGGGAGAGCCACAAGGAACCCTAATTTCCTCCACATTACGCTGTAATACACCCAACACCATCAATAAGAAAATAGGAGCAAGAATCTCCATTGCAGAGTGGATTAGCCGAGCTCTCAGGCCGGTGAACCACTATAATTCCGTTGTGTTATTTCCCTTCCCTCAATTCCCCTAAGCATCTACCAGTATCGTTCGGCACGAACCTTGTAGCTCAGACACCATACTTAATTTCACGTATACCCATACCCAAAGCTCAGCTTCAGTAGAAAACACCATCAACTACCAACTTTTTAATTCAGCTTTAGTAATTTATCATGGCACTTGGATAGCACTAGCAACTGGCCATGACACTTGGATAACACTAGCAACCAGCCTCCTTATTCATCAGGTTATCTGCCTTATCACTCCCCTGCAAGCTGAAGGGCGGTGGTGGAAGCACTCCTAGCTTGAGTCTGTAATGTCTGAAACGCAGTCTTAGTGAGAGCTTTAGTTAAAATATCAGCAAGTTGCAAAGACAATGGGACAAAGCAGGGAGTAAGCAAATCCCGTGAGACTTTTTCCTCAACAAAATGGAAATCCAGTTCAATATACTTGGTACGAGCATGAAATATTGGATTTTTTGTTATCGCAAGAGCATTGGCATTGACACACAAAAAAAAAAAGGAGCCTCACGCAAATAAAGACCATTCTTGCGTGGAAGATATGTGATCCTAGTAAGATTATTGGTAGAAGAATCCATAGCATGACACTCGGCCTCAGCACTTAGAGCGAGAGACAGTGGCTTGCTTTCTTTGGGGACAAAGATATACAATTGTCTATCATCATAATAAACATGTGTGATTTATATTTATCTTGTGTAATTCTTACCTTATAAATAGGGTTGAACCCCATGCAATCAGTTACCGTCAATTATACATCAATGTAGCCCATTGGACATTTAGGTCTTCAAATGTAGGCAATGTACTAAACCACGTATTTCTTGGTGTTCTTATTTTGCTTTAATTTCTTATTTTCAATATCACTTACATGACATTACTGACGTGGTGTAACCGTTATTTAACCCTCGAATATAATGCCAAAATTGCGATGAAATGAATTGGGTTTGGGTTTTGACCATCGCAGGTTTGTGAGGTAAAAAAATAAACCCATCAACCAATCGTCAAATAAATGAGTAAATAAACCTGACTAAACACGGTTATACATGACACGAACTCCACATGATATATGAACCAAACAATACACAAACATTAATAAATTAGATACATATTGAAAAATTTGTACAAGACTCAACTTAGACGGTTTCAAAACATGATACAACACGGCAAGATACGTTGACAACCCTAAAATTGTGGCCATCGTACCGGTCAAGATGTAATGATAAGCATATTCTTCTTTCAATTGCATCAATTTTATATTAATTATAGAATATATTGTTCTGGACTCCTCATCAATACAAAATCTAATAGGACTATTCCACGTTGAGAACTTATGCATCAGAAAATACCTTAAATAAGGAGCAGGTATGTGATATAACATAGACAGAAGTATTCTTAAAGCATCCAATAATGGCCATTTATTATTAATCATTCAGTTCAATAATATATTACAATAATGAAAAATAACTTAATCAAGCCGGTATGTATTTGATATACTAATAGATTAGTTGATTAGTTAATATACTAATTGTTATTACCAATTGATTTGCAGCCTTCTAAAAAACCTTAATAAAGCAATGAAGTCAAAGGGAAATAGTGTTTTTGGCTATATAATTCATGTTAAAGTATTTCATAGCGTGGAAGGGATGAATCTAAAAGGTTAGGATAGTGGAAGCTAGCATGGACATTTTGAACTTCCGAAAGCATTATGACAAACGAGTCTACGTGGTTGGAGACGTATCAAAGGAGATAGGATATTCAAGTTTATTATGATTATCAAGGGCGGAGCCAGGATTTTTGTTTATCCCGGGCTAAGTTAAGTATTCATACGACTAACAAAATACAAATGTAAACTAATAAACATATATTTAATAATACAAATGTAAACTCATAAACACTTACTAATAAAATTGGTAATACCAGTACAAATCCAATTGATACATAATTAATTTGCACCCAAAAAAAATAAAATAAAATAAAGATAATGAACTAAATCACCTATAGCATAACTTCCTCAGTCAACAATCATAAAATTCATATGCATAAAGTTGTCAATGCTCCATTAATGTTTCAATGCAAGCTTCAAAATTTCATATTGGAGTGAAAGATGGTGGTTCATATTATACTTTGCATTTAAAAGCTAGGACTTACAATAGAATCATATGAACTCATGATAATGCCTAAACTTTGTTGCTCGACCTTTACTTATTCCGTTATTCGCTTGTTTATAAACAAAATTTCAAAAAAACTAATGGTTAAAAGCAAAATAATCCACAAGCAAAAATTAAACCATGCATTCTAAACAAAGTTACAAGCTTAATGAAGGAAACCTTTTGAACACGTCCAGAAATCGCTACCAAGCGGCTTTTAATTTGACAAACTCTTTCCAAATTGAGAGTACTAATCTTGGAAGTCAGCTTGTCTAATGCTGGATGAGCTTCTTGCTCCAATGTCCTTGCCTATTTCAAAATAACCCAAAAAACAAAAAAAGAAATTAGAAAAAGGAAATTGGAAAATACCCAAATTGAGCAGTAACAAAGTGTACTTTCATTTACTTCATTATCCAAGGAACTACAAGCAGCCTCAAGGCACGCTTCCAATGCAACGAACTCAAATGGAAGAAGCTTTAGTCCATCTCGATTTTTCATTTCTTGTTTTTCGTCTGACTTACCCTCCTCATTCTTCTTTGGGAATCTGCCGGAAAAATTATGAGGGCTTGCTGCCGCTAATTGTGGATCTAAGTCAGGGACTGAAGAGAGAGAAGATGGGGAAAACGTTTCCTGATCCTCATAGTTGTGGCCTGTGTGATATATCTGTAGAGACTAGAGTCTAGAGATAGAGATTTGATGGAAGGATTAGACCAAGAGTAGGAGTCGCCTGTGTGTTGCATCGTTTCTTGTCTGGAGATTTGGGGAAGGGACTCGCGTGAGAGAGAAGCTTTGCAGGTTTGCAGGTGGGTTGGATGGGACTCGACTGATTTTGGGGAAGCTTTGCAGGTGGGCTGGTATTTAGTGGTAAATTTTTTTTTTTTTTTTTACTCTGGGCTTCAGCCCACTAATAGATCCGTCCTTGATGATTATTGGTTTAACTCGACTCAAAAAATTTATAACATAACCCAAAAAATGATACCAAAAAGACAATTTTAGGTAGCCCAAAAAATGATACCAAAAAGACAATTTTAGGTAGCCCAAAAAATGATACCAAAAAGACAATTTTAGGTAGCCTAGTCCTACCTGAAAAGGACACTCGGCATTTAACATGAGGTTCATGAATCAAGAAATTAGAAATTCGTAGAATGTACCCAGAGGCGGCTCAAGGTAAATTGAGGCTTAAAGCGGTAATAATAAATGAGGGTTTTTTATTTTTAGTATTATTTTTTTTAAAAAATATTTTAATTTTTTTTAAGTCAGAGAGGAAGATGTGATATTTTATTTTTGTGTTTTAAGAGAGAGAGATAGAGAGATTTTATTTATTTTTTTTAAAAATTTTTTATTTTGAGTTTCTAATATTATGGATTGAATTGTAGGCCCAAATTATTGAAATTATAATTTTTTGATTGGGCTTAAATTTTTTGGGGCCTTTTTATAAGGTCTAAAATTTTCATGGATTTAAATTTTGTGAAAATTGGAAGTGAGTCCCCCTAGATGTACTTGTTTGGAGATGAGTCCGGCAAGGAAACTTATAAGGGGCTAAGTCCATGTTTAAAATTATATGTAATGACTTAAGTCCACTTTTTTTTTTTATCTCAAAAATACCCTTCCTTGTAAGGAAGTTAAATTAATTTTCTATTTTGGAAATTGTTATCCCTTAATTTAAGGTCAATTAAAATATGTCAATAAAATCTCCATCATAAATTTAAAATTCAAATTCAAAGATCTCTCTCTCTCTCTCTCTCTCTCTCTCTCTCTCTCTATATATATATATATATATATATATATATATATATATATATATATATATCAAATTCAAAGCGCTCTCTATATATATAAAATCTCCATCATAAATTTAAAATTCAAATTCAAAACTCTCTCTCTTTCTCTCTCTCTATCTCTCTCTCTCTCTCTATATATATATATATATATATATATATATATATATATATCAAATTCAAAACTCTTTCTCTCTCTCCCTCTCTCTCTCTCTATATATATATATATATATCAAATTCATGTTACTATTTTTTTATTATGTTACTGTTCATGTTACTACTTTTGTTGAGTATGTTACTGTTCATGTTCCTATTATTTTGAGCATGTTACTGTTTTTGTTGAGCATGTTACTACTATTATTTTACTAAATATTAATATTCAATATTACTATTTATTTTGTTTTTGAATATTGCTATTTTTTGTGTTTGAATGGTACTATTTTTTGCGTTTGAATTTGAGAGAAATAATTATTGTTAAGTATGTTACAATTTTTGTTGAACATGTTACTGTTGTTTTTTTTTTAAAATATTAATATTGAATGTTTCAATTTTTTTTTATGTTTAAATGTTACTATTTTTTTGTGTTTAAATGTATTATTTTTTGTATCCAAATCATAACTTTTTTTGTATTTGAATGTTACTATTTTTTATTTTTAATGTTACTATATATATATATACCTAACCTTTATATGGATATAGATAGATAAGAGAGAGGCAAAATTTTAATGTTAGTCAAACTCTTAACCTATATATGGATATAGATAGATATGAGAGATAAAAGATTTTAATGTTAGTCAAACTCCTAAGATTTAGGAGTTTTTAATTTTTAGTTTTATTTCACTTCTAAAGGGAATGGATAGTATGGTAAAATTGACAAAAAACGGACTTCATAACAAATAAGTTTCCTTGACGGACTTAAGTCCAAACAAGTCCATATAGGGGGACCGGCCTCCAAATTTCCCTTAAATTTTTTATGTGGACTAATTATGTATCTGCAATTATGGGGCCTTCTAAAAATTTGGGGCCTAAAGCCCATGCTTTTTTTTTAATACTATAGGGCCGGCCCTGAATGTACCCATATATTTTTGAGATAATGGGATGTGAGTACATTTTTCAAAACTTATTTGGCTTTAAGTACCACCTCCAAACTTATCCTCATTTAAGTCATCTTTTTCATCAAATAGTTGTCAATAAGTACACATTTTAAAACATTTTCAAATTCTTTCTAAAATGTATTCCATAATTACCCCTACCATAAATAGTGCATACTTAATTGAATGTGAGACTTTCAAGATTACAATGTGAGACTTTCAAAATTCCTTTTGATATTTGTATATCATTTGAAATTTGAAATTTCATATATATATATATATCGTGTCTCTCTTTGGTGACACTGTTTGCATGACAATTTTTCGATTCCTTCTTTAAGTGCAACTCTTTGAGTGAACAAAATATATATTGTCATCATTTAGGTACAATCTACTGTTGTCACTCTTTATTGACATTGCTTGGGCACTATGAAAGGGGCATTACATGATGCCACTGATTGGATCTCCATTCTCATTATATCGTGTCTCTCTTTGGTGACACTGTTTGCATGACAATTTTTCGACTCTCTCTTTAGGTGCAACTCTTTGAGTGAGCAAAATATATATTGTCATCATTTAGGTACAATCTACTATTGTCACTATTTACTGACACTGTTTGTGTACTATGAATGGGGCATTATATGATGTCATTGATTAGACCCCCATTGTCATTATATCGTGTCTCTCTTTGATGACACTGTTTGAATTGCAATTTTTCGACTCCCTCTTTAGGTGCAACTCTTTGAGTGGACACAATATATATTGTCATCATTTAGGTACAATCTACTATACATATGTGTGTGTGTGTATATATATATATATATATATATATATATATATATGAAATTTCAAAATTCAAATGATACACAAATATCAAAAGAAATCTTGAAAGTCTCACATTGTAATCTTGAAAGTCCTACATTCAATTAGGTATGCACTATTTATGATAGGAGTAAAAATGTTTTTATGACTTTTTTTTTAGCACATATATTTCTATCCCAATTATTTTAAAAAGTGTACTTTTATCCTATTAAATTTTTTGGGAGGTACTGGCCTCCTTAAGCCCCTATATTTTTTTTTTCTCGAAGGCTGTCGGCACGTTCGTACATGCACTTGTGCTTTCTCTAGCACAATCTTTTTCAATCATTCAAGAAAAGCAAAATGTCGTAGCCAAAATAGCTAAAAATCTTGTACGTTCTGCAGATTATGCCAAAATAGCTAAAAATCTTGTCCAAGTTCAAAGGTTTGAGAAATCTTTGGTTTCTCCTTAAGATTTGTTCTAAGGGCCATAATTTTTTCTGCTACTATTTCAACTTACAATATTTTTTATCTTTGGTTTCTCTACGTCCTTTTTTCAAGCAAATATATATTAATAATCTTTGAAATATGCACTCCATTTTACTCTGATACTCATTTTTTTCATTATAGTAGTTTATATTCTAAGTTTCTATGTAAATCGAAATGATCCAATAAAAATAGAGGTTTACGATTACTAACAGAAGTGGTCAAATTTTGATTCAATTTCTAGCTCATATGTTCAAGTTCTACCTGACTTGGCTTGTTTTTTGTAGTAAAAGCTCGAATTGGAGCTCAATGTCATGGCTGGGAAAAAAGGACACGTAAATCCAAAAAATACATATCATATGGCCTTGATCGTTCTATGGTATTTCTCATCCACTACAAGAAAAATGGGTTTTTGCTGAATCAAAAAAGTTTTTGTTTTGACAACAAGACTCTTTACTTCAGCAAATGGAGCGTAGTAAAAAAAACCCAATGCAAAAAGTTAGCTTCAACTTACTGCCACAACAAAATATATTAGTTTCAGCAAATAGCCGACAAAAAAACCTTGAAGCAAAAGAGAAGTATTTGCTTCAGCATGAGAGAGCCGAAGCAAAAAAAAGAGTATTTTACGTCGGCAAAGTGCTAAAGAAAAATATTGATTATTTGCTTCGACATATCTTTTTTTTTGGATCCTTTGGAAGATGATACACTAAATTAGACATAATTGTAAAAAAGTACACAGAATAAAATGTTTTGAAAAAAAGTACACAGCTGAGATACAAAGACGTAAATACCCATTTTGTAAAATTTTCTTTCCTAAAAACTGTAACAAAACATTTATCTTAAGTGCTGAAATTTAGGGTCATTTAACTCAAAATCTCTTATCTTTAATGCACATTGATTCATGAGTATTTTTTTTTTTTTGAAAGTGGTTTTGTTTTCAAATTATATTTATACATTAAATATTTACTACTACTAGTTTTTTAGGAAAATTTTAATATTCCGTTTATTTTAGGATATATCACTTGTTTGAATTTCAAAATTTGTTAATATCCGAACTCCATAACAGTGTAACAATACACTGTAACAAAAACAGTGTTCAATGGTGTTGTGCATGTAGTAACAAATTCAAAAAGGAAATGGACTGTTTTGAATGAAATTATATAAAAATATATGTTTGACAAAATGTAATAGTACAATATTTTGTGTAAATGTCTTGTTACACTGTTATGGAATTCAGATATTAATATAATTTGAAAACAAAACCACTTTAAAAAAAAACGCATGAATCAAGGTGCATTAAATATAATTTGAAAACAAAACCACTTTCCAAAAAAAAATACGCATGAATTAAGAGAGGACATACAAATACGGAATATTAAAGTTCTCTCATAAAACTAGGAGATGTTTAATGCACCACTTTCCAAAAAAATTACGCATAGATCAAGGGTGGACAAAAATGACACAAAAAAATCTAAAAATTTCAAATAATGTATTTGGACACAAATAAGTATCAAAATTAAAGACTTTTTTACTCTACATTTTTTTTTTGTACTTTTTTACAATTAACTCCAATTTGATGTACCTCCTTCCAATTTCCCCTTTTTTTTTTTGCTTCGACAAAATAATCAGTTTTTTTTTCTTCCTGAAGTAAAATTTCATTGAACAAAAACAAAAACTTTACAAAAAAAGAACTCCGAAGGAGTAACTTGGCAAGGAAGCACTCGCAAGCAAAAAAACAAGAATCCCACCCCCTGTCATGCCCCGAGAATTCCAAGAGCAAAAGGCTGGGGAAAAGAGAAGACAGGATTGTCAAAACATGCCTATTGAATCCATGAGGTTGGAAGGTTCCAGTTGAGCAAAAGCTGCATGTTTCGGGGGGAATTTTTTAACTTCATAACAAAAAGCCTCTCCCTTATAGTGGACTAAATTCTGTGAAGAGTAGCTCGTTCATTTGTAAATTCATTAAGAAATATCCTATTGTTCCTTCCCTCCATATGCAATAGACAGCAGCAGCAAGGCAAAGCTTGAGGATACCCATCCAAAAGCATTTCCCTTTCCATTTAGAGCTCATTCATTCCACCATGTCGTTCCGTGGAGCAAAAATCCATTGGTGGTTACACAAAATCAGCAATTGCTGCCAAATGGCTTTAGAGAAGGGACATGCAAAAAAGAGGTGAATGTGGGACTCAGGAGACTGCCCACAGAGAATGTATTCAAGGTTCACAAGAGGGACAAAATGGAAAATTTTTTCCTTTGTATTGAGCATATTTCTAATTGCAAGCCACAAGACAACACTCATTCTTGGAAATTTTTTTTTTTTTGGGGAATCTCTACGGTACGAGGGAGTTTTATTGATTTAAAATTAAATTACACCTAACTAGGGGGACGTAACCCCTCTATGCAATCTAATTACAATAAAATAAGGAATTAAAATTCTAATGCATGATTTACAAGGAAATTTCTAAAAGGCATAAGCTAGAAGCATGATTTATTAAAATCCCATCTGATTGGCTGTTTTAGAAGAAAGCACCAGACCGTTGTATTGAGTCCAGTTGAAAGACTCCAGTTGTTTGAGACCAGCTGAAGGAATGCTCTAGTTGTAGCAGAAAACTCTAGCTGAAGCAGAGGCCTTAGACAACAGCTATGAAGCAATCCAGTTGAAGCGGCTGAACAGAGAGTCCAGCTGAAATAGTTGAACAGGCAGTCTAGTTAAAGTAGTTGAAGCACTCCAGCCGAAAGAAAACCCCAGCTGTGAGAAGGGAATGCGTGAACAGTGACGTGAACTGTCTAGAAATCCTGAAAGACTTCTTGAAAGCACTAATAAAATGAATAAAAATGAGAGCAGTTCCTTTCATGCTAATCTGACGTGGAGGGAACCTATGATTATCCCATTGAGGATGTTTTAGTACGTAGTGACTTGATCTGACGCTGACCTTGGAGCGTTGTGAATTGTTGAACATCTGAAGAGGAATTGTTGGCCATACACTGTGACAAAAATTGTGAGGCCAGACACTTACAAAATCCAGAATTTTGAAGGAAATGTCTTAGCCCATCCATGGAATGCTGAACATCTGAAGAGGTATTACCAATAATGCGAGGGAAGCCAGAATAATAAAACTCTAAGATTATATTTAGTCTCAAACCTAGACTTGTACCTATTTGGGAATTATCAAATAAAGTTTTTTGGGATTTCCCCCACCACTGTTTATTATAAGCAGTTATCAAACAAAAGTTTTGCGAATTTATTTCAAATTTGCCTTACTTTTCATTTCATAAGAAGTTTGGAAACAAAAACCATTTCCACAAAAGTTAGAGCACAGTCTGATGCTACCTACCTACAAGAAAAAATAGGGGAAAAAAATATCAAATATCCTCAAAACTCTAACTGCTCTCGTTGCTGTCACCCTCCTCGTCACCATCTAACTCTCCATCACTAGAGTCCTCGCCATCGACATCGGCAGCATTTGGCTCCTCATAAGGAACGAATCTTGAGAAGTCTATGTTGGGAAAAGCAGTTGGAGTTTTCCCTCTGAAATCCTCATAGACATAAATAAAGGTGCCTGCAGTGCTATCCTGCAGATCATCCTCTCTTCTCCTCTCCATCTCTAGGGAGTGAGTCTCTGCTCTGGTAGCCCTCTCACGAACTGACTGCAACTCTACCTCAAATATGGAAGCCCTTTCATTGGCAAACTACAGCTCTACCTTAAATCTGGAAGCCCTCTCATGAGCTTCCCATCGCTCTGCCTCAACTCGGGTGGTCCTCTCATGGGCTATCCACAACTCTACCTCTGCTCTCGTGCGGGCAGCCACACTGTCAGCCTCCAGCTTAGCGGTTGTCTCGGCGGTCGTTAAAAACTCAGTCTCAAGAGATGCAACTCTCTCATGAGCCGCCCTCAACTACTCCTCAACAGCCCACAACGTCTGTCTCTCCTTCATCAGAACCCTCAATATGTGCTCATGATGGGTAACCCTTGCAAAAAGACACGTAGCTACTATGGACACCTACAAACATGCAAAAAGAGGAAAAGGTCAGTGTCATCATAGGACATGAGGGATAAAATTCCATAGAAGTACTGATACTTACCTTGTCCAAGCCCTCCATCATGTTATTAATAACACCCTCGGTACCTTGATGGCTGACTTCTCTGACATCAAAGGGAGACACGAATCTTAAAAGTCGGTCCTTGGAAATATTCACACCCTGAAGCATGGACATAGAAGGAACATATGACATCCCAATCTGTGCTGGAGAGTAAAATCTTGCCTCTTGAGATGTCCAAGTTGGAGAGGTAACTAGAGAAGGTATCTGGACAAGTGGAAGAGTCACTTACTAAGAACCCATAGGAGCATCATCTGATCTCACCCTCTTAGGTGGAGGATTCGCTTGCACAGCCCTAGTGGAGTAAAGAGTCTCCACCTTGGACCTATTTACTGTGGAACCATAATTAAGGGAGTAAGCTTCCGAAGATGAAAATACTGCCAAAAAGTCGTTGTAAAAGATAACATACCTTTCTTCTTGAAGGAACAATTGTGGGCCTAGGAAGAAGGTAAATCAGCTCCAGAATGGGAGACCTCAGCTTAACCCTCTCTAGACATAAGGGTCCCATAGTCCTTTACAAGATGAGCCCTCACGGTCTGAAGTCTTCCCTCTTGGTCTAGTAATAACTCTGGCAAACCTGAAAAGGATTTGAAAATATAGTGAAGGTGAAAGGGACATATCAATCAAATTGAGAGAAAAAAAAAGGAAAAACAGAGAAGCAGAATTTATACCTATCCTCTTGGGTACACCTCATCCCATTGGAACCAAAGCCCGATCCTCCTCGGCAGCCTACTCTCCTCCTACAAATAAGAATCGAGTCTTCCAGCTATGAAAGTTGGAACGCAGTCCAGTGATCAATTTTTCTGCCCTTGGAGAAAAGTAATACCAGCTTCGATTGGGAGTAAGGTTCCAATGTAAGTATAAACAGCAAAAAACTCCTCACATGAGGAAGAGGCACCTTTGCTGTGAACACGTCTCCACAACGCGAGGAATCCTAACAACACTCTTCAGCCGTTGGGGGCCAGCCGCCTCAGTATAAGTGACGAACGTGCCAAGATGCGACACACATGTGTAAGCATTGGGAACCTCAAACCTGCTTCTAGAAACTCCTCATGGATAACAAGATTCCCGAATGAGTCATCAAAGGTTGGCTCACTCATCTCGACTCGGCGGCACAACACCGTAGGGGGAATGCAAAAAAAATGGATATAATTCTATCAATCTCAGCATCAATATTGAGGGAACCATAAATAGGCTCACCTTAGAGCCATCATCATCAGCGGCTACCTTACCATGATACTTACGTCGTTGTGGATATGGGGGAACACTACCACTATCACCTATCATCACTTGCCCAACGCCTAGCTCCGCGCGCAGCTCCATCCTGACACCTAGCCCATCTGCCTACTCCATGGCGCCTGCCACCTGCGCCCAGACACCTGTGCCAATTCCCGCGCTCGTGCCTGCCCATGTGCCCACGCCTGTCTGGGTGCCCACGGCGCCCTTGCCTACACCCACGGCGCCTCTACTTGTTCTTGCCTCCGCGGTGCCCCCACCTGCTCCTGCCTGCACAATGCCCTCGTCTGCGGCGCCTCTGCCTGTGCTTGCCTCCATAGCACCCCTGCCTGTGCCCTTCTCCACGGCTCCCTCGGCTGCCTCAATTCCCAGGTGCCCTGACCCGTGTCCATGCCTGCTCTGATGCCAACCCAAGTTGTGGCGCCCTCACTCGCATCTGCACCCTCCATAACGCCTCTTAGTGCCGCCTTACCTAAGGCCTACTCCTTGAGTCCCAATCCACTCAACATCTCACCTCTCTCTATTCTTTCTCAGACTAAGTTGGGAGAATTGATGTGAAGGGATCCTATTTATAGCCAAAGTTTCAGATTTGGTAGCGTCCTATTCAAGTTGGGAGTCTCAATAGGATTAGGATGAAGTTTCCTAATCAGGGTGGAATGAGATATCCAAAACAGTCTAGAATGAGAAGTCCAAATCAAAGTGGGATAAGGATCCCTATCTGAAGCCTTAAGGCAATAGACAAGCTCCGTAGAAGAAAGTCAAAACAACGATAAATTTGTACCAACAAAGAGTGCCCGCCAACCGAAGAATTCAAATCACAAAACAATATCCACAAGGACACGGCCAGTACTTGGGAAAAGGGTAAAAAACATGAGACAAAATTTATCCTTGCTAATGCCATCTCCCCCAAAATCCATTGGGCTCGGGGCATGGGGGCAAATAATGGCCTGACCCAGACCAGGCCCATAATTATGGACTACACCCAGAATCACAGACCAGACCCTACTTAGAGACCCAATTTAGGAATGTAGGTCAGGCCCACCACAGGAAGGAGGAAGCTAGGACAGGTCAATCGCACCATCTTGAGAGAGTCAAGTCAGCCACGTCATGGCGAAAGACTCAGTCCCCAACTAACATGCGAGAAGATCTCCTTGGGACGCGCATGTCACCACCTCCACGGAATTGTCTCGCCTGTTATGAGATGGGCGCTACCTCCAACGAAGTACCTCACCTGATACAAGAAAGACATCTATAAATTGTAAGTCTCACCTACACAAATTGGGCATCTCTCATATCTGAGCACACCCCTTGAGCAATAAAATAGTCAAGTCATCCTAACCCTTCACAATGAGTAGGTCACCTTGACCGAACCACTTAAATTATGTTTTGCTTGTGTTAACTCTCATCATTTATTAATGCATTTAATACTTAAAAGGTGGTGCATAAACACGTTTTGTGCATCATCAACTCTGATTATAAATTTTTACACATGATATTGCTGACTTGGTGTAATCGTTATGTGACTTTAAAATATAATGCCAAAAATTGTGATAAAACGAATGGGGCTTGGGATTTAACCATCACATGAATGTGTTGTAAAAAAATAGACCCATCAACAACTCGTCAAATAAATGAGTGAATAAATTTGACTAAATACGATTATGCATGGCACGAACTTCACATAATATGAACCAAACAATACACAAACATCAATAAATTAAATACATATTGAACAAATTTGGACAAGGCTCAACTTAGACGGTTTCAAAACATGATACAACACGACAAGATATGTTGACGACCCCAAAATTGTGGCCATCATACAGGTCAAGATGTAATGATAAATATATTCTTCTTTCAATTGTATCGATGTTATATTAATTATAGAATATATTGTTCTGGACTCCTCATCAATACATAATCTAATAGGATTATTCCACGTTGAGAACTTATGCATCAGAAAATACCTTAAATAAGGAGTGCGTATGTGATAGAACGTAGACACAAGTATTCTTAAAGCATCCATTACTGGGCATTTATTCTTAATCATTCAGTTCAATAATATATTTCAATAATGAAAAATAACTTAATCAAGCCGGTTTGTGTTTGATATACTAATTGATTAGTTGATTAGTTAATATACTAATTGTTATTACCAATTGATTTGCAGCCTTCTAAAAAACCTTAATAAAGCAATGAAGTCAAAGGGAAAGTGTTTTTGGCTATATAATTTATGTTAAAGTATTTCATAGCATAGAAGGGATGAATCTAAAAAGTTAGGATAGGGGAAGCTATCATGGACATTTTGAACATCCGAAAGCATTATAACAAACTAGTTGATGATACTTAAAATAAACCCCAAACATGAGCTCAGGAAATGAGCTCAGCTCGGGAGCTTGGAGAAGAAAAGCAGAGCTCATCCAAGCCATAGTCAGAGCTCGTCCAGCCAGTATTGGAGCTCCCCCGAGCAAGATAATAGGGGAAAAGATGAGGATACAGCAAGATGATAAAGGACACCTCCGAAGTAGAAGCCAAGCTGGAACCGAGGCATAAAACCCTTAACCAACCAAGATCCTCTCCTTATATTAAGGAGGATTCCATGGTAGAAGGCGAAGATCTCGGGATATAGACCGTTAAAGCCAAGCCATATGGAGTTTAGGTAACTCCGGGATTAAAGAGAGAGAGGAAGGAAGATCCCTTCATTATAGGAAGTAAAATCGGATTAGAGGTAAGTAGGAGGCTATAAAAGGGGGGTAGGCCTCCATTGAAGGGGAAGTAGGCAGTAGAGCCCTGACAAACCCTAATTCCCTCCTCACTGCGTTGTAACATGCTCAATACAATCAATAAGAAAAGAGGAGCAAGAGACTCCATTGCAGAGTGGACTAGCCGAGCTCTCAGGCCGGTGAACCACTGTAATTCCGTTGCGTTATCTCCCTTTCCTCAATTCCCTTAAACATCTATTAGTATTGTTTGGCACGAGCCTGGCAGCTCAGACACCACATTTAATTTCACGCATATCCATACCCTTAGTCCATTTTTGGTAGATATACACCATCAGTTTGGCGCCATCTGTGGGAACGACAGTTCCTGTTACAAATATACTGATTTTTCAGTGATTGATGGTCTCTACACGAAACATGAGCAAAAGTCAGATGAATCCTCCAAGAGTGCAGAATCCCCAGGAGGTCACCAGTGGAAGACAACTGGAAAACTTCCATGATTTCGTCCCCACCGCTGAAGATGACCCACCTGCGGTGGATCCCCCTGCTAATAACGAATTAGACGCCCTTCGCCTGGTCAATCAACGCTTACTTCAACAAAATGAAGAGCTCTTGAAGCTCTTACAAGGTCCTCAGCAGGCGCAACCACCCTGGCGAGGCTCGAATGATCTTCCTCCTAGGGAACGGCAGTGCCTTGATCCCCTCAGGGAAGCAAACGAAGGAGGGGAAAGCAGTCAAGCACCTCATCAGCCGCCTAGGAGGGGAATCAATGAAGAAGCACAAAGCCAGAACGAAGGGCTGGAGATGAATGATTTCCTTCTTTTCCAACAGGAAAGAATGGAGCAATATTGGGAGCATCGCTTCAAGGATATCCAGCAAGAGCTCAGCCACATGAGAGAGGCAGTGAAGGTCAAAACCCCAGTTACAATGGATGCCCTGGTGCAACAAACGGAATCCCCATTCACTCCCGGGGTACTGCATTTCCCCCTTCCTCCGAAGTTCAGGGTACCTCAGATAGAGGTCTTTGATGGGACAAAAGACCCTGTGGATCACCTCAATACTTACAAAAACCAAATGGAGTTGCACGGATACCAGGACCCTGTGCGGTGCAGGGCCTTCGCCATCACCTTGAAGGGGTCAGCCTTGGCATGGTTCAATAGGCTCCCCTCAGCCTCGATCTCTTCTTTCAAAGAACTTTCCATTTCCTTTGTATCTCACTTCATTGGAGCTCGGATCTACAGGAAGCCGAGCTATTATTTATTAAATGTCAAGCAGAGGCCCGAGGAGAACCTGCGATCTTATGTACAGAGGTTCAATTCAGAATCCATGAAGGTGGACATCCCAGACGAAAAGTTCGCCATTACTGCCTTCATTGCAGGATTAGGAGTGCAGTCAAATGATCTAATGTTCTCTATATCAAAGAACCCTCAAGCAAGCAAGGCTGAGGTGTTAGCCAAGGCAGAAAAGTACATAAATGGTGAAGAAGCACTCCTTTCCAAAGTGGGAAGTGCTTCCTCACGAAAGGAAAAGGAAAAAGAAGAAAAGAAAAGGGACCGAAGTCCCAGGAAAGAAAAGGGGCGAGAAAGGTCTCCAAGGAGAGACAGGGATCGCTCCCCGAAGAGAAGAGGAAATGTTAGAGACCGCTTGGGCCCCATGCAGCCTGAGCTGCAACCTAGGTACGGACCTTAGCGATTCACCCCACTCACCGCCGCTGTATCCCAAGTTCTATATGAGGTCCAAAACGAGAAGTTCCTAAGGTGGCCACCTCGGATGAAGGCTGATCCAGCAAAGAGAGACCCCACAAAGTATTGCGACTACCACAGGGATCATGGTCACCATACTGATGACTGCATTCAGTTAAAGAAGGAGATCGAGTTCTTAATTCAACGAGGACAGTTGCGTCGCTTTGTGGCCCATGACAACCAGAATCGAGCTCTTCCACCGCTGCCACCTCAACAACAGGCACCTGCGCCACATCAGCAGCCTCTAGGTGAGATCAGAGTAATATCTGGAGGATTTGCGGGAGGCAGAGAATCCAGCTCAGCCAGGAAAGCGCACCTCCGACGAATCAGAGCCGAAGAAGCTCTCGAAGTACATACTGTGTCCAAAGCACCACGCTTAGACACGGCTATCACTTTTTCCGATTCCGATTTGGAGGGATGCCAATATCCCCATGATGATCCATTGGTGGTAAGAGCCGTGGTAGCTAACATGACCGTTCATCGAGTCTTGATCGATAACGGGAGCTCGGCAGACATCATTTTTGCGCCGGCATTCGACAAAATGGACATAGGAAGGGAAAAATTCGAATCTGTAAGTACTCACTTGCTAGGATTCTCAGGAGAAAGGGTGCTCCCCCTGGGCTCAATTCAACTGGTGCTCACCCTAGGTGACCCGCCTTGCCAAGCCACCACGACCGTAAAATTTCTAGTGGTTAATGCACCTTCTGCATAGAACATCTTGCTTGGAAGGCCATCCCTTAATTCTATGAGGGCAATCCCATCTGCCTATCACTTGGTCGTTAAATTTTCAACAGAGAATGGAATCGGAGTGGTCCGGGGAGACCAGCGTGTAGCAAGAGAATGCTACATGGCGTCTGTGAAGATAAAAGAGGTTGAGAACATCCAATTGGATGAACTCGACATAAGAGATGAGCTGGAAACAAGACCGATGCCATCAGAGGAACTGGAACCGATTCAGCTTGATGAGAAGCCAGAACACCTCGTGTATGTAGGGTCCAAGCTGAACAGAGAGATCAAAAGCTTTCTCATCCAGTTCTTGAAGAAAAATATATGAGTTTTTGCCTGGAAGCAAGAAGACATGGAAGACATTGACCCCTCGATCATCATGCACAAGCTCAGCGTGAATCCTACCTGCAAACCTATCAAACAGAAGCGAAGAAATTTCACCCCGGAATGCCAAAAAGCAATCAACGAAGAGGTCGGAAAACTCCTTCACGCTAAGGCAGTCAGGGAAGTTGATTACCCTACCTGGTTGGCAAATGTGGTTCTCGTCAAAAAAACCAATGGTAAGTGGCGACTGTGCATCGACTTCACTGATCTCAACCGAGCATGCCCCAAGGACAGCTTTCCCTTACCTCGAATCGATTTAATAGTGGACGCCACAGCCGGACACGAGCTCCTTAGCTTCATGGATGCCTTCTCGGGTTACAACCAAATCAGGATGGATCCTAATGACCAAGAGAAGACCTCATTTGTGACTGAACATGGAACATACTGTTATCAGGTCATGCCTGTTGGATTGAAAAATGCTGGAGCCACTTACCAGCGGTTGGTGAATAGGATGTTCCAAAAGCATATAGGTGCATCCATGGAAGTTTACATCGACGACATGTTAGTAAAGTCACTGAAAGCAGAGCTCCACATCGAGCACCTAGCTGAATCATTCCAGATCCTAAATGAATACAAGATGAAGCTCAACCCTGCGAAGTGTGCATTCGGGGTCTCGGCAGGAAAGTTTCTGGGTTTTATAGTTAGCAGCCGAGGAATTGAAGCTAACCCAGAGAAGGTTAGGGCGGTGTTAGATATGCAGTCACCATCCAACACAAGGGAGGTACAACGCCTGACAGGTAGAATAGCTGCCTTGAGCCGTTTTGTGTCCAGGTCAAGCGATAAGTGCCAACCATTCTTTCAAGTCTTGAAGAAGGCGTTCCAGTGGGATACCAAATGCGAAGAAGCATTCAAAGCCTTAAAAAATTACATGAGCTCCCCCCCTGTTTTGGTGAGCCCTTTAGAAAGGGAAGTCCTTACTCTCTACCTGGCAGTTTCAGATTTTTCAACAAGCGCAGCGCTGGTTAGGGAGAGAGACAGAGCTCAGCAACCAGTCTACTATTGCAGCAGAGCTCTGAGGGGGGCGGAGGAGAGATATCCAAAGATGGAGAAACTCGCTTTAGCTTTGGTTACAACAGTTAGGAGACTCAGGCCCTATTTCTAGGCTCATACTATCGAGGTCCCAACAGACCAGCCGATGAAACAAGTGCTACATAAGCCAGAATCTTCTGGAAGGTTAGTAAAATGGGCCATAGAGCTCAGTGAATTTGATATCAGATATAAGCCAAGGACTGCCATCAAAGGGCAAATTTTGGCAGATTTCATCGCAGAATTCACAGCAGCAGCACCTATGGAGATCACAGAGTTAGTACTCGACCTCCCCATATGGAGGCTTTCAGTGGATGGAGCTTTCATTGCTCAGGGAAGCGGTGCAGGTATGATCCTGACCTCTCCAGATGGAATAGATGTCGAGTATGCCCTTAGGTTTGGGTTTAAGGCTTCAAATAACGAGGCAGAGTATGAAGCTGTCATCGCTGGGCTCAATCTTGCTCATTCTATGGAAGCAGAACAACTGGAGATCTGCAGTGACTTTCAACTAGTGGTGAAACAGATAGAGGAATCCTACTAAGCGAGGGGCGAAAAAAATGATCCTTTACCTCAGAAAGGTACGAGAACTAATTAAGAAGTTTGTGCAGGTTAAGGTCAGACACGTTCCCAGAACAGAGAATTCACGAGCAGATGCGTTGGCAAGGTTAGCAACCGCCTCACAAGAAGACTTGGATAGGCTAATACCAGTGGAGCACCTTCCAGAACCTTCAGTAAGCATTGAAAAGGAAGAAATGCTACCAATCGTAGCTCAGCCGAGCTGGATGGACCCTATCATAGAATACCTACAGAAAGGAACCTTGCCAGACGATGCTAAGGAGGCCTCCAAGCTAAGAACCAGGTCAGCCAGATTTTCTGTGATGCAAGGAAATCTGTACAAACGAGGATTTTCAGCACCTCTCCTTAAATGCGTGGGAGATGAAGACACCAATTATATACTTAGAGAAGTACATGAGAGAATATGTGGCAATCACATCGGAGCTCGGGCCTTGGCAGGAAAAACGCTGAGGCAAGGGTATTATTGGCCCACCATGCTCAAGGATGCCACCGAATTGGTCAGGAAATGCAAGACTTGCCAAGAGCATGCCAACATTTCTCATTGTCCGCCCGAGCTGTTAACCTCGGTGGTAAGCCCGTGGCCCTTCCAGCAGTGGGGTTTGGACATACTTGAACCCCTTCCCACCGGTATGGGACAATGCAAGTTTGCTATCATTGGAGTAGATTACTTCACCAAGTGGGCGGAGGTCGAACTTTTGGCAGCAATCACCGAACAAAAGGTCCAAAGCTTCGTTTGGAAATCTATAGTTTATAGGTTTGGGGTTCCCAGAGCAGTCGTATCTGACAATGGAAAGCAGTTTGATAACTCAAAATTTAGAAGGTTTTGTGTTGAGCTCGGACTAAAGAACTACTTCTCAGCTCCCGCACATCCTCAATCCAATGGACAAGTAGAGGTCACAATCAGAACCATAAAGGCAGCTCTGAAAACTAAACTAGAAGACCTAAAAGGCATGTGGGTGGAATACATCCCTGAAGTATTGTGGGCCTACAGGACCACCGCCAGATCTGCAACTCAGGAAACCCCGTTTGCTTTGGCTTTAGGAACCGAGGCAGTGGCGCCTGTCGAGGTAGGGCTCCAATCGCCTAGGGTGGAGTTTGCAGATGCCAAACGCAATGATGAATCTCTCCTATTGAACCTCGATCTCTTGGATGAAAAGAGAGACAGAGATCTGCACCGTGTCCAAATTTACCAAAGGAAAACCAGAAGATACTACGACAGGAAGGTAAGGCACAGAAGTTTCAAAGTTGGAGACTTGGTGCTTAGGAGACTTCTACTTGCGAAGAAGGATCCCACACATGGGAAGCTGGGACCCAACTGGGAAGGACCCTATATCATATCAAGGGTAATCAGACCAGGAAACTACGAGCTGCAAACAGAGGAAGGAAAGATCCTACCTCACTCTTGGAATGCCGAGCACCTTAAGAAGTTCTTTCAGTAAGTTTTCCTTGTAATAGAGCTATTTTCAATAAAAATAAACGAGTCTTTTATTCATCCTCATATGGTTTCCAAAGTAAATAAATATATAACAAGCATATATGAAACAAGCTCTACAGCAAATGATAAGCTTCTAAGCTTATAAAATTCAAGATGAGCTCTTCAGCTCATAAACAAACGATAAGCTTCTAAGCTTATAAAATTAAAGATGAGCTCTTCAGCTCATAAACAAACGATAAAGCTTCTAAGCTTATAAAATTCAAGATGAGCTCTTCAGCTCATAAACAAACGATAAGCTTCTAAGCTTATAAAATTCAAGATGAGCTCTTCAGCTCATAAACAAACGATACGCTTCTAAGCTTATAAAGTTCAAGATGAGCTCTTCAGCTCATAAACAAACGATAAGCTCCCAAGCTTACATAATTCAGAAGAAGCTCCTTAGCTCATCAGATAAAGGATGAGCCCCTCAGCTCATACACAAACATGCACGTTCAAGCAAAAAGATCTGATATTCGAAGAATTCAACAGTACAAGCGTTCAAGAAAATATAAAGAGAAACAGAGTTTGACATTGATCAGTAAAGAAAGGGAGTACAAGGAAGCAGAACTCCTAATCCTTCTTAAGCTGCGACTTCAGCTCGGCAACTTCCTCCTTCAGGCGAGCATTCTCCTCCTTCAGCTCATCCCTTTCTTGTTCAGCCTTGTAGAGTGAGTCAAGAAACTTCTGACCTGCTGGGGTAAGAAAAATAGTGGAAAGAGAGTCAGGAGAAAAGGAGCCATCCCTCTTACGCTTCTTTGAACTCGCACCAGTGTCCCCCTCCTCGTCAGAATCCCCTTCCTCGTGAAAATCAGAGAAAGAGGTCCAGGAAGAGTAGGGAACAGAGGAAAATTCATATTCAGTAGCCTCAGCCCCAAGCAAATAAAGGTTTGCACTCGTCATCAACTCAGAATAAGTCCTAGGCTCCACAAGCCGCAACTCGTCAATATTCATCATCTCTGGCACATCCAAATCAGGTGGACCTGCGCAACAAGAATATAATAAGAATATGTCTTCAAAAAAAAAAAATTATTATTCAAGAGAGCTCGGCTCGAGCTTACCAATGCGAGAGA
The DNA here is from genome assembly GCA_951799425.1 of Ilex aquifolium. Taxonomy (NCBI): domain Eukaryota; kingdom Viridiplantae; phylum Streptophyta; class Magnoliopsida; order Aquifoliales; family Aquifoliaceae; genus Ilex; species Ilex aquifolium. The sequence continues at coordinate 11,466,428 of OX637405.1, forward strand.
AGCTCTTCCAGGACCGTGGAATCCTAGCATCACGACAGCGCACCTCAGGGGACCACCAAGACTCCCCAGAAGCAAAAAAGAAACGTTTAGACCACCCTTTAGGATTGGAAGGAAGGCCTAGAACCAAAGGAGGTGAGTTAAAGTGCCTCCAACGAAAAAAGCTGAAGTAGGGGGCATCGTCTTCCTCGATCTCGAAGAAGTAAAGGAACTCGACAACAGAAGGGAACCTACCGCTGCCATACAGGCGCCAGAACAGGAAAAAGCTCACCATAGCAGCCCATCCTCGTGGGAAAATGCGAGAAGGTCATATAGACCATAATGGGCAAGAACTCACCCGATAGCCGGATGAATGGGAAGGCGAAGTCCAATGTCCATTGCACCCTCAAAAAGGCAGACTTCCCCTCGAGAAAGGTAGTTGCAGGGCTCGTCAGAGGTAGGAACTCGCAGAGGTAAATCTAGGTCAGGGAAGAATCGCTTCTTGATAGCTACCAAATCAGAAGGCTCTAGGGTCGAAGGAGACAAGTAGCGACAATGCCACTTCCATTCGATTCCGAAGGAAGTGCGTTCCTTAAACAGAGAAGAAGCGGAGGCAGCCATTAAGGATTGCGGCGAAAAAAGAGGGTAACCACGAAGGATCAAGAAGAAACTCAGAAGTATTTTTGGCAAAAGAGAAAGAAACTCAGCAGATGTTAGGAGACTTAAAGAGGATTGTAAGTTTTTAGGAAACCAAGAGCCACGCGAAGGGCAGAGTCAGCGGTCTTTTTGGTTTCCTAATTAATAAAGGTGGTTACGGTTATGGAAAACAGTTGGGAAAAGGCGGGAAAAGGAGTCAGTACAAGATTACCCCTCCTAATGCACTCAAAAAAATGGAAAATAGGCCTGACCCAGCCTAAACAGAATATTCATCGTACTTCTTTGAATTGAGCTCAGCTGGGCTGGCAGTCTGGCGTCTCCATAGCAAGTCTTTAAGACCTCCAATTTCAAGAACCATGCTCACATCAGGATGATGAGTTCCTGATAAGTTCCTTAAAACCCGGCAACTCGTATAATCATTAATCTTGCTTTAAGAAGTACTGAAGTACTTCTCAAAGCATTGGGGACGAGAGGAACAAAAAGCAAAGGAAAACAACTATACAACTATGTTTCAAAGCAAACCCAGAAAGCTCATCGCAACACATCACATTTCAAAAATAAAAGTTGTATTTCAGAAACAAGGATCAAAGGTACATTAAATACAAGTTTGCAGTTGCAAAAAAAAAACACTAAGTCTCTGAAGGTGGATTTTGAAGTTCAACAGAGCAAGCCTCAGTAGCAGGAGTAGAGCTCGGAAGATCAGCAAGCAAGGACTCGGGGGTCAGAGGAGTAGTAGTTTCAAGGGTGCTGGCCCCAGGAACCTCTGCCCCGTCACCTGACAATTCTTGATTAAGAGCCCTGGACACGAGGGCAACAGAGAAGGGATTGGTACATGGAATAGCCGGAGAAGCAGACACACCCTGGATCGAGGCCTCAGCCGGAGGAACCGAGGTGTCTCCCTCTTTATCAGAGTCAGATTCTTCCATTTCTTCCTTAGTGGGGATAGGGAAGTTGAAGTCCAGATCTGGAAAAACTTTGATTGCCTTGCGCCTAAAGGCAAGCCACCCAGTAGCCCACAAGGTGGTGGCATCATCCTTCAGCTCTGCCACCTTGTTGTCCCTCTGTCTGACCAGATCTTTCTGCCCCTCAAGCTCCTCGCAGAGCTTACCATTGGCCTCGTTTAGAGTGAGGTACTCCTGCCTTGCCTGCATAAGGGAATTTTTGGCGTCAAAGGCCTCTTGGCTAGCCTTGGTCCACGCCTCAGTCTTGAGCTCCAGATCCTCCTTGGTTATCCGTAGCTCATCTTGAGCTTTCTTTTCCCCTTCCTCAGCTCTGACCTTAACGGTTAAAGTATGCTTGAGGTCAGAAGCTTGCTTCACTACTTGCTCCTCAAGTCTTTGCACCGGAGCCCTGAGGTCCTCGTTTTCAATGGACAACTCAGTAACTTTGACCTCATACGCCTTCAGAGCCTTAACAGAGCGCTCATAAGACCGAATCCGGTGCAATAAACCTTTCGCATGGAAGGCAGCTTGGAGATATAAAGGAAGTTCAGCAAGTAGCGTAAAGCTATTAAACGAGGGTAAATAGAGATGGAAAAGTGCTAGTACTTACAGCAGCTGCTCCCTGAAGAGCTAAGGCGATGGATTCCTCGAGGGGCACAGAAGCGGCCTTCAGGACGTCAGATTCAGAAAAAATAGAAGAAATAGCTCCCGCAGCGAGATCCATGTTATCGAAGTAAGAATCTTCATCTTCCTCTTTGGATTTTCCCCCTTTCTCAACCATCTTCCCTGAAGCACTGTACGTGAAAGTGCCGGGTTGGAGATCGGGGATCAGTCTCAAAGCCTTCTCGACCTCAGAAGAGGAGGGGGAAGCCTGACCTCCCACTTGAGCTTGAACCAACGCAGGTTGAGCCTCTGAAGGGGAAGAGGTGGCTGCAATCTGAGGAGTGTCGGATAAGGAAGGCAGTGCCTTGGTGGGAACCAGTTCTTTAGCGGATGACGAGGGTGAAGACATCTCCAATCTTGGAATTTTAGCCCGGGTGATAGGGCCGCTCCCAGAGCTGGCCTGGGCCTTTCGCTTGCCAGATTTACCGCTCTTCATCAATTGCTCAACCTTAACCTGGAGCTCTTTAGGAGTAGACTTCATGGTGGAGGGACCTGGGAGGTCTGAGTTGAATCAGGAGATATAAAAAAAAAAAGGAGAAGGAAAGAAAATGAAAGAGGAGGAGAAAGAAAGTGATAATGATACTACCTTCTTCAGCGCCTACAGCAGATATTGGAATTGCTAAGGTCGCCGGGGGGGGGGCTCAGACCTAACTCCACCAGATATCGAGGCTCGATGAGATCAGCGTATCTCTCTGGCTTGATTTTTCCCAATTTCAATAGCACCCTGTTATCTTCAGGGCTGAGCTCAGACCGACCACCTAAAAAAAAAATGTAAGTAAGAACAAAGCAAGAGGCTCATAAGTTCCAGATTAAAGCTCAGCCAGCTTGAGTAAAGACTCACCCAAGTTTTCTGGTCTAAACCAGGCCGTAGGGATACCAAGAGTATCAGTTTTATCAGTAGGATTATACTCCCAGTTGGTACCCCCAACAAAAAAAAGTGATTTTTCCACCCTTTATGAGAAGTTGGGAGGTCAGTAATAATCTTCCTAGCAGCGTTTCGCTTAGAGATATACAGAAAGCCTTCAGAAGAGGTCAGCTTGACATTGAAAAGTTCCATAAGCAGAGAAATGCTAGGAACTCCGAGTTTATGCTTGTTAAAGATGACTAAAAGGCCTACCATAACGCCATAGAAATTGAGGGAGAGCTGGGAAGGGCATACATTGAAGTGCTGCAGAACAACCTTGATAAATGGGTGCAGGGGAAAGCGAAGGCCGTTCTCAAAAGCAGCAAGGAAGAAGTAGACCCTCTTACGCACTTGTTCTACGTAATAGATGGACTTATCCGGGCACCAGGGTTCTACTCCAGGAGGAAAACCGTATCGAGCTTTGTAAGCTCTCATCAATGCGGAGGCCTCTCTACTATAGCCCACAGACTCAGTATGCCTAAAGGCAGCCCCCAGGTATGAAGATTTATCAGCAACCCCAAATCCACTCACCTTGCCCTTACCTTTGTCAGGCTTGGGGGGCACGGGAGAAGATGTAGAAGGGGGCTCCTCAGTGCCGACCTCGGCTTCCACAGCCTCCACACCAGGAAAATTGTCAATCTCATCACCTACATCCCCTAAATCGGTGTCCTCAGACCGATCGCCTAGTAGGGAAACAGAGGAACGAGTAGCACCAGAAGAGGCAGACATGATTGGGCAAGAAAAGGGAAGATTAAAGGAACGATAAAGGGAGGGAACACTAATCAAACTCTCTCTAATAACCCTAGGGTCAGCACAATAGCTCCCAACAACAAGTATGTACACAATAGAGCTCCAGTCCACAAAATGAGGAAGAGGGGATAGACAACAATCACGATTCCAGCAATAAAAGAACCGAAAAGACAAAAAACGTAATAACCACCTCGAACTCGAGGGATCCAGAACGAGGAAAGATGCGAAAAGGGGGCAAAAAGAGCGTACCTAGTTAGGAGAGAGCAACGAACAACAATCCGGGGCCAAATCAAAAAGGGAAGCGCTGTGAGTCCTCGAATCGAACACAGGAAAACCGATTTTGAGTAAGAATCAGAAAGTTTTGAGACAGAAAGCCGAGGATTCGCGGAAGCAAGAAGTTCGAAGGGCAGAGAAGAAGTTGAACAGTGGGAAAATGCGGTTCAGAACAGCCGTTTGGGTATTTAAAGCTTGAAAGATGTGGGCTGGAACGTGCGCGGGAATCATAGCATAGAAGGGATGAATCTAAAAAGTTAGGATAGGGGAAGCTATCATGGACATTTTGAACTTCCGAAAGCATTATAACAAACTAGTTGATGATACTTAAAATAAACCCCAAACATGAGCTCAGGAAATGAGCTCAGCTCGGGAGCTCGGAGAAGAAAAGCAGAGCTCATCCAAGCCATAGTCAGAGCTCGTCCAGCCAGTATTGGAGCTCCCCCGAGCAAGATAATAGGGGAAAAGATGAGGAGACAACAAGATGATATAGGACACCTCCGAAGTAGAAGCCAAGCTAGAACCGAGGCATAAAACTCTTAACCAATCAAGATCATCTCCTTATATTAAGGAGGATTCCATGGTAGAAGGCGAAGATCTCGGGATATAGACCGTTAAAGCCAAGTCATATGGAGTTTAGGTAACTCCGGGATTAAAGACAGAGAGGGAGGAAGATCCCTTCATTATAGGAAGTAAAATCGGATTAGAGGTAAGCAGGAGGCTATAAAAGGGGGGTAGGCCTCCATTGAAGGGGAAGTAGGCAGTAAAGCCCTGACAAACCCTAATTCCCTCCTCACTGCGCTGTAACATGCTCAATACAATCAATAAGAAAAGAGGAGCAAGAGACTCCATTGCAAAGTGGACTAGCCGAGCTCTCAGGCCGGTGAACCACTGTAATTCCGTTGTGTTATCTCCCTTTCCTCAATTCCCTTAAACATCTACTAGTATTGTTTGGCACGAGCCTGGCAGCTCAGACACCACATTTAATTTCACGCATATCCATACCCTTAGTCCATTTTCGGTAGAGGGATAGAAGTTGATCCAGATCTGATTAAGGCTTTGCAAGCAATTAAGAAGCCTTCATCAATCAAGGAAGTCCAGAGGTTAACAGGCATGGCTGTGGCCCTTAACCGATTTATCAGTCGATCTTCAGACCGATGCAGACCCTTCTTTTAGTTGCTTAGGGCAGGTTGGGCTTACCACTGGCATGATGAGTGTGATAAGGCCTCGATGACTTGAAAAGCTACCTCCGGACACTTCCTTTACTCTTCACTCCTTCGCAGGGGGAATAGCTTCGACTCTATTTAGCTGTGTCCGAAAACGCTATAAGTGGAGCGTTGTTACGGGCAGAAGGGACGGAACATAAGCCTATCTATTTTGTAAGCAAGACTTTATTGGGGGCAGAATAACTTCTCACAAGTTGAATCACTATTTCCAAGCACACACCACTGCGATAATCACTAGGCACCCCTTGAGAAATGTACTTGGTAAGGCGGATCTCTCTAGTCGCATTGCAAAAAGGTCACTTGAGCTGGGGCAGTATGACCTCAAATTCATTCCAAGAACAAAAATTAAAGCACAAGTCCTAACTGACTTCATAGCAGAGTTTACGTATGAAATACCAAAAGAACAGGTAATGGCATAGAGCTTGGCTCTCAGGTCCTAGCCTTGGGAGTTACAAGTTGATGGATCCTCGACTCGGAAAGGATTAGGAGCCGGTATTGTCTTGTTCTCCCCTCGTGGGGAAGTCTTGGAGCAGGCTCTCCGGTTGGGGTTTTCTGCCACCAACAATGAGGCTGAGTATGAAGCATTAATCTTTGGTGTACGGGCTGCATTGAGACTGGGGGCATAAGAGTTGACTATATACTCCGATTCTCAATTCGTGGTTAACCAACTATCCGGGGAGTACAACGCCCGTTCAAACACAATGACCTCATACCTAGAGAAGGCAAGGGACTTGCTTGGACAGTTGAAGTCCTACAAGGTAATCCAGATCCCAAGAGACCAGAATGAACACTCAGATGCTCTTGCTACTCTAGCTTTCGCTGATAAATAAGGTTTAAAGCGAACGATTGAGGTAGAGTATCTCGAGAAACCAAGTATACATGAGGACCCAATAAAGGTCAATTGCGAGGAACAAGCATCAAGTTGGATGGACCCTATTGTCCAATATCTTAAGAATGGGACTCTCCTAGAAAATAAGAATGAGGCAAGACTCATCGTCTCAAAGTCAGCCCATTACTGGTTGTCACCGGATCATAAGCTCTACATGGGGTCTTTCTCAGGGCCGTACTTGTTATGCGTCCACCCTAGTAAAGTGGAGTATCTACTCTACGAGATCCATGAAGAAGTGTGCGGTGCCCATACTGGAGGAAGAAGCCTTGCCCTAAGGGCCATCTCACAGGGGTATTGGTGGCCATATATGCAGAAAGATGCACAAGTATACGTCAAGAAGTGCGACAAGTGTCAAAAGTTTGCTACTATACCTCGACAGCCAGCAAGTGAACCCACTCATGAGCCCTTGGTCATTCGCTCAATGGGGTCTCGACATAGTAAGTTCCCTTCCTCGGGCTCCATCCAACAAAAGATATCTCATCACTACAACTGACTATTTCACAAAATGGATTGAGGCCAAGCCCCTCTCCAACATCTGTGACATTGATACCAAGAAATTTATATGGGAGAATATAATCACAAAGTATGGAATTCCTTACGCCCTTATGTCTAACAACGACACTCAATTTGATAGCTCAGTTTTCAAAGAATTCTGTTCAGGATATGGGGTCCGCAATTATTATTCATCTCCTGCTTACCCTCAATCAAATGGGCAAACTGAAGGTTCAAATAAGGTCATCATTGACGGTATCAAAAAAAAGCTTGAAACAGCCAAAGGAAGGTGGGTGGAGCAACTTCCAATGGTGCTTTGGGCTTACCGAACAACCCCAAGGCGTTCTACTGGAGAGACGTCTTTCTCTCTCTCATAAGGTACAGAGGTCGTTATTCCTCTTGAAGTAAGTTTACCAACTATAAGAACCTAGGTCTATAAGCAAGGTAACAATGATTAAACCCTTGAACATAACTTCGATTTTATTGAAGAAAGAATGGACCAAGCAATGGTTCGGCTGATAGCATATCAACAGGAGTTAGCTAGATCTTACAACAAGAAGGTCAAAGAAAATAGTGTCACACCTGGCGACCTGGTTCTTCGTAAGGTTCTCGCTCAAACTAAGGACCCTACGGATGGCAAGCTGGGCCCTAACTGGGAAGGACCTTATAGGGTCGCAACACGAGCAGGGACAGGAGCCCACAGACTGGAGGAACTCGATGGCAAACCAGTTCGCTGACCTTGGAATATCATACACCTTAGAAAGTTTTACTTCTTGGTAGTAATATTTTATCATTACCATAAGTCTACAACGACATTTGTTCTAGGTTATCAATAAAGAGAAGCTTGTTCTTTACAACTCTAAGCACTCTTAAAGCCAACCTCCACGGTTGCACTCTTAAAGTCAACCTCCACGGTTGCACTCTTAAAGCCAACCTCCACGGTTGCACCTCTGAAAGCCAACCTCCATGGTTGCACTCTTAATGCCAACCTCCACGGTTGCATTCTTAAAGCCAACCTCCACGGTTGCATTCTTAAAGCCAACCTCCACGGTTGCACTCTTAAAGTCAACCTCCATGGTTGCACTCTTAAAGTCAACCTCCATGGTTGCACTCTTAAAGTCAACCTTCATGGTTGCACTCTTAAAGCCAACCTCCATGGTTGCACCTTCTAAAGCCAACCTCTAAGGTTGCATCCCTTACGCCAACCTCCACGATTGCAATTCAAAGACTTAAGAAAAAAAAAAACTTACCTGCGAGGACCACGAATACACAAAACTTTCCAAGGGGGTGTATAAGGACTTAAAAACCTCATTGTAACTATGCCTCCTTATCCTACGGATGTCAAGTGTAGCGGAGCAGGCACACAAGAAAGTAACTTTAAGAAAGCCCAGTTTATACCTCATTTAATTTACTCCATTAAAGGAGGTATGGGGGCAATTGTAGGACAGAGGTCAGTTATTGACCTCCAGTAAAGCACCAGAGAGGTGCCGCCCATAGCAAGCCTCAAGGCGTCACCCACCACAGCAGCGCCCAAGGTGTCTGCCCAGCCTCTTGGTGTCGCCCAAGGCACCCGCCCGGCCAGCTTCTTGGCGTCGCCCAAGGCACCCTGCCAGCCTGCAAACATCGCCAGTAGTGCCCCAGGGCACTGCCCAGCTAGCTGCCCCGCCTCCAGCGTCACTTGCACCTGGCGCCACCACGCCCCTGGCCCAGCTTGACTCAGGACCTAGAGTCCTAGCAAAACTCCACTCCGAGTATCAAGTGAATATTGTTAAACAAAATCTCCCATCGAGCATATCCATTTTTACAAGTCAGGACTCAACGTCCTAGTATGATTCTACCTTGAACATCTAGGGGATTGGTGATGAGGTATATTCTATCATAACCTAGAGTTCGATTTTAGTTGGAACACTGCTTCCTATATCTCTATAAATAAAGATTATGGGTACTAGCTATGTCATTCAATCTTAGCCTATTCACCGTACACACTTTTCTTCGACTTGCTTACTAACTTAAGCATCGGAGTCCGTTTGGCCCCCTTTGACCATCGTTCATCTAGGCGTTCTCTTGTCTTGCAAGTTCACCAAGACATCTTCGCCATCATCTCTGTCCGTATGAGGTGGTGACCCTTAACATGGATTTATCCCTGCACAATTATGAATTATCATCATCTTCAGGCCTTGATCTTTCATATGGGTAGTAGTCAGTGTTGTTTATTGATCTCAAGCTCGGTTTATATCATAATTTTTATTCTAAAAAAAAGGTCGTACGGCTGTATAAAGTCATCGTCCATACAATTTTATCCTTATTTTGAAGAAAATAATATTTGTGCTCAAACTAATAATTGTTCTAAGTACTTGTTTGGGTCATAATATCACATCATTTTGTAAAGTACTTAATGTAATGCAGTATCAGATAGAGGTACTGACATGGTATTTAGAGCTGACAATCATGTTGTGTTAAACAAATCGTGTTGGGTTAAACGGGATCTTGTTCAAAATCACTCAACTTGTACACGATTTGCTTATTCAATGGCTAAAAATTGCAAAAACTGAACACGTCCCACTTATTTCACGGATTATCCAACACGACCCGTATACCCGTCAAATGAGTAAAGGGTTTGAACCATTTATTGTATTTTTTCTCTTCAACCCTCTTTCTCTAGAAAAACTATAGGCCTCTAATCCCATGAAAGAGTATAGAATTATGTTATTTTATTATATGTATAGGTGAAAAAAATTGGTGTATGCGTCGTTGTAAAACCGCAGGCAGTGTCGCATGTGTTGTCCAAGTTGCAGCTCGCTTTTCTTGTCTGACATTGTCTTTTTTCTACTGACGAACTGCGCTAGGCTGGGAATATACTGTGGGCTTACAAATTAAAATTGAACAAGTTCTACAAATAGGTCATGCCTAATATTTAAATGCGTAAACGAGTTGATATATTTTATCCGACCACGGCTTGTGTAATAGGCAGGTCTGGCAAATGCACCCATTTATGATCAGAATCTGTTATAATTAAACTCAAATTCGTTAATTTCGAGTCGAGGGATTAGATCATGTTGCATTTTGCCAAGCCTAATGGTATTATTATTTAATAAAAAATTTAAAAAATAAATCAAGTGAATCCTAATTCTTTATATGTAATAGTTATTACATTTTATAAATAGACAATTATTGGATTTTGTGAGGTTCACCAGTCCATTTGTTTCTTTTGGATTGTCACACTGTAATATTTCTGAGGTGCTATCACTGTTAAATTAAATATTTTATCTATTAATTTATTCACCAAATAAAGCTCATCTCAATCAGCCAAACTCAATATCAAAACCGACTTCCGATCCACCCGAACAAAACGATATCTCCTCAACTGAACCCAACACACACTCTCATCACAGTCACTCTCTCAGGTCAGCTTCTTTACATGCTCTACCATCCTCAGCTCTCTCTCTCTCTCTCTCTCTCTCTCTCTCTCTCACACACACACACACCCACCACACGTTGTTAGAATTTGTCAATTTGATTGTTCTTTGATCGAGTAGAATAGGATATTGAGATTCCATGTTTACACGATAAGATCGAGTTTTGTATTTCAGTCGCAGAGATTCGTTGATTCGTTTTTCTTTTTATTTTTTTCTCCCTTTGAGTAGTTTTTTGGCAAGTGGAATTTGAAATACATCTCAACTAAAGAAAGTGAATAAAGTGTTTTAATATAAAGTAAATACATAGTGAATTATTTGTCTAATTCAATCTCTATGGCAACACGTACTTAGGCGAGAAAAGATTTGAGAAAAAAACAATTTTTTATTGCAAAACTCGACTTGTGCGAAGGTTTCTTTAAGTAAATTAAAAACATAACACCAGAAAAGGAGGATATAATGAGCCTTTTTTTGGATAATATATACAAAATTAAAGAAAGTTTAAAGCAATGTAATTGAAGAGATACAAAGAAAAATATTAGTAAACAATGAGTACAAAAGGTAACAAGTAAATAGAACACATTTCTTCACGAGACACCTTTTTTGGGTATTGCTTTGAGGGGAACTAGTTTTTGCATAGTTATTCCCATTTTTTCTTTCATGTCCATAGTTTCGGGAGTCATGTAGTTATCAAGCTCCCAATCAAAAGATTGTAACAAGCTGGCTACCACAAGGTTAACCACTCTATAACCTAACGACAAGCCTACACACATTCGTCTACCAGATCCAAATGGAATCAACTCAAAATGTTGCCCCTTGTAATCAATATCAGAGCCCAAAAACCTTTCAGGCTTGAAACACAAGGGGTCATCCCATGAATCGGGGTCCCTTCCAATAGCCCATGCATTTACAAGCACTTGTGTGTTTTTGGGTATGAGATACCCCATGTAATTTGTGTCTTCAATTGTGTTTCGTGGAAGAAGTAAAGGAACAGGTGGATGTAATCGAAACGTTTCCTTCACAACTGCCTGCAAATACAAAAGGTCATCCATGTCACTCTCTTTAACCTTTTTGTTAGGTCCGATGACTTGATTAAGCTCTTCTTTGACCTTTTTCATCGACCGAGGGTTGCGTAATAGCTCTGTCATTACCCATTCGATTGTGAAGCTTGTTGTTTCTGATCCAGCAAAATACATTTCCTACACCATCAAAACTTTGGTTAATGCATATGATTTACCTAGACTAGAATATATATGGTTTTTACAAGGACTTCATGTACTTGCAAGCATTACTAATATGTTACCAGTATGAGGATATTCACGTTTGTCTCTGAAAACTTATGAGGCCCTTCTTTTCCGTCACCTTCGTACTCTAACAACACATCTAAGAAGTCTTTTTTCACATTCTCTCTTCCTAATTGCTTCTCATGAACTCTTTCGTTGACAAACCCACTGATAACTTTCATCAATCGTCCCGTGTCTCGAACCATATTCTTCTTGATCCTTTGTGGGTCGAGCCATTTCAAAAATGGCACAAGATCTGCCAAATTAGGCTTCATGGCCCATTCCATGAACTTGTTCATGCCTTCGAGTAACTCCCGTCTTTCCTCGGACTTCATTTCCCTTGAAAATATGAGGTTGCTAACCACATTAAAAGCCATGAGGTAAGTGAACTTAATTAGTTCCACTTCCCCTGATCCTCCACGACCACGAGACGCTACTGCTTCTTCCTCTATCCACTCGATCATATTGTCAATGCACTTTTGTCTAATTGGAGCTGACTCATGGATTCGTTTGTTGATGAATAGCTCCATTGTGTAGAGTCGTCGTAGTATGCGCCAGTAGGCACCATACTTGGTCACAGACATTGCACTTTCACTGTAGCCGAAGGCCTTTATTGCCTCATTGTCCTTGCGGTCAGCGAAAGAAAGGTCGTGGTTCTTGAATAGTATGGCGGCAGCCTTGGCAGACTGTATGACCATGGTGTTCAATGGACCTAGCTTGAGCCAAAGAACGGGTCCATATTGGGGTCGAAGTTTGTAGAAGGACTCGTGAGGCATTTTTCCTATATCAAATATATTGCCAACAATCGGCCATCCTGGAGGCCCCGGTGGTCGTTTAGTATAACCATTCCTGGCCTTTATCCAGCTATATAATAAAAGAAGAGCAGCTAACAAAGAAACACTTAAACAGGTAAGGAAACTATAAGACCACTCCATTATCTGAGTTTTGAGCTCTCTTAAGAGCTCACCTCTCTACTTTTTATGCTACCAAGTTGAATATTGTCTATATATAATGAATTGTCTTTAATAGTTCAACCAATCAAAATGAAGTCTGTTGAGATAGATACTTCATTGGTATATGGCAGAAAATCTTAAATTGGGTAAACTTGAAATGTATTAGGTAAGATCCAAATCTATTATTTTATGGAATAATAAAGATATGGCTACCTCATCTTACCAATTTTATTTATCATGTCTGACAATACAGCCAGCATCATTTTGTATTCTTATTTCCTATCGTTGACCTAGGTATCTTGCAAGCCTTGGAGTATTACAATATATATTTTGTTATGCTTTCTTAATCGTTTTGTTGTACAACAGAATGCAATACTTGAAAATTTACTTAAGGAAGTGTGTTTGTGTGTTTCTTTAATTATCTTTCGAATCACATGGAGTGAAAGTTATTTGGTCTGCCACATGACAACTTGGTGAATGGTTTATGTTGATTAGGTGTATGGTTAATAAACTAATCGTTTCGTGTTCCTAAAGTTGTGTATCATATTTGGCTCACTGGTGTGGTGCTGCTCGATTGGTGAGGAGCGTTGGATTCAGAAAGTTAGTAGATATAAAGCTTTGCGTAAACCTTTAAACTCCATAAAATGGAAATCTAAGAATACAAACATATATAGTTAGGGGGTAGTAATAGCTATGAGTAATGCTACACTGACCAAATTTTGGGATCAAATTTGGAGCCCAAATGACATGGCAGCATATCATTTGGAGTATTTATTGGGGCCCAAATGACATGACACCAAATAAAGAAGCCCAAGTCAGCTGCCATGTCATTTGGGCTTCAAATTTGGTCCCAAAATTTGGTCAGTGTAGCATTATTCGTAATAGCTAATACTAGTATAACGAAGGACAGCGCAAGTGATAACAGAGGCGAGCTGTAAACGCAAAAATCTTGAGTTCGAATTTTGGCAATCTCTTGGGACCAGGTCATGACAGATTTATCCCTCGTGAATATCCTAGTGCCAACATAGATTGTCTATTTTTGACCGGATTAGAGAGAGAATTAGTCGATGTACTCATAAACTGACCTAAACACCTTTGATCGTTGACAAAAAACTAAAAGAAAATACATTTTGTAACTCTTTGTCACAGAAAATCCTATTTCCCACAAATTGCCGAATCTCAACATTATGCCTTTTATCGTTTGCTAAAACAAATGGGGGTTGTTTGGTAAGGGGGTATGAGGGAGTTTGGTAAGATGGGTTTGGAAAAAATAGTCCAAAGGATTCTCAAACATCATGTTTGGATTGAAAATTCAATCCTGGGATCCTAAACCCGACCCATAGCTGGCCCGAATATTAAACTCATGATCATGAGTTTCGTCAAACCTCGAGGGGGGTGGGTTTGAGAAGATGGGTTAAGAGGTTAAAAATACAAAAAACAATTGTACCCCTTAACATGGATATAAATTAGGGAAATTAAGAGGCCGGTCCCCCTCTATGGACTTGTTTGGACTTAAATCCGTCAAGGAAATTTATTTGTTATAAAGTCCATTTTTTGTCAATTTTACCATACTATCTCTTCCCTTTAGAAGTGAAATAAAACTAAAAATTAAAAACTCATAAATCTTAGAAGTTTGACTAACATTAAAATATTTTCTCTCTCATCTCTATATATATCCATATATAGGTTAAGAATTTGACTAACATTAAAATTTTTCCTCTCTCTTATCTATCTATATCCATATATATGTTAGGTGTATATATATATATAAAATAAAGTAGAGCGAAGTTTGAATCCAAAAGACAAAGAGATGTCCAGATCGTTTTGAGACAAAACATAAACAAATCTAACGGACAAAATAATCTCAACATAAAAGACGGTTCAGATCATCTCATAAAATTTGATCTAACGGATGAGAGTGAGTACTGAATTTTGTTTTCCCGCCCAACAACATTGCCTGACTCACGCCTCTCTCTCTTCAAATCCGGGGATTTTTGAACTTCTTTCCTTATCATAATCTTTATGTGATCTTTGATCCTTATCAAACGATTTTTACATATTTCTTCTCTCTCTTCCAACGCAATTGATATTTTCTCCGATACTCCGTTGTTCACTCTCTCTAGCTGCACTGATCAGGTACGCCCCCCTCTCTCTCTTTCACATACACTACAATACCGTACCTCATTACAGTCACATAATTGCTCTCCTTTTCTCTCTCCTTCTCCTATTCCCATTCTCATCTCAAACTTTTTCTTAAACCCTTTCATTTCAAACTTCATAGACTTACTAGAGAGAGAGAAGCAAAAGCCCAAGACAGAAATACCCAAATGGCTATCTTCAGCAACAACACAACCACCGCCTTACACTCAGTCGTCACCCAGACCCTCCGCCGCCTCCAGCACCACCATGACAACCACCACGACACCTCTGTTGCCGCTTCCTACCGCTCCTTCAGCTCCGGCTCTCCACCTTATGGCCCCCCATTTGGTAACTTCCTCATCCAAATCTCCATATATCACTGTATTTACTTTTTTTTCTGATTTCTTTTAATTCCTCTTTCATGTCGCAACTTTCTTGGGCAACCCATTTCTGATACGAGGGCCGATAACACCGTGGAAATGGCAGTAATGCTCTCCTTTTGCACACCAATACTAAGTCTCAAAAGTGTGCGTGAGAGTGAGAGAGAGAGAGAGAGAGATTGCATGGTTGTAACCTAAAACAAGAAAAAATGTGAACCATGTCAGAGTAGTATGCCCAGAACCATGTCAGAGTAGTTTAAATTAGTTGCCGAAAGTTTAGGATATGTCTTCTTTTTTTTTTTTATTATTGTCATGTTAATGATTTTTTTGATGTAAATGATATTGCATAATCTTCAAGAAGTCTTACGGAAAAGGCTAATGGGATGGTTTTGTGGATGCGAGTGATTTCACTGTGTTTTTTAGCTGTACAGAGGCCTTACTTTTTTTGGTGGGGTTGATCAGCTTAGCAGTGCACATGTAGAATGTTACCTTGATTTGTGGAGGAGTGTTGTGTTACACATCAGATTACATCTTCTTTAAGTAACATTTATTTTAGTTTATATGGTTGGGTTCAATGCCTGTTATGCCTGGCTTACTTCGTCTAATCCAATTTTTGTATTTTTTCAGTGAACTTCACAACGGGCAGCGACCATCGGCAGTGCAACTTCAGCGACGACACAACTCAAGTGACGACGGTGACCTCCTATGTAAGTGCCAATCGATGTATTTTTGTAGGTTGTCTCATGTAGCTTTGAAAGTATGATAGATAGTTTTGTCCAAACTTTGATATGTTACTGTTATTTTAGTCCATTATAGTCAATGATTTTCTTATCTCCACTCAATTTGAGTTATATGTTCCTTTGTCCTTTTGTTGTTTGTGCAAAATGAGTAAAAGGCCTTTGAGTTGAGTTGAGTTGAATTGCATAATTTTTTTTTCCTATAATTTTTATTACCGTGTTGGTTTTGTGGAAATAAAGTAGTTAAGGGCGGTACTTTTTGTGTGTCCTTCTGTTATTTATAAATCTTATTCAAGACCTTCGTTCATTGCTATGTGTTGTGATTGAGATATGTTGGTGAAGACTTCGTTGAATATGTTAAAGTTCTTAGTACTTTTGAGTCTTCCTCCAATTATTACAAGTTTTTATTTGAATATTTAGTACTTATCAAATTATTTTTGTTTTTCGCATAAGGAGTGCATTTATCTATTTTTTTTTTAAGTTTCTTACACGATTGATATTATTACGTTATATTCATTGTTTAATTATTTCGTATTTAAAAACTATGTACAGTGTCTTCAGACAAGTGATATAAGGCGAGTTTAGGCTTTCAGTTTAGTACATGTCCGAGTTCAATGCTTGATTATTTCGCGTTCAAATTCAATGTTCGATTTTTTTTAGTTGCACCGTGCCTTCAGGAACGGGTTATCCCTAGTCTATATAATAAAGTAGAGCGAAGTTTGAATCCAAAAGACAAAGAGAGGTCCAGATCGTTTTGACACAAAACATAAACAAATCTAACGGACAACGTAACCCCAATATAAAAGACGGTTCAGATCATCTCAAAAATTTTAATACAATAGTCTACGATTAGTTCTAAATTTTTTTTTCCCGCCCATGAAAAAGTCTATCTCTCACGCGTCTCTCTCTCACTTCTGCCTCTCTCTCCCAACCTCTCACACCTCTATCCCTGCCTTCCAAACTCATCCCTAAAATCTCTCGCATCTAATCTATCTCAATCTCTCCCAATCCCAAATCTTTTGCCAATCTCAATTCCTAATCCCCTCTAATCTCTCTCTCTCTGTCCTTCAACAGTGCTGCCACCATAGCCGCCACCGAAAAACACCCCACACCCCCACAACACTATCTAAAGCCTCCCTCAGCCGCCAACGACCACCAAAAAAAGAGGGTGTGGCCTGCTATGGACGACAAAAACACCCCCACACCCTCTTTTTTTGTCCTGCTATGGAGCTCCTGCTTTGCTGAAGAAGAAGACGTTAGAGATTCGACAAGTACCCAGGTCGCAATTCCTGTTGGTATGCACTGATTCAATTTTTTTGTCTCTTTGTCGCCGTTTTATTTTTGTAATTTTTTTTTTCAATTTATTTATCAATCAAAGACTTTGTTTCCGTCTAAAACCCAAGATTATCATAGTTCTCTCAACTCGTGTGCTAAACCCTAACTAAACTACTATCTCTAACACCGTATTTTGATTTGGACTCTTGAGCTTTCCTTAGTCAGTGTTGTTCAAACTCTGCGTCTGTGCAGAATTTACCAGTGAAGATGACGTCGCTCACTGGACTCAACGAGGAGATCGTTCGTAGAATGTGAATTGGAGCTATTTTCTCAGATTTTGTGAGTTTCATTTAGGTTTCGAACAGCTTTCGCTTTCCATCTGTATCTATATATATACACACCCACAAACTTTTTTATGCATCAACTTCTACAAGAAGTCTCAATGGGAAAAATTATAAAAGTGTTTAAAGTATTGATTCCATGTATAATGCATTGTTTCACTTGGGTTCATTGTCATTTTTTGCATTCGGAAGGGGTTGGATGGAAAGTCTGCCATCAATTTTAGAATACACATAATTTTATTTATGTAGCTGTATATAGATATAAACTCGACGAAGTGTAAATTTCGTTTGAACTTTAAAGCATCCTGTAAATTTATGTTAATGTGGACTTACCTTTAGAATGCTAATAGCCTAATACATGTTTTCGAAGCTGTTGCATTATTATTATTTTTTTGGGTACATGGGAAATGGTAAAACATAAGTCACACTGACTCTCTAACAAAAGAGACGCCGACCATGTCTAAGTTCAGCAAAGCCCCCATCTGACTTTGGTTGGCTTCACGTAATGTGTGGGTGATTGGAATGTGGTGCGTTTCCATTAGTGCTTTGCAATTAGCAATTAACACTCTGTTTGGGTGGGTTTCATCCTGTTTGTTGGAGAAAAGTGTGAAAGCTTCAAGGAGTTAGTTTCCACCATCACCTTGGGGAATTTTCTTCTCTGGATGATGATGAGCACATAATATTGCATATTTGAAGGGCTCATTACATGCATTTTAACTCAACTTTTGCATTTAAGTACTTAGAGTTAGCCAAAATTATGAATAATGTTGATATTTTGATGTTGCAAGTTTTTATTGCTTAAATCATGTATTTTAGGACATTGCAACTATGTTGGATGTGTGGTGAAGGCATGGACACAATACATGAAGAATTGGAGGCTTAAAATTGAAGAAATCAAGAAGGCATTGGTGCTTGAGAACAAGGGCACCAGCTGCAGCAACAATTGGAAGCACTTCCTAGGAATTCCTCTATTTTTACCATGATCTACTCAGAATTTGGAAAAGTTAAAAACATGAAAGTTGTAGATATGGGTGTCTTCTATTTGGTGTCAAAATTTCAGCCCAATCCAACGGTTAAATCAAGAGTTATGCCGATTCTACCGAAGGTGGTCCAGTGCAGAAAAACAGTAACGGTACTCGGTACCGGTACTCCGGACCTTCTGGTCGCGAAAACAGCCTGTAACTCAACTTTGAGGCTTGGGGGTCCCACCTACACTTCTCCCACGCCTATCCCAACATTTCCTTACACATTTTCAGGCCTCCTACACTCAAGTGGAAGACTTTGAAGGCCAATGCATTGATGGAGGATGGAAGAGAAGTGGGCTGCCAGGGCTATGATCTCCTAGCCTGTCAAGCCATCCATTCAGCCCTCTCTTGATGGGAGCTCGTACACACAGCTAGGGGGGAGCCTCTTGGACGTTTTGGCAAGTTTCCACACAGCATATATTGAACATTACATGCTTGTATAGTTAGTTGGCTACCTAAGCTTAGGAGTAGGTGTAGAAAGCTCCAAGGTTGAAGATGATGAATAGTAATTTCGTTTTTGCATTTTTTTCATCCATGTCATTGATGTAAGCTACATTCCTCTTGTAATCTTCATTTCTTACATTGTAATCTCCTTTATTTCAAGTATATTGCAAGTTAATTACATG
Organism: Ilex aquifolium; assembly: GCA_951799425.1. NCBI lineage: Eukaryota > Viridiplantae > Streptophyta > Magnoliopsida > Aquifoliales > Aquifoliaceae > Ilex > Ilex aquifolium. The sequence goes on from OX637405.1 coordinate 11,485,371, forward strand.
ATCTTCATTTCACCATTTATGCTTTCAAGTTCTTCATTTTTAGCTTAAAATGGGTATTGAATGTTTTTGTTCATAGCTTTAGATTTCTTGCTTCAAGTTTAGTTTCATGCTTTAAAGCTTCATTTCTATACAATGTCTTTCATTTACATTATGCTTGTCTTTCCTTTATGCATTTTTAATATGAGTAGCTAGGATTTAAGTTGGTTAATCCAAGGGAAAATTCCTCTTGGGAATACCATTTTCAACTCTTCTTCATTCCTCCCTTTAGAGTCAAATGGTTCGGTTTGACGGGGTTGAGAGTGGATGAGTTGGTGAGCCTTTGATATTCCGTAGGCCTAGTCACGGTTTATGCTTAGATACTCACCAATCTCGTCCCTAGCTTCCCCCGAATCAATCGTTCATTCATACTCAATCGGAGGAAGGCTTTGAGTTGATTTGGTATTCCCATTGGAATGAACCCTTTGGATTAGCCAACACTTGCTTTATTTGCATTTTCATTTACAAACCAAACACAAAACTCAAACAAAAGATTTTACATTTTCTCTTTTGTTCACCAAAATCACTTTCACACAACTCTCTTTCCTTCCCTGAGGAGACGACCTTGGAATACCACCAAGTAAAACACCGACACACGAAAGACTCCTTGCGATTGGGGAGCATTTTTGTGCATACACCGCATTTCATTTTCATCACATTTTGTTCATTCCACAATTCCATCCACCACCATTCCGTTGTTGCCTAATCTTTTGCATCATTCCGATGGAGAGTGCATCATCCGGAGGGAGAGTGACACTCCCCCATTCCTATAAGCCATACACACATTGAGGGTGAGGGTGATGTTTAGAGGTTAGGAAACAACAACGTTTTCCAATCAATCAGATGAGTTGCAGTCCCCTGTAGATTGCCCACAACAGGGGTAAGCTGTTGCATTATTGCCATTTCTTCTGTTGGACGAATTGAGTCACTCAATGTGGGTATATGCGTAAACTTCCTATCGGTTTCCCAATTGTTATTTCCCACTCTCTTCACAGTTTGATATTATGATGGAATGTTATCGCCCTTCTACCTGCGCAGCGCATCCATCTGTGTAACATGGAGATGTTCGTTATATGGACCTCTATATGTATGGAGTTTTTAGAGCAGGTTTATCCTGCTCTAGGTACTTCTAACATCAATTCATATCAGCTGATCAGTCAGTCAGCCTTCTCTGCCAAGCAAATTTGGAACCAATGTTGCACAGTTAACTAAAAAACTATTTTAATTCATTTTATTGTTGGTTACACCTGCACCTGATTGTTTTATTTTTATTATCTAATTTTGGCACCACTGTTAAGTTTTTGTTTGTCACAAGTATGACCTCTAATGAATGAGCTTTCAGACTCTCATTAAAGAATTCAGTAGTTTTTGGGGATATTAGTTAAACTGCTTAAATCTCGGGTTTTAGCGAATTTTCGGCGGAACAACACCGGTAAGGGGGGTGGATAAGGCAATGATCTTTTTAGAGTCTCTCTCATTAGTGCATAATTTTGGCTAATCCAGCAATGTGGTGTAATGGTAAAGTCTTGGAAGGGTCTTATCCTAAAGATTAGGCTTCTATTCAAATTTCTATTGTTTAAGATTTATGTAATTATGCCAGCAAAAGGGGTAAGGCTAATATTCCTCGCCTAACTATGATTTCAAATAGTTTATGAATACAAATTTCACTTCACATAGTCATGGGACTCATGGGTGCGGATTTGGTAACTCCATTTTTATTATGTAGTGTCTTCAGGTTTATTTATTGCCCAGTTCATTAGGCCTAAATTGGTGTATTGATTTTCATTGTTTATGATGTTGTCCTACCTACTTGCTCAACTTAATGTCATGCAGTAGTTTTTTTTTTGGCATGCACCCAACCATATTATCAATGGCATGTAGTATGTTGTGGTTTCCATAGTTTGCATGCTTGCGTATTCAAATACTGCATAGGTTATGATAATGCTACATAGAGGATTAATTATAAGCTGTCTATGTTATTTGGGTTAGATAATTGCTCACAAATGGGTTATCAAACATGCGTACAAAGAAAAAAAGTACTTAGCTAGAGGGTAACTAGATTTCGGGTAAATATTCTTTATGCTCTATGTTTTTTTACTTTTCAACAGGCAACAACACATAAACACTTAAATACTTTATTTCTTTTGTTGTCTTCATGCACTTAATTATTTTGTTTTCCATGCTTTGTTATCTCCAAATATTTAATTAGCTCACTCTTTTTTGCTTTTTCATTGTTGTTTTTCAGTCTTTCTAGCTGTTGTGCTGTTAAAGTCTCTTATGATGGTGAATGCTAAGTTCTTACATCAAGCTCAATTGAGTATTCAAAAAGTACGAGGTGAAGCTATAATTATATTTTTTAGTTATTTAGTATTTTGGATACATTATTTGTATAATGTGATAAAACTAAAAGTGATAAAAGTTTTGTGTTGTACAATTTCTTCACACTCGAACAATTGTTTTATTTATTTTTATATAGTTGACAAGGTAAAACAGGAGAATCTTTTTGCTTCTCAAGTTGTGAAATAGCTTACACTTTTTATTTATGTTTGGATATCTGAACATCCATTGGAATTGAACCAGCCCCTCTCTAACGTATATGCATGTGTGTTTTAAATGGTGTTCCATAGTATTATGATCCCCAGACTGTTTTTTCTTTTTCAATTTTGCTCTTGCTGACTACCTATCGATATATGTGGGCTACATCACCTACTAATGCTAATTTGCTGATGGATTGAACGCCATTTACTTCTATCATTTTTTCTGCCATACTAACCAGAAGATATACCATACTTATTGACGCCGAAATACACAGTTTGTTCTGTCCAATTGCATGATGAACATTTAAAAGTATCAAGGACCAACTCCTAGAAATATTCACATAACCTGCCTGTTTAAATGAACATTTGTATGACTATTTTAGGTATAAGGATTGGGGTGGTAAAGATTCATCTAATTTAGTTAACGGGTCAGATTCTAACAATTTGACTGAATAATCCTAAATTTTGAGTTGGATTTTTCAATCATATGGGTTAGTTGAATAGATGTGAGTTCTTGGTAGTTCACCCGTAGACTATCTGTTGCTTCACTTGGGATAGACTATCTGTTTAGTTTACTGCCTTAATAAAGTTCTTGTGTGACTAACTTTTTAGCATTTCCCATGGGATGGATGCATAAACAAGATCAATTGCTGGTTAAAGCTAAACAAAAGCAAGAGGTATGTTAAGCGTAGAATAATGATGCACTCTGTTTGCTTGTTGAAATTTGGATTGGCTCCTTTATGTACAACATGAGTCTTCCTTTTGGATGGGTAATTTTACATGCAATTTTTTTTTGTATTGAGATGATTTCTGTTATAGATTTTTCTTTCCATGGGATAATTTAGTTCCTCTCTCTGATGTTTGCGCAGTTTTGAACTGTCCATTTGCAATATTCAATATTCGAACACTCACACACCGAACCCCAAGTGTTTGTTGTAATGTTTGCAGAAAAGCTCATTTGTAATGTTATTCAAATAAGTTCATTATTCACTAGCAAGAAAGAAAAAAAAAAGCTCATTATTATTAGTCACTTTCTACCTGGTTGTATAAAGTTTGACTTGGGCTTTCCATCCATTCATGAACTGATAAATTTCCAATGGTCCCCTTAAGTTTTGAAGTAGCTTAGTGCTTTACCTAACTATGGCTGTTGTTAATTTATTTATATTATGTTTCGAATTCAATTTGATTGTGTTTAGTGTTTTTTTTATTGCATTTGAATTTATTTTTAATGGGAATAAAAATTGTATACAACCTGATTTTTTTTTTATGAGTTATACTGTTAGAGGAAATCCTATTGTTTTTTTTTTTTTGACTTCATAGGGCACGAAATTTATTAGGTCAGTTGGATGCATTATGTGATCCACCTTCCTTTTGCTAATAATCATTTATAAAAGTGGGGAGCTCCTCAAATTCCTTTGTAGGCTTGCATGGTAGATCACGAGTACCAATTTCAGTTTTCCTATTCAAAAATAAAAGTGTTAGTAACCAATGAAAGAACAGTTTTGATTGTACACATACGTGTGCTCAAAATCCATGTAGTAAATGGTATAGAAAATTTGAAGTGGCATGGGAGATGACTTGACTTAAAGCATGGGTGATGTGAAGAAAGCAATACGGCAATAGTGTCTTTCTATGTGTTTAATTCAATTGACATGGAACTATGGGTGTTCATTTGTAATGTGTGACAAACTTTGTATGGTTTTAGCTTCTTTATCTTTTTAAGCAATGTCTATTTGTTCATTTGAGTGTCGGTGTATGACCAGTTGTGTTTAACTTCTTCACATGGAATTATTTGAAGAAAGTCCAGTTGAAGGTGTACACTATTCTATTGTAAAATTTATCCGACACTTTTTGTTCTGCTTCAATTTAATTGGAGTTTTAAATTTTTTAAGTGATATTTTGTGTTACTGTAACACCCCAAAACACACCCTGGACGGCATTACATACTAAAACCATTTTCATCATGAGAGCATTAATATCATCCATAAATAAATTAAGCTTCATTCATCATCCATAAAATATTTACATCATTATCCAAAAGAATATGCCCAACCATGACATTTACATCTCAAAAAAATAACTAATGTAGCGCAGCGGAAATAATAAAATAAAACTAGACTTTACAATGTTCAAAATGAATATCCTAGTCTAGAACAAAAGGAAGTGTCGCACTAGGCGTCCACCTCGGGATCCACGCTCCCGTCTATCGGAGTCTCCCAGTGTGCGGGCTCCTCGACTCCCAGCTCTTCCTCGAGAGGGTAATCTGAAAAAGGTTAGCGGTAGGGGGTGAGCACGAAGCTCTGTAGAAAAATTCTCTCAAACCCAAACAAGGTTTAGAAACGCATTTAAAATGGCCGGTCTCATTTTTAACATAACATAGATACATAATTTGAAATAAGGCAGTGACATTTCAACAAGGATCTCAAGTTTAGATAGCAATAGTACTAGAAATGAACAATAATAACCCATTTTAATAAACATCCCTTTTCAAAATATAAACCATTTCCCACACATTATATAATATTGTCCTCTTTTGGCATGAGCATCCTTATAAGGAACCTCTCACCCTCAAGGCTTGGTTACTTAAGCATCCTTATAAGGAACCTCTTGAGGAAAATTACACTGTCCTCTTTTGGCATGAGCATCCTTATAAGGAACCTCTCACCCTCAAGGCTTAGTTTCTTAAGCATCCTTATAAGGAACCTCTTAAGGAAAATCACATACTCTCCTCTCTTGGCATGAGCATCCTTATAAGGAACCTCTCACCCTCAAGGCATCACAAACTCAAGCATCCTTATGAGGAACCTCTTGAGGGAAATCACATACTCTCCTCTCTTGGCATGAGCATCCTTATAAGGAACCTCTCACCCTCAAGGCATCACAAACTCAAGCATCCTTATAAGGAACCTCTTGAGGGAAATCACATACTCTCCTCTCTTGGCATGAGTATCCTTATAAGGAACCTCTCACCCTCAAGGCATCACAAACAACCTAACCAAGCTTACCATTCCAATATTTATATCATTTTACAAGCATCTCTCCAAAATCCCCAAGATATATTATGTAACAATTCCCCAACAAACAAAGAAAATACATGAGATCACAATAACATCATTTTTCTACCCAACACAAACAACTAGGGTTTTCGAAGTTCATAATAAAGAAGCATTTAAGAAGAAATACATCACTCTCCCAAAAACTAGGGTTTTAAAACTAGAAAAGAGATTTCATGGGTATTAAACCCTAACAACATGTAATCTTTGCAAAAAGCCTAAGAGATGATGATTCTATATCATATATATACCATTGATAGCAAAAACATACATATATAAATACCCTAGCCTCAATGTAAGTGAGTGAGAGAAAACTCCTACCTTGATGTTCTTGAAAAAAATTAGGGTTTTGATCTTGAATCAACCCTTCAATCTCTTGTTTTCTCTTGATCTTGTGTTTCTCTCTTTCTCTCTTCCTCTCTTATGTTTTCTAGGGTTTGGAGTGGTGTAATGAAGGCTAAGGAGGTGACAAAATGTATTTATAGTGGAGGAAATGGAGAAAGACCCGCAGTCGGATCGGGCTGGATTTATCGGGCGTACCGGTACGGTTGAGCTACTGGAGTTCGGCGTACCGGTACGCGTACCGGTACGGTTTGACTGCCAGATTTTTGTTTCAACTTCCAATGCAGTTTTGACCCATTTATAGGTCGAATTGGAAAATTTTCATGAGACATACTTTTGTAGCCCTAGATGTCTACTATCTACTGTAAAAATTTCAGATCAATTGGACTTAAGGATAAAAAGTTATGGCCAAAACACTAAGTAGTGTTCAATACCCATTTTTACCCAAATTCTCGCTAAAGTGTATTTTAACTCCGAGACACTTCCTAACTTCCAATACATCCATATTACCACTCCCAATGTTTTTCGACCTTCCGGATTCAATGGAATCATTATTTTGACCTACAAACTTTTAGAAACTTGTCTAATCACCCTTTCCAAGTTTAAACATCTTCGACACGTAACTTCCCAATCAAATTGTCTCCATAGCATTTATTCCTACGGTTTATTCTTATGTCACTAAATATATCTACATCTTTACAAATATTATTTACTATATATATATCTCTATAAATATATAAAAGAAAATTCGGGGTGTTACAATCCACCCCCCTTAAAGAAAGTTTCGTCCTCGAAACTTACCTCAAGTAGCGAACAAATATGGATACTTCTCCCGCATTTCTTGCTCCGGTTCCCATGTAGCTTCTTTCACCCCATGATGTCGCCACAAAACCTTCACGAGTCGGATGACCTTGTTGTGGAGCACCTTTTCCTTGGCATCAAGAATCTCCACCGGTTGTTCTTCATATGTTGCTCCATCCTGAATTTCAATATCCTCCAAATTCACGACTGGAGTTACATCCGATTGACACTTCCTCAACATCGACACGTGGAACACGTCATGTACCCCAGACAGCTGAGCTGGTAACCGCAACTGATACGCCGCTTTGCCCACAACCTTGATCACTTCAAATGGCCCGGTATATCTTGGCGCTAACTTCCCTTTCTTGTCGAATCGAAACACGCCCTTCTTGGGTGACACCTTGAGAAATACATAGTCTCCCACCTTAAATTCTAAGGGTCTTCGTCGGTGGTCCGCATAGCTCTTCTGTCTACTTTGCGCCGTCTGTAGCCTCTCTCGGATGAGTTGAATCTTCTCCGTAGTTTCTCGCACAATCTCGGGCCCAAACATACTACTCTCTCCGGCTTCCAACCAACACGTCGGGGATCTACATGGTCTTCCATACAAAGCTTCATACGGTGCCATCCCGATACTCGCTTGGTAGCTGTTGTTGTACGCAAATTCCACCAACGGTAAGTGATCGTTCCAACTCCCCTTGAAGTCCAACGCGCAAGTGCGTAACATATCCTCCACAATCTGGATCACCCTCTCGGATTGGCCATCCGTTTGGGGATGAAAAGCCGTGCTGAAATGTAACTCCGTCCCCATCGCTTGTTGTAGACTCTGCCAGAATCTCGCCACAAACCTAGAGTCACGATCCGACACAATCGAGAGCGGAACGCCGTGTAATCTCACTATCTCACGGATATATAGCTGGCTCAAGGTCTCGAATGTATCTATGGTCTTCATACCCAAAAAGTGAGCGGACTTGATGAGTCTATCCACAATGACCCACACTGCATTATGCCCACGCAACGTCCGTGGTAAACCCGACACGAAGTCCATGGTGATGTGATCTCACTTCCACTCTGGAATAGGCAAAGACTGTAGGACTCCTCCTGGCCTTTGATGCTCAATCTTCACTTGCTGGCACACCGCACATTTTGCCACATACTTGGCCACATCTCGCTTCATTCCCCTCCACCAGTATTGACGCTTCATGTCCCTATACATCTTCGTGCTACCGGGGTGGATAACAAACTTGGAGCGATGACACTCTCCAAGTATTTCCTCTCTTAGGGACGAATCATTGGGAACACATAGCTTCTCCCCATATCTCAACTCTCCATTCTTCCAAGACCATCCTTCCATCACTTCTCCATTCTCTAATCGGGCTCTAATCAAATCGAGTTCCGAATCCAGGCATTGCAACTCCACCACTCGTTGCAAAAGCGTCGGTTGAGCTATAAGGTTGAATATAGAGGGTTGATACTCCGGTCCATCCACCCATAGATCGTACTCCTCCAATGCATCAATCATTTTCCACCTATTTACCGCAAGAGAATTGATTTCACCCCGAGACTTCCTGCTAAGAGCGTCGGCAACTATATTGGCCTTCCCCGGATGGTAGTTGAGCGTGAACTCATAATCTTCCAAGTACTCAATCCATCTTCTCTGCCGGAGATTCAAGTCTTTCTGTGTGAAGATATACTTGAGGCTTTTATGGTCCGAGAACACTTGAAATTTCTCCCCGTATAAATAACATCTCCACAACTTAAGAGCAAACACCACAACGGCAAGCTCTAAGTCATGGGTGGGGTAATTCTGCTCATGAACCTTGAGTTGCCTCGAGCCATAAGCGACCATCTTCCCTCCTTGCATCAACACACATCCCAAGCCTCGTAGCGAAGCATCGGTGTACACATCGTATCCTTCCCCACTACTCGGAATAATGAGGACAGGAGCCGTCGTCAACCTCTCCTTCAAGGTGCGAAAGGCTAGCTCACACGCTTGAGTCCACATGAATTTTTCTCCCTTCTTTGTAAGGCGAGTCATCGGCATCGCAAGCTTGGAGAATCCTTCCACAAACCTACGATAATAGCCGGATAACCCCAAGAAACTCCGTACTTCTGTCACATTCTTCGGTGGTTCCCATTTCATCACGGCCTCAATCTTTGCGGGATCAACCGCTACTCCTTGCTCGGACACAACATGGCCAAGGAACTTCATTTCCTTCATCCAAAACTCACACTTGCTCATCTTCGCATATAACTTATGTTCTCTCAATGTTTGTAGCACCTTAGAGAGATGACGAGCATGTTCCTCCTGAGTCTGGGAGTAAATCAATATGTCATCAATAAACACAATGACAAATTGATCGAGGTAAGGCCGGAAGACTCTGTGCATCAAATCCATGAAGGCTGCGGGGGCATTAGTCAATCCGAACGGCATGACCGTATACTCGAAGTGACCATACCGGGTACGGAAAGCAGTCTTAGGAATATCCTCCTCCTTAATCCGCATCTGATGATACCCCGTGCGAAGATCAATCTTGGAGTAATACTTTGAACCCTTCAACTGATCAAATAAGTCATCAATTCTCGGCAACGGATACTTATTCTTCACGGTAACCCAATTCAACCTCCGGTAATCCGTGCACAACCGTAGAGTCTCATCCGTTTTCTTCACAAAGAGGACCGGGGCTCCCCAGGGTGAAGTGCTTAGACGGATAAACCCAATCGCCAACAAATGATCCAACTGCTTTCTTAGCTCCTTCAACTCCAAATGTGTCATCCGGTAGGGAGCAATGTATATGGGTTCGGTTCCCGGATAGAGATCGATCTTGAACTCAATTTCCCTATGGGGCGGTAATCCGAGTAATTCCTCGGGAAAAACATCTGAAAACTCCGATACAATTAAAACCACATCCGTATGGAGTTTATCCCTGTCATCTCCCATCAAGCTAGCTAAGAAATTCAATTGACTTCCCGCTTTCGCTTTTAAAAATCTACTACCCGTAGTAGGAAATGGATGGAAAGAATCTCGGTTATTCACAAAACTAAAAACGACTCCTCCCGGTAACTGAAATGTAATCCGTTTGCGGAAACAATCCATTACCGCCCAGAAAGCGGACAACAAGTTCATCCCGAAAATCACATTATACCCCTTTATCTCTAAAGCAATCAAATCCACAATCAATTCATGCTCCCCAATGCGAAACACGCAATCCTTGCAGACTCGGCTAGTATCTAACTGTTCTCCCGTGGGCAGGCTAATGTTCATAACATGCTCTAACTTCGTGAAACTCAATCCCAAATCAAGTGCGTATGTCGTGCGTACAAATGAGTGTGTTGCACCGGGGTCAAATAATATGCGGGCCCAAGAATTATAAATAAGGACGATACTTTCCACAACGGCGTTGGCAATGTCCTCCTCCGGCTGAGTCAAAGCAAATACTCGCCCTTGGTTGGCGCCGCCGGGGGCGTGAGCTTGTATCGGTCGCTGCGGTGCGGGCCTTGGTGGTGGTGGTTGGGCTGCTGGTACCTGTCTGGCGGTCTGGATCGGCCCCTGAGGTGGATAGACTGGGCAATGCATCCGAAGATGTCCCACACCTCCGCATGCAAAGCAGGATCGTGGGATAAAACCGGCTCTAGTCTGAGTGTCTCCCTCTCCTCGGGCTGTCAAAGGTCGCTGTCCCCCTGTCTGGTCTGGGCGACGGTATGGTGTCGGTCTCTGTGCCCCACTAGTGCTAGCACCCGTCCGGATCGGACCTCCTCTCGAGAAGCCCTAGCGTCGCTGGCTATCCTCTATGTCTCTCTCTACCAGTGCCGCTCTGTCCACCAGGTCCCCTAAATCACGGATCCTGAGAGCTACCAACTTCTCCCTAATGATCGGCCTCAGACCCTGCTCGAAGTGCTTGGCCCTATCGGCCTCAGTAGATATAAATCCCGTAGCATAACGGGAGAGCTCGTCGAACCGCCTCTCATACTCAGCCACGGTCATACTACCCTGTCGTAGTGCAAGAAAATCCGCCTTCATTCGGTCTCTGACCGATTCAGGGAAGTATTTATCTTGGAAGAGTTGATCGAATTCTTCCCAAGTGAGTGTGTCGGTGTCCCTTCTCCTCTTTATGGCATCCCACCAATAGTCGGCCTCCCCCTCAAACAGGTAGGTCGCCAAACCCACTCTCAACTCCTCGGCAACTCCCATGCCGTCACAGATCTTCTTCACTCGGCGGATCCATCTATCCGCCTCCAAAGGATTGGAGCTCCCTTGGAAGTTAGGTGGTCGTTGTCGTAAGAATTCCCGAAGAGCTATCATCCTTCGGTCTCCGTTCTCATTGCCCGGTACTTGAGCGAGAGGATGAGCTCCACCATTGTGGTTGTTGTTACCATTTTGGCTTTGTACCAAAGTGGTGAGCTCCCTCAAGCATTGGTAAATGCCTTGCATGGCATCCGGAAGTGGTGGTGGTGGTGGATTGGCTTGACCTCCACGGCCACGCCCACGTCCGCGTCCCCGTCCTTGTTCGCCGCTCATCCTGCACCTCAATTTACAACTTAGTTTCCTTGATGTGCAAGATATAACTAAAGTGCTATGTAGGATGTCTTAATTTAAATACAAGGCATATACAAAATTTAACTTAACAATTTCCTTCACCCTAACCCTACATCCCTAGTGGTAATCCATAACCTACAGCTCCCATGTAAGACCTAAAGCCTAGGCTCTGATACCAACTTTGTAACACCCCAAAACACACCCTGGACGGCATTACATACTAAAACCATTTTCATCATGAGAGCACTAATATCATCCATAAATAAATTAAGCTTCATTCATCATCCATAAAATATTTACATCATTATCCAAAAGAATATGCCCAACCATGGCATTTACATCTCAAAAAAATAACTAATGTAGCGCAGCGGAAATAATAAAATAAAACTAGACTTTACAAGGTTCAAAATGAATATCCTAGTCTAGAACAAAAAGAAGTGTCGCACTAGGCGTCCACCTCGGGATCCACGCTCCCGTCTATCGGAGTCTCCCAGTGTGCGGGCTCCTCGACTCCCAACTCTTCCTCGAGAGGGTAATCTGAAAAAGGTTAGCGGTAGGGGGTGAGCACGAAACTCTGTAGAAAAATTCTCTCAAACCCAAACAAGGTTTAGAAACGTATTTAAAATGGCCGGTCTCATTTTTAACATAACATAGATACATAATTTGAAATAAGGCAGTGACATTTCAACAAGGATCTCAAGTTTAGATAGCAATAGTACTAGAAATGAACAATAATAACCCATTTTAATAAACATCCCTTTTCAAAATATAAACCATTTCCCACACATTATATAATATTGTCCTCTTTTGGCATGAGCATCCTTATAAGGAACCTCTCACCCTCAAGGCTTGGTTACTCAAGCATCCTTATAAAGAACCTCTTGAGGAAAATTACATATTGTCCTCTTTTGGCATGAGCATCCTTATAAGGAACCTTTCACCCTCAAGGCTTAGTTTCTTAAGCATCCTTATAAGGAACCTCTTAAGGAAAATCACATACTCTCCTCTCTTGGCATGAGCATCCTTATAAGGAACCTCTCACCCTCAAGGCATCACAAACTCAAGCATCCTTATAAGGAACCTCTTGAGGGAAATCACATACTCTCCTCTCTTGGCATGAGCATCCTTATAAGGAACCTCTCACCCTCAAGGCATCACAAACTCAAGCATCCTTATAAGGAACCTCTTGAGGGAAATCACATACTCTCCTCTCTTGGCATGAGTATCCTTATAAGGAACCTCTCACCCTCAAGGCATCACAAACAACCTAACCAAGCTTACCATTCCAATATTTATATCATTTTACAAGCATCTCTCCAAAATCCCCAAGATATATTATGTAACAATTCCCCAACAAACAAAGAAAATACATGAGATCACAATAACATCATTTTTCTACCCAACACAAACAACTAGGGTTTTCGAAGTTCATAATAAAGAAGCATTTAAGAAGAAATACATCACTCTCCCAAAAACTAGGGTTTTAAAACTAGAAAAGAGATTTCATGGGTATTAAACTCTAACAACATGTAATCTTTGCAAAAAGCCTAAGAGATGATGATTCTATAGCATATATATACCATTGATAGCAAAAATATACATATATAAATACCCTAGCCTCAATGTAAGTGAGTGAGAGAAAACCCCTACCTTGATGTTCTTGAAAAAAATTAGGGCTTTGATTTTGAATCAACCCTTCAATCTCTTGTTTTCTCTTGATCTTGTGTTTCTCTCTTTCTCTCTTCCTCTCTTATGTTTTCTAGGGTTTGGAGTGGTGTAATGAAGGCTAAGGAGGTGACAAAATGTATTTATAGTGGAGGAAATGGAGAAAGACCCGCAGTCGGATCGGGCTGGATTTATCGGGCGTACCGGTACGGTTGAGCTACTGGAGTTCGGCGTACCGGTACGCGTACCGGTACGGTTTGACTGCCAGATTTTTGTTTCAACTTCCAATGCAGTTTTGACCCATTTAGAGGTCGAATTGGAAAATTTTCATGATACATACTTTTGTAGCCCTAGATGTCTACTATCTACTGTAAAAATTTCAGATCAATTGGACTTAAGGATAAAAAGTGATGGCCAAAACACTAAGTAGTGTTCAATACCCATTTTTACCCAAATTCTCGCTAAAGTGTATTTTAACTCCGAGACACTTCCTAACTTCCAATACATCCATATTACCACTCCCAATGTTTTTCAACCTTCCGGATTCAATGGAATCATTATTTTGACCTACAAACTTTTAGAAACTTGTCTAATCACCCTTTCCAAGTTTAAACATCTTCGACACGTAACTTCACAATCAAATTGTCTTCATAGCATTTATTCCTACGGTTTATTCTTATGTCACTACATATATCTACATCTTTACAAATATTATTTACTATATATATATATCTCTATAAATATATAAAAGAAAATTCGGGGTGTTACAGTTACCAAGTGTCTTCAGTTAGGTGCTTATTGCACCTACCAATGGGCTTACATTGACGGCCAAATTTTCTCAATTTCTTAGGTGTATTTTTTGCGTGATAATGTGCCTCTTTCAGCTGAATGTTTCAGCTGAACTGTTCATGCTACTTTGCATCTGGACACTGTTATTGTGCAGCTGGACACTATTTACGTTACTGTGCAGCTGGATTTTGACTGCTGCAGCCGAACTCTTTCAGCTGGTATGCTGTTGTTGGACTGTTCACGTTACTATTCCTGTGACTGTTCAGTTCATCAGTTAGCTCGGCAGTTGGTTTCAGCAGTTGGTTTCAATTGGAATTTCAAACAGGTTGCATTGGATAGAAGCATTTTAGGAAATTATGCTTTCCAGACTATTTTTAGTATTTCCATGTAAAATCATGCATTAGAATTTTTAATTCCTTATTGTATTGTAATTTGATTGCATCGAGGGTAAGGTACATACGTCCCCCCTAGATAAAAAAAAAATAATTTTGACTTAGTTCTAACATTTTTTGGGTAATTCTTTCTATGCGTATGCACATGTCAATGTTTTGTTCGTAGTTGAGATTTATGCAATTGATGTTGTATAGGTAAAGTAACGTGATGGATTTTTGGTTGTCCACACCCACTATTCACATATATAGTTTATTTGGTGAAATGTCTCAGGTGTTAGATTGTATTTTAATATCTGTTTCTTTGATCAAACTATAAACTCATAAACATAGTACTGCCATGAACAGATTTGATGATTTTAAGTGAATGCAAATGGATATGCGTAGGTATATCCTCTGTTACGTGTATTCATGGCTATTTGCATAATGCAATTGATCCACGTCTCCATCTACCTTGAAGTCAAGTGCATATGTATCTTCTTTTTTAATCAAAAAGGTGTGTATGTATCTAGACAATACTTTTTCGTCATTGGTCCAACCAATAGATGTATTTTGTATTTTGCAAATGGATATGCCCTTTGTATTTTCTTGATGTTTTGTTGAATTTTTTGATAAAATAAGTAAGTTGTTTTTTAATAGAATTTGTATAGTACCTATAGTAGTTTTTTTTCCTCACAGTTTTGATTTGCTTTTATGTTTATCTTTGAATTTTTCTCTTGCAAATTGTATGAGTTAGAAAGATTTAGCCCAAATGGTGAGAGGGAAGAAATTTAGAAATCCTATTGCGTGTGTATGTGTGCGGGTTTCCTTTCTATACATTTGTTTGTTATATAGTGCCTTCAGGCACGGGCAATTACTAGTATATATATATAGTAACATTAAAAATAAAAAAGAGTAACATTCAAATACAAAAAAAAGTTATCATTTGGACACAAAAAATAATACATTTAAACATAAAAAAATAGTAACATTTAAATATAAAAAAAATTGAAACATTCAATATTAATATTTTTATAAAATAACAACAGTAACATGTTCGTAACATACTTAACAAAAACTGTAACATACTTAATAATAATTATTTCTCTCAAATTCAAACGCAAAAAATAGTACTATTCAAACACAAAAAATAGTAATATTCAAAAACAAAAAAAAAATAATAATATTGAATATTAATATTTAGTAAAATAATAGTAGTAACATGCTCAACCAAAACAGTAACATGCTCAAAATAATAGTAACATGAACAGTAACATACTAGACAAAAACAGTAACATGAACAGTAACATAATAAAAAAAATAGTAACGTGAATTTGAATATATATATTCGGCTACCACTTTTCTCACCATAACACTGTCACCATCGCACCATCGTCACCTCCCGAGCAACGTCAACCATCACATTGTCATCACCTCCACAACAACGCTCACCACCATCACCACCACACAAAACCCTATTCAAATTCCACTTCGATAGCTCCTTTTTACTCCATACCACCGCCACCACCATACTTGCATCATCTCTATAACAACCCAGCGTGTATATATATATATATATATATATAGAGAGAGAGAGAGAGAGAGAGAGAGAGAGAGAGCTTTGAATTTGATATATATATATATAAAGAGAGAGAAAGAGTTTTGAATTTGATATATATAGGAAATTAATTTAACTTTCTTTCAAGGAAGGGTATTTTTGAGATAAAAAAAAAAGTGGACTTAAATCATTACATATAATTTTAAACATGGACTTAGTCCCTTATAAATTTCCTTACAGGACTTATCTCCAAACAAGTACATCTGGGGAGACTCACTTCCAATTTTCACTATAAATTAGATTGATAAAGGGTAAAATAGTCATTTATAAGATAAATAATTATTAATAATTATAATATATTTGTGGGTCCTACATGTGTATGTATTGCATACCAAATATGGGTATGAACCAGATTTAATGTTAAATTTCATCTTTGAAAAGAGGGGTTTGGATTTAGAAGGGTTTGGGGAAGCCCTATGATATGCAATCACTGTGAGTTTGATTTCACTAATATCGGTTTATCTTCTAAATCTCCATTTTCAGAAGTTTAAAGGTTTATGACAGTGTTAAGACTAACTTTCTGAGTCCGACCCTTCTCGCCAATCGGGCGCCACCGGTGGGAAAAAATAGGATGCACAAACCATACAACTATTCAACTGACACAAGCCATTCACCAAGTCGTCATGCGGTAGGACACATAACTAACTTCCTTTTCGTTTGCTTAGAAAGAAAATTAATTAAAGAAACACACAAACAGACTTAATTGAGTAATTTTTAGGGTAAAATACACTTTTAGTCCTCAAAGTATGTATTTAGTATTTATTTGGTTCTCAATCTTTCAATTGTGTCTATTTGATCCCTAAGGTTCCTAATTGGTATCTATGTGGTCTAATTTCAAACGTCCGTTAAAAAATTTTGACGATTCTGGTCACGTATCAATCACGTGGTTCCAAATTTTGTATCTATTTAGTTCATAATTTGTGTCTATTTGGCCCAAGTTATTGGCGCGTGAGCAGAGGCATTAACGATTTTTTGATGGACATTTGAGATTGGACCATATAGATACAAATTAGATTCTTTAGGCACCAAATAAGTAAAATTGGAAGATTTGGGACCAAATAGATACTACACACATACTTTAGGGACTAAAAATGTATTTTAACCTAATTTTTAAGTATTGCATTATGTTGTAGAACAGAATGATCAAGAAAGCAAAACAAAATATATCTATTGTAAACCCTTATATGATCCCACTGGCATTTGGATGCTTTGCATCGACACCTTACTTTCATAATTTTTGATTAAAAACAAAAACATGTTTGTGTTGTATTTAATACCACCTAGTCTGCAACTGGAAGCAGCTTCTCAGGAGAATTGGCATACTTTCATCAAGTAAGAATCAGGTTCTCCAGTTGCTCTTTGCACTCCCAGATTTCCATGGCTTCTCAAACCCAACAGCTTCACTTTGTCTTGCTTCCTTTCAAAGCTCCAGCCCACTTGATCCCCATGGTAGACATTGTCAGATTGTTGGCGCAAAATGTAGCAATACTGTTATGTTTATATATTGAAGGGTTAATAGCATTTTTAGTCCCTAAACTATATGTCCATTTTGTCAGTTTATTCCTCATTGTATTAATTTTATCAAATTAGTCCCTAAAGTTTTAATTCGTCTCATTCTGGTCTCTAATCAGGTAATTCGTTAAGTTTTTTTACTGAAGTGACCATGTGTCATTTTTTTAGATGATATCACGTGTCCAACATGTAATAATTTCATCAAAAACTTAACAGCCCGTCTACGTAAGGATCATTTAAATACGAAATGAATACTTTAGAGATTAAATTGACAAAATTGATATACTTTAGAGACCAAACTAACAAAATGTACATTCTTTAGGAACCAAAAGTACTATGAACCCTATATTTTAATTTTGTTAGTATATCATTTTCAATATATTGTACAGCCAAATTTTATATTCTAGATTGACACGGGGCTAAAAAATTGGTATTATAGATTGATAACACCCTCAAATTCCATATATCTTAATAAAAAGGGTAAACGACGGTGTCAAAAGACATACCATATTGAAAAATACAACGTTCAAGGGTTAAAATGTTATGAGGGTCAAATTACAACTCAAATTTTTATTTTAAATATATTTATGATCGATCACAATCTTAATTAGTTATAAATTGACCCTCAAAAAATTTATAACTTGAATCTTAAAGATAATGAGTGAAAAATATTTTTTGGTAGCATAAACTTATTCTAAAATTTAATGGCCAAACGAACCTTTTGTTTGCAATAATCAAAAGCAGTAGCGTACTGGAAAACTGTACTATTGATTAGTTGATTGTTCTTCGCAAATCATTCAAAAACAGTATGCTCTGTTTGGTAGAAATTATGGAAAGTATGAGCGATACATTTTCTATCTTTCAAGGAAGGAAAGTATGAATGATACACTTTCCTTCTTTTGTGTTTGGTTGGATGGATAGAAAATAAAAATGACTAAATTTTTTTTTTTTTGTGTTGGCTAAGATTAGGGGTGACAATCGAGTCGTGTCGTGTCAGATTCATGTTGAGTTATTACGGGTTTATGTCGAACATTAGTCAAACCTAACTCAACTCATTTAACTAATTATGTCGTGTCGAGTTACGAGTTGACCTGTTTATTTTCGTGTCGTGTTCGTATTTGTGTTGACCCACATAAACTTTGAATAAAAAATTTAACGCTAATAATTTTTTTCACTTAATTGAATCCATGTTAATATTTTTTCTACAAACTAAAAATTAACTTAAATAAATATAATAATAATAAGTAAAAATATTTTTTTATATAATAATTATGTCAGTGATTAATAAATAGTTATAATTAACATTTTATGTCTATAATACAAATTAAACATGTTAGTTTCGTGTTAATTTCGTGTTACCATACAAACAAGAAAATAAAGAAAGTGTTTATTTTTAAATAAACGGGTTGACGGTATCAATTTTGAGTTTGACTGATTGAACTGAATATGAGCCTTTTATATTTCTTGTTCGCGTGTCAAGTCATTTTCAAGTTCGTGTCGAGTTATAATCAAGTTCGTGACATAAAATTTGTGTCGAGTTCGAGTCGTGTCATCATGTTGAGTCAAAAATTTTCACCCCTAGTTAAGATGGAAAAAATATTTTTTTTTGAATTTAAAATTTTTATTTTTATTTTATTTTTAAATTTATTTAAATATATATATATATAAATACATATTTTATCATTGTATTTTTATATGAAATTAATATATACATAATATATTATATATTAAAAGATATATAGACAAATGAGATACATTTCAACACAAATAATTAACTTTCCTTCCAATTTTGGAGAGATTGATTTTGGTGAGTTGAAAGGAAAATTAATTCATCTACTTTTTCATACTTCCTTCCTATTTTCTTTTCTTACCAAACATGGTGTTTTATTTATTCCTCTAATTTTTCATCCTTTCATTTTTTCATCATACCAAACGGAGCATTAGGGAGTGTGGACTGCCAGTCCCCTAGACAGCCGTCTAAGTGGATTATATTGTCGATGCACTTTTGCTTTAGTGGCGCCAACTCGTGGATTTGTTTGTTGACCATGAGTAAGGGTGGCAATCGAATCGTGTTGTGTCGGGTTCGTGTCGAACATTAATCAACCCTAACCCAACCCATTTAACTAATCGTGTCGTGTCGAGTTGACCTGTTTATTTTCATGTTATGTTCGTGTTCGTATTCGTGTTGACCCACATAAACTTTGAATAAAAAATTTAACGCTAAGATTTTATTTTCACTTAATTGAATCTTTCCTCATACTTTTTCTACAAATTAAAAATTAACTTAATAATAATAATAAGTAATAATATCTTTTTTATACAATAATTATGTCAGTGCTTGATAAAATAGTTACAAATAATTAATATTTTATTTCTATAATACTAATTAAATATGTTAATCGTACATCGCGCAACCAAATTAAACATTAGAAATAATGGAAAAAAACAAGTCATCAGAACATGAAAACTCATACATGTAACGAAAAGGCCAGGTCAATCTCCTTCGAGTTAAAAACTCGTGGGTAGAAACTAAAATGCATAATATCCTGACACAGGCTGATCAACAGCTAGATGTTACAATTGCCCCAACCATGCTCCGGCTAATTAAGTTTTAACCTTGGATTCAGTGATCCTCTCACATGTTGTTCTTCTTCCATAAACAGGGTGAGTAAAATGATACCCAGATTACATAGCATCAAGACAATTAAAATCGGCGAGAGAAAGAGAGAGAGAGAGAGCGCTAACCTAGACAGAGGGAAGGAGGGAGGCGGGTCTGGACAGAAGGAAATAGGAAAATGAAGTTAGGGTTTGGAAAAAATAATTAAGTTCATTATATAGTGGTGGGTCAATTCGGGTCAAAACAGGTCAGGCGGGTTTGTGTCAACCCGATTAAATACTCGGGTCAATTCGGGTTGAACGGGTTGAACCCGAGCACGACCCATTAACACTTTGTGTTGACGGGTCGTGTCATACACGGGTTTGTACTAAAAAATAGTCAACTCAAACTCATTTATTTATGTCGTGTTCGTATCGAATTATCGTGTCGTGTCAAAAATTATCACCTCGAGTTCTGTAGTGTAGAGTCGACGTTGTAGGCCCCAGTATGCACCATATATAATTGCAAAAGGCCAATAATCCCCACTTGTAGCCAATAGCAAATTTTAACATAACACGAGTCTGGAATGACAGGGATTCTGCCGACTTAAACTTTGAATACATATCCCCAAATCACTATACATCTGATATTTCATGCAAAACGTTGTGATCCTAGTGGGTTAGGTGGTATTGATAATTGTACCTTGTGTGTGGATCAACATGATAGAATGATGTGGATTGAAGTGATTGGAGTTTTGAAAACCCAACAAAATGGGGCCTGCCTCGAGGACAAATCTTTCACTCAGTGAGAAGTGAAAATCTGTAATTAAGGGCCCGTTTGGTAACATGCAGTTTTTGTTTTTTTTCGTTTTTGTTTTTATTTTATGGTTAAAAAAAAAATAAAAATACGTTTGGTGATTGTTTTTAATTTTTTTTTAACATCCCCGTTTTAAAAACAAGGCTAAAATATGGAAACATTCAAAATGATGTTTTTGAAGACATCCAAAAAAGAAACACACACAAAGTGTTAATGAGGTCTTGGCTTCGATCTTCCATAGCAACAAAAATCATCCCTTTTTTTGCTTGGGTATAAAAGGCCAATTTCTTCCACCTCTCTCTGTCGTCTCTTTATTCCCTCTCTCTCTCTCTCGATGCCATCACCGAAGC
Source organism: Ilex aquifolium (assembly GCA_951799425.1). Classification (NCBI taxonomy): domain Eukaryota; kingdom Viridiplantae; phylum Streptophyta; class Magnoliopsida; order Aquifoliales; family Aquifoliaceae; genus Ilex; species Ilex aquifolium. The sequence goes on from OX637405.1 coordinate 11,506,388, forward strand.
CGAAGGATTGCTCCATCGCAGGTCTCTCGACTCACTCTCTCTCTCTCTCTTCTCTGATGATTTTGCTGGGGAGTTTCAAGGTTGGGTTTTGGGGGTGGTGGAGGGGTTGGGTGGTGGTGGGTTTTAGAGATGGGTAGTCGGTTTTGCTGGTTGGGGTTGGACTTCGGTGGTTGTGGTGGTGGGGGTGGGTTGTGGGTTTCGATGATGGGGGTTGGGGGTGGATTGTGGGTTTCGATTGTTGGGGTTTGGGGTTTCGATTGTTGGGGGTTGGATTGGGGGTGGGTTTCGGTGGTGGGATTGGGGTTGGGTTTCGGTAGTTGTGGTTTTGGATTTCGGTGGTTGTGGTGACTCTGCCATAGTGGTGGGGTTTCGGTGGTGGTTTGGGGTGGTCAGTGGGGGTTGGGGGTGGTTTTGGTGATGGGTTTCAGTGGTGGGGATGGGTTTCGGTGGGTGGTTTTGGGTGGTCAGTGGGGGTTGGGCGTGGGTTTCGGTGGGTGGGGTTGGGTGGTCAGTGGGGTTGGGTGGTGGTTTTGGGTGGTAAATTTTTTGTATAATACCAAATAAGTTTTTTATTTTTGTTTTCACAATTTTTTAAATATAAATGATTACCAAACATGTTTTATATTTTTAATTTTTATCACAAAAAAAACAAAATTTAGTTTAGTTTTTTTTATAAAAAAAAAACATAAAAACGAAAACGTTACCAAACGCACCCTAAATCGTCCTGTTTATAATTTTTTTTTTTGGAGAAAACTACCACCCTTCGAAAGGATATTTACTTAGGTACCGGTACGAAACACATTGCATTTGCTTTCCTAACGTTATGCATCTACTGTTTAAAATTCAAGCAGGTTCTTCTCACTTTGCCAAAAGACATGCCTAAAGAAAAGTATTTGCAGTCTAATCAAATTACATCTACAATGTAATCAAGTAAAATATGTGGATACTTTCGGCTATTAAAGTTCCATATATTTATCTAATAATGTCTTATCATATTGGTGAAGATGGAGCTACTAAGGAATACACGCCACGGCCATCGCCATCATTTTGACAACGAAAAAAAGTTTCATATATCATCGCCTTATTTTTTTCCCTATGCCAACTTAGACTTTTCGTCTTTTGAATTAACCAAAAATCAGTGGTATTCATTTTTGGCATGATTAAGAATGATTCGTGCATGTCTTTCTTCCCCTTGCTTCACAAGAAACCATAAATGTCTATATCCTTAATTAGGTATAAGAAATTATGCTTCTTTATATTCAACAAGGATTGCAACTTGCTTGATGAGATTGTTTACCAAATTGAAATTTTGGTATTACTTTTTCCCCCTAGGTTTTAAACTCAAAAAGATTAGAGGCCGAAGCTTAGGCTAAGTTCATTTATCAGAACCATAAGAGGAAATTTTTTTAATTCTCTTATTAGTTTTCCTCCCAGTTCTGTCAAAGATCACCATTATGTGATAATAGTTTTGAATCGATCACGAAATATTCATAATTGAAATGTTTTTGAAATAAATGGAGGGCTGCCAAGTGTACGTGACATTTTAGACTGCAAATTTAGCCATTTAGGTTAAAGAACGATCAAATCACGGAGAAAAACAATTTCTAGGATTATAGAGAATACATAGAAAGCTTGGAATAATTGCTTATGATAATTGACAACAATCATTTTGAAAGATTAATATTATTTCCAGGTTTCTTGAATCGTTACCTTATCATGTACCTCGAGTCCTCGACTTATCCCTTGCCCTCAACCGAGGCTAGGAGACAGGTTCGTGAACTTACCTGGTCCCCTTGAACGTCGATTATCCCATCATTTATCGGGAATCTTAACACTTGGTGATAAGTTGAAGGGACCGCTTTTATCCTGTGTAATTGAACCGTATAGCGATGTTTCATATTTATGTCGCCAATACAAAATTTTTTGCGACGTTTATTTGTGCATCTCGAATGTGTTTACATTTTTATTTATATAAAAATTTATTTGCAACGATTTTTATGCATCGCAAAAAATAAATTAAATTATTGTTTTTTTATTTTTTGCATGACGGTGGAACAGATTTTAGTTACGCTTTTTTTAATTTTAGCGACGTTTTTTTTCATTGCAAAAACTATTTTTTGGTGATGAAAATAAAAATGCATCGCAGAATATTTTCAACGACGAGGCTATTACGACGAAGACACGACGAAAAAAAACCGTCGCAAAAACAAAATGGCGACAATTTTAATTCTTTTAGTGACATCACGAAAATAATTTTATTTATCATGTATGACAGCACAGCCACCATCATTTTATATTCTTATTTCCAATCGTTGACCTAGGTATCTTGCGAGCATACAAAGATATGCAATCACTATGAGTTTGATTTCACTAATATGGGTTCATCGTCTAAATCTCCATTTTGAGAACTTTAAAGGTTTATGTGTTAAGACTAACTTTCTGAGTCCGACCCTTCTCACCAATCGAGCGCCACCGGTGGGAAAAATAGGATACACAACGATTAGTACATAACCATACAACTAATCAACTGACACAACCCATTCACCAACTCGTCACGCGGTAGGCCACATAACTAACTTTCTTTTCGTGTGATTAGAAAGAAAATTAATTAAAGAAACACACAAACAGACTTAATTGAGTAATTTTTAGGGTAAAATACATTTTGTCTTCAAAGTATGTATTTAGTATTTATTTGGTTTTCAATCTTTCAATTGTGTCTATTTGATCCCTAGGGTGTGTTTGGATAGCTGGACTGGATAGGATAGGTTATCTTTTTTTATATCCTAACCCATCCAATCCAAACCCACTCATCCACTTTAAAACCCTAACCTTGAAATATATCCAATCCTAACCTTTGTTTGGGAAACAAATATGTAATTTAGTGGGCCCCATAGATTACACAAATAATTTTGTAGTAGTTTACCATTTTACCCATGACTTTATCTATTCCAATCCAAACCAATCCTATCATATGTTTGGACCGATGAATTATCCTAATAAAATTATTTATTTTTCACATATACTTAAAAACATATAAAAATTATATACGATTTAGACCCCTTGTTTAATTTTTTAGTTTTATTTCAATAGATAATATAATTATATACTAATTACGATTTTTAAAAAAAAATTAAATTTTTATTTTTAATTTTATTTCAATAAATAATACAATAGAATATGAATTTTGACTGTAAAATAATATTTGATATTCTATTTTTGATTGGAGTATTTTTTGTCTATGTATAATATTTTAAATTTAAGGGGTCTGAGTATTATATACCTACTACAAACTTTAAAGGGGTTTAAGTGTAATTTATTAATGAATATATTTATCTTGAGGGGTCTAAGTGTTACGCGCATATAAACTGGAGGGAATTTGTGTATAATATTTCAAATACTATGGGTTTGAATAATTAAATGACATATTTTAGGGGAACTAAGTGTAATTCTCCTTGGTTAAATGCCCTTTTTTATCAGGATATCTCAAACGCAGAAACCAGAACCACACATTTGCCTGATGGTCTGCATCTCCTATACAGCCCACCACCACCATTAAACCCACCACCACCGCCACTGGAACTCACTGCCCCATCTCTCCCACCACCTCCACCTCCACCTCCACTCCCATCTTTCTCCCCCTGCCTACCACCACCCATCGAGCTCTTCTCCCCTACGTCAAATAAACCTTCAACGCAACAGAAATGCCACCACCACCACCACCACAATAAAAACACCCACCACCACCACTACCTCCCACCACCATCTGTCGAAATCGCTGTCCGCCTCTGTATCCATGGCGATACTCTCCGATTACGAAGAAGATCACAAGCCGACGACTAAACCCTCATTATCGTTGGCGACAACTAAGCCATTCAACGCCGTTCTTGACCCATCGCCTCTGTGCAGCTCCTTTTCCATCTCCTCTGTGCAGCACCTTCGTCCCAAACCCTTGGACGAGCTCAATCAGTGTGTAGTTTTGTGTGAGTGGTTGAGTGAGGGCAAATGGGTCAGATGGATGTTAACCTGCTGCCTGGGTTTGTAACCCATGGGGGGGGGGGGATGGGTTAATTGTAACCGGTGTAGGGGGGTTATAAACTACTGTAGCAACCGGGTCAAGGCTTGACCCGGGATTGTTGTCCAGCCTCAAAAAATGGTTCCCAAACAAGGGATAAATGGGACCCATTACTTTATTGAGCTATCCTTATGGTGTTAACCCCCTTTATCCCATTAACCAAACACACCCCTAAGGTTCCTAATATGCATCTCTGTGGTCTAATCTCAAACGTCTGTCAGAAAATTGTGACGATTCTGGTCACACGTCAATCACGTGGTTACAAATTTTGTATCTATTTGGTCCCTAATTTGTGTCTTTTTTTTTTTATATATATATATTTTTTTTGATATTGTCCCTAGTGATTGGCGCGTGAGCAGAGGCATTAACGATTTTTTTTATATACATTTGAGATTGGACCATATAGATACAAATTATAATCTTTAGGCACCAAATAAATAAAATAGGAAGATTGGGACCAAATAAATACTACACATAGGGATGGCAGTGGACCGAAGCAGGGACGGGGGGTGTAGTCTCCATCCTCGTACCCGCTTAAAAAAACTCTGTTCATTACCGGTCCACCACCGTTAACGGGTATATTTTTCATCCCCATCCCCTTCCGTAGGTAAATTTGTAATTCCCGCCTCCGCCCTGTCCCCCGTCTTCACCCCCGCCCCCGCCCCTGTCCACCTTACCCGCCCTGTCCCCCGTCTTCACCCCCGCCCCCGCCCCTGTCCACCTTACCCGCCCTAGCCTAAGCTCAAGCCCAAGCAAACATAATCCAAAATTCTAAATAAATCTAACATTTTAAATAATTCAACATAATTATAGAATATCATAACATAATTAAAAACTTGTCATTTGCAACACAATCCAACATAATGTAACATAACATAATCCAATATAAAAAATACAAAAACACAAAGATCTACACTTTTACAAGCCAAAAACATGAAAAAAATTCGAAAAACAAAACAATTTTTTAAAGAAAAAATCATTCATTAATATGTAGATTTGTATTCACAACAACATGTATACATATAAAATAATAATAACGGATAAAGCGGGGTGGGGAGGGGGTAAGTGTTAGTCCATCCCCGCACGGGTTTATACGAGTATTTTCGTATACGTCTACCGTCCAATACATATGATCCATCCCCAGTCCAAACGGGACGAATTTGGATGACTACCCATTTTTACCCGGACCATTACCATTCCTAACTACACACATACTTTAGGGACTAAAAATGTATTTTAACCTAATTTTTAAGTATTGCATTATGTTGTAGAACAGAATGATCAAGAAAGCATAATAAAATATATCTATTGTAATTTTATATTTTATATTTTATAATTTTTAATTATCTCAACGGACACCTTACTTTCATAATTTTTTGGTCAAAAGTTATCCAAATTATTTTGTTGTCCGTATTTAAGTATTACGTAATAAGTTTATGATAAAAAATCGTTAGTAATCTGGACGTTGTCTACTTTAGAGACTATATAGAAATATATTCAATACTTCAGGGACCAAAATGATGTAATTGAAATATTGGGGACCAAAATAAGACAAACTCTATACTTTGGGGACCTCCAATGCAATTAACCTTAGTTATAAATTGACCCTCAAAAAATTTATAACTTGAATCTTAAAGATAATGACTTAAAAATATTTTTTGGTATCATAAACTTATTCTAAAATTTAATGGCCAAACGAACCTCTTGTTTGCAATAATCAAAAGCAGTAGAGTACTGGAAAACTGTACTATTGATTAGTTGATTGTTCTTCGCAAATCATTCAAAAGCTTTAGGGAGTGGGGACTGCCAGTCCCCTAGACAGCCATCTAAGTGAATTATATTGTCGATGCACTTTTGTTTTAGTGGCGCCGACTCGTGGATTCGTTTGTTGACTATGAGTTCTGCAGTGCAGAGTCGACGTAGTAGGCCCCAGTATGCACCATATATAATTGCAAAAGGCCAATAATCCCCACTTGTAGCCGATAGTAAATTTTAACGTCAGACGAGTCTGCCGACTTAAACTTTGAATACATATCCCCAATAACTATACACATGTTAATTCATGAAAAAAATTGTGATCCATGATTTTTAGTGAGTTAGGTGGTATTGATAATTGCACTTTGTGTGTGGATCATCATGATAGAATGATGTGGATCGAAGTGATTGGAGTTTTGAAAACCCAACAAAATGGGGCCTGCCTCGGGTACAAATCTTTCACTCACTGATATGAATGAGAAGAAAAAAGTTATCACACGATCACTCAAAAAATCAAATCTTTATTTTGGTCCAATTAGATTCTAAGATTAGTAATTTCAATTATTTTTTCTTTTATAGTTTCTACATTTTATTTTTGTATATTATAAAGCCGCATCCTTGTAGTTAGGTTAGATCGTCCCGAAGACAGTTTATTATTTATTTTCTAGAGAAAACTACCACTCTTCAATGAAAGGATATTTACTTAGGTACCGGTACAAACATATTGCATTTGCTTTCCTAACATTATGCATCTACTATTTAAAATTCAAGCAGGTTCTTCTCACTTTGCCAAAAGACAGGCCTAAAGAAAAGTATTTGCAGTCTAATCAAATGACATCTACAATGTAATCAAGTAAAATATGTGGATACTTTCGGCTATTAAAGTTCCATATATTTATCTAATAATGTCTTATTATATTGGTGAAAATGGAGCCATTAAGGAATAGACGTCACGTCTGAATCTCGGCCATCGCCATCATTTTGACAATGAAAAAAAGTTTCATATATTATCGCCTTATTTTTTTTCCCTAAGCCAACATAGACTTTTCGTCTTCCCCTTGCTCCACAAGAAACCATAAATGTCTATATCCTTAATTAGGTCTATGAAATTATGCTTCTTTATATTCAAATAGGATTGCAACTTGCTTGATGAGATTGTTTCCCAAATTGAAATTTTGGTATTACTTTTTCCCCCTAGGTTTTAAACTCAAAAAGATTAGAGGCCGAAGCTTAGGCTAAGTTCATTTATCAGAACCATAAGAGGAAAATTTTTTAATTCTCTCATTAGTTTTCCTCCCAGTTCTGTCAAAGATCACCATGATGTGATAATAGTTTTGAATCGATCACGAAATATTCGTAATTGAAATGTTTTCGAAATAAATGGAGGGCTGCCAAGTGTGACATTTTAGACTGCAAATTTAGCCATTTAGGTTAAAGAACAATCAAATCACGCAGAAAAACAATGCTAGGATTATACAGAGTACATAGAAAGCTGGAAAATGATTGCTTATGATAATTGACAACAATCATTTTGCAAGATTAATATTATGTTTGTGCACACAAAAAACTATAAAGAGGAGAGCACATCAAACAGTACTTATTCATGGTCGTGATATTTGTTTATTCAGCAACGACCTTGATCACATTTGCAAATTAAGTGATCTATTCATCTTCACCCGGCAAGTTTTTTCGGTATTGCTTTGAGGGGAACTAGCTTTCGCATAGTTATTCCTATCCTCTCCTCCATGTTCATAGTGCCCGGAGTCATGCTGTTATCGAGCTCCCAATCGAAAGATTGTAACAAGCTGGCTACAGCAAAGTTAACCACTCTATGAGCCAAGGACAAGCCTACACATACTCGCCTCCCAGCTCCAAATGGAATCAACTCAAAATGTTGCCCTTTGTAATCGATATCAGAGTCCAAAAACCTTTCAGGCTTGAAACACAAGGGGTCATCCCAAGAATCGGGGTCTCTTCCAATAGCCCATGCATTCACAAACACTTGTGTGTTTTTGGGTATGAAATACTCCATATAATTTGTGTCTTGCGTCGTGTTCCGTGGGACTAGTAAAGGAACAGTTGGATGTAATCGAAGTGTTTCTTTCACAACTGCCTGTAGATATGGAAGTCTATCTGTGTCACTCTCTTTTACTGTTACATTGGGCCCAACGACTTGATCAAGCTCGTCTTTGACCTTTTTCATCGAGCTAGGATTGCGTAATAGCTCTGTCATTATCCATTCGATTGTGCTGGTTGTAGTTTCTGATCCACCAAAAAACATTTCCTGCGCATTTAAAGCTTGAGTTAATGATTTACCTAGAATTTATGGATTTTACAATGACTTGGTTGTACTAACAAATGTTACTAATAATAGTTGAGTATCATATTACCAAGATGATGATATTCACAGTCGACTCTGATAACTTATGAGGCCCTTCTTTCCCATCACTTTCGTATGCCAACAACACATCCAAGAAGTCGTTTTTCACATCGTCTCTTCCTAATTGCTTCTCTTGAACCCTCTCATTGACTAATCCAGTGATAATTTTCATGCATCGTCCCATATCTCGGGCCATGTTCCTCTTGATCCTTTGTGGGTCGAGCAATTTCAAAAATGGAAAAAAATCCGCCACATTAGGCTTCGTGGCCCATTCCATGAACTTGTTCATGGCTTCGAAGAATTCGTCTCCTTCATTGGACTGCATTTCCAGGAGGTCTCTTGAAAACATGAGGTTTCCAACCATGTTGAAAGCCATAAGGAAAAGGTACTTCACTAGCTCCACTTCCCCTGAGCCTCCTTGTGCACGTGATGTTATTGAATCCTCCTCGATCCACCGGACCATCTTGTCAATGCACTTTTGCCTAAGTGGAGCCGATTCCTGGATTCGTTTGTTGGCAAATAGCTCCATGGTGTAGAGACGACGTAGCCTGCGCCAGTACGCACCATACTCGCAAACAGCCAAAGCTGATTCGTTGTAGCCTAAAGCCGTCAATGATTCAGTGGGCTTGCGATCAGAGAAAGAAAGGTCATGGTTTTTGAACAATTCAGCTGCAGAATTGGCGGACTGTATGACCATGGTGTTTACTAAACCAAGCTTTAGCCAAAGGACAGGACCATACTCAGCTCGAAGTTTATAGAACGTTTGGTGTGGTGACGTTCCTAGATCAAACATACTGCCAACAATCGGCCATCCTGGTGGCCCTGGTGGTCGTCGTCTACGTTTAGTAGAGTCGCTCCCAATTTTCATCCAACTGTATAACAAAAAAAGAGCCGCTAACAAAGAAACACTAAACCAAGTAAGCGAACTATATGACCACTCCATTTTTGAGTTCGAGCAATCTTACTAGTTCGCCTCTATACTTGTATGCTATGATGTTGCTTATTGCAGATATATAACAAGAATAAGAATAACTTAGTAAAATGGCCCTTAAATTATATCACTCATTTTAATGTGGTCCTTAAACAAAAGTTTGGTCGGGTTGGCGGGTGAGATAGTTGTTGGGTTTAATTATTTTAGATTTTTTGTTTCTCGACTAAAATACCCCTTCTGATTACGAAATTTGCCGGAATTGGAGGAGGGTAATTGAATTAAATTCAGAAATTTGAAGGTTTAATTGAGATAAATTAAACTTTAGGAACTTAATTGAAATAAGTGATATAGTTCAGGGGCTATTATGATAATTTACTCTAATAATAATATATTGCCTGGAATCTTTCACATGACTTAATAGAGATAATGGAATAATCAAAATAAATCACACTAATATTATAATAGATTGTGATCTAGTCTAGTTGGCTTGTTTCAATTATTTTAATGTTAAATAATTTAAATGAGACTAACGAATATATATATAAATGATAGTGGTTGCACCGGATCAATATTGACAGAGTATGACAGAACAACCATCATTATTTTTTTATTTTTATCTTGCATGAATTAAGTGGCCGGTGGGATAATCTTCGATTTTCAAATATATATTGTAATAAAAATATGTTATTTTTCATTTTAATTATATACCTAATCCCATGGAAGAAGTCCTATGGCCTGCCCATGACGACTTGGTGAGTAATTTAAGGAAAATTACTTCGGAGAAATACAAATTGTCATCTAACTCCAAGGTAATTTAAGTAGTAACAGAAACGAATTGTAAATTCAGGCGTCTTAAATTTGAATTTTGATAGTTTTTTAAGGCTTAGTTATGGAAAATACTGTGTATTCCAAATTTGTAATCCAAATTTGTATCCCAAATGAAGTGAAATCATTGGGTGAGTGGGTCCCATCAACTTTTTTAAATGGGACGCACTGATCCAATGGTCTTCTTTTATTTGGGATGTAAATTTGGGTTGCAAATTTGGGTTACATAGCATTGTTCGTTAGTTATAGCGTAAATGACCTGTCTTTGATTGAATCGAATAGAAAATTTGTTGAGGTGCGTATAAACTAACTTAAATTTATTAGGTTTGTAGTTAATTTAATAATTTGTTCGCAGTGGTGTACAATCCTGATTAAAAATTAGAGAAGTCCAAGGGATCTGAAGTTGGCTTAGTGGTGGAAGGTGTCTTTAGAGCTTAGTGGAATGGAAGCGCTTTTTGACCCCTTTTGATTATGTGCGCGATGATTTTGGTATAATAAATGAATTGGCAAATTTTTTTCTTGGTGAACTCGAGTTTATCTGAAAAGTCGAAGGTATGAAACTCCTTACGAATGATCAAATCGCCAATGAGTGATCGAAATACGTCCTGTCACTCAAAAAGAAAGGTTAGAAGGTCGTCGAAGTATTTTCCTGCGTGACCCCTCCGACGATCAAGTCAGTATGTGAGAGAGGATTGGAAAAATACTATTCTATTACTTGGGTGAGAATTTGTGTACCTTACACTTGAGTTTGTGAGAACTATTTATACCTGCATAGAGTTAATCATTGCGGACAGCTGGGTCCCCTGGAGAAGAGACTTCTCATTGGCCCATTAGGAAAGCATCATGTGGCGCACAGTCCTTAACCAGAGTGTCTTCCTTTTCACGTGGAAGAAGCTTCTGTATTTAATGCTCGGATCCTCGAGCATTTAATGCTCCCTTTTCTGGGCTCGCTGAGCAATAAATATGTATTATCCCTCTGAATGATCATTTAATGTTTCCCATTGTGGTTGCGCATGCAGGGGCACTTTCGTTAGTTGCCCTCTCCAACTTTGCTCTTTGCACCTCGTACATCGCTTTTATTGGTCAGTGACCTGGCTCTTCTGCCACTCTGATTGCCTTAGAGAGGGGAATCAATGACTGACTGTCAACTCTGCTTCTAAGTCGCAATCACTGCCAAAACATGATTCGTCGTCGTGGAGGGCTTAACGCCGAGGTGATGCGTCAGGTGGAGGGTCCCTTGGAGGACTAAAGGCGCTGAGGACAGAAGTCAAATGATGAAAGCTCTAGGAGACCTTGGTGCTGAGGACACATGTCAAGCAAAAGGTGCTCTGAGGTGTCCCACGCCGACGACACGTGTCACCTTATGGAAGGGTCCGAGTCTTGTTACACCGAGAACACGTGTCAGTCAAGGAGAGCTCTGGGGTGTCTCACGTCGAGGATGCGTGTCAGTTCATGGAGGCTCCACAAGTCATTATACCGAGGCCACGGGTCATCTCCCCACCAATTCGTGGAAATGTCCCATCAGATTATTGCATTCTCACCTAGTTTGTCTTGAGTGGAAAAGCATGGGTAATTGGGAAGGTAGTGGAAGACAAATTAAAGGTTCTATTTCACTGTGTTCACCTCCCATTTCTTTCTATTTTCTATACCTTTACAAATTTTTCATTTGCAATGAAATTTTACTATAAATTCTAATATCTTAGGCCAATCTTATTATCAAACGAAAGTACAATTATACAGTGAAATATTTATTTAACTGTCCAAAATTGACTCGTTTGTGCTTGTAATGGGATAGTGAAATATATACTTCATTATCACTATCGGATTTAAGTATTTCTTTGCCTAGCGGAATTAAAAAAAAAGCAACCACACAGAGAAGGATGGGGGAAGAAGAAATGTATTTTATTTTACTACTAGTTATTACCCGTGCCTGAAGGCACGGAGTAATAAAAAAAATGTCAATAATAAACATATTTGTATTCACACCCAAAATTAAATCACAAACATAGATGAGAGAAAAATGAATTTAAGCACTAGTTATAGTGGGGGTGAGCGATGGTAGTAGTGGTGGACATCAGTGGTGGTGGTGGTGGTGGAAGACGGTGATAGTTGTGGTTAGCGACGACGACCGTGGTAATAGTGGCACCTGTGGGTGGCAACAGTGATGGTAGTGATGGGTTTTGGGTGACGATGGTGGTAATGGCAACTATGGATGACAACGGTGGTGGTGGGTGTGAGTGGTGATGGACGACGGTGATGGTGGCTGGCAATGGTGGTGGTAGGGTAATGACGATGGTGGTTGTAGTGGTAGATTGTGATGGTGGGCAGTGACGATGGTGGTGACGGGCGACGATGGGTGTTTCTGGCTGATAATGTGATGGGAGGTGACGAATGGCGGTGGTGGTGGTGATGGTAGGTGTGATAGGGATGGGTTGCAGTAGTGATGGGCGATGACAGGTAGTGGTGGTAGGTATGGTAGGGGTTGGTGACAATGGCTGACGGCAATGGTGGGCGACGATGAGTGATGGTAGGTTATGGTAGTGGGTGGCGGTGGGTGGTGGTGGGTGCCGACGATGGACGACGGTGATAGTTAGATGATGGTAGTAGTGATAATAAATATAAGAATGAGATGACGATGTTGGTGAGTGGTGGCAGTGGACGACGATAGTACCAATCGATGATGGGTAGCGATGGTGGTGGTTGGGGTGGCGGTGGGGCAGTGGCAGTGGTGATAGGGGCGGCAACAGCGGTGGTAGTGGGGTTGGCAGTGGCAACGACAACGGTGGTCATGGTGGTGGTCATGGTAAGGGTGATGGTGGGGACAATGGCGGTGGTGGTAGGGTAGCGATAACAGTGGTGGTGGGGTGGCAGTGGTGGTGATGGTGGTGGTAGTGGAGATGGTGATAGTAATGGGGTGGAGATAGTGGTGGTGGGGCGGTCATGGTGGTAATGGTTGTTGTGGCAGAGGTAGGGTGGTGGTGGTGGTAGTAGTGGTGATGGTGGTGGGGGTGGGGGTAGTTGTGGTGGTGGGGCGGTGGGGTTGGGGGGTGATAGTGGTTGTGGTGGGGCGGTTCCAAACACTATTTTTTGTTTTTAAATACTTATGAGAATTTATAAGTAATAGAAGTACTTTTAAAAAGTCGCCACAAACACATCCTTAAGAGTCTATTTTCCCTATTAAATTTAGGGTTTTAATATTAACCGTCGAATTAAATATTAATCATCGAATTAACTTTAAAATAAAATTTAAAGAGATTTCAACTGTGAAAAAAAAAAAGTTATTTTTTTATCTTTTGAGATTTGATGATATATCTTTGCATAGTAAAATTAGGAAATTACAATGGAATAAAGTAAAAGAGAATGAATGAATTTTATTTCACTCTGCATTTGTATGTGACAGTAAAATATATATATCACTATCACTTTAAAATTGGAGGGCAAAATTTTTATTTCGCTGTCGATTTTAATTAAATTGAAAGAAAAACACAATTGAGGTCAATGACATTGGAGGATTTTTTTTTTTTCACTGTCATGTATAGTAACATGTGTATTATTACACATATAATAAGTAGGGGTGTCAATTTTATCTTTTAACACGAATCTGATACGAATTCAACCCGACACAAAATTCGAAATTAACAAGATTAGTTGACACGAATAATAAATGGATCAAATTAAGGTTCAACACGAATAACCAATTAACGCGTATTGTAGATAGAAAATAAGTATTTAACGAATATTGTAGATAGAAAATAAGAATTTTATAATCTTTAAAATAGTATTATATGAGTTATTGTCAAATTAAATATTTTTTATTAATACGAATATTGACACGAACTCGACACGTACAAAAAATAACACGACACGAAAATAACACAACCGAAAATGATACAACACAAAACTAACATGACACGACACAACACGACACGACACGATTGACACCCCTAATAATATGCGTATTCTATTACAACGAGTTCTTTCAATGGGCAAAAGATTTCCCTGTCCAGATGTCTTCAAATCCTTCAGTGACATGGACTTCAAAACTCCGGTTGGACCATTACAGAAACCACAACTTTGTTGTCCACGGTTGGTTCCACTTGATGAACGACGACAAAAGCTATACTAGGATTAAAGTCGGCGTGTTCTTAATCCGAAATTGCCAACGCTTCGAACTTCATGGAAACGCGATTTGGGCCCAAAAACCCCAAATCATGATCAATGGGAAAAACGCTGATGGATAAGTGGGCTGTTTGGATAATTTTTAGGAGAGGGATTGGATTGGAATTTTAAAACTCTTCTAAACTCAATCCTAAGTTTTTGTTCATGGAATTGAATAATGTATGTAATCTCATGTTTGGTAAGTGACATAAATACAAATGGGTGGGACCCACAAATTAATCACAAAATATTTACTATGGAATTGACTAAACCCACCATCCCATGGGTTTGTTGAAATCCAAATACACGGGTTTTACTTATGGGTCTATTACGGACCGGGATTCAAATCCCGAGCTCGAAATTGATGCGATCAACATCTTAAAATTTAGGAATGTTGATAAACGCATGAGATTTGATGTTGGTCTAGGATGTTTAGAAATAAGTTTGAATTGAATTAAAAGACTGTTATCCCTAATATGATAGTGGTTAAGATCCCTAGTATTTTCGAATAAACAAGATATGCATGTTATCCCAATAGGTTCGTTGATATCTTTATTTTGTAAACTCTATTTAAAGAGTAGAAATCGTCAATGAAATGACAATCAATTATTCTTCCTTCAACTTCAATTGATTTAGGAGTTCCAGGGACACTCAAATTCCTTACCTAAGGAGGCCTTGAACCCCTCGAAGTGTTCTAGAAATTTTACTATTTCTCATAACAGGCAAGTCACACAAGAAAGATCCTGGTTCTCTCCCTGTTCATAGGCGTGTTACGCGTGCAATTTTTGAGCAACGTAACAACTTGATATCAGAGCCAGGTATTTAAAAATATCGCTTAGAACGTTTGGAGAATGAATTGGGCTCTTTGAGCAAAACTTTAAAACATGAAATGCAGTGAAAAGTGCAATCCGGCCAAAAATGTATGATAAAACAAATGGAGGAGATATTCCACCAAATGACATCCTGATTAGAGAATTTTAGAGAAGGGCGTGATGAAGAGCATTCCTCAACAAGGAGTGGGAATACTAATTCTTCCTCATCAACCTTTCCAAAGGTGACAAAATTTTGATTTCCCTCATTACAAAGAAGAGGAGTACCCAACAGGTTGAATCTGTATTGTAGAGCAATTTTTTGATTTTCAATCTGTCGAGGAACCAGAAAAATTAACAGTGGCTGCCTATCATCTTGACGGAGAAGCTCAGTTGTGGTATCAACTAGGAAAAATGATGGGAAAATCACTACTTGGGAGACCCTACAAAACGGACTCAATGTTCATTACAACCCGACGAAATTCCAAAATTTCTATGGGGATCTCACCGAACTCAAACAAACCGGCACGGTGAATGAATATCACATTGAGTATGAAATTTTTTAAGCAAGTGGGTTTTTCAGCAAGTTGGGGGCTTTATCAGTGGCCTCCAAAAACAAGTGAGGGTGGATGTACAGGCTGAGAGTCCCCCCACTTTGACAGTCGCTATTGGGATCGCTCGATTATATGAATCCAGAAACCAACCACCAAGAAGGGTGGGTATGCCAGAATTTAGAGGGGGGCTAAACCCTCCAAACATGCCTTTGATGCCTTCTACTGCACTAGCCTGAACCAAAAATCCCACCATCAGAATGCTTAACCCATTGGAGCTCAAGGAACGAAGGGATAAAGGGTTATGTTTTAATTGCGAGGAGAATTTTTCGCCAGAACACCGTTGTTAGAAGTTTTTCCTCATTGAAATAATTTTTCCATTCAATGGTAGCATTGAAGAAAGGGAGCCCACCGATATTGATAATGGCAGTGACGAGGAGACTAAAGGGCCAAAATCAGCTTACATGCCATGATTGAAACACAAACATCGCGAACGATGCGGATTAAGGAAAATATTGGCTCTATCAATCTAAACAACCTTGTTGATTTCAGAAGCACTCATAATTTTCTCAATACACAAATAGCTACAACCATGGCACTCCGACTAATGAAAGGCGGCAAATTTGAGGTGTTGGTGGCTAATGGAAGCTAGCTCACCTATGATGGGGTTTGCTATGGGATTTGGGTGATAATTCAAAGAGTTGAATTTATTGTGGAATTCTTTCTCTTGCCCGTGGATGGATGTGAAGCTATTCTTGGAACTTTTGATGAAAAGCAAACTTGGGCCGATCATTTGGGAGTTCTATGAACTTTGGATGAGATTTTTTTGGGAAGGAAGAACTATCAAGATCCATGGCAGAAAGTGACCAGAAGACTATAATGAAGAAGAAAGAAAGGTGGGGCGTGAGGCTCTGAAAGGGAAGAGGGTTTTTTGCCTACAACTTAAGGCTATCACATTTGGGGCCCAACAACATGGTGACAACTCCATGAAGCCAAAATTGCAATCTCTCTTGGGCCGATTTTCAGAGTTCTTTAACGAGCCCATCGGACTGCCTCCCTTGAGAAGGCAAGATCACAAGATTCCAATGATGATAGGAGCGAGGCCAATAAACGTTAGACCTTATCGCTATCCTCATTATCAAAAAAATGAGATAGAAAAAATAGTGAAGGGCTCTTAGAAGGCAACATTATTCGTCATAGTACTAGTCCATATTCATCCCCAGTTCTACTAGTAAAGAAGCATGATGGTTCTTGGCGTCTTTGCATTAATTAGCGAGTTTTAAACAACATCACCATCAAGGACTAATTTCCAATACCATTATTTGATGAATTGCTGGACGAATTACTCAGTGCAAAATTTTTTACAAAATTGGATTTGTGTTCGGGTCACCACCAAATTCGGATGAGACCGGAAGATGTAGAGAAAACGACTTTTCGAACACACCATGGACACATGACTTTTTCGTAATGCCGTTTGGGCTCACAAACGCTCCAACAACTTTCCAATCACATATGAATTAGGTATTCAAACCTTGACTTGTAAGTTTGTCTTGGTATTTTTTAATAACATACTTATATATGGCAAAAATTGGGAGGATCACGTGCACCACGTGTGACGCCCCAAAATCCGGGGGTCCTGTATTAACCGTTGACAACCCGTCAACCCGCGGAAATACCCGTGGATGTCGCTTAACCCGACACCGCGGCACCACATTTCCTTTACCGAGATAAAAGAAAATACAAGTCCAATTTCTTTCGGTTGGTTGACCCATCCGAGACCCAATATACTACCATTGGTATCCCCTTATTATCCATTTGTAACATTAGGAGGGAGGAAAACATAACCCAAGAACTTGGCAAAAGAAAAAGAAAATAAAAAAAAATTCTGAAGTTTGGTGAGCGTACCGGTACGCTACGACCTCTGGACCTGATCGTACCGGTACGCGTACCGGTACGCTACACCTTCTGGACCCTATCGTACCGGTACGCGTACCGGTACGCCTGGCCCCGAATTCCTCTTTTTACCTGTTTTTCGTTTCCAAGCCATTCCAAACCTCCCAAAACTCATCCAACATATGTTTAATGAGATTTTCCATACAATACATAACTTATGCAAATTTCATTACAATTAATTCCATAATTTACACATCAAAATAGAATTTATACAAAAGTTTTTACAAAAACTCTAGCTAAGGCCACAAGCCGGCCCCCTTCATGCTTGGTGCTCTCCAAGTGAGCCATCCGCCGGTGCAAACCCCACACCTGAAATGTTTCCCGTATAGGGTGAGCCAACGCCCAGTAGAGTAAATCCTACAAGGGCTACTCTCCCCCTAAATGCTCATGCTCATGCAACATTTATTTGCAAACAACCATTTCTCATAAGAACATGCATTCTAAGTTGGAATGCAACATACCATGCCATGAAATGAGATGTCACTCACTCATGCATTTTAACCCGAGTTCTCACCGATTCCTACAACACGATACAATGCCAAAGTGTTTCATTTCATCATTTATGTTTACATCAAATGATATTTTCAAAACTAGGGTCTTTCTTGGGATCGGACTTCTTTATGGACTTAACCAATGGTCTTCCACACCCGTACACTTTATGGGCTCTTATACCAACGGAGTGCACCCTCCAAATCACCGGGTTTTTCACCCGAGAGGTCGTCATGCCTCTTCTTGCTCATCCCGACCCAATTTATCATGCAATCAAGCGGCTTAGCTAGGTCTTCGACCCAACTTTTCCCAAGCCATACCGTCAATCACCAAGTGTGGTGTTGACATCAACCATGCACGCACCCATGTAATGCAATGCTTCCGTGCACATGCAATGCTATGTCCCATTGCATACCACATGATGTTCAATATGTCAAGAACAACCCATGCACAATCTCAACACATCCATGGTAAATTTATATCCTAAGCATATAAATGTCATATTCATTTCAATGTTAATATATCAACATATGCATATATTAACAAACACATTAAATCATATCAATAGCATATGACTTCACAAGTTGAACTTAACATGTTATTTCAATTAAATCAAAACAACCATTCCATTCAAGCAAGGCATTTAATCAAATACCTTCTAGGCACAATTTATTAAACACAAAGTATGCCTCAAATTTTCCCTAAGTTACATAATAATCACAAGTAATTTCATACACCAAAATCAAGCTAGAAAATAGATTAAACCATTTCTATGCTCACTCTTCCATTTCTATAACCATAAACCTATATATGAAGGTCTATCCCTATACATTACATATCAAGCCTTAAAACTACCAACATCTAAGGGAAGATTACACCAAAGTAAGGAGAACCCTACCTCTTGAAGCGTAATTCACCCGAATGGAGCTTCAAGAATACTTCCCGAGCCCAAGACTAGATTTCCCCCAAATCTCCTCTTTTGGATCTTCGGTGAAATTCCCCGTTCTTGGTGTGGTTGCGTAGCCCTCGTCGATGTGATCGACTTTAGCTCTTGGCTCGACGGAATCCGAGCGACGGAACTCCGGGAATCGACGGAGAAAGCTTGAAGATCAAGGTTTTCTCTCTTTTCTCTCTTCTCTCTCTCTTGGCCGGCCAAACAAGAACACAAGGGAAGAAAAATTCTGATTTTCTAGATATTTACCCCTATTTATAGTTTTAAATACTCGGCCCACGTCGCGCCACGTGTCCCTCGTTTAATCGGGTCCGATTTCGTCCCGAAACGATTCGTTTGATCCCAGTTTAAGTTCAAATTAATTTTATTTGAACTTTAACTAAATTTTAAGGAAATTTTATAAAACTTATTTATGGGGACGTTCGTAGGGTGAATCGCCACGCAGTCGCCTCGAACGACGTGCAAAATCCGACTACTTCGGAATTCGACGAAATTTGATAAGGTGACTATATTTCGCGATACGAATTCAACAGCGAACTTCGTTTCCTCATCCGAGGTCTAGAACATGAGTATTTTAAATACGCATTATAGTGGCAAATTACTATTTTGCCCTTTTTTGGAAAAAGTTCAAATTTCTCGGGTTTTACATTCTTCCCCCCTTAAAAGGAATTTCGTCCCCGAAATTCACACACACACATACATGCAGTCTCATGCACATGCTACAGTCATGTAATAGTAAATGACTATAAAAACGTACCCCTATCCTCAAACAGGAAAGGATAATTGGCACGTACGGTGTCCTCGCGCTCCCATGTCGCCTCTTCCACTCCCCGGTGCTGCCACAGCACCTTCACTAGCCTCACGGTCTTGCCTCGCAAAACCTGATCCCGGCTATCCATGATACGCACCGGTCCCTCCTCGAAGGTCTCATCCGCATCAACAACAAGCTCGCCTCAATCCACCACATGAGTCGGATCTGGGGTGTATTTCCGGAGCATAGAGACATGGAACACCGCGTGAACACTCGATAAATCTGGCGGTAACGCCAACCGGTAAGCAACTGTACCCACCCTCTCAAGTACCTCAAAGGGCCCGATGTATCTCGGCGACAGTTTCCCCCGCTTACCAAACCGGACCACTCATCTTTTAGGCATAACCTTCAAGAAGACATGATCTCCCACCTCAAACTCTAGAGGTCGCCGTCGTCTATCGGCGTAGCTCTTCTGCCGGCTCTGAGCCGTGAGAAGACGCTTCCGTATCAAGTCCACCTTCTCTGAGGTGTCTCTAACCAAATCCGGACCCGTAGCAGGTCTCTCCCCAACCTCTGTCCAACAAACTGGAGATCGACATGGCCTCCCATATAGTGCCTCATAGGGTGCCATCTGTATGCTCGCCTGATAACTATTGTTATAGGCAAACTCTACCAAGGGTAAATGATCTTCCCAGCTACCCTTGAGATCTAGGACACATGCCCGCAGCATGTCCTCTAAGGTCTGAATGGTCCTCTCTGACTGACCATCCGTCTGGGGGTGAAAAGCAGTGCTCATCATCAGCTGTGTCCCCATGGCTCGTTGGAAACTCTCCCAAAAATGAGTCTTAAACCTGGGATCCCGATCCGATACTATAGACACGGGTACCCCATGCAACCATACAATCTCCTGTATATATAACCTGCAGAATTCCTCCAGTGTGAAGGTCATCCGCACAGCCAAAAAGTGTGCCGACTTCGTAAGCCGGTCCACTAACACCCATACCGCGTCATGTCCCCGCGATGTCCGTGGCAAGTGAGTCACAAAATCCATCGTGATATGTTCCCACTTCCATTCAGCTACCTCCAATGGCTGGAGTAACCCTGCTGGTCTCTGGTGTTCAGCCTTTACTTGCTGACAAGTGAGACATCTACTAACAAATTCGCCAACCTGTCGCTTCATCCCATTCCAAAAATATTGGCGACGAAGATCATGATACATCTTCGTGCCCCTGGATGAACTGCGAAACGGGAGCAATGAAACTCCCTAAGGATTTCCTCTCTCAGATCCGCCAACTGAGGAACCACAACCCTTCCTCGATACCGAAGACTACCATCCGAGTGAATGGCCCAGCCCTCGTCACCTGTACCTGCCTGTACACGGTCCCGGATGGACAATAGCTCCGTGTCCTGACTCTGGGACTCAACAACCCTGCTCAGTAGGGAAGGTGTAGCCACCAAACTTCCCAAAGTACCCTGAGTCTGTCCCATATAACATAGCCCGAACTGTCCCACAGTCTCGAGCATCTGCCACTCTCGGGAAGCCACACTAGCCAAGACTCCCCGTGACTTCCGACTGAGTGCGTCAGCTACCACATTTGCCTTACCGGGATGGTAATGCAAAGTGAAGTCATAGTCCTCCAAAAACTCCATCCACCTGCGTTGCCTCATATTGAGGTCCCGCTGTGTAAAAATGTACTTCAGACTTTTATGGTCTGAAAACACCTCAAACTGCTCACCGTATAAGTAGTGGCGCCAAGCCTTCAAGGCAAAGACAATGGCTGCCAACTCCATGTCATGTGTAGGGTAACTCTGCTCGTGGTTCTTTAACTGCCGAGAACCATAAGCTACCACTCTCCCGGACTGCATCAAGACGCATCCAAGTCCGTCCTTAGAGGCATCACAATACACTGTGTACCTCTGTCCCCTTTCTGGGACGATCAGTATAGAAGCTGAAGTAAGCCTCCTCTTCAACTCTTGGAATGCCTTCTCGCAAGAATCATTCCACTCAAACTTAACCTCTTTCCGGGTCAACCTAGTCATAAGTGAAGCTAGTCGGGAGAAGTCCTCAATGAACCTCATGTAATACCCCGCCAATCCCAAGAAACTACGTATCTCGAAGACTGACTTCGGCCTCTCCCAATTCATGACTGACTCAACCTTCTCCGGGTCTACGGATACACCCGAAGCCGACACCACATGTCCCAAAAATTTCACCTCAGTAAGCCAAAATTCACACTTGCTGAACTTGGCATACAATTGGTGGTCTCTCAAGATCTGAAGAACGACCCTCAAGTGACCCTCATGCTCCTCCTCAGACTTGGAGTAGATCAAGATGTCGTCAACAAAGACTACAACAAATTGATCAAGGTAGGGTTGAAACACCCTATGCATGAGATCCATGAATGCCGCTGGAGCGTTCGTCAATCCGAATGGCATCACTGTGAACTCGAAATGCCCATATCGCGTCCGAAATGCCGTCTTAGGGATATCTGTCTCCCTAACTCTCAACTGATGGTAACCGGTGCGGAGATCTATCTTGGAGTAGACCCGCGCCCCTCTCAGCTGATCAAACAAGTCATCAATCCTCGGCAAAGGGTACCTATTCTTGATAGTAACCCTATTCAACTGCCGGTAGTCTATACATAGTCGAAGGGTTTTGTCCTTCTTCTTTGTAAATAACACCGGAGCGCCCCAAGGTGAGGTACTCGGTCTAATGAAACCCCGGTCCAACAATTCCTGCAATTGGACCTTGAGTTCTTGCAACTCAGCAGGCGCCATCCTATGCGGAGTCATAGAAATGGGCGATGTACCAGGATGCAGCTCTATAGTGAAATCTACATCCCTATGTGGAGGTAATCCCGGAAGTTCATCCGGAAAAACATCCTCATAATCACACACAACCCGAGGTAGACCAAACTCCTGTCTCGCCTCGTCCTCCAGGGTAAGGCTTGCTAGCCAACCCATCAACTGTCCGTGCCATCTAGAATCGTACACGGC
Organism: Ilex aquifolium; assembly: GCA_951799425.1. NCBI lineage: Eukaryota > Viridiplantae > Streptophyta > Magnoliopsida > Aquifoliales > Aquifoliaceae > Ilex > Ilex aquifolium. The sequence goes on from OX637405.1 coordinate 11,529,011, forward strand.
TTGAGGAAAAGCGTTGTGCTTATCCCCCTGAAACATGAAACAAACCCCATCCGGCGTGTAAGCAGTAACCCGCTTCCGGTTACAATCAATGACGACTCGGTGTGCCGCCAACCAATCCATTCCCAGGATTACATCGAACTCCGACATGTCCATGACCCGAAGGTCCACGGTGAGTAGAATCCCTGAGATCTCTAGCTCACAACCCCGACATATCTGATCAATTCTCACCCTAGCTCACAGGGGAGAACTCACATGCAATGGTTCTTCTAAGGTCTCAACATCTAAACCCAAGTCTTTCACACAAGATGCAGAAATGAATGAATGCGATGCACCAGAGTCAAATAATACTCTTGCCCATAAACGAGAGAGTAGAAATGTACCCTGTATCACCGACTGATCTGCCGGCTCAATCTGTGGCATAATGGTGTAGACACGCCCTTGGGTCCCTGAAGTCCCGGCCTGTGAACCCTGGCCTCGCCCTCTACCCATGCCTTGGCCCATCTGGCCAGCTTGCGGTGTTCCCGCACGTGAAGTGGTAGGGCCTTGTGCAGCACCCTGTGACTGGTACTGGCTCCTTTGACCCATGGAGGGGTAAGGAGGAACAAACTGTGTCTGCGGCTGTCCCACAGAAGACTGGGATTGGGATGTCCCATAGCTCTGGGATCCCTGCAGTCGAGGACACTCCTTTATGTGACCCGGCTGGTGACAAAAATAACAAGTCTTCTGACCTGTCTGGAAGGCGGTCCTGAAGTTTCCCCCGTCTTGGGAGAATCGACCCTGGCCTTGGCCTTGATAGCCGCGGCTCTGCCCTTGAACTCCCTGCGGAACATAAGTCCTTTGTTTCTTTCCCGCACCAGAAGAAAAGGATTGACCCTCCTTCTTTTTGTCCTTAACACCCGCTTCCCGGATGTTACGCGCGTCCTCCACCTCCCTCTCGATAGCCATAGCAGTCTTGACCATCGAATCGAGGTCTTGCAGGAGAAGTCCCACAATCTTGCCTCGAATGGACAACTTCAAACCATCCTCAAACTTACGTACTTTGGCCATGTCAGTGGCCAAGTAATCGTCGGCGAAACGGGCTAATTCAGTGAACTTAGCCACATATTCCATCACCGTCATCGCTCCCTGCCTCAAGTCTAAGAACTCACGGGCATTTGCATGTCGAGCAGTTGCTGGGAAATACTTTCCCATATAGAGCTCTCGGAACTCTGCCCAAGTCATGGCCTCCAAATTTCTGGAGTCCTTCACCCAATCCCACCATAGCTGGGACTCTCCCTCCAGCTGAAAAGTTGCCAGAGTTATCTTGGTGGCATCGGAAGTGATCTCCATAGCCCTCAAGATCTTCTCCACTTGCCGAATCCAACGATCGGCTACCATTGGATCCGCCCCTCCCAGAAAAACCGGAGGATGATGGGCTTTGAACTTCTGGAGGTTACTCGAGCCTCCTTGTCTCATGTTTGCACCTGTCTGTGCAATGGCAGCGGCTATAGCACTAGCCTGTGCAATAGTCGCCGCCGCCTCACCAATAGCCTCTGCAAAAGCTTGGTGATCAAAGGCCGGAGGTGGTTGGTTATTCCACCTACCGCCTCGGCGTCCACGCCCTCTATACGCCATCTACATAAGTCAAATAGCAATATAGTTTTACAAGGCATCCCAAAAATAGGAATCAACACTCTAACATAAAGAGTTTCCGAATCGTCTCACTAGGGAAGCATATTCCTCTCCTTAGTAGACATTTATACTATGAACCCTCCCGTTCATTTGTTTTCCCACTCCCAATGTTATGTTTCCTAACCCTAGTGTGTTCATTTCCATATACATTTTACTATGTATACAATTTACACATAACACATAATCATGTAGCACATAATCATGTAACATTTAAACAAATAAGATGAAATGCCCAATGCATGCAATGGTCTAGACCCAATGCCCATCAAGCCCTAAGTAATTCGTATACCTAGGCTCTGATACCAAGCTGTGACGCCCCAAAATCCGGGGGTCCTGTATTAACCGTTGACAACCCGTCAACCCGCGGAAATACCCGTGGATGTCGCTTAACCCGACACCGTGGCACCACATTTCCTTTACCGAGATAAAAGAAAATACAAGTCCAATTTCTTTCGGTTGGTTGACCCATCCGAGACCCAATATACTACCATTGGTATCCCCTTATTATCCATTTGTAACATTAGGAGGGAGGAAAACATAACCCAAGAACTTGGCAAAAGAAAAAGAAAATAAAAAAAAATTCTGAAGTTTGGTGAGCGTACCGGTACGCTACGACCTCTGGACCTGATCGTACCGGTACGCGTACCGGTACGCTACACCTTCTGGACCCTATCGTACCGGTACGCGTACCGGTACGCCTGGCCCTGAATTCCTCTTTTTACCTGTTTTTCGTTTCCAAGCCATTCCAAACCTCCCAAAACTCATCCAACATATGTTTAATGAGATTTTCCATACAATACATAACTTATGCAAATTCCATTACAATTAATTCCATAATTTACACATCTAAATGGAATTTATACAAAAGTTTTTACAAAAACTCTAGCTAAGGCCACAAGCCGGCCCCCTTCATGCTTGGTGCTCTCCAAGTGAGCCATCCGCCGGTGCAAACCCCACACCTGAAATGTTTCCCGTATAGGGTGAGCCAACGCCCAGTAGAGTAAATCCTACAAGGGCTACTCTCCCCCTAAATGCTCATGCTCATGCAACATTTATTTGCAAACAACCATTTCTCATAAGAACATGCATTCTAAGTTGGAATGCAACATACCATGCCATGAAATGAGATGTCACTCACTCATGCATTTTAACCCGAGTTCTCACCGACTCCTACAACACGATACAATGCCAAAGTGTTTCATTTCATCATTTATGTTTACATCAAATGATATTTTCAAAACTAGGGTCTTTCTTGGGATCGGACTTCTTTATGGACTTAACCAATGGTCTTCCACACCCGTACACTTTATGGGCTCTTATACCAACGGAGTGCACCCTCCAAATCACCGGGTCTTTCACCCGAGAGGTCGTCATGCCTCTTCTTGCTCATCCCGACCCAATTTATCATGCAATCAAGCGGCTTAGCTAGGTCTTCGACCCAACTTTTCCCAAGCCATACCGTCAATCACCAAGTGTGGTGTTGACATCAACCATGCACGCACCCATGTAATGCAATGCTTCCGTGCACATGCAATGCTATGTCCCATTGCATACCACATGATGTTCAATATGTCAAGAACAACCCATGCACAATCTCAACACATCCATGGTAAATTTATATCCTAAGCATATAAATGCCATATTCATTTCAATGTTAATATATCAACATATGCATATATTAACAAACACATTAAATCATATCAATAGCATATGACTTCACAAGTTGAACTTAACATGTTATTTCAATTAAATCAAAACAACCATTCCATTCAAGCAAGGCATTTAATCAAATACCTTCTAGGCACAATTTATAAAACACAAAGCATGCCTCAAATTTTCCCTAAGTTACATAATAATCACAAGTAACTTCATATACCAAAATCAAGCTAGAAAATAGATTAAACCATTTTTATGCTCACTCTTCCATTTCTATAACCATAAACCTATATATGAAGGTCTATCCCTATACATTACATATCAAGCCTTGAAACTACCAACATCTAAGGGAATATTACACCAAAGTAGGGAGAACCCTACCTCTTGAAGCGTAATTCACCCGAATGAAGCTTCAAGAATACTTCCCGAGCCCAAGACTAGATTTCCCCCAAATCTCCTCTTTTGGATCTTCGGTGAAATCCCCCGTTCTTGGTGTGGTTGCGTAGCCCTTGTCGATGTGATCGACTTTAGCTCTTGGCTCGACGGAATCCGAGCGACGGAACTCCGGGAATCGACGGAGAAAGCTTGAAGATCAAGGTTTTCTCTCTTTTCTCTCTCTTGGCCGGCCAAACAAGAACACAAGGGAAGAAAAATTCTGATTTTCTAGATATTTACCCCTATTTATAGTTTTAAATACTCGGCCCACGTCGCGCCACGTGTCCCTCGCTTAATCGGGTCCGATTTCGTCCCGAAACGATTCGTTTGATCCCAGTTTAAGTTCAAATTAATTTTATTTGAACTTTAACTAAATTTTAAGGAAATTTTATAAAACTTATTTATGGGGACGTTCGTAGGGTGAATCGCCACGCAGTCGCCTCGAACGACGTGCAAAATCCGACTACTTCGAAATTCGACGAAATTTGACAAGGTGACTATATTTCTCGATACGAATTCAACAGCGAACTTCGTTTCCTCATCCGAGGTCTAGAACATGAGTATTTTAAATACGCATTATAGTGACAAATTACTATTTTACCATTTTTTGGAAAAAGTTCAAATTTCCCGGGTTTTACACCACGTAGAAGTAGTTTTTAAGGTGTCAAGAACGCATAGTTTCTTTGTGAAAAGGGAAAAATGTTAGTTTGGGCAAAAAGAGGTAAGTTACTTGGGTCACAAAATTTCTTTTGATAGTGTTTCAATGGATCTCGAAAATATCAAGGCCATGGAGGATGGCCCAAGCCCACTACATTTAAGGGTTTGCTTGGATTTCTTGGCCTCACGGGATACTACCAGAAGTTTATTCAAAATTATGGGGAAATAGGACAGCCTCTTAATCATATATTGAAGAATGATTCGTTTACATGGAACCCCGTGATGGATGGGCTTCCTTAAAATTAAAGGAAGCCATGACTACTGGGCTAGTGTTGGCTCTACCAAATTTTGCTCAACCATTTATAGTGGAGTGTTACGCTTTTGGGATTGGGCTTGGAGCGGTGTTGATGCAAGCAGAGCAGCCCACTGCAATTTTTAGTCAAGCGTTCATGGAAAAAAAAAAAGTGAAAATTAAAGGTGAGTCCTCCTAGATGGACTTATAATGACTTGAGTCTTTTTTTTTTTTTTTTGGACTGTATAAACGGACATTATTTTTTTATTATTCTGTGATCTGAAATTTAACCATGTGCTTGATGCCTTCTACTTGTACTTTGTAAATGTTCCCATAAAAATGTTAAGAAAATAATCTAGGAAGAGGCAGAAAACCTCTTACGAATTGTCTTGATCCCACGCTGATCATGCTGCATAAGAAGCCGAACAGAGACAGGCAATTCACCCTGAGCCGAGTATACACGAGAAGATTAGTACATCACATCTTGATTGGCCAAGGCATCTGCCACCGAATTCCCTTCCCTGTATACATGTTGTATTCGATAGTCCATAGAGTTTAAAAGAGGGAAAATTTGATCTGTGAGAGCCCATGATGGATTTGATTTTTTGATAATCATATCCAATAAGACTTGAAAGTCTGTCTCAATTTCCCAGCCATAAACCTCTAAGCCAAACTCATAAATTAAAGAATGCCATCCAATAAAGCATGCATCTCCGCTTCCATATTTGTGCAGCTGCCGTAGGTATAGGATCCTGCAAGAACGAACTGACCCCAATGATTACGTATGATCACCCCACCCCCAGATTCGCCTGGATTGCCCTTAGAAGCACCATCTATATTTAATTTCAGTCTGCCTTCTGGTGGATAAAGCCAAGAAACCCATTTTATCTTCATGGTCGCCCGAGAAACTAGACTAAGATTGAGACAGAGAATAATTGTTTTCCCTGATTCAGAGTCCATGGATTTTGGCTTGACATGATGCACTTGCATGCGACAGAACTGTAGAACAGTCCTAAATAAAATAGAGGAGTGTGCTTTGTTGTTCTCAAATAGTCTCCTACACCTTTCCCTCCATAGTTGCCAGAAAACCAGAAGAGGAATACCCCTAGTCAGCACATGACTAACATAAGAGACTAGGAATACCCCTAGTCAGCACATGACTTGAGTCTTAGAAGAAAACTTATTTGGGAGTAAGTCAATGTTTAAACTTATATGTAGGTACTTAAGTTCACTTATTTTTTAAATCTCAAAATTACTCCTAACTGTCTTAATTTTGTCAAGTTATGGAAAGTCGCATAGGTTAGATCATTGAGGTATATATAAAAATCATTGATTGAGTTATATATGGAAATCGTTTATAATATTGTGATGATTAACAGAAGTTTTATATGTAAATTATATATTCTGATAGTTATATATGGTAGTTTGATGTACGAATAAATCGTTGGTATATTAAGTCAAAATCAGATCACAAAATTTCCTAAACAATTTAAAATTTCCTTAACATTAGTGTTACTATAGTGACACGAATGTGATTGTTTGGGAGTCACTCAGCAATTTTGGGTAGAGGATGGAGTCCTCTATGCTAAAGGCCAACGACTAGTGACACGAATGTGATTGTTTTCCTTAAAATACAAAATACCTAAAATAAAGAATTCCACCATTTCAAATAGTAACACAAACTCAACCCCAATTTCGATTTTACTCTTCAAGTTTACTGTGGAATCCATTGACAAAGTTACAGTTGATTATTTGCATTCAAAACATCTTCACAACTTTGGGATTCAGAAATAGAGTTAAGGTATGTGATTTTACATGAAAATTGATGTTCATTGTAGGGTTTTAAAAAACTTCTACATAATATATTGTTCAAACTGTCCGTTTTTTTTTTTTTTGCATTCCTAATTTAAAATTTGAGATTCATTATTACTAAATTAAAGTGTTATATAATTCGATTTTGTTGTTTTCTTTGCTGTGCAAGACATTCGAAATGCCTTGGTTGTGTTTCTGTGAAATAGATCATGTTACTGTGTGATAACTGGAAAATGAATTTTAGAATTTCGATGTCTTGATGTTCCTGATTGGTGTTGAGTGTCCTAATTCAACTATCAACGGTGTGTTACTACTATAAATTTTGTAAATTTTCAATTTGTGTATCGTATTTTCACTATAATATTTCAAAAATTGATGTTACTGTGAAAATCCTATTGACGTGCATTTTATAAAAGTCGATTTGTTATTGAGTATAAACCTTTGATGTTACCGTGAAAATTAAATGTGTATGTTACATAATATACGTCTAAATGTTTATAATTGGTAGTGTAAGTGAAAATTGGGATTAAGTTTGTGTTACTATTTGAAATGGTGGAATTCTTCATTTTGGGTATTGAGTATTTTAAGGAAAACAATCTCATTCGTGTCACTATAGTAACATTCGTGTCACTATAGTAAAATTAGTGTTACTATAGTAACACTAATGTTAAGAAAATTTTGAATTGTTAAGGAAATTTTGTGATCTGATTTTGACTTAATAGACCAACGATTTATTCGTACATCAAGCTTCCATATATAACTATCAGAATATATAACTTTCATATAAAACTTCCGTTAATTATCATAATATTTAATAAACGGTTTTCATATATAACTCAATCAAGGGTTTCTATATATACCTCAATAATCTAACATATGTGAAAAAGACGGTAAATCAGAAGTCGGTTATTACTTTTCCAAAGGATAAGGGTACAATAGTAAACTTGACAAAAAGTGGACTTAAAATCAAATAAGTTTCCTTGCCGAACTTATCTCCAAAATAAGTCTATATAGGGGGACTGACCTTCGAATTTCCCAAAAAAAAATTAGTCTTATCTACTTCAGAAAAATAAGTGTTGGCTTTAGTTTGCGCATTGCAAAGATGGAGATCATATCTCTTGGGTTCTAAATTCATAGTTCGTACCGATAAAAAAAATCTCTAATATTTATTAGGCCAAACTATCACTACCACCGCGAGGTTTTCCCCAAACCCAGTCTCCTTTAGAACATATTTCCTCAACCTAGTCATTTTTAAACTTAATTCCCAGACCCAGTCTTTTTTTGTCTTAAAACGTCATTCTAAATGACGTTTTTAAAGTCGTCATTACTAATAACGTTTTTTAGCCTGGAATTTAAACGGGGCCTAACTGACGTTAAAACAAAATAAAGGAGCATAAAACGTCATTTGCAATGACGTATTTAAAAACGTCAATGCAAATGACGTTTTCTGCAATGACGTTTTCTACCCCTTAGCCTTTTACAATGACATTGTCTTAGCCAAAAGTCTTCAACCACCAACTTGTAATAAATTTTATAAAAGCTAATAACTTCACCTTATGTCTCACATCATGATTCACCAGACAAAAAAAAAAAATTAAATAAATTTTAGAATTTAATTCCCTTTTCATAATAATTATGAACTTATGTTTAAAAAGACTGAGTCTGAGAATTAAGTTTAAAAATGACTGGGTTGAGGAAATATGTTCTGAGGGAAACTGGGTTTGGGGAAAACCTCCTACCACCGCACAAAAAAAATGGTTAGTGAAATTATTAGGCTATGATTTTCACATTGAGTATAAAAAGGAACAAGACAATGTTGTAGCAGATGCGTTGTCAAGAAAGTTTGAGGCCGAATTACAAGCTTTATCCATGCCTATTCCTCACTGGGTAGAGCCCATACTAGAGGAAATTCAAGAAGATGATGAAATGCAAGGCTTAATTGTGCGAATAAGAGGGGAGCTGTTGGGTCCTTGGGCTTACAAGAGTAAGTTTATTTTCTTTAAAGAAATGATTTATCTTAAGTCCAATTCCTCATTAATATTACCCATCATCAATGAATACCACTCAAGCACCCACGAAGGCTTCCATGAGATACGTCAACGCATCAAATCAGTTTTCTATTGGCAAGAATGTGAAGTTTGTCAAAAGCACAAGGTGGAGCATACAAGGCCCACAAGTTTGCTTATTCCATTACCAATTACCAATTCCTAGACATGTATGGACCGTTATTTCTATGGATTTTATTGATGGACTTCCCTCCTATAAGGGAAAGACTACTATCTTGGTGGTGGTGGATCGTTTCTCTAAGTATAGGCATTTTATTGGCATATTGCATCCGTACATGACCTAGTGGCGTTAATTTCATTCATTTAACATTTAATTTTATCAAATTAATACCAAATTAATATTTAATTTCTTCAAATTTACACTAAATCAACCTTAAATATTATCAAATCAATATTCACATTCATCAAATTAGCATTTAATTCATTCAATTACCATTCAATTTAATTAAACCAATACCAAATTAATATTTAATTTCATAAAATTAATACCAAATTAAAATTAATTTTATCAAAATCACATTAAGCTTCATCAAATTACTACCAAATTAATGTTCAGTTTAATCAATTTAACTACCAATTTTATTAAATCAACATTAAATTTCATCAAATTAATATCAAATTAATGTGAAAATTGATCTTCAATTTTATAAAATTATCATTTTATTTTAGCAAATTAGCATTCAATCTCATTAAATCGATATTCAATTTTATCAAATTAATACCGAATTAATATTGAGTTTCATCAAATTTACACCGAATTAACATGGGTAAATTACATCCACAACCTTTGAGATTTGTCACTTAATTAAACGGACCCCTCACCTTTGATAAATAACACTAAGACCCCTAGTACCCTCAAACTAATAGACCTAACAGAAAGTATAAAATGACCATTGTTCCCTTTAAAAAATTGAACAAAATCTGCCACAACCATCCGTCAGCCCTTTTTTGGATCCCTTACAGAATGCCCAAGACCACAATGATGCTTATGATCTATCTAGTCCATGTTTCTCATCACTATGTGTGAAAGACTTCAATCACTACTTTCTTCATCAAAAGAAAGAAAAGCTGCATTTTACACACCCGGATGGAATCACCCAACAACGAGGCCACTTTCCACCAAAAAAACAGTCAATCAACTTTTCCACCGAAAGCAGATTACAGCCAACATCAGAGGCTCAGATGCTTCGGTCTAAAGTCAGCATTTACCATGAGTAAAATAGATTTACTCCACATTTTCCACCAAAAAAAATAAAATTGAAAAGTAATTCAAATAAAATCAAGTTACCTGAGTAAAAACAACATCAGAAGTCAAAAGAGAAATCAGTTCAAAGATTCTCTCCATAAATCCTTACGCCTATATAAGGACTTCAGTCATTCTCCGCAAAGAGAGGCAACATTAGGCCAACACCAAACTACTCCAAAATTCTCTCTTCTCTCTTATCTCTTATTGTATCCAATCTTCTTATGATGCATAAGAAGATCTTCAATAAACTATTTGTAAGTTAATTTGTAATTTGAATTTTAGTTTCAAAACTTATCTGTTCAATCTTCTAATTCTTCGTGTTCCAGTAAACTCTTTTATGTTTGCTTCCGCTTATGCACAACTATTGGTATCAGAGTCATCTGACGACCTGGATAGTTAACAATTGAGTTATATTTATTTCATCTTACTTGTTAACAAATCTTATATATATACCATGGATTGGAAAAGAGTGTGGCTGATTTTTCGCCTTGTTGTTGTAGTAGTGGCATGTGTCGTCATTTTACTTGACTTTTTGATTTTCTATGAGGGCAGCTTCTTTTATTCTGCTTTCTTCCCCAAGGATGGCAGAAAGTGTCTCCCCCTAGTATGCCTAATACTACTTTCATTTTTCCTCCTTTTTTTCATTTTCTTTGTTTCTGTTTTGACGTTACCATTTTTCGTTTATATATATATCCATACTTATAGTTAAAGCTAATAATTAAACCAAGCTACTTGAACTCGACTCGGATTTGACTTATTCATCAAACTTGAACAATTTTTTAATCTCGTTTAAAAAAATGAATTTGTTCGGACTTGTTCGATTATCAGTTCTACGTTACATGTAAGTTCAAGTTGCCAAGGTCAACTGTGCAGTCGCTTAAGAAATTTGGACAGCTCAACTTCCAAGTTCCAATTAAAATTTTCTAACTTTCAGAATGTGTCGAGATTTTTTAAATCACTTTGGCCAGTGTTTCAAATTGAAATTCTAATTTTTTTTTCTACATTTCCATTATGTTTTAGAATTTTTTTGAGCTAAGAAAATTATGCACTAAAATAAAATTTTAATTAAATTTAAGAAATTAGAGGCGAAACAGTGATAAACAGGGAAAAAAAAAAAAAAGAAAACTAAAAGGGATTAAATTTTAAAATTAGGAGGATTTTGAAAAAGGAATGGTCCTTGCAGTTTATAGTCTGTGATAAAGAGCATGGAGGAATGAACCATTCAAACAGTACAGTACTCAGACTGAGTTTTTAATTTTTCTTTTTCTTTTTAAATCCCTACTTCTTGTGAACACAAGAGTTCTGCTCTTCAAGAGTAGGTTATCCCATTGGTACTTAGCAAAATTAGAGGAAATATGTTTCGGCTATGGAAGTTTTGAATATAAACTACGAAATTCAACATACAGTAACAACCAAAGTGTCGTCGTATTAATTTTGTGCATTGTTATTTTAAACTAAGGAATCCGTGTCATAATCGAGATTTATGTCCTCTCCTCCCTCCTCACCAAATCCGGACATTCTGTCACACCCACACCCTTTCCAATCCACCTCATTCTACCCCGCATTATTAGAAATTACCATTTAGTTCTACCTAATTTGTGGGTAATTATAGAGACAAGAAGTGAGACAAAATCAACAACTCATAGAAATCAACAGAATCTAATTGGAAGGAACTAGTTTTCCTTACTTTAAGAAACTTATATCCATATAATTAAGCAATATGAGGAGAGAAATCAATCTCTGTCCTCACAATTTGATCTTTTTTATAGATAGAGAGAGAGAGAGAGATGTTCTTATATTACATCTCACACTTCTTGGCTATAGCTTTCAAAGGCTCCAATTTTCTCACTGTCACTCCCATCCTATCCTTCATGTCCATGTTGTCTGGACCAACACCATTTTCAAGCTCCCAGTCAAATTTATGAAGCATAGAGCCTAAAGCAAGATGCAACATACGATGCCCTAATGCAATACCTGCACAAATTCTTCGTCCAGCACCAAATGGAATTAACCCGAAATGTTGTCCTCTATAATCAATATTGGACCCTATGAACCTCTCGGGCTTGAAACTCATAGGCTCATCCCAACATTCCGGGTCTCTTCCAATTGCCCAGGCATTCACAAAAACCTGGGTGTTTTTGGGTATATGATACCCCATGAAATTAGTATCCTGCATCGCCTTTCGGGGCACTAAGAATGGAATTGGAGGATGCAAACGTAGCGTTTCCTTCACCACAGCTTGCAGGTAGTGCAAATCATCGAAGTCACTCTCTTCAACATTCCTGTTTGTTCCGACCACCCTGGCAAGCTCGGCTTTTACCTTGACCATTTTTTCGGGGTTGCACAGAAGCTCGGTCATTGCCCATTCCACTGTACTGCTAGTCGTTTCTGATCCAGCTAGGAATATTTCCTGCATTACTTATTTCGTTAATTAGTACTGCTATTTATAAACTAGAGAACTGTGTATTGTTGTTGCCAAGGTCTTTAATTTCCCAAAGTTTCTCCATATGCTTCTTAATAAAATCAGTTGAGTAATAGTATTGACAGATGAATTCACAAAACTGTCCTTTATTCACCCAGGCCAAAAATAAAACCTTTCTTTTTGTTTCTGGGCTAAATTGGTAAGTATCATTGTTTTATATATGGAAAATACCCCACAAAAATATACTATTTATTGGTGAAGAATAACTTCTATAAATCAAAATTCCTAAAAAAAAAAATTTATGCTAGAATTTAAATAGGAATTACCAGTATGATTATGTTGAGGTCATGCTCTGATATTTTCTCTGGCTCATCCTTTCCATTACCCTCGTATTCTAGCAACACATCCAAGAAGTCCTTCCTTTCTCTATCACCTCTCAGCTCTTCCATCCGCTCCTTCACTATCCCTGAAGCGATTCTCAGGGCATTTCCAAGGTCGCGGTCCATCCTCCTCCTCAAACCCTGTGGATCGAGCCATCTCAGCCATGGGAACACATCCACGACGTTTGGATGGCCCGTCCACTCCATTAGTCCAATCATAGCATTGAAGAACTCCGACCCCTTTTTTGATTCTGGATCCACCAAGTCCCGCGAAACCATGAGGTTTCCGAGCATGTTAAATGATGCAAGGAATAGAAAACGTGCCACATGAATTCCACTATTGTTCTTAGCTGCTACATTTGACTCCTTTTCAATCCATGACAACATGTCATCGACACATTTTCGCCTAATGCAAATTGTCTCATTGATCCTTTTGTTCACTATCATTTCAACGGTCATTATTCGCTTTAACACTCTCCAATATGTGCCATACGGGGCTAGTGCTACAGAGCCCTGGTCGAATCCATGGGACTTCATGGTCTCGGTGATTGTGCGTTCGACGAAGGAGAGATCATGGTTCTTGAAAAACTCGGTGGCAGCCTTGGCAGTGAGCAGCACCATAGTATTTCTGGAACCAAGCTTGAGCCAAATAACAGGGCCATATTTCTCTCTAAGACCATATAAGGTCTTATGGGGCATGATACCAAGATCAAACATGTGACCGAATAATGGCCACCCGGGTGGCCCTGGTGGTGGCCGATTGTCGCCGGATTTTTTCCGGCGGAAGAGGAGGAGAAAGGCTGATGACAAAATTATAATGGACCAAACAAGAAAGCTCAGAGCCCCCTCCATTCCTCCAAATACTAGCTAAGCTACCTTCACTCACCTTTAGTCTGTAGATGTATATATATACTGATAGAGCCACAATTTTCTATGCTTTGAATGGATCAATTTGAATCCAACCAGAGTCCAACCTTCCACATTCAATACTCTTGGGCAGAAATTTTTAATAGTCGGGTTGAATTTGGACCGAAGATCTCAATTTGATTTAAATTGTATTTGTATTTGGATCTCGCGTTTTTTGGAATCCAACCGGCAAGCATCGTAAAAATCGAGGGAGTGGTGCAGAATATTATATGAAGCCGGCCTTTTAGCAAAAATAGTTTTCCAAACACTGGAGGAAAGGGACAAAGACTATATAGTATTTGTGCTCACAACTACGTCCCTGATGACATTATTCATAGGAATAATTAACGTTAATTGTCGTTAGTACTTAGTAGTATAACATAACGGCGACAAACGGTGCTTAACGAGGAATTGGGCATCTTTTTTTGTCGTTGAGAATCGTAACAAGGGAAGGTTTCCGGTATCTTTCGGGATTGCACACGGAGTATCTTTTACTTCAACTAGAGTTTCACTTTGACTTTTTTTCTTATTTTGGACAATAATAAATTATTTATCATGAATTCAAGTTAAACTCGTTATATATAAATAGGCTAGTAATAACTTTTGTCGGAAAACACAGTGCAATATAAAAGTGGACTACCACAAAGAATCGAGTCCACTATATCAAACATTAAATTGTGACAATCACTTTTATTTTATTGGACACAATCTGTGCCTGAAAATATTGTACAACACAAAATCGAGTACTAATCATGTAATATAGATATTGGTAATAACATAGAAATATTTGAAGTAGTTGCGCCATTTTAAATCAATCTAGACCCAAAAAAAAAACGATAGAGTTTACTTTAAAAATAGAATACAAAAAATATCAATTTGTGTACATAATTTATCGAATGACTAAGAAATACATAAATTTAAAGAAAACACGATCTAACTCATTATCGAATTCAATATCACACCCCAATTCTACCTTAACAAAATGATTTAGCAACAGCATACTAATATCAACAATAAAATGAAGTTCAGCTTTATACATATAAATTTACATATATCAAATTCAACATGTATGTATTTAATTGATATCTTTTAATCGACCTATTTTTTTGAAATTAATCATTAAATATGTCATTTTTTTTATCTTTTGAGATTTGAATTGTCTTGTATTTTATTAAATTATCAAGATCCTGTATTGGGGATTTCTGACCCCAAAACTAGATCGCTATCAAAATCCTAGATCGGGGACGTTAAGTATGTGTGTTTGGATAGGATATATTTTTTTTTTTTAAATTATTTATTACAACTGCTAAATAATAAATTCAAATTGATGACCTCCACTCCATCAAGGTGGGGTTAACCATCTCGGATAGACCCAAAGGTCTATTTGGATGGGATTTAAGGGGTGAATTTTATGAAAATAGTCTAATGCATATTCTAAACTCATGTTTGATTCAAGATTTGAGGTTCGGAAATATATGGTAAATGACTCCTCGCTCGCAATGAATAATGAACTAAAATCCATTTATAGAGGTTTGATGAAACCGATGGGGGTTTCAAAAGTGAAAAATTGAATTTATAGATAAAAATACTACTTTACTCAAAAAATTATTCTTATATTCACTTAATAATGGACATTTTAGTCAATTAAGTAATATGATTTGCCATAAATTTATGGACCCCACATATATTTATATCACTTACTAAACATGTGATTGGATAGGGTTTTTATTTGAATCTCATGTACAAATTGAGTTAGATTTGGAGATAGTTCATAAATGCAATTCAATTACCCCCCAAAAAAAAGGAAAAATTACCAATAAGTATTACTTTTCCCTACAAATATCCATTAAGTCCTATCATTTTTGTTTTATATAAATGAAGTCCTATTTTTAATGTTTTATTTCAATAAAGTCCTGATATTATTATATTCCAATTTTACTCTTGACTTTTAGTTACCATCAACTAGAGGATCTACTGGTTTTGAATCACCAACAGCTGCATTGTCTCCAGTAATTGTTGTCCGACTATGAGATTTTCCACAGCGGCGGGGTTCACTGGCGGAGGCAGGACCTCATCACAGCGTGGTGGATCATTCTCTTCTGTTTGTTGATTCATGGACCTAGTTGTAATAGCCATAAAATGGAAATAAAGTAGGAAGAAATTGAAAGACAGTAGAAAACTTAGTCGATTCCCACAGATGACGTCAAACTGGTGTTACACAAAACTTGTTTATACACCACGCATCAAGTATTAAATGCAATAATAAATTATGAGAGTCAACAAAAGAAAAACACAATTTAAGAGGTTCGATCAGGGTTACCTACTCAACTGTGAAGGGCTAGGATGGTCTGAGTGTTTTATTTCTTAAGGAGTGTATAGTGCTCAGATGTGAATGATATGTGAGAGATGCCCCCATTGTATAGGTGGGACTTATAATTTATAGGTACTTCCTAACAAATTGAAGCACCCTTCGCGTATCAAGTGAGGTAGTTTGGTGGAGGTGGTGCCATTTCCATAACAGGCGAGACAATTCTGTGGAAGTGGTGACACGCACGTCCCAAAGAGATTTGTTCGTATGTTTGTTGTGGACTAAATCTCTTGCTATGAGGTGGCTGACATGACTTTCTCTCATGATGGTGCGGTTGACTTGACCTAACTTCCTCCTTCCTGTAGTGGGTCTGACCTGCATTCCTAAACTGGGCCTCTGAGCTATCCTAGTCTGTGATTCTAGGCCTGGTCCATAATTATAGGTCTGGTCTGGGCTGGGCCGAGCCCGTCATATACTACTAATAAAAAACAGTTAAGTGAAAAACTTTTAATTCTCAAATATGCCCTTGATTATTATTGTAAAGTTCATTTAATCTCTCATCCAATAATTAGTGTAATAATAATCAATTTAAGTTTTTGACCCTATGTATTTGGGGACTAAAATTCTAAGTGATATATGGATCAATTATCAATTAAGCTTAGATCACTTCATAGACTTTTCAAATTTTAAGAATTAATTTTCAACCAATGGGACCTCTTTATATTCTCCATATTTCACACCACAAACCGATACAAACTCTATAAATTATTTTCCATCAATGATAAATGTATTAGATATTAACTGAAGACCTTCCATTCAAACATCAATATTTGACTTCCTTTATAGAATAATAGACAAGGTGAATGGGTCTCTCTCTTGAAAGTCATCTGGTTTAATTTCCACAATATGATCTCTCTTATATGTATGCATGTGTGTTTTTTAATTTTTTGTATGTGTATACATAAAATGAGTTGCTTTTTTTATTTCAAATGTCATTTCCTTCGTCTATGCAGGCACTAAGAGCATTATCTATTGTGGAGCACAAATGAAATCAAAGATTTTATGGCTAAGAATTAATCTGCTTCATCTGAAATTTCATGTGTGGTTTTGTTCTTTTAATGTATAGATTTGAATCTAAAAAGGCTTTGATTGAAGATTTTGTTTTGATCGGATTAATTGAGTGTTCTATAGGTGCAATCAACGGATATCTTCAATCAAAAAAGAATAAATTGGTATTGTTATCTCATATTCGACTATAACCCATCTCTATTTCTTTAATTCATAGGGTTGGTAATGGTAGCTCAACAAGCCTGTGGTTGGATAACTGGCACCCCCTTGGCCCTCTCCTTCGAAGAAGCAACCCAAGGATTTTGCTTGAAACCAGAATTCCAAGGGACGCGAAGGTTAGCAGAATTATTTTGAACAACCAATGGAATTGGACATTTGGTACATCCATTCAAGTGCAAGAAATCATCAATGCAATGCCAAGTTACCTTCCTGACCAAGATACAGAGGACTCTGTCAAGTGAACTTTAACTGCAGGGGGTATGTTTTCTTCTATATCTGTCTGGGAACACATCAGGAGTGAAGGTCCAACCGTGCAGTGGCATAATTTAGTTTGGTATGGTAAAGCTATCCCAAGAATGGCCTTCATCCTTTGGCTTGCTATTAGATGTAAGCTAAGTACCAAGGATAGAATTCAAAGATTTGCAACTCATACTGACCCTTAATGTGTTCTATGTAGAAGAGCCGAAGAAACACACAACCATTTGTTTTTTGAATGTAGATTCTCTAACAGGGTTTGGAATGATGTTATGCTCCTTAGCAACCAACAGTGGCAGCAGGGACAATGGGCTGATTCAATCTCTTGGGCTGCTCATCAATGGAGGGGAAAATCAATGAAGGCAACCATTTTAAAGCTAAGTCTCTCTGCTTCTGTTTATTCTTTGTGGACTGAGAGGAATGGGAGAATTTTCAAAAATCAGAGCAAGGACCCTATTTCTCTTTCTCAATTTATCAAGCAGACCATTAGAGAAAGGCTCATATCCTTGAAATTCAAGAGAACTCAACAGAATGCAATTCTGCTGCAACAATGGAACCTTCCTGAAGCTTGCTTGATTTGAGCTTTGCTTGGTTTCCCATTTTTTCTTTTTTGAGCTCTTCTGGCTCCTTGCTCTTTAAGGGTCGCAGCTTGGTTGTAGTATTTGGGTGGAAGTGTTGGCTCAAAGCCTTTTAACTTCCATCTAAATCCTCTCTCCAAGTTGTGCCTATTGAGTTGTTTGCTAGGCTTACAATTTCGTTCCTTTTGTTAGGTCCCCTGTACATGGTGCCTTGTTGTACATGTCTTTTGTTCTTAATATATTTCTATTGATTTTTCGAAAAAAAACTTTTTTCGCTTGTGTGTTAAGCTTCATTTGGGGAGGCTGATCAGAGTATTTTCTCTCAAACATTGCACAAACAGTGACACATCTCATTGATTTTACTTTGCAGAGTATTTTGATCATACATGACTATAGGAGTAAGGGTTGTATTAGTTGATATTCATGTTAAAATACTGGTCATGCATACAAACAAAGAGACTCTACATTTTATATATTTGTGTCGAGAAATCATAAATTTTTCTATATCTTTAGAATTATTAAATATAATACGTTAATAGTTATTTTCATATGTTCAATAAGGAGAACATAGAAAGTTCTTATACAATAGGAGGTTTTCTTTAGTTTTTCCTTCATATAGAAATAGATTTTAAATATAAAACCAATAATTTTGCCTCTAATGAGCCCCTATGTTGTAATGGTGGTAGTTAGTTTCTGAACCTAATATTTTATTAAGACCCATTTTTTGATAAAGTGTTGTCCATAATAAGTAGATATTGGTTATACTTTATGCTAGCTATCATATTGTTTGTCTTTGAAGTCTATTTTATTATTTTAGCATTTTTTTTTTTTTTATGTTGAAGAGGAGGGGTGTTCTAATAGAATATGAATCTTCGACCATTTAACTGTTAAAGTTTATTAAATTTGTGTCACTGTTTGTGAATTTTTGCCTGTGTGTTAAGCTTCATTTGGGGAGGCTGATCAGAATATTTTCTCTCAAACATTGCACAAACAGTGACACAACTCATTGATTTTACTTTGTACAGTATTTTGATCATACATGACTATAGGAGTAAGGGATGTATTAGTTGATATTCATGTTAATACTGGTCATGCATAAAAACAAAGAGACTCTACATTTTATATATTTGTGTCGAGAAATCATAAATTTTTCTATATCTTTAGAATGATTAAATATAATAGGTTAATAATTATCGTCATATGTTCAATTAGGAGAACATAGAAAGTTCTTATACAATAGGAGGTTTTCCTTAGTTTTTCCTTCATATAGAAATAGATTACTAATACAAAACTGAAAATTTTTCCTCTAATTAGCCCCTATATTGTAATGGTGGTAGTTAGTTTCTGATCCTAATATTTTATTTAGACCCATTTGCTGATGAAGTATTATCTATAATAACTATAAGTAGATATTGGTTATATTTTATGCTAGCTATCATATTTTTTGTCTTTTAAGTTCATTTTATTATTTTAGCATTTTTTTTTTTTTATGTTGAAAGGGAGGGGCATTCTAATAGAATATGAATCTTCAACCATTTAACTGTTAAAGTTTATTAAAGTTGTGAATTTTGCAAGAAAAAAAAGTAATCAACAACTTTAATATATAACATTTTATATGCAAAATGGTATACGTGTAACGCACGTGAGCAACAACTAATAGCATTAAAAAACTCAAAAATTAGGAAAGCTATAGGCAAAATAAATATTTTAAGGGTTAATGTTGTTTGTCGAATCAATAATTTTGAAGTGATTTAGGACGTTCAAACGATTTTATAAGTTTGGGATTCAAAATCCATTGTACTTTTTTCATTAAAATGATAATGAATTTATTTAATACTACAACGGGACCCATCATTAAATACATTTCACTATCATTTCATTGGAGACAACTCATTATATCCCCAAATTATGTCCCTCAATTATGTCTCAATAGCATTAGTGTTTTTTTATTATTATTATTATAGAGAGAGAGAGAGAGATAAGCATTCGTCTACATGGTGACACAATAATTTAGCAAGAGGTCAAATGAAACATTTTTCTTATGAGTATTACATCTCACACTTTTTAGCTATAGCTTTCAAAGGCTCGAATTTTCTCGCTGTCACTCCTATCTTGTCCTTCATGTCCATATTGTCTGGACCAACGCCATTTTCAAGCTCCCAATCAAATTTGTGAAGCATAGAGCCTAAAGCAAGATGCAACATACGATGCCCTAATGCAAGTCCTGCACAAATCCTTCTTCCCGCACCAAATGGTATCAACCCGAAATGTTGTCCTTTGTAATCGATATTGGACCCTAAGAACCTCTCAGGCTCGAAACTCATTGGTTCATACCAACATTCTGGGTCTCTTCCAATCGCCCATGCATTCACGAAAACCTGGGTGTTTTTGGGTATGTGATACCCCATGAAATTAGTGTCCTGCATCGCCTTTCGGGGCACTAAGAATGGAATTGGAGGGTGTAAACGTAGTGTTTCTTTCACCACGGCTTGCAAGTAGTGCAAATCATCGATGTCACTCTCTTCAAGTTTCCTGTTTGTTCCGACTACCCTTGAAAGCTCGGCTTTAACCTTGATCATTTTTTCGGGATTGCATAGGAGCTCGGTCATTGCCCATTCCACGGTGCTGCTAGTCGTTTCCGAGCCAGCTAAGAATATTTCCTGCGACACTTATTCAGTTAATTACTAGTATTGTTTATAAACTATAGTATTATTTATTGTTGTCGGATATCTAATTTTCCAAAAGTTTTGCATATACTTCTTGACAAAACCAATAGAGTCCTAGTACTATAGACACATGGTTTCACCAAACTGTCCTTTTTTCCCCTTGCCAAAAATAAAAACTTCCTTTCTGTTTCTGGGCTAAATTGGACAAAGTTTGCTGGTTCTCACCAGAGTTTCAACTGTAGTTATACAAAACCCACAAAAATATACTATTGATTGATGAAGAATTGCTTCTATAAATCATAAATACGAAATAATTAAACAAACTTCATGCAAGAATGTAACTAGTTATTACCAGTATGATTATGCTGAGGTCATGTTCTGATATTTTCTTTGGTTCATCCTTTCCATTACCTTCGTATTCTAGCAACACATCCAAGAAGTCCTTCTTTTCTCTACTACCTCGCAGCTCTTCCATCCGCTCCTTCACAATCCCAGAAGCGATTCTCAGAACGTTCCCAAGGTCATGGTCCATCCGCCTCCTCAAACCCTGTGGATCGAGCCATCTCAGCCATGGAAACACGTCTACCACGTTTGGATGGCCCGTCCACTCCATTAGTCCGATCATAGCATTGAAGAACTCCGACCCTTGTTTTGATTCTGGATCCACCAAGTCCCGCGAAACTGTGAGGTTTCCGAGCATGTTGAATAAGGCAAAGAATATAAATCGGGCCACATGAATTCCACTATTGTTCTTAGCTGCTACATTGGCCTCCTTTTCAATCCATGACAACATGTCATCGACACATTTTCGCCGAATGGAAATTGTCTCATTGATCCTTTTGTTCACTATTATTTCAACGGTCATTATACGCTTTAACACTCTCCAGTATGTGCCATAAGGGGCTAGGGCCACGGACCCCTGGTTGAATCCATGGGATCTCATGGTCTCGGTGACGGCACGATCGACAAAGGAGAGGTCATGGTTCTTGAAAAACTCGGTGGCAGCCTTGGCAGTGAGCAGCACCATAGTGTTTCTGGAACCAAGCTTGAGCCAAATAACAGGGCCATATTTCCCTCTAAGACCATATAAGGTCTTATGGGGCATGATACCAAGATCGAACATGTGACCGAATAATGGCCACCCGGGTGGCCCTGGTGGTGGCCGATTGTCGCCGGATTTTTTCCGGCGGAAGAGGAGGAGAAAGGCTGATGACAAAATTATAATGGACCAAACAAGAAAGCTCAGAGCCCCCTCCATTCCTCCAATAATAGCTAAGCCACCTTTCTGTTGCTTCTTCACTCACCTTTAGTCTGTAGAGATGTATATATACTGATGAGCAATGCTATAGGGACCTTATTTGGGGACCTAAAATGGGAACTTAATGATGTGGCTTCAATGCAACCATTGGATTAGTTGTGAGTTCCAATGTTAGATGGAGCCCACAACCAATCCAATGGTTGTACATTATTAGGTCCTTAGATTAGGTCCCCAAATTAGGTTCAAATAGCATTTCCCTATACTGATAGGTTCACAAATGTGGTTGACTTTGTAAGCCTTCTAGGCCTTGAAAAAAGTAATATAAACTATACAATGTTTATGTGTGTGTACTAGTTCTGAACTCCTCCATGAAAATTGGCTATAGAAAAGGGCTTATTTTTTTCATATGATGATTATGCGAGCATATTGCAAACATATTGTGTAATCTTCAATTCATTTTTTCTTTTCTTAATTACAGTTAAATATATTAGTGCTTTTAAATTTTTTATATTACACCCTCAATATATCAAAAGTATTGCAATGTAACCCTTCTGTTAGCTTTCATTATTTTTTCCGTCAAAAGTCACTCAATTAACATTGACGAAAAAACTAACAGAAAACTAATAGAAAAGTCAGATTACAACACTTTTGGTATATTGAATGTGTAATGTAAAAAATTTAATCTTTAAAGATAGAAAGTGAAAAAATATTTCTAGGTAGAAAGTGTAATTCGCCCAATAAATTATTGTTTCCACCTACGATTTTATTGCTGCTAGCCTTTATCCTTGTCTTCACTTTCCAATGTTCTTCGTTGAGGTTTTAGCATCTTCCTTTTGTTGCCACACATGATTAATGCCAGGAGCGGAGCTACTCAATTTTTAGTGGGGGCAAGTGGCAACTGCTACTAGGGTTTAGTAGGTTTTAGTGTATTTAAAACTTTCCCTCACAAAATAAGTTTATACTTATTTTTTATATGTGAACTAGTTATTGCACATGCTTGAAGACACGGAATAATTAAAAAAAAAGTTAACAATAAACATATTTATATCCATACCTAAAATCAAATAATAAACATAAAGGAAAAAGAAAAAAATTGAAACACCAGTTGTAGTAAGGGTGAGCAGTGGTAGTGGTAGTGGACGGCAACAGTAATGGTGAGAAACTATGATGGTTGTGGTGGGTGGCGACGACCATAGTGATGATGGTAGCCATGAGTGGCAACGGTGATGGTGGTGGTGGATTTTGGGTGACGATGGTGGTAGTAGCAGTCATGAGTGACGGTGGTGGTTGTGGTGGGCGTGGGTGGTAGTAGGCGACGGTGATAATGCTTGGCAGTGGTGGTGGTGGGGCGACGACGCCTGTGGTAGCGGTGATGGGTTGTGGTGGTGGGCGGTGACGATGATGATGGTGGGCGATGACGGGTACTTCT
Source organism: Ilex aquifolium (assembly GCA_951799425.1). NCBI lineage: Eukaryota > Viridiplantae > Streptophyta > Magnoliopsida > Aquifoliales > Aquifoliaceae > Ilex > Ilex aquifolium. The sequence goes on from OX637405.1 coordinate 11,552,335, forward strand.
AGGCGACAGTATGATGGGTAGTGGCGAATGGCGATGATGGTGGGGGTGGGCAGCAGTGGTGGGCGATGATGGGTGGTGGTAGGTGTGGTGGGGTGGGTGACAATGACTGGAGGCAATGGTGGGCGACAACAAGTGGTGGTGGGTTGTGGCAGTGGATGGTGGTGGGAAACAATGGTGGTGGTGGGTGCTGACAATGGGCGACGGTGGTAATGGGATGATGGTGATAGTTGTAATAAATATAAGAATGAGATGACGATGGTGGTGGGTGATGACGGTGGACGACAGTGGTAGCAATTGGCGATGGTGGTGGTGAGGATGGCGGTGGGGTAGTGGGAGTGGGGTGGGGTGGGGTGGGGGTGAGGCAGTGGCGGTGGTGATAGTGATGGGGCAGTGGCGATAGTGGTTAGGGTGGTGGCAGTGGTGATGGTGGTAGGGGTGATAATGGGACAAAGTAGTGGTGGGGGGGGGATGGTTGTGGGGAGGTAGCGGTGGTCATGGGGTGGTGGTGGTGGTGATAGTAGTGGTGAGGCGGTGGGTGTGGTGGTGGTGGTTGTTGTGGCAGAGGTGGTGGTGGGGTGACGACAACGGTGGTGGTGGTGGTAGGTGGTAGTGGTGAGGTGGTGGTGGGGGTAGTTGTGGTGGTGGGGTGGCGGTGATACTGATGGTGGTGGGGTGATGGTGGTAGTGGTGCTGATAGGGCGATTCCAAACACTAATTCTTTTTTTTTTTTTTTTAAATACTTATGAGAAGTTATAAGTTTTAGAAACAATTTTAAAAAGTCATCTCAAACACTTAGGTGCGTATTTTTTCTATTAAATTTTGGGTGTTAATATTAGTCATTTGATTAACTTTAAAATATAATTTAAAGAGATCGCAAAGATAAAAAGCAAAAGTCATTTTGTTTATCTTTTGAGATTTTAATTGTATTATATTTTATTATATAGACTAGTTATTGCCCGTGCCTGAAGGTACGAAATGATAAAAAAAAATGATCAACAATAAACATATTTGTATTCATACTCAAAATCAAATCACAAACGTAGATGAGAGAAAAAAAAATTTAAGTATCCGTTATAGTGGGTGTGAGCGGTGGTAGTGGTGGTAGGCGGCAATGGTGGTGGTGAGAGATGTTGATGGTTATGGTGAGTGTCGACGATCGTGGTAATGGTGGCAGCCGTGGGTTGCAATGGTGATAGTGGTACTGGATTTTAAGTGACGATGGTGGTAACGACAGTCATGGGTGACGGTGGTGCTGGTGGTGTATGTAGGTGGTGGTGGGCGACGATGATGGTGGTGGGGCGACGACGGTGGTGGGTTGTGGTGGTGGGCTGTGACTATGGTGGTGGTAGGCGATGATTGGTGATTCTAGACAACAGTGTAATGGGTGGTGACAAACGGCGATGGTCGTAGGTGTAGTGGGGGTGGATGACAATGGTGGCGGCAATAGTGGACAATGATGGGTGGTGGTGGTAAGTGTGGTGGGAGTAGGTGTGGTGGGGATGGGTGACAGTGACTGGCGGCTATGGCGGGTAACCACGGGTGGTGATGGGTTGTGGTAGTAGGTGGTGATGGGTGGTGGTGGGTGCTGACGGTGGGCAACGGTGGTAATGGAATGATGATGGTAGTGGTTATAAAAATAAGAATGAGATGATGATAGTGGTGGTAGTGGAATGATGGTGGTAGTGGTTATAAACATAAAAATGAGATGACGATAGTGGTGGGTGGTGGCGATGGACGACGGTGGTAACAATTGGTGGTGGTAGTGGTGGGGTGGCGACGGTGACAGTGGTAGTGGTGATGGTCGTGGGGGTGGTGGTGGGGCGGGCGGTAGGGATTCTGGGTGTAAAGGTGAGACTGTGGCAATGGTGGTGGTGGTGGTGGTATGATAGCAGTAGTGGTAGTGGTGGTGGTAAGGTGGCGGTAGTGGTGGTGGTGATGGTAATGGTGGTAAGGTGTTGATTGGGCAATGGGGGTGGTGGTGGTAGTGGCAGTGGTAAGGTGACGACAACGATGGTGGTAGTGAAGGTGGTGGTGGGGCGATATTGGTGGTGATGGGGTGTCAGTAGTGGTGATGGTGGCGACAGTGGTGGTGGTGGTGGTGAAACGGTTTCAAACATTATTTTTTTTTTTTTAAAGTACTTATGAGAAGTTATAAATTTTAGAAACACTTTTAAAAAGTCATTTCAAACACACCCTTAAAGGCATATTTTCCCTATTAAATTTGGGGTATTAATATTAACCATCGGATTAATTTTAAAATAAAATTTAAAGTGATCTCAACCGCAAAAAATAAAAGTCATTTTATTTATCTTTTAAAATTTCAATTGTATTGTACTTTATTATATATATTAAATTTGTTTTACTCTCAGTTAAGTGAACTTAATAATAATTAATTAATTATATCCCTCAGAAAGTGTTTAAAAAATTCATTCATAACCACTTTGCTCTCCCTTTCGATATTTTGCTCCCTCTCTATCATCGTTGTCAATTTATTTTCATAATATTAAAATTATTCGGTAGCAATTTCAAATGTGAGATTTCTTTAATATGACGTGGGTGTCAATAATTTAAGTCGTGAAAACATCCTCTCACATACACACATACACGGGATATATCTGACCATTCTCACACATCTATTAGAACATGCACATTGGGTCACCTTTTTTTATTCATTATTAGTTCAAAATTTTTAATCTTACTATGGTTAAAAGTGAAATACTATTGTGATATAATTTGATAACATTATTTGATAATCTAATGTATTGTCATGATGGTATTAATAATAGTTCTCAATATTGAATACAGTCTATTTTGTTAAACCAATGACCGTCATCCATTAGATCTCCAAATCAAGTAAATATTGTATTATTATTGTTAAAAAATTTGCCTCTGCTAGAACCACAATTTTCTATGTTTTTTTTCTCCAAGATGCAACTTGTATGGATCAATTTGAATCCAACCAAAGTCCAACCTTCGACATTCAATATTTTAGCACAAATTTTCAATACTCCGTGTGGATTTGGACAAAAGATCTCAACTCGATTTAGAATGACATATTTGTGTTTGGATCTCGCATTTTTTGGATCCAACTCAAACCACTTACGAATATATGAATTAGGGATCAAACTAAATTTCACTCTAAGTAGTGTAATTTCGCAATCAAACCTGAATTGAACTCACTCAATCTGATCAAACCTAAAGTGTAACTTCGCAATCAAACCAAACAAAATTCAAATTTCAGTCCAAATTATATAAAACTCAACTTAATAATTTTAAAGTTCTAATTAAGTTTATATGGACCTCTAAATCCACTCAATTTCACCTCTAACTTTTTTTGGCTTCACATAGGGAAATGATTCTAAACAAAACTTAGAGCATAAATGAAGCAAACAATATAAAATTCGAGGGGTTTAAGAATATTATATGAAGCCGGCCTTTTACCAAAAAGTGATATTCCAATACGTTATGAAATGGACAAAAGCAATAAGTTTAGGATATGGTGTGCTCACAAATGGCATCTAACGAGGGACAGCCCGAGACAAATGGGTCTCTAGGCATAGACAATAGACTTAAAAATCTGACATTATTTGTTGATTTGATGATATAGTTTTATTGAAATAATTGGCTGAAGAGAAAGTTTCAATATTATATGAGTTCTACAGTCAATCCAAAATTCATAATTCATCAGATCAGTAAATGAGGTTAAATTTTTAAATCTAAATAGTATTACTCTTATAGCATCTCCAACAACAAAAGCTATTTTAGCTACTCAAAAAGCAATATTTTATATTTTAGCTACTCATTTTTTCAATACTCATTCCAACAGATTTTCTATATTTTTAACTACTATTTTTAAATATTATTTTTCATTCTTTTTGTATTATTTTTTTTGGGAATAGTGAAACGGAAAAAGAAAGAGAGAAGAAAAGAGAGGAACAGAGAGAAAATATTATAAAAAAATTTTACATATTGCTACAGTGATACTCTAAATATAGAGTATTGCTGTAACAAAATATTATTTTAGATGTTTTAAAGATAATCTGTTGGAATGAAATTTTTGGGCTAAATAACTAAAATTTAAAGATTTTGTGTGTTTTAGATCGTCTGTTAGAAATGTCCTTAGATAATAGATAGTGTTAATCAATTGATTTTAATTGTAATGCACCAAAAGTTGTGTGAGGAGATAATGATTGCAAATAAAAGTGATACAAATATAGTCATTTGGTCGAATCGTGATAGAATTTGCTCAATATATATATCCACTCTATTTATAATCATGTATAGTTAGATTTGTAACATATATAAATTGAGTTTCGATATTTGTGTCGTTTTTAATCAGGTTCATGTCGAACTGTGTATTTGAGGGGTTTAATAAGTCCACTCATTTATTCTCCATATGTGTTAAGACTATAGTTTTTTTTTTTAACTAAGACTAGAGTTAAATTTATTAATTATGTATTAATTTCAAATGAGATTATCAAATTGTACTTAAAATTGTCTACTCTAAGTAAAATTAGGGGCCTAAAAATTTTAAGAGGTCCAAAAAAAAAAAATTTAGGAACCCTCAAATTTTTCTATACGTTTGGGGCCCAGTAGACTATGCCTGCCTACGGCCGGCCCTGGAATCTAACGTTAGTCTTAGGAATAATTAACGTCAATTGACGTTTGTAGTATAACATAATGGAGACAAACTGTGCTTAATGAGGAATTGGGTATCTTTTTCGTTGTATAGAATTGTATTAAGGGAATCTTTCCGGTACCTTTCTGCAACTCACGGAGCATCTTTGACGGATAAAATTATGTGCACTAAATTATCTATCGTCATTAAAACAGTAATAAAATCCACTGATCTGACGATTATAAGTGATTTGGTGCACATTTTATTTTACACTTTTGATGTGCATAGTATTACTCATCTTTTACTCCAACTAGAGTTTCAATCCGACTTTTTTTTTTATTATAGACAACAATAATTCATTTATCATGAATTCAGACTCGTTATCTATTTGATATTATACTTAAGAAGTTAAATTTTCAACTTATAAAAATACAATAACGGTCAAAATTGATCTAATTTTTATCTATTTTGATCCAATAATATAAAATTCATTCCAAAAAAATTTTCCACTTAAAATCATCATCTTCTCTGCAATAATTCAATCAACGCACTCTCTAATGTCAAAAAATTTCCTTAGTCATCAATCCACCTATTTTTTTTCTCTCTTCATTTTAATTTTAAATTACGTAATTAAAAAAATTACTATTTAAAAAATATAAATATTATAAAATCAATATTTAATTTTTGTTATTATATAATATTTTCAGATACGAAGTTATCACTAATATATAAATAGATTATCAGAATCTCAAGGCGGAGCCAAGTTATGAGCCAAGGGGCCATTGCCCCTCAAGTTTTCAAATAACACATTATACTTCTAAATTATGTTTTTAATTTTCATTTTCATGCCTCCCAAATTTTGGAAATTATATTTTATACCACATTATGATCTTGATTTTACTTTACCCTCAATTATTGATTTGACCACATTGCACCATTAACTATTCCAATTGTGACATTTTGGACAAATCATTAAAATCAGTGTTGTTTTTTTAGAATAAAAAATATAATTCGACGTATAGTGTGAAATTAATCGATATTTTTTTTAAATGGATACATTACAACATATGGTGTGAAATTAATTTTAATAAATTTTATATATTAAAAAAATTGACCTTAACAATAAATCAATAACAACACATATTGAATAAAAATTAAGAGTTATACAACTATTTAGCCTTTTTATAATAAAATCCTGGTTCCGCCCCTGGCTTAGACTACAATATGATCTTCTATCACCACCATAAAACGAGAAACATTTCATTCAAAATATATAAATAAAAAATTACTACTCAACATGCATAATTGTCAAAATAAGACCAAAAAACAGCTAAATATGTTTCTTGTATCAAAATACCATTGTTTATCAACTACAGTCGGGAATCTCAAGTTGTCTGGACTCACTCATAACATAAATCATTAATAGAAATATACGGTACCTAAAAAAAAATTCGATACTCCGTTATCATTACAAATTTTATTATTTTTTTTACAAATTTTAAGGACCATTTACAATTTTTATACAAACTTGCGATTGACCCTAAAGTTGTAAAAGTGCCCTTAAAAAATTATAATTTTTTTATTTTAAACAAACCTAAAAATTTGTATCAAAATACACAAAAATTATAAAATTTAGAGGTCGAGTACCAATTTTTTTTTTTTTCGATACCGTGATTTTCTCAAAATCATTATATAGGAACGAATTGGTATCAATAGCTGTGTTGCCAAATCCCAACTTCCCTCCTTGTTGCTTTTCTCTTTCAATAATCGTTCCATTTTTTTTTTATAAGTCATCTTCAACCAAGTTGGAACCATGTATAGGTGAATTTGGGTCAAATCCAAGGCATAAACGGACCAAGTAATAACCCAAACCCATTTACACAAACTCGTACCCGCTAAATGTACATTGGGCTCGTATCTCATCTACGTGTTAAGGATTGTCAACCCTATGCAAAAGACGAGCACACATTTCTTAACTGTAATCAAATGAACAGTAATGAGATGCAGCAAGTATTAAAAAAACTGATTGTATGCCAAGCATATGTACGTAGCTCCACAACAATTTCAGGCGAATCGCAAATTTTTGTTGTATTTCATTCTCCACAAGCCACTACAATTACATTACTATCAGTACAAATCACACTCTCTTGTTGATGTATCCGCATCAACACCTTCATTGTATAATGATCTACAACATGAAAACCACTTATGGGTGGTAAATTAGACCGCTACTCAAGTTGATACACTTTGTAAATTAACAACATGGCTATCTTAGGAACCCCCCCAAACAACCACCCACGCACCCGGAGAAAAAAAAAAAAAAAAAAAGAATCCATTCTCGTATTGTACAGCCAGCAAAGTTTCAACTAATGCATTGTCTGTTGATATCCTCAACCTTGATAGAAAGGTGGGTTACCTAGCAGAAAGCAGCTTACGAAAAGTAGGTGAAAATAGCTTGGCATGACAGCAGGAGGGCGGATATACTGTATAGGATAGGAGATGGTGCAGAAACCTTAGCTAACTCTTCCTGTTTGATCAATTAGCGTACCAACTTGATCTCCACATAATGCTCTTGATATGTTTCCAGGCTCATGAAGATTAAAAATCACAACTGCAAGAAACAAATTTCCATTTTTCCATAAGGACATCTCGAAGAAAAACATATCTGAGAAATTACAATTCACCCTAAACCCTAATTAGTAGGAAGTAGGAACTATAAAACATGAAAGAATTATTATTCTCCAGGTTTATCATGGTAATACTATGACAGATTATATCAAGTAGGGGACTGTTATTATCATAATAATTAGGGAGAATTACACCGAGAACCCTGAGATTTATCACTTAATCATTCAGACCCCTGATATTTAAAATATTACACACAGACCCCTAACGTTTTTACACGTGTAACACTTAGACTCCTGTTGTCAATGTCCGTTAATATATTCATTAGTAAATTATATCTAGACCTCTTAAAATTTATAAGCATGTATTACTTCGACCCCTCAAGTTCAAAATATTATACTAAAACCAAAAATACTTCAACCAAAGATAGAATATCAAATAAAATTCATGTTTTATTGTATCATTTATTGAAATAAAATCAGAAAAAAATCTAATATTTTAAAAAAAAAATCGTAATTAATATACAATTGTACTTAGGGTGTCCATGGGTTGAGTTACTCATGGGTTTCGCTACCGACCCGAAACCCGATAGGCCTGATAGTTGGCCCACTCGAGTCCGAACCCAATATCCTTAAAAAGATGGCTTGGATTTGCCCCCAAACTCATTACCCGGCCTGAAGCCCGACGCAATAGCCAGCCCGAAAAAATCCGTTAAAACCTAACCCAAAAGTCTGTCCACCCTTCCTTTGAAAAAAAATTATACTTGTAGACCATTAAATTTGAAACTTTGAAATAAGTCTCCCAATGTTAGAATTTGAAGTTTTAAAAATTTATATACTATAAATAATATATTATATTCTTTTTCATATATTAAACATACAAGTTTTAAAAGGTAGAGTAATGCAAATAATAGAAAAGTGAGTAAGTGTCAACCTAATTGGGATGTATTTATTCTATTGGATGTAATTCATCCCTTAATCAAAAATAAAATTATTCATTATTTTATTTTTATCTATTTTGACTCTATTTTGTATTCAAAAATATAATTTACACAAATATTCATTATTTTTAAATGAAGTTATATATAAAAAAACCCGCGAGTAGACCAGCCCACAGGCCTGCTCAATAGGCTCGTAGGTTGGACTGCGGGTAGCCTATCCCTACCCGAAGCCCGGACCAGCCCGGCCCGCCCGATAACTCACTTTGGTAAAGACTTGGACCTACACTACCCAGGCCTTGCCCGAAATAAATTTTACGGGTCTAGCCCGGCCCCGCCCATGAACACCCCTAAATTATTCTATCTATTGGAATAAAACTAAAAAATAAACCAAGGGGTTTAAGTCATTCATAATAGAACATGAATTTTACAACCAAAATTCATGTTCTATTATGTCATTTATTGAAATAAAATCGAAAATAAAAATCTAATTTTTCTTAAAAATCATAATTAGTATGTAATTATACTATCTATTAAAATAAAACTAAAAAATCGAACAAGGGGTCAAACTATAATGGACAGAATATCTTCTAACTTTAATTGAGATAATTTGATAGTTTAATTTGGTCGTTAAAGTTAAATTCCAATATATAGTATAATTGTATACTAATTATAATTTTTTTTTTGATTTTATTTCAATAAATGCAATAATAGAACATAAATTTTGGTTATAAAATTTAAAATATTTGATATTCTATCTTTGATTAGAGTATTTTTTTGTCTAAGTATATCACTTTAAACTTGAGGGGTCTAATTATTACATGCTTATAAATTTTGGGGGGTTTAGATGTAATATACTAACGGACATTGACTGCGGACTGCTACACACGCACAAACCTTAGGTAGGGGGGGGGGGGGGGGGGGGGTTTCGGTGTATTTCTCCCTAATAATTATAACTCGTTAGAAAATGACACCAACAAAAGCCTACATGCCACTGACCAAAGAAAAAGAAATTGTCATGCCAATGTGAAACACGACATTTATTAAGAGAATTGGCCAGAGATGCAAGTGACAGGAACGCTTGCAATAATAAGCAAATGTAGAACAAATATACCAACCAGGAATTCCATTCTCCTCACAGAATGTTACAGCCATCATATCCATTGGAGAAGCACCTCTAGAAGCCAACTCCCTGAAGGAAATGTGCTCAGCAGCAACATCATTATTTCTGGAATCACAGACGACGACGCCATCTATATTGGTACCTTTCAGGACTGCATCAGCATGAACTGGAAAAAAAAAGAAATCACATTCCTTTTCAGTAGAAAAAGACAAATTATATAAGAGTTTGTATTTATCAAAGATTCACAAAGGTTGAAGAATTTCCCAAAGGGAACAGGGCATACTCTCTGAAGCTCTAAGAGCTGCAGCTGTATCAGTGGAGAAGAGTGGATTTCCGGTGCCAGCTCCAATACCACCAAAAATTACAACCCTTCCTTTTTCAAGATGCCGGATCGCCCGTTGCCTACTATACGGTTCCGCAACCTCTGCCATAGAAAATGCAGATTGCACACGTGTCTGAACACCCATCTTTTCTAAAGCTGACTGAAGCAGAATAGAATTCATCACAGTTGCCATCATGCTGGTTACAGTTACAACATCACCACTTAATCAGCTCATAACAAAGACAAAGCTAAAAGCAGTATATGGATCAACAGAATGGCTCGCATCACATTCAACTATGACAGAAGGAGGAAACAACACTTGTAAGTTATTCTAATAACAATAAAACAGACTCCATGACCATCATATGCAACTAAATTCAATGATCCGAACACAACACTTATTCAACCTACACTATCATAGTAACTTCACATCCAAGTTTTGAATGACTTTAGGTGAATAGACAAAGAGTATAACTTTAGGTGAGTATAGAGAACAAATGAATAGCTTGTCTTCGTTTTACTTGTCTTCACCTGGGGTCAACTAGAAGAAAGTCTCATCAGAAGGCAGAGGAAGGTTGCACCATAATCAGTTTATATTAGTGGTTTGCATCAACAAGGGGCATGAGCAAGGCTCTCCCATCTCAGCAGGTGGTTTCAATGTTTCACAATCAGGTTAAAAACAAAGAGGGATTGTGCTTTATATTCTCTTGCGGGGAATAAAAGAAAGAGAAAATTGTTGAAAACTAATAAGTTGGTACCTAATTTGTAAATAAGTTCAGACTTGTACTTTTTAAGGCGTGAGATCCAACTCAGCTGAACTTTTAAGGCAAGATATACAAACCAATTATTTTTAACTTTTATTTATGACAAAAATTCACCGTTAACAGTTCCAGTTGTTTCCCCTCTCTCTCTCTCTTTCCGTTCTCTCAACGAAGAAGCAGACGCCCAAAACCAAAGAAAAAAGCAAAAAGTCTCAACACACATTCTCTCTCTCTGTCCCCCTCTCTCTCTCTGTCCCGATCTTCTTCAGAACTCTCGTTGGCTCTCTATACCCACAACCACACACACACACACGTATAGCTATACAGAACAATCTTTGAAGGCCAATGGACTGCACACAATCAAAGATATAAAAAGAAGAGTCTATAATGCGATTAAAGATCGGAAGTTGTTCATGAAGGAGGCGGTGTCAGCTCGAAACACCTTCGCGGCTGCCCACTCAGCCTACGCCATGTCGTTGAAGAACACCGGCACCGCCTCAATGACTACGCCAAAAGTTGACCCTAATTAAAAGTTTGTACCAAAGAAAAGTGAGAAATCTATTAAGGAATCTTCAACTTTAGGTCCAGAACCAACTAATATACCCTTCAACCCTTGGATTAACTATTTCAATAATAGAAGTCTTCTGGTAATGAAGTTAATAAAAAATTTGGGTATTAATTTATATCTTTTTTCACACTTTTTTATCAACAACGGTGCACATGTTCAAGAACACAATCAAGATCTTCGTCTACTTCTAAAACATTAATTATAATATAAGAAAAAAAAATCACTATAGTCAATTTTCTTTCCCTTTCATAGATGTCGTTGATTGGGTGATAAGGCATGTCCAACCAAAACACTCCAATACTATTATTGAAGAAGAGAACGAGGATGATCTAGAAAGTATCCATAGCTTGAAATATCGTAGTAGTAAAAGCAGTGGTGGTGGTGGTGGGGTCAGAAGTGAAATTGAGCATAGAAGGGCTGATAATTAGTTAAATTAAAAGCCAGTGAACTAAAAAATTCAGCTCTTCTTCCATCCACAATATATAACAACACACATTGAGTTTTTTTAGTTCACTGTTGGATAGTTCCCTGTCAGGGGGGGGGGGGGGGGGGGGGGGGGGAGGGGTATTTTTGTCAACTGTATATTTTATGAACCTTTCGCCTTAAAAGTATCCAGGGTGGACCTCTGCCCTTAAAAGTGCATGACTTTGTATCTGTTGCCTGAGTTCCCTAAAGGAAATATGTACTTCCAAATTATTATAACATGAAATATGCACTAATCCTATTAAATCAAACTTTACCATGACCAGACTCCCTCAAACTACACAAGAACATCACATAATATTAGCAACTACACTAGAACATCACATAATATTAGCCTTCAATTCCATCCACCCGAGCCAGGAGAGAGTACCTATAACAGCAGCACTCTTATCACGTCTGTTCTTTGTTCCATTATTATCAGCAATAACCCTTCTTCTTTTTTTGGACAGAACATGCACATAGAAACACACAACAATCCACACGGCAAAGCAATAACCCTCTCCCCTTATATTTCAATACTGTCTCGCTCAATGACTACCGACATACCTAGATCGTGTGCACCCCCATTATGCTCTTGTTTTGACTCATTTGGAATGGGCCATATCTCCATAACTAAAAGGGATGAAAACCAATTATAGAATGAATACTTTTTAAATACGTTTTTGTTAAGAACTGAGATTTTGAAATGCCTTGTTTTTTGTGCACCTTCCACGACTTTGTTCCAGTTCAGCACAAAACAGAAGCAAAAATGAAGCAATGGTTAACAAAAACAGAACTCAGACAACTAAGTGCATTAGATTTTCACTGAAGCAAACAATAAGAACTCGTATAGGAAACAATAGTGTACAACATCAACAAATCTTAAAGACGAGTGAAAGAACCAAGCTACAGCTTAGCAACATCAATTGTATCGAAATTCAAAACCATGCTTCCCATGCCTTGTCCAATCACAGTGCATAACATGACATGCAAAAAAAAACAAAAGACATAACCAATTCTGGAATTGAAAATTGTGTAGAAAAGCTATACGCAATTTAAGAAATAAAAATTACCCAATCTGATACGCAGTACATCTGTCTAACCCAGTTGCTGTTACCCATGTGTCCCCGCAAAAGAAATTACGACCACCGACAACTATTGCCACCTGAGTTAACACAGAAGCACATGCATGTTGCAGAAAAAATTTAGTGTATAGCAATATCCCACATTGCAAATAGCAATCATTTGAAAATAAATACCTCAACACCAGCCCGGCAAGCTATGGAAACTTCTCTTGCAATCTGCATTGCCACCTGCGAGATTTATAAGACCAATCCAACTTATAAATTCTAGACAAGATAACATGTCAATTGGAGGCAATTCACTACTTTTTATTTTCTTATATTTCAACGAATAGACAATGTTTTAAAACCCAAGCCTGACTGGCAGTCAGACTGCCATCCCCATGAACCATGTAATTCCACATTTTACAGGAAAATCCCAATAATTCGGGTCGTCTAAACCAGGAAGTAAGCAGGACCACCCATGACACAGGTCATCAGATCCATCCAGTTACAAAACCTACTATAAGAAATGCATCTTGTTGGTTTCTCTCTTCCACACAACCGCAACCACTCAGGGTCCTTAAAATACTATGCAACTATGCATAGAAATTGCTTAGGAGCCTAACCACGTCTAAACAGCACTTCTAAGCCCATCATTTCTGATTAATTTCAGCCCAGGGCAGGTTCATGAGTGTCACCAAAAAAGGTTTTGAACCTCAAAGTTTTAATGCTATGGCAAATAAACTAGTGATATTCATCTGGGAATACTTTGTGCTTGATTTTTTGCATCTTAAACTCCAACCCACATGCAACATCACAATGCTGTTATATTTAATAAAAGTTCCTCTTTGTTCTCATTAAAAAAAGAACGCCTAGTGCATGAGCCTCCGTAGTGTACAAGCCTCCGATTTGGAAGTTTTAGCGTACACATTCTTATTCTCGCATGCAAAGATGTACTTCCGTGAATCAAACCCTTGGTACCAAAGTCGCAATGAAGCAAGCTTACCACAGATGCCCAGCCTTCCCCTTTGTTCTCATTGTCTTTCAATTTTTAGCTTTTTTTAATTCGTAAATGAATTATACCTAACCTATTTAAGTAGCCATGATACCTTTCTCCATTATTGTGGCCCATAAAAAAATTTCACAATTATTTGATTCTCATCTCAACTCATTAATACCTTGATCCAACATTGCAGAATTAGATGACTAATTCCTTTTATTCCTGAATGGTAGTTCAGTCTGTAAAGATTTGACAACATCAATCACAAAATTGTTTAAAATCACGGAAACAACATAATGTTACAATTCAACCACTTGACTAAAGTGGTTAAACTGCTGGGACTGTGAACAGAATTTGTTTGACACTAGGAGCATTGCCAAAAGTATGGAGTAACAAACCTTTGGGTCAATACTATGAGGACCAGTTCCAGTTAGAGCAGCACCACTAATTTTGAAAACCACTCTCCTCCATTTAGGACTTGTCAATGATTTTGACTTCATGTTATTAATCTGGCCACTGGAGCTGGGGGTTGTTGTTCCGTATCTGGCAAAACAAATGATATAAACTCATCCACATCATAGTACAAACAATCCATTAGATAAATGCATAGGTCAACTTAAGTTTACCCAATCAAGAAGTAAAGATTTACCCCTACGAATCAACACAGGCTGAAATTGGGGGGCAAAAACAATTACGCAGTGCAATCCCAATTTTGCATAGTGTTGGGAGAGGCAGATCCAATACAAACCCAATCTTCAAGTTGTTTGCACAAAGTAGTTGTTCTCATGGGATAACAGCATACAAACCATATTTAACAGGTGGTGGTGCCTTGGTGAACGCTAGTGGGACAGGAGGAAGGTTAATTCTAGAGAGAAAAAGAGAATGAACATATTGGTGGTGGAGATTTCGTTGATGAGATGGTGGGGGTTCATAATTAATGAAGAGAGTGTTGCAGTGATGCTTTTCTTGTTAATTGTGGTGATGGTAGTTTATTTCTTAATTCTACACAAAGGGTGTTCAAATAATAGAATTAAGGAGTTTGTTTAAGGTCATGGCAGTGGAACTCGAGAATATCCCCTTTTTGCATTACTTCAAATTGGAAAGCTTCATGTGGGATGTAGTTGTTTGGTTTTTTTCATAATGTATTTTCGTTTTTGACTTGTTGGTTTGGGCTACTTGTCCATCCCTCACTACTTATTGTACTACCTTTTACTTTGATTATTAATTATATCATTTCCTATAAAAAAAAATGGCAATGTGCCAAGTGGTGATGGGGGTGGTGGTGGTAGGGTGGTGCTTAGATAAGTAAGGAAGAAGAGTGAAAAGAAGATTTAAGAGGATATGGTTGTTTTGATGTATTATTTAAGTCAACTACTCTATTTTGGATGCTTGAAGTTGATTTTGAGGGAAAACTAACAGGTGGATTTCATCCATTGGCATTATTTCTAAAGCATGAGGGGATAAAGTTATTTGATGGATAAGATTGAAGATTAATAGGTTTGCAACGTGATTTAGTGTGTTTACGTTTACTGAAGCTATAATCAGATTCTCTCATATTAGAGAAAACCCTGTGCGAAAAAAAAATTCTTCTCTCTTCCTGGCTAGCAGAGAAGCCTTCCCTTACATTTGATCCTTTGTCCCCTCTTTTGGAGCCTTAACATCAACCTTATCTACCTTAAGTAATTTAGTTTTCATAATATGGGTGAAGTTTAGACATCACTTTTACTAGAGGTCCTTACATAGCTTCATGCATGTCAATATTTTTTAGATAGGAACGTGTAAGTCGATAGTTAAGCTAGGAAGTTTCACATTTAATGCACTTGCCCCTCAAATTTCCAGCTTTGAAGTTGATAGTAAGAAGTTGAGAATTTCTTGGAGATGGTAGTTGCTATTTCAAGGGTTGTTCATGTCTGCACCATGATATTTTAACAATTTAAATGATTTCCACCCAAAAATAAAAACATGGCTCATAAAAAAACATGATCAATGAATCAATGGCAAATGCATATACCTCTTCAACTGTCTACTTGAATTGCTCTGTTCCACAACCACAATCGCCTTTTCCTCATCTGCCACATTCTTCACCGGCAATGAATTGCCAACAATCTGCTCCATTTGTTTAAACCAAGGCCAATGACTCGCCGAAACGCCGCCATTACTCATCCGATGTCTCTCCAACTTATACCTTTTCTTCAAATTATCCACCTTGTTCTTACACTGCTCCACGCTCTTCATTTGCTTCTCACACCTCTCGCTTACTATGGCCGCCACCTCCTCCCAATCCCTCCCTCTCAAATTCCCCTTATTTAACTGCATAAACTTCTCCGTATAAGCATCAAGTAAACAAGCTATCGCTGTATCACTCCATTCTTCTCTATCTTTTCTATATTCGCCACCACCGGTGGAGCCACCACTTCCACCGCCATGCGCGGCAGATGAGCTGAGTTTTGATTTCTTGTAAGAATACGGCGCCGTTCCACCATCACTGAGATCGTCTCTGTCCGTGCGTTTATCATTGGAGGGATTAACCCTAGCCTGATTCGGATTTGAGTCCGTTTCTGTGGAGTAAGGGCTTATATGGACACCGTGAAACGACGCTGTGTTGTTTTTGAGGTCAGGTTGCGAATAAATTGCACCGCCGTCGCTGTAGGCATCGTTTTCAGCAGAAACGACGTCGTCCTCGGCGGAAATTCCCTTGGGACTTCCGGCGCCGGCCACAACAGCGGCGGCAACGGCTGCTATGGAAGCGAAATTCGGTGGCGCGTGGATCGGAGTGGACTTTGTTGGATATCGGTGGCCATAGGGTTGGTTGTGCTGGTGGAGATTAGGGTTAGGGTTTGATTGGCTGGCGTTGTCATCACCGAGGAGAGAGAAGTCGTCGTCACAAGACGCCATGGGAGATGGACGGAAACGTTAGGCTTAGGGGCTTGGGAGAGACGGAACCGTGAGGACAGACGACGTTACTGGAAGGAAGGAACCGTCGGGTGTACCGTTAACTAGTAACAAGTGTGTGTGCCGTTGATATGTGATGGTGGGACCGTCGTAGTTTTAACGCGTCCGTTAGGTAAGAAGTAATGTGAAGTCACGTGGTGGGTCCCCGAACGGCAACATTAAGTACCAAACATGTCTCTTGACTTCGCTTTTCCGTTACAAATGAGGCCAGTTTGTTTTTGAAGGACAAATTATACTTGATACCTTAATTATGACGTATTTTTACATTATCCCTTTTATTATTATATCACCATCAATTATGCGATAAATTTCACATCGTTCTAACAATTAATGTCTATTACATATTTAACAGAAATTTATTTTATTTTACTTCCTGAATTATGTATTTTTTTAATTTTGCTACGACACTTGACAATTTTCATTTAAAAATATAGAGAAATGGATGCGATTGGAATAATATGAAATAATTCAAATAATTAAGGCGTAATATAAAAAAATTAATTGTTCAAGTGTTAAAAGTGGAATGAAGCTTATAATTTTGAGGATCAAAGATCACTTTTTTCATATAACATCATGTTTTAATAAGTTGTCTATTTCTACTCAACTTTCTGTTTTAGAGAGTTGACCACCAAAAATAAAGCTCTATATTTATTTTTATTTTTTTTTTGGTCATGAAATATAAATATTTATTAATACTAAAAAGATTGCTTACACAAATTTAACTCACTCACTCTCCTAGCTTCTCTAATAATTAACAAACTCAATTGGAAAGGCATACAAGTAAGTCATTGAGGTGAAAGAGTCCCTTGCCTTGCTTTGGTAGCAACTGTATGAGCTATCAGGTTAGCTAATCTTTTGACTTTCTCAACCCTAACGATAGGGATCTTGGAGGCATATAGTCATATATCCCTCACTATCAGTTCAATTTCTTTTTGCATAAACTCTGGACCCATAGGGGTTTGGTATGTGGGTTTGGGGGAGTTTTGAAACATGGGTTGGGGAGTAAACCTCTTCAAACCCATGTTTGGTAAATACATACTTAATCTAAGGTTTGAAACCCAGCCCGCTAACGGCCCAGGATTGAAACTCAAGTTCGTGGGTTTGAGGAAACCTGGTGGGGGGTTTAAATGTGGGTTATTGGGTTTAAGCTAGCAAATGACATTTATACCCTCATTTATTTCATATACCCCATATTACCCCATTCAGATATCTCTCTAAATTGACCTCCATCGCTCAACACAAACAAAAGATTCCTGTGGGTTGCGATCGATGAACACAAAGAACAACACAGGGAAGATTCTTCTGGGAAATACACTAACCTGCAAAAAATATTTGAGAAATCTGTGGGAAAGACAGAATAGGGAGAGGGGAGGAAGTTGTTGTCCTCTTCGCTGGAAACAATTGAAGAAAGCAATCGCTCCTGTTGTTCGATCCACAAAAAATATTTGGGAAATCTGTTGTAGATATATCATTCGCCCTATCAAGTCAATCACAGTTCAGCAAAGCTTCGATTGCCCTATATAAACCCCTCATGTTGTTCGATCGAAACACATCTAAAAGCCAAGGTGTGTGTTCGTGGTTGTTCGATCGAGAGAAGTGAAGTGGAATCGAATATTATGGTTCAAAAATCTCTATTGTAAGTTCCTTGAAACCCTTTCTTAGCCATTAAAGCTTCTTCAAGGTTCATCGGTTTGCTCATCTTCTTATTTGAATGCTTTTCAATCTAAAATAAGTTCCATTTTCTTCGTTCTTGATCGCTTTCTTCATTTACTGTGAGTAAATACAAAGGGTGATGTTATGATTTTTGGGATGAGGCAGTAAATTGTGAAATAAATTTTAGAATTTGTTTTAAAAAAGTATCATCTTGCTTGTGCTAAGTGAATGCTGTTAAAAAATCTCATGGTGCCTTCTTACATAATAGGTAAGGTTTAATGACTTCAGTCAAATGAGAAATATATGATGACCTATTGTCTTTGAACATTTGCAAAAGAATCACATGTTACTCGGACCAATTTGAATGACATGGCAAAGGCACTTTTACAAGCACCATGGACTTTGAACATTGATGATCTTTATGGAAGTAATTTAGATATTATTGTGCTTGTTAGATTTAAGTCCCTGTTTAGCATTATTCTAATGGAAACTTGCTGCAGATGCCAATTTTTTGTAACGATTTGTTTTGGTTGTTCTTCAATTGCTATCTTTTGCAAGTCCAAGAGTGATTACAGGAAGTCAAGCACAACGAGTGTTGAATATTTTTGTTGTCTTATTTGATTGCGATTGAATATTTTTGTTCTCTTATCTATAAATTTACCAATGATAGAGTTTGAGTGTTTTTCATGTGAAATTTAAATATTATAATGTTACACTGCTAGAAGCGAGCACTAGGGGATTTACAGTTCTTTGTTTTTTTTCTCATTCTTTTCTTATATTCCCCTTCCTTTTTTGTTCTAAGAGTGAAGAGAGATTCCCTTTATATCAAATTGAGAAAAATCGTTTCTTCTTTTCTTATTTTCAATTTTTTTTTGGTTGAATTAAAATGTTTTTGTTTACCTGAAATTTGATGCTTGGATTAATGTTTAATCAATGGATTGATGGTGGTTTTATGCTAAACCTAATTGTTGAGGATTAATTTTTGGGTTGTCTACTCCACTCACCACTTGTTTGAAAATATTATAGATGCAACGGTTTAAAATTTTTGGTCCTCAGTTGATACTCTATGTTTTTTTTAGAATGATGAGCATTTGTTGATGGTTTAAGAGCAAACAGAGCACTAAGCAAATTAAGTACCCATCATTTTTCCCCAGACTTTTTTTTCCTACTTCGTGGGTTTTTGGTTTTTGTGGGGGTGGGAGGTTCTTCCTCTAGATTTCATTTTTTTTTTTAGAAATAAAAGGAAGATTTATGGGCAATTTTTTGTGATGAAATGATTCTTGCTTCAATTTTTTTTTTTTTAGATTTGGTAGTGAAATGTTATAGCAAATAAAAGTGATTGAACATGTTTAATGGTTTAACTTAATACTAGTTTATTACAATAAAATGTCCCAACACGTTAAGTTAACGGCTGGTTTTATTTTTATTACGAGATTGATATTTGTCCTAGGAGATAACATGGGTGTGGTGGTCATTTGAACACAGACATACATAGAGAAACTATTTAATTAATGCTTTTGAAAAATTATTTTGTAATTATTGATATTTATATGTTGGAGGTTTTTGTGGTATTATTTCAATGAATATGACCCGTAAACATGACAATGTAGCAGTTGTGGTTGTTTGTCTGAATAATTTAGTAAGAGAGTTCGTCATTGTTTGTACTTGTATTTTGATGGCTATGATAGCAATATGGGTAAATGAAAAATGAAAGACATGGGTCAGTCGATAGGTTCCGTGCACAGAGTGAGCATCTCCATAGGCTTATCGAAGAAAGCGATAAAACATATGTAGAACAACTTATGATGGATAGACATACATTCCACGTGTTGTGCTGCTTAGTTAGGGAAGTCGGTGGACTTACCAACATAAAGAATATGCTTGTCGAAGAGATGGTTGCGATGTTCTTGAGTGTTATAGGCCATGATGACAAGAATCGTCCAATTAAGTTCAACTTCATTAGGTCTGGGAAGACAATGAGCAAACACTTCAACGCGATTTTGCAATCTGTTCTTAAATTGCGACGATTACTTTTGAGGAGGCCTGAACTGGTTACAAATGGTTACAATGATCCCAAATGGCGGTGGTTCAAGGTAGTCAGTACGAGCAACGTGCTTGTCATTATTTCTGAATTGAAATTAAACTATACATTTGTACTCAATTATTTTCATCATAATTGGTGCATATAGGGATATGTAGGGGCACTAGATGGCACACATGTTAGGGCAAAAGTGCCCCTCCTACACCAAGGTAGATATAGGAACAGGAAGGGGTGGACAACAACAAATGTGTTGGACGTTTGTGGGCAAGACATGAAATTTATCTACATATTGTCCGGGTAGGAGGGCTCTGCGGCTGATTCTAGGGTATTGCGAGATGCTATCACACGGCGGAATGTGTTGAAGGTGGAACGTGATAAGGTCACAAAAAATTTGTTTTACAACTTTTTGTGACTTGGTTAGTTTCTTCAAGAATTAAGTTTTATTCAATTATGTGCACATGTAGGTACATATTACCTTGTGGATGTTGGGTACACAAATGGAGAAGGTTTTTTGGCTCCATTTCGTGGCCAGCGATACCACTTGCAGGATTTTGCCACCGGTGCCACATCTTCCAGAAACGCGCAAGAGTATTTCAATTTGAGGCATGCAACAGCAATGAATGTCATAGAAAGGTGTTTTGGGCTACTTAAAATGCACTGGACTATCCTTAGGACGGCGTGTTTTTACCCTGTAGCAACGCACAACAAAATCATTGTTGCTTGTTGTTTACTTCATAATCTTATTAGAAACAAGATGGAATATGATCTGGTGGAGGAAGAGTTGGATGACCATCCATTTGAAGATGAGAATATGAATGATAATGACATAATTGATAGCGTTGAATCTTCGCATGGTTGGACTGTGTGGCGTGATCAACTAGCGGCTGACATGTATAATGAGTGGAGGTGTAATAGAGTACCTTGATGTTAGTGGGTACAGATTGTTGCATGTTTTTTGTGAATTACTTTTGCCTCATCAAACTGGTTTTTTTTTTGCTTATGTTATATTCCTTGCAAGTAATAGTGTTGGTGGATATGTAGCGTGTATGTAATCGTCTTTAAAGCTCCTTGAAAATATATTTTGTTTGGAACTTTAACTTAATTAACGATCGAAACACATGTGGATTAAATGGTATTTGTAGTGGTTACATGGCAAGTGTCGGGAGTTCGTAGTTTATGGGAAGTTCCCAGTTTGATAAGGGACCGAGACGAATGTGGATAGCGTCCGAAGAATCGTTGCTTATAAATGCGCTTAAAAACATTTGCAATCCAGGCTGGAAATCCCAAAACGACGCGTTCAGATCAGGCTATTTGCACCACTTGGAAAAGGCTATATTAGATGCACTGGGCGTAACTGATCTACGTGCCACTCCATACATTGAATCGAAGATAAAGAACTGAAAGAAAATCTAGAACACACTTTTCACCATGCTTAGCACATCAAGGTTCGGGTGGAACGACGCAGAACAAAAGATAGATGTTGAAGGGGACGATGTTTGGGCTGAGTACGTAAAGGTACTAACTTCCCAAATCCAAAAAAAAATCATCATTAAGGCATTCACCAACGGCATGTTGTTTTTCAGAAAGACCGGAATACGAAAGGAATGTGTGAGGAAAGCTGGTCTTACCACAATGACTAAAGCATAATTTTTTGCAAAGACCGTGCAACAGGTGAATATGCCAAAGATTTATAAGA
Organism: Ilex aquifolium; assembly: GCA_951799425.1. Lineage (NCBI taxonomy): Eukaryota > Viridiplantae > Streptophyta > Magnoliopsida > Aquifoliales > Aquifoliaceae > Ilex > Ilex aquifolium. The sequence goes on from OX637405.1 coordinate 11,574,157, forward strand.
GATGGTTGGGGGTGATGATGCAGGAGTTCAGGTGCACGATACTGAGGATGTCATAGACACAAATGTAAACATGGTAGACAGTGGAATGTCTAAAAGCACGCCTCAACATGGTGTGGTTGGATAAGGGGACACACCCACAAGCCGTAAACAACGGAGGAAGACAACTGGTGAAGCATCTGATGGCATTGCATGCAGCATAAGTAAAATGACAGACATAATTGGTGACTATGTGTCGAGTTGTGGAAAACAACTCTCAGACATTGCTCAGAGGGTCGGTTACGAGCAAGATGTAGCTGAGGCGCAGCGTCAACTGAACGCAGAATTGGAAAAAATCGATGGTCTAACGATGGATCAACGACACAGGACAACTTACAAGATTGCTAGTAACCCGATCAAGGTGGACCTCTTCATGAGCTTGCCAGAAAGTGAGAGACCAGCATGGCTTCTTGGCGTGCTATGGGGAAATGCATCTGTGATGGAAAATTAATACTCATCTTTAATCGCCTGATTTGGAATCTGTTCACCGATGTGAAGTCTTCTACTCTTTGTTGTTGTTCCTAAGTTGTGTGTGATAGTGATATTTAGACAACGTAGAAGTATCATTTGGTTGTTGATGTCATGACAATGTATTTCTTGATGGTTATTATGTTTTGGATATTTAATGTTTGTGTTTTAAAAATGAAGTGAATTCCTTGCGTTATTCACATTTCACAATACTCATGACTTCAATAACAGGAATAAAAATGAGTTTGAAGAAGAAATGGTATGTTGTGTTCAATGGTCGAAGGGTAGGAATTGTGGATACTTGGCAAGAATGCCACGGCCTTGTCATTGGATATCCTGGCGCTTTATACAAATTGTTTTCATCATACATAGCTGCACAAGAGGCCTTAGCAGAACACGTTTCCGCTGGAGTGATGGACCAAAATAAAAAACCAATGCATACACAGCAAGAAAACACTGTGAATGATCTATGTCCCACTAGAGCATGTGACCGAATTCTCATACCACACAAAATGGTTGGAAGAAAACCCTCTCAAGAAATTCAACCAGTCCCATAAAATGGAATTATGCTCGTTGTAGTAGCGCTCATATTGAGTTTCATACTTTGTAATATTTTGACCTCATTTGTGGGGAAATTTGTTTGACGAAATGATCATGTGCGATGATCATGTTTCTTGAAATTTTTCGCATCAACTCATGCGATGTTTTTAATTTATGTATTCACTTTTATAGATTGGTATCAGTAACGTAATGTACAAATTTTTGTTCATGTTATTAACTAATTTTTGTTTGTAATGGATATTATTATCGGACCATAAGGCTAACACAAGATGAAGAAGATGTTCTGTTGGATTGTCTTATGGACTTTAAGTTGAAGAGGCGCATTTCTAACACGGGTGAATTCTTCGAAGGAGGCTGAAGTCGTCTGTGGGAGATGATAAGTGCACGTCGGCAAGCACCACGATTAAGTCTAGGATTAGTGATGGACGTAGTTATTTTTTGGAAAAGATGTCATTTCAAAATGAAAGATATGGAGGCTTCGGGATTGTTCAGTTGGAACAATGAAGAACGAGTTCGTTTCTCAATCAATCTGGCAGAAGTGTCTTTCTTAGAGGTTTATTTTTTGTTAGTTTTCACATATGTATATTACTATACGAATTATTATATATATGTGTCAATAAATTCAATATGTCATTTTTTGTGGGATGACACATTCGCATCTCGAGCGTGTGTGCGGACTTGTCCCAATTACGAGATCTTCACAAAAATATTCGGGCCACATGGGGAAGGCGGAAGTATATCAACAGTTTCCAGTGCTGCCTCCACTTCAATCACGTCTCCATATAGGCCGACTGTGGACTTGGTTATTATTGATGATTAATGTCATCAATACATGTGACCATTTTGTAACCAATACAATGATGTTTAATATTGTGTAACGGGAATATGTTCGTTTGCTTTGATGTATTTGGGAATGGACAAGTTTTATGTATATCCCGGTAATATGTAAATGTTAAAAGGTGCACCATCTTGTTGGGTTAATGTTTTATTGCGCTTTATTATGGTTATGAATAATAATTATATTTTATCAACATTCATGGTTTTTTTCATAAGTTAGGAAAAAAAATTTAATCATATATTTAAACCATAAGTTAGGAAAATGTACGTAAACAAACATGGATTTGGATTAAATTTGTTAAAAGGCACAATAGTCATTTATATACAAATATATTATCATAATAGTCATATATCCCTGCGCATACCAAACATGGGTATAGACAACATTAAATGTTGAATCCCATCTTTGGGTCAAACTCGGGTTTGGATAAGCCAATCCAAACCCCTCCCAAAAAACATATCAAACAGGCTCTTAGTGATCGAGTCAATGAGAAGTATGAAGTCTGATTCAATTATTGCAGCATTGTACTCCTCCATTATTATTCTGCAAGCTCCTTTAACAACAATTGCTTTTGTGATTAAGGCTGATGTTGCAGCCATGGTTCCTGCTTCTCCATGTAAAAAGACTCCTGCATGTTTTCGTGCCACCTACTCCATACGCCTCTTTTCTTTGTTTCTATTCATAGACTGCATATAACAGTTCAGTTTCACCCAGCCATGTGAAGGGGGGATGTCACTGAAGCTCAATGTTATCTGTTTCAATTGCCTCCTCTTGAGTGTCTTGCTTGAAGTTGAGCTCAGCTACTACCCCCAAAGCTTGGTTGATAATTCATCTGGCTTGTGGCTCTCTATGGTGATAGATCCATTTATTACGGGTTTTCCATATCAACCAGCATTGATAAGCCAATAAGGATTGCTCAGTACTAACTATGTCTCTACCTTTTAACATTTGGAGTTGTTTCATCAACCAGCCCTCTATCCTCCTCACTTCATATCGATCAATCCTTATATTCAAAGGAGAAATTTGCCAAACCTTGCTATTCCAAGGGCAAAACAAAAGAATATGCTCCAACGTTTCATCTTCTTCTCTACAAATAGGACAGGCTGGTGTTTTGGTTAGCTTCCTCTTCCATAGATCCCATCGATTAGTAGAGCTCTGTTAATAACTTTCCACATAAAGGCTTTTACCTTTGGGATAGCTTTGATATTCCACACCAATTTTCAAATGCCTTGTGGAATCTGCTATGAAGAAGCTGCAGCTATAGAATTCCTTGTATAAATCTTGTATGCCTTCTGAATCTAGAAATGATATCCACTCATAACAGAACAAGAGTCATTTTTCGTGTATGGTCATTTGATTCTATCAAGCTGTTGAGTTTCACTCAAGGATATTGCTATGATGTCCCTTGCTATTACTGGGGGAAAAGTTGAGAAAACTAATTCAATATTTCATCTCCTATTTGAGCTAAGAATCAGTTCCTAAACCTTTGTGATATTACTCTACATACCATTATGAATTAGTCCCAAGCCAGGCACCCATCTATCTTTCTAGCAGTGTACTTGACTTTCATCCCCAATTTGCCAATAGCAGCCTTCTGTCAATAATTATCTCCCTTCCATGATGTTGTTACATATCCATGATCCATTTGGTTTATGCTTTGACTGTCACAAAGACTTTCCTTCATAGTACTTTGCTCTCAGAATTTTGGCCCATAGAGACTCAGGATTCTGAGCTAGTCTCCATGCTTGTTTGGCTAATATAAGCTCTCTATTTAGACTACTTAGAATAGAAAGTCTTATTTGGCTCTTTATATTTGGAAAGTCCAACTCACTCTCTATTCTATTTTTAATGATAATGTGACACATATACATTTTTCATTAAAAATTTTATTGACTATAAGACTATTTTTCTACTATATATAGAGAGTCCATTGAAGTTGTCAAAAATATTTTATTCTTTATTTTAAAATTTTATCAAAAATACTCTCTATTTCAAAAAAAATGCTCTCTAAAATATAGAGAATATTAGAAATGCTCTAATAGATATAAACGAGTGGGTCAAAATTGAGAGAGTAAGGGATTGTTTAAGTTCAACCCGAAAATTTAAAAGAGCTCAAATGGATTGGATCTTTGTTATCTCACACAATCATTTTTTAACTAAATTGATCACAAGTCAAATAAAAAAAATTTGATTTCTACCCAAAAGAAATTGATTCTTTCAAACTACATCTAAAATTCATATGTTAAAAGTAGCGAAGTGAAATTGATCTAAGAATGTAGGGTTTATGTGAAGTATAAGACTACTAGTTATTACCCGTGCCTAAAGGCACTGTGCGACCAAATAAAATCAATTACCCGTAAAGACGTAGGTTCTGAAACTGTGTTCTTGTTTCTCCCTAATGGACCTTTTTATACAAACATGACATTTATTTCAATACTTTTCCTCCCCCCTTTTCTGTATTTTACACATGCAGCTTTTTTAACAGATACAGTGCCTTGATATCATACTTGGTGCCTCATCACGAAATAGTTTTATCAGGTAATTTCCTCACATTTCAAATACCTTTCCTCACCATTGCCCCAATCAGAAACAGGCTTAGTTTTTCACCTAGATCATACCAGGAAAATGATTTAGTGATTTAAGAGAGCCATTAAACTATCTAATGAAGAAGGCGGACTAACTACAAAGCAAACACATTCCATGCATGATAGTACATAAAGAAGAAGAAAAATGATTGCTAGACATAAGCATGGAAGGGAACACTAATCAGTCCATTAGGTACCAATACTTCCTCTTGTTCAGAACTCCCAAACTATACAATAATACCCGTGCCTGAAGGCACTTGCGTAACACAAAAAAAATTGTCATTAAAGTAAATACTATTTAAAAAAAACTCTTCTGTAGAGGGAGAGATGTGTATTTATATATAAAGATACACAGAGTAAACAACAACACTATAACATCACAAAATAACATTTAGATTTATTTAAACCAACCTCAAAAGAGTCAAATGGAACAATCGGGGACAATAAAGAAAAATGAGTAACAATATAGGAACTTACGATAATAAACATGGTTGCCCACAAAAAGTAACAATAATGAATATGATTGTAAACTATGACATTTGTTTTGGAACTCAGAACTCAAACAACAAATTGAAATGAATATGTAGTAATAGTCATCCTATCTCACCACAGGTGACCACTTAGAAGGATTTTTACCACATAACAACAACAGTAATGCTACTTCCAGAAAGGGCATACAATATGCTTGAATCACAACAACTAATCCAGCAAACTCACATACCTCCAAGGATAGTATAAAATTTGCTTGAATCATTTCAACAAATCCAAGCAAACCAGCACTACTCCACTTTAACCAATTAATTGATACCAAATCAAATCAAAACAATTAATAAATAAAGCAAGCAATTCCCAAGCAAACCCCAATGAATAAAGAAAGTACAAAGCTAATGGGAATTCTAGTTATTATGCAATGCTGATGAGCATGAAAACAATTTTTTTTTTTTTTTGAACTGAGAGCATGAAAACAAACTTCAAACAACTAAAGTGCATAAAACTCACAATATAAAAACAGATACAAAAAAAAAAAAATCCTGGTGATCATGAGTGAGAGAGTGAGAGAAACTCACCTCAAATCTTTGAAATGAACCCCCAAGACTCTGCATTTAGTTAAACCATTGCAGTAAAACCCACGAACCATTGCACTAAAACTTGAAACAAAACTCATTGACAAATGCAATGCGAATGAGCGTCAGCACACAATTAAAAGAAACTAAAGTGAAGTAAACAGACCCACAAAAAACAGAGACAAAAAATTCCTATAGATTGTAAGAGAAAAGAAGAGAAGAAGGGGGAGGCTCACCTTGAATTGATTTGGCACTTCAATGCCAAAGGAAACACAATTTTTCAAGCTGTAAGAAAGATTTGAATCCATCTTTACACTTATAGTATACCACTATTCTGAAGGGAATCACTAATCATGCAGCTCACTATTGTGATCACATAAGGGTAAAAATCCTTACCAACCAAGTAAATATCAAGTTATCAACAATACCTGAATTATTCATTGTACGCATTTGAAGTTGATATTGCTTTCTGGAAAATCTGCATCATATATAGAATTGGTTATTGACTTCGAAAATCTACAAAAATACGAACAATAAAAAGTTCAGTAAAGTATAGCAATCAATTAGATCTTATTCCTTCACTTCATGTCCATCCCTCTTCTCTTTGTATCAAAGAGGAAAAGGAGGAAACTACCATGAAGTGGAAAACTAAATATGTTAATTATCGCTGGGTTACTGGTAACACCTCTGTTACCACTTGCAATCAATGGAAGCAGATCTGTCACTGGACGGCAGAGGTTATCATACCATGGACTCTGGCCTTGCTTCTCATATAGATCATGGGGAGTTGTTCCCTTGATTTGGCTTCCATTGCCATCGATTTGGGAGCATCTGACACTGGCAAAGAACTTGGCAACTAAAAATTACGCAAAACGCTACAGTGAGAAGAACAATAAAAAGGGGAAAAGGGGAAAACAAACAACTGCAAGTGATCTAATCAAACTATGGAAAGACACTCATAGAGACATTTTATCAAACACATGTTATGCTATAAATTATATCAATTTGTAGAAAGCATAGAAGCGCCCAAACAAATATATATTCCATCATACATATTCACACCCAAAACAAACCACAAACAGATTATATTCCATCTAAGTATTCACACCCAAAACCAACCACAAATTATAACAATGAACCAAAGAAACCAAAATACATAAATTCATGTGGCAATGTGTGTGCATGAAGAGTGTGTACTGTGTGTCTTTTGTGTGCGTGTGTGTGCTGGAAGAGTGTGTGCCTGTGACGTGTGAAGTGTGTGTGTGGCGTGACTGTGTGAAGTGAGGTTTATACCTCACAGGGAACTTTACAAATAAACTTGAACTTCCAGGGGACACCTTCATACACCTAGAAAAGAATACACGGCATTGGGCGGTGGTTGGCTCATGGCTTCTAGTGGCAGAGAAAAAGAAGAGAGAGGGAGAGAGAACAAAACCCGGAGGTTGTATGGCGGTGGCAGTGGTTATGGCGCGCTGTGGCGGTGGTGTGTAGAGCGTAAGAGAGAGGTGAAGAGGCGAGGCTGATGGAAGGACAATTCTGATAGAGTTGAGAGAGAGAGAGAGAGTCGCATTAGAGATGTATATGAGAGAGAATAAGAGATAAAGATGTGTGAGATATGGGAGTTTAAAGTCCTATCTTGAATGGAAGTGCTACTCAAAGCTTGAGCGGGAAAAAAATGAGAGATAGTAGAGAGAGAGAAAGGAATGTGAGAGAGTGATTTAAACGTGAGAGATAGAGAGAGAGAATGGCAGTGAAAGAAGAAGAGAGAGACAGAGGTCTTGGGTGAGGTATCGGATAGTATAAGATAGGGAGAGTATAAGATAGGGAGAGAGAGTCGGAGAAGAGATAGAAGTCTTAAAGTTAGAAAGTTGTATCAGTTTGTATGAGATATGGAAAAGTTAAAAGTCCTAATAATTAAAAAAGAAAATATTGTTGGGCGGGAAAAATAAAATTCAGTATTCACTGTAGACCGTCGAATCAGTATTTATGAGATGATCTGAACCGTCTTTTATGTTGGGATTACGTTGTCCGTTAGATTTGTTTATGTTTTATCTCAAAACGATCTGGACCTCTCTTTGTCTTTTAAATTCAAACTTCGCTCTACTTTATTATATAGATTCTAATTATTGTCATCTTTAAGTAAAATAAACATGTCTCTGAATATACGGACTAACTATAAAGCTTCAGTGTTCCTTTGAATTGACTTTAGACCTTTTTTCGGAAAAACAAAAAAAGTTTCCTCTTGGAACCCACATAGATGGTTCTTCCGGACCTAGAGATTTGACTGATTTTTTAAACTTTATATGATTACATAGCAACAAAAAATGATATAGTTATGAACGAGTATATTTGTGAAATATTAGAAATCTATCTAATATTACAACTATGAAGTTGAATTTTCAACTTATAAAAGTACAACTGCAGTCAAGATTGATTTAATTTTCGTCTTTGATTTGATAATATAAAATTCATCCTAGATTTTTTTCTACTCAAAAAATTATTTTCTCTACATAGTCTACAATGTTAAATAACTAAATCGACATATTCTTTAATACCAAATAACCTCATTAATCCACACATGTATCTCTCTTATTTTTTATTTGTTCACTTTAATTTTAAATTACATAATTAAAAAAAATAAACATAAATTATTATTTAAAATATAAATATTGTATGATTAATATTAAATTTGTGGTATTATAGAAAATTCTTAGGCACGGCATTATTGCTAGTAGTAAAATATGAGACAACTTAACAAGGAACAAATTTTGAATTCATTTTTAACCAACTGGACCACAAGTCCAATCCCAATGTGAGAGTTAAAAGGGTAACACTGAAAAAGTAATAACATATCGAAAAAAGATAACACAAGTTTAAACTCATAACCAGGGGAAGAAGCCTCAAATTCTTCAGTGTCCAAAAAAGTAACACTAAAAAAGTAATAACATACTCAATAAAAAATAGTAACATGGACAATTAGAAAAAATAGTAACATGGTCAACAAAAAACGTAGTAACATGAAACATTGAAAAATTTTGGGGATTATTTATCAAAAAAATAAAAATAAAAATTGGGGATCAAACTAATAACACATTGAGCAAGTTTTTCAACATTTTTTTCCGAAAACTAACGACATAGAAGTTCATGATGACCAAAACGCAATAAAAGATATGGTAATTATTGATGATATTTTCAAACCCTAATGATTTCAATGATATGGAGGAAGAAATGATATCTAAGAAGAAATATTTGTTGTACTGGAGTGATGATCTTCTTCTAACGAGAGAGATAGAGAATATAAATTTCAATTTCAATTTAGGAGTGAATTAAGGAATAATAACTTTTAATTTAAGAAATTAATTTAAAGCTACTTTCAAGGTCTTTAATACTCTGTTTGGTATGATGGAAAAATAGAATGATGGAAAGTTGGAATGATGTAAAGTTGGAGGGATAAATAAAATATCATGTTTGGTAAGAAATGATGGAAAAGTAGATGAATGAACTTTCCTTCCAACTCACCAAACTTAATCCCTCCAAAATCGGAAGGAAAGTGGATGGAAAGTTAATTATTGTCTATATATGATTTGATATATACATATATTATGTATACATTAATTTCATATATAAATATAATGATAAAATATGTATTTATATTTTTTTTTTAAATTTAAAAAATAAAAATAAAAATTTTAAAAAAAAAAATATTTGTTTTCCATCATAACTAAGGGTAGAAATTTTCAACTCAACACGATGACACAACTCGAACACGACACGAATTTTATGACACGAACTTGATTATAACTCGACACGAACTCGAAAATGACCTGATACACAAATACGAAATATAAACGGCTCATATTCAGTTCAATCCATCAAACCTAAAATTGACACCATCAACCCGCTTATTTAAGAATAAACATTTTCTCTATTTTCTCGTTTGTATGGTAACACGAAATTAACATGTTTAACTAATATTATAGACATAAAATATTAATTATTTCAACTGTTTATTAAGCACTGACATAATTATTATATTAAAAAAGATAGTTTTACTTATTATTATTATTATATTTATTTAAGTTAATTTTTAGTTTGTAGAAAAAGTATGAGCATGGATTCAATTAAATGAAAATAGAATATTAGCGTTAATTTTTTTATTCAAAGTTTATGTTGGTCAACGTGAATACAAACACGAACACGAAACGAAAATAAACAGATCATTCTTATTTTCCTTCTTTGAAGGATAGAAAGTGTATCCCTCTTATTTTCCATCCCTCTTACTTTTCATTCTTCCTACCAAATGGAGCATAAGATTTCTATATTTGAACATAATAACACTGTTAAGTGTATTTTTGGAATTTAAAAAAATAGTGGACTTAAGTACTTATTAGTAAGATAAAAAACAGACTTATCACTAAATAAGTTTCTTTGACGGACTCAAGTCATTATAAGTCCATCTAGAAATATTCAACCCCAATTTTCACTAAAATTTAACTAAAAGTAGATGTCAAACATAGATATAAAATTGTCATTGAAATGAGAATTACACATCGATCCATTGATTGGGTTATGAACTGTGGGCCGAGTCGCATTCATTCAGTATTTAGTGGTGGCGTTCGCACCATTTTCTCTTGATTGCTCCATTATTATTATTCCCTCATGGACAGATGCTCCGGGCAAACCCACTTTTAATATATGTGTATCCATTCAATTAAAGACGTTCGTAGTAGCTCTATTTTCTTTTTCTGAAATAGCTTTCTTGATACGAAAGAAAAAGCCTAGCTTACATATATATATATATATATATATATAAAATTACATTAGTTCTTGTTTGTCATATCTTACTGATGGGAGAGAAGGCTCTTTTCGAAGAAGACAGGAAAAAGTATTTTGCGGAAATAGCTATTCAAGATTAGTGTTTGACTCTCAATGTTGACTAAAAAAAGGGTAAGGCTCAAAAAATGGTCATGGCCCTTTAGCTTGGTCACCATGTCACGGTTCACACTTAGATGTTTTAAAAGTCGGTATACTTTTAGCAACTTATTTGTCAAAAAAGTACAACCACAATTTTTTTTTTATTAAGAAGTACATAATAATTTTGTAAGACCAAAATACCCCTTTACATTGATGTGTTTTTTCGTTGGAGGCGTTGAATCGGTCCTAAAATCACAGCATAATCGAATTCTTCACCATTAAAACTGGAGATAACTTACCATATCAGTTTACAATATTTGAAATTTGAACAAAGAAAAATAATCTTTTTAGTTACCAAATAAAGAAAAAATACTTGATATAAAAAATGAGTGAAGGATTAGAAATATTCAAAAATACGTACAAAATGATTTATTTGTGATATAAAAAATGAATAAAAAAATTGAACGTAATGTGAGAGAATTAAAGAAAGTCGTGAGTCATCGATTTTCACGAAATTCGATCCTACAATTAACAGAACATAAATGTGGTACCCATTTTTTTAAAAACAAAATCAATACAATTTCTTATTGAAGAGGATGACATTTGGTGGTTGCTTGAAAAGGATAGAATATGTAAATGGGTCAATGGAGAAAAAAATAAAACGTTGGCTAACAAGAATATTAATAGAATCCTTTCAAAATTTAAACGATTAATTATTCATTAATTTAATAAATCACTTATCTAATAAAACAGAATTAAAAAACAAGAAAATTGTCAACTCTTGCATAAATTAAGGGCAATTGTGTACTACAAAAATATACAAATTTGAAAAAATGTACCAAGTCATCAAATATTTAGAAGAATGTGGACTTAATGGCTAAAAAGTCTGGGTGTATACTTTAAGAGGAATAACCGAATAAGTTTCACAAAATGTACCCCTTCCCAATTTTTCGCATTTGGTGGGCCGTGAAGGATCATGTCCCTTTTTTTTTGGCCCATGCAGGCCTAAAGATTATGGTTCAAGAAGGTGACCTATCAAGTAAGCCCATAGATCAACCCATTAAAAAATAAAAATAAAAAATTCAACCTGCTGCCGAATGGTAAGAAGGGGAATTTGTTACAAACAATGAAATCTAAAGAGGTGTTAGGATAATTGTAGCAACAAGTGGGTGTTTCTGAAATTAACAAAAAATCTAGGTGCCAATCTAATTCAACCATTTCTTTTGAAGACCATTGATCAGTCAGTACAAATTCAAATTATAAGAACCATAAGCCACAAGGACCCAAGGCGAGTTGGAGCAATTGAAATATTTTCTAGGCTGGGGAGTTCATTACTTTTCTTAAAAAATAATTTCTGGTTATTAATTTTAATCATTAATGGTGTAAATAATAAAATAAAATAATAAATAAATTTTATACGTGTTACATCCCTATTATTATTAAAAAAATGAGCAATATTATATGTATCTAATTTGCTAATATAGTTCATTTTATTGACACAAATACACAAACCAATGTTCAGTAACTTAACTATTTGTACTTATCTGGGGTAATCTTCGAGTAGATATGGTTAACACTGAATGGGTCTCACTTGACTAAACCTTAAGGCATGTTTGTTTGAAGGATAATAGTGGTATAAGGAGGTGGGATTAGGGAAAAAAAATATGTGAGACCTAGTAATATCTTGTTTGTTTGTCTTTTTCGTGTGGTACTATTTTTCAGGTCGCAATACTGACCCGCTAGTTACAATTCATCAAAACCCATGTACATGGCTTATATAATATCACTTAGGAGGTGGTATTATTTTTTGGGTTTTGGCCACCAACGGTATTAAGGAGATTAATGACTAAATTACCCTTCAGTCTTTAATGTTAGTATGGAATTTTGGTCACCAACGGTTTTTTTCTTTTTTTAATTTTATTATTATTTTTTTAAAAAATTTGATTTTGAATTTTTTTTCTTATATAATGTTTAAGTGCACGGTGTCACCGGTTTTTTTTTAATTTTTTTAACAAAATTTATTTTGAGTAATTTTTTTAAAAAAATTCGTTTGAATTCTTTTTTTAAAAAAATTATTTTAAATTTTTTCCTTATATTATGTTTAAATATACGGTATCATCGTTTTTTTTTTAGAATTTTGTTTTTGTACATACATCTAAAATGGAGTAATAAAATAAATGATGTTAAGGGTAAAATTGTATATTTGTTATACAAGATGTGATAGAATAGATGATTGTTTGTAAGATCCACCATAATACCTATTGAACTAACAAACATGGGAAGGAATTGAAATATTATCTATTATCAGGACTAATTTCTATAGATATTGAAAATATAAGGAATATATTTCTCAATCATGACAATATTCAAAACAAACATGCCCTTACTGTTAAATTACAAGCAAAAAGAACAAAAAAGAAATAGAAAACTAAGTGCCAGGCATCCACTCCAACACAGAAAGGGTGAATGGCGATTACATCTTCATCTTCTCCAATCAAAATCGCAGGTGAGTTTTTCCATTATGCATTGTTATATATTCATCTTTTGAAAAATATTTGTGTACTGCATGGCCGGCCCAATCAAAACTAGAGCCCTAAGCGAAAGTGTTAAATGGGGACCTATCAAAATTTATCAAAAAAATATATATTGTATGATTACAATTTTATTTAAAATATATTTTTTTCATTTTTTGTGATGCAAAATTAGTAATCAAATTTTTATATTTGAGTTTTGTTAGTATATTTTTTCAATGGATAATATGACTAATCCATTCAATTTTTCTTGTGTTATAGTTGATCGTAAGTAGAATTTTAAGAGTTTTAATTTTGAAAAAACTTGACATATTTTAAACTAAAAATTCTTGTGAATAAAATATATTTTAAAATAACAAATAATTATACTAAGAGAACAATCTAATATCTTATAAAAGTCAATAAGAATTAAACACAACATCACCTAATAAATAAAAATTGTATAAGTTTTGAATTGACGATTTGTTCGCCTTCCAAATCATCTACTATTTCAAACTTTCACAATAAAAAAGAATAATTGCATTAAATTAATCCTATCAATAAAAATATTAAAAAATTAAATTACTAATCAAACAAATATATACCTTTTCAATTTAATCTAGGTTGCAAGAGAGAGATACATAATTATGCTATATGAACTTTTTTTATTTGGGGGAGCATAATTATGAACTTTTTTTTACTGGGGAGAGAGAGAAAGAGAGAGAAGACTTTTAGGCTTTAATTGTGAAAATTTATTTTTTGCCTTTTTTAGAACTTTCAAGTCTTTTAACCGTTGGAAAAAGTGAGAGAGAGATATGAATTGAACCTTTGTTTTAGTCTAAGCCTTATAAGAAATTCCATTAGAGTGGTACCTTTAAACCAAAATTTTTGGGCCAATTTAAATTACAGTTAAAGATTATACTTATTATTTAGAGGTCCTCTTTTTTTTTGGGGCCCTAAGCAGTTGCTTAAGTGACCTTTCTATTGAGCCGGCCCTGGTGTACTGTCCCAAAAAAAAGTTTTTGTTATATTAATTTTTTGGTATCGCTTTGGATATACACTATTTGGCTTCTATGCCAAATTATAAAAATGAGAATATCTATTTGAAAGTGAAAGATTTTTTTGTTTGCATATAAAGTCACTTTAAAGGAATGTTGAACCCCTCCAATGGGTTGTTGTGATTAATTACGACCAGTCAACCTTGGAGTTTCAGTCCCAAATGGTCCCCTACCTATATCAATATATCGTATGTATATATGAGATTAAAGGTAGTGATCTCTACCTCTTGGGTGTTCTTGAAATAACTTTGTCATTTAGTATGACAACATTGGTTTACAATTAAAAAAAAAATTGGGTGGGTCCTATATTTATTTGCACTATGTGATTGGTCTTTTATTTGGCTGTTCAACCCTACATGACTCCTCTTAGTTTTGTATCTACTTATTTTTTTCTATTCTTTGATTGACTATAATTACTAGATATCTTATACAAAGCAAGCTATGTGGCCACTGCCAGTGGAGGAGTAGGTTGAAACGTACCCCCAATCTATCAATTTTTTGTCACATAATGGTCCTGTAGAGCCATGTGAAGGGATGGTTTTTGATGAAGTAGAAGATGGTAGGACTTGTTACAAAGCGTATGCAAGGTATAAGGTTTTAGCATTCAAAAAAATTATACTCAGACTTTCTCATACAAATAAGTCAATGATTGGAGTGGAGCTTTCATGTAATAGAGGAGGATATCATCGTCCAAGCTATCGAAAGAAGCATATGAATGTTGTTAGTCGTTATGTGACAATTATTGGATATAAAGCGAAAATGAGTTTGGAAAGAGATGAAAGAAAATGGGTTGTAAGTAAGTTTGTAACGGATCATAATCATGAGTTATGTTCTCCAAAAAAGTACACTATTATTTCAAGGACATAGAAAAATAACTTTGCTCAGAGAAATCTCATTGATGTGTTTAATGATGCTGGTGTATCCACTAGACATCGGTAAGAATTTTAATGATTCATATACAAAATTTAGGACATCTAAATTATAAGGTTTAGAACATACATGTGTTTAGGTTTAGAACATATATGTATAAATCATCGTATTCGATCTTCAGATTTCTTTCACGGAAGGGAAATGTCTTCATCTCCTTCTTCAAAGCAATTGACGGCTCTCAATGGGACAAGCCAAATTAGGTTATGAAGTGGGGAGGGGACCTAATCTGTCACAATTAAATTAAGGTCTACACTTAACCGCCTTAACCACATCAATTAAATAAGATGTATATAAGTCTATCAAAATAGATCACTTAACAATATTGGGTTCATCTCATTGGACCATAAATTCAACTCATTTTTCACAAACTCAAAATTAACTATCAATTAAAGGAAGTCCAATATGAAAAAATTCCAACATTCTTCCACTTGAGCAACATTAATTGTAGACATTTAAAAAAATAAAATAAAATAATTTGTTTGAAAAATTGACTCTCGAGTTAATCAAACAAAAACTCAATGTAGCCACAAAACAAATACGGTCCTGAGACAACATCTCAAGCACAACCCGGTCCAATAAAACTATTATTTTCAAACCATGACAGTCTTTACATCCTTTATTGATATAGGACCAATCCATGTTACAAAAAATAATAATCATGTAGACATAGATCAAGATGTGGTAGTGTAGCAAGAAAATAGTATCTCAATATGTGATCTGATAAACATGTTATTTTCATTGTCAGTCCTCCAAATGATTTCTCTTTAACAATATGCTTCAACAATAAGCTAGATAAATCTATTAGTTTCAACAAGCTAGTATGTCTCCAAACTTAGAATCTCAAGATTTTCTCAAATGATGTAATTAGAGACATACTTCATTGATAAAACAATCATACTTAAGACATGCACAAATCCTTAAGATTTTGTATAAATTGGCATGCCATAAATGTGCACATATACAACATAGCAATAATATCTTGCTAACAACAATGATGATTATTCAAATATCATCAAATAGATGTATCTCAACTATAATAAATAACAAATATCACATATGAAATTAAATCAATACAAAAGTTCATAACACATAAATAAACTCCCATTAATCAAGTACATCAAAAGATCTAAACATGTATCTTAAAAGTTACAGGTCTTAGTCCCTTAGTTAAAGGATCAACAAGCATTAATTCTCAATATGTTCAATCACAATGTCACATTTTTTCACAAGATCTTTGACAGAAAGATACTTAATTTCCATATGTTTAGACTCACTATAATTTTTGTTATTCTTTGAGAAGAACACAACTGCACTATTATCCCAATAAATTATTAATGGCCTAAAGATGTAATCTATAATCATAAGTCCTCAAATAAAATTCCTTAAGTCATATAGCTTGTGTTGTACCTCCATAACAAGTCACAAATTCAGCTTGCATAGTGGAAGGAGTTGTGAGAGTTTGTTTAACTCTCTTCCATACTATTGCTCGTCCAGCAAACATGAAAATATATCCTAAAGAGAATTTTAAATCATTCAGACAACCAGTAAAATCTGAATGTGAGTAACCATTCACCTCAAGCCTATTTTTGTGGGAGAGGCAGACCCGATGGTAGCCGACTATTGGTTCCAACAAATAGAGAAGATATTGGAGGAATTAGAGATCACCTCCGATGCCACCAAGATAAGGTTGGCGACGTTCCAACTTGAGGGAGAGGCTTATTAGTGGTGGACTTGGGCCTAGACATCGAGAGACATTGAGACGATGACATGGGAAGAGTTCAAAGAGCTCTTCATGAACAAGTATTTTCCCATGGCTCTTCAGCTAGTGAAGGCCCGGGAATCCCTAGACTTGAAGTAAGGGACTATGATGGTGATACAATACGTGGCGAAGTTCATAGAGCTAGCCCATTTTGCGGATAACTACGTGGCCACAGACTTGGCCAAAGTAAGGAGGTTCAAGGATGGCTTAAAGCTATCCATCCGGAGCAGGATTGTGGCCCACCCTGTACAAGATCTAAACTCAATGGTCGAGACTGTCATGGCTATCGAGAGGAAAGTGGATAACGCTAAGAGCATCTGGGAGGCTGAATCAATGGACAAGAAAAAGGAGGGTCAATCCTCCAACACAAGTTCGGGAAAGAAATAGAAGACCTTCACACCACAAGGGTCTCAGGGGCAATGCCAGGGTTATCAAGGCCAAGGCCAGCGTCAATTTTCCCAAGGAGGGAAGAAGTTCAAGGGGACGTACCAAGGAGGCCAAAAGACATGTTATTTGTATCATCAGCCTGGCCACTTGAAGAGGGATTGCTCTCTCGGACAGGGATCTCAGAGTTATATGGCTGTTAGGAAATTTATATGAAAATCTCCAACCTATGAGGAACAAGAATAGAGAAAATACACGCCAAAGAAAAAAAACAAAATCACACACAAGACAATATTTACGTGGTTCGGCAATTTGCCTATGTCCACGAAACTGCAAGGATTTCACTATTAAGAAGAGGGAAATATAGAGGGCGGTGACTATACAATACAAGACTAACCTTAATCACCAATGAGCAGTATTTATGTGTCATGCGCACCGGGCTACAAAACATGCCCAAGCCCAATAGAAAATTTTTCCTCGGCCCAAGCCTTCGCTCCATGGACTAAGCCTCATTAAATTTCCCATTAAGAACCACGCAACATTATTTCGGGTCGAGTCATCATCCGGATCAACACAAACTAGACTCCACAAAAAAAACCCAACAGGGGCTTCTCAGTCCCAATCATCAGTGGAGATTCCACATATATATTTCACTCATTTCTACCCTATCTTGGGCTAGGGGAATCAGTATCAGCCCCAGGGCACCGGGCAAGTCCCAGTTACTCCACGTACGAAGACTCCGCAGTCAAGCCAAATGGGCCAAGGTGTAGGCCAAGGCAGAGGACAGGGATTTCAGGAAAGGAGATCAGGGGCCCAGGTACGAGTCTTCGTCGTCACTTCTCAGACTAAGCCGGTGGATCAGTCGGTGATTTAAGTTACATTTCTACGCTCTCATTTATGGGCACGAGTGTTATTTGATTCGGAAGCATCTCATTCATTCATCTCTGCATTTTGTGTAAAAGATTTGGACTTAGATGTTGAAACCTTAGAGGAGTCATTGTATGTGAATTCCCCACCATCACAAGAACCTCTCCAGTATCCGCCATATATGCACCCACAAGAAAAGAGTTTGGAGGAGACATTTAATCAATTCATGCAAAGCCAAAGGACTTGTAGTATCCAAAACACTCAAACTTTAAATGATTTAAAATCTATAACTAATGAAATAAACGACAGTCTCATAGCGTTGACCATTGTGTTGAGCAATGAATCTTCTACCGAGGAACAATCAATTTCACACGGTCAATGTAGTGAAATTGTCTCTTTTCTGAATTACAGCTTGAACATGGTCAACCATTTTTACTCTTAATGATGAAGATATCATTGAAACTACTATTTCAAATGAGGTCAAGAGCTTGAGGAATCTTTAACATTAATGAGTAGTAATGGGATGGATATGTCCAAGTTTAGTGATGTTACGAAAATTAATTTAACTATGATATTAGACAAATATCCAATTTATGTCTCCATTTTTTTTTTCAGATTTGTATGAAAGTGCATATGTGTATTTGTTATTGATTTGCATTAAAGTGTGTTGGGTGAATGAGTGAAAAATAAAATTGGAGGAATTATTGCAACGCCAAAATTTCAAGCCATTATAATTGAATGCTCAAACATTCAAATCTGAATTGAAACTGGATTGATTGTATTGGCATGAGTTGTATATTAGTAGTTGGATTTTATTTTATTTTATTTTATTAATTTTAATTTTAATTTTTGTTTGTTGGGTAGGGTGTTAGAAATGAAATCTCATGTATAACACATATCTAGGGTTGTTAAAATATGGAAATAGGTATACAAATATGCTAAAAACCAAATATTGCATGATTGGGTTTTGATGAAATTGCTTGGTTTGGAATTTCATGAAGAATGTGTTGTTTGGGCATGCTATGTGTTTATATTATACCTTATAGGTGTTTGATAAAATGTCTATGGATGATTAAGTGTATTATTTGAATGAAAAATGACATAACATGCTTAGTGGTGTTGGAAAATATTATTATATGTTTTATGATATAATTGACATTTGAGAAATTAGGAATGCTTGTGGAAATTGAATATGTTCATAATATGCTTATAATATGATAAACATGATATTGTAATTGTAATTGTAAATTACATTTGCATATGCATTGGTAGCATCGCATTCGTGGGCATTTGACATGAGTGTAGGTGTATGTGCATAGTTTTGACCAAACACCATCCTTAGTGGATTGATACATGGGCTCGAAAAAATTGGATCTAGGTTCAACTGAGTCGCACAGGTTGCATCGAAAATATGCATCGGGGTTAGCAAGAAGGGCTAGATTCTCCCTCTGGTGTAAGACCCGATAATTTCGGATATGTACTCCCGTTGGTATTGAGTCCATAAAGTGTGTCGGGGTACAAGGAGCCGTTGGTGAAAGTCCATAGATGTCGTGTCGGTTAGGTACCCGTTGGTGGAAGTCCATAAATACCACCCCAAGAAAGACATAAGATTTTATGAAATATGGTCATTGGATGTTTAACATCAATAGCAGAGGCTTGGAATGTCTGGATGCATACACATGACATTGCATGTGTTATGGGAACTAGTGGAGGGCTCGGGTTGCATTCATGTGTGAGTTTCATCTCATGACATGACATGAAAAGTGAAACATTCATTTATGAAATGTATGTTCTTGAATGGATGCTTGATGCAATGAATTTGCATGTGACATTTCATATGCATCTGGGTTGGGAAGTAACCTCCTTAGAAAATATCCTATTGAGCATGACTCACCCTTTATGAGAACATATTTCAGGTATTGGATAAGCATCGGTAGATAGCCCTCATTTGGACCCTTGTTAATGAAGGTGTCGGAATATGGATTTTGAATTTTGTTTTGTAAATCAATCATGTAAATTTTTTTTTGAACTTGTATATTTTAATAGAGTATATAATGTGACTATATTGGACAATGTTTTTGATGTAAACGAAAGAATGGATAAATATGAAATGAGATTTGATGGTCTAGAGTTGAAAATTAGAAAGATTGGAAAAATTCTGAGCTCAGGTACCGGTACCTAGGTTCACAGGTACAGGTACCACGCTGTCGGGTGACCCAAGTACCGGTACCTACGCTTACAGGTACCAGTACTTGGATTCCAGTGAACTCAGGTACCGGTACCTCGGCATCAAGTACCGGTACCCCGATGGACAGTGGGCTCACGTACTGGTACCAAAACACATAGGTACTGATACCTAGCAAACAGTGGGCTCAGATACCAGTACCAAGACACATATGTACTAGTATCTAGCAAACAGAAGGTCCAGGTACTGGAACCACGTATCAAAAGTACTAGTACCTCTTTCCAAAACTTAAAATTCTAAAATGTAACTTTGTCGGGCCTTCACCTTTGAGCTCTTTCATTTGAATGACGTGATTGGTTAAATATTAAGTCCTAATTGCTAGGGTTTGGATCTTGAAATGGTCTTATGATTACAGTATGCACAGGTTACGTATTGGGTAGTGCTCAAGTACAAAGGAGACTCTACTCAAAGTCTATTTTGATTATGACCTCGATGAATGAGGTATAATGACGTGGTATCGAGTTATATGATACTCATGAGTATATTTTTGCGGGTTGATGGGTGATCAACAGGTTGAGAAAGGATCCCGAATTTTGGGGCGTCACACAATTACCAGCGCAAAGGCAACCTTCTCCATTGTTGGATATCTTACTTCAACTCCTTTCAAAGTTCTACTCACATAGTAGATAGGGTGCTAGATTTTTTCACGCTAGCTTACCAAAACTACACTGGTTTCCTCCTGTGTTATAGTAAGGTAGAGGTACAGTGGTTCGCCCTTCACCGATCTCACCAAGACCGATGGCTTACTGATGAATTCCTTGAGTGCTTGGAAGGCATCTTCACATTCTGGGGTCCACTCCAAGGCTTTTCTAAGGACTTTGAAGAACGGGAAACACTTGTCATTGGCTTTAGAGATGAACTTGTTTAGAGATGCAACGCTTCAATAAACACATAGACTCCCTTAATATTTCATGGGGATCTCATCTCCATGAGCGCCTTTATCTTCTCTTTATTTGTCTTTTATCCCTCTTTGAGTCACCATGAACCCTAAGAATTTTTAGAGGATACTCCAAAATGGCTGGGTTTAGCTTCATATTGTATCTTATGAGGATGTCAAAGGTTTGCCCTAACTGCTCAATATACTCTATAGTTTGGAAGCTCTTGATGAGCATGCCGTTGACGCACACCTCCATTGAATGACCAATGAGCTCCTTGAACATGTGGTTAACTAACCGCCAGTAGGTGGCTCCTACATTCTTTAATCCAAACGACATGACCTTGTAGCAATAGGTCCCTTCCTCCCTTACAAAAGAGGTATTCTCCTGGTCTACTGTACTTCTCTGATGGATTTTACCCCCAAGATCTTTGCTACTTCTTCCTTTATTGCTTGGTTTCGTTCTGGGGTGAAACTTCGCCGCTTTTGTTGGACTGGCTTGAAGTTGGGGCTAATAGTCAACTTATGGATGATTACTGCCGGAGTCATGTTAAACTGCTTCCAAGCAAAGACATCATTGTTGGACTTGAGGAACTCTATTAATGAGGCCCTCAAGTTCTCCTCCAGCATCCTTCCAATGTAAGTAACCTACTCTGGAGAATCCCCAAGCTGTATGGATTCTAAATCTTCTACTGGTTGTAGGCGTTTCATCTCTCCCCTATGATCAAGGGAATCGACTCGAAGAGTTTGTTGTTGTTTTCCTTTTATGGAGTATACATAACGTTCACGGGCCGCAAGTTGATCTCCCTGCACCTCTCCAACTCCTTCTTTGGTTGAGAACCGCATGAGGAGATGGTAGAAAGATGGTACTGCCCTCATCGAATTAAGGCTTGAGCGGCCTAGAATGACGTTGTATGCTGATAGGCATTCCAAAATCAAAAAGTTGGTCATGATTGTGGTTTGTCGTGATTTTGATCCAACCATAACTGGTATGACTATAGACCTAATTAGATGAACCCTCTCTCCTGAAAAACCAATGAGTGGTGCAATTACAAAAACTAACCTTTCTCTACCAATGTTTACCTTGTCGAAGGTTAGGCAAAATATGATATAAGCCAAGCTCTCGCTATTGATCACAAATCTTTTTACAACATAGTTGGCAATTGTTAGAGTGACCACCAATGGATCATCATGTGGATTCTGAACTCCTCTCAGATCTTCTTCGGAAAAAGGTGATTAGGAGTTCTACCTGGGGCTTCGTCCCTGGGTTTACTATGCTTACCTCGAGCTCATTTGATTTTGCTCTTCGTGCGTACGCTTGTCTGGTGGAGCTACCCTCTTTACCTTCGACAAAGCCTCTAGAGCTCACCAAAACCTCTTCAACGAGCTGTTGGTGTTGAAATTCATTCTGGAAAGGCTGAGCTTCATTCCTCTCTTGATGGCAGCGCTCTATATACCTCCCCAAATGGCCTATCTGGATCAAATCCTCTATTTGTTATTTTAAGACCTGATAATCGTCAGTGTTATGGCCATGATCTTAGTGGAAGCGACAATATTTGTCCCTAGATCTCCTATTGGGAGGAGTTTTCATTTTTACATGCCATTTAAGCACTCTGTCATCCTGTATTTGGAAGAGGATTTGCGCCACGGAAGTGTTTAAGGGGGTGTACCTCTGAGCTGGCTCATTGGTACTTAGACCTAGTCGATTCCTCGCATTTACCCTCACAGTGCAGTTTTTCTTTGGAATACTTGCCTTTTCCTTCTTGCTTGCAGCATCTCACCTATTTTTATCATCTCTCTGATCATCTCACCTGTTTTCCTAATTCTTATAAACTAAGAGAGTATCTTTAGTGTTCATGTAGCATTGTGCTCTCGCCAAGAGCTCGGGTATGGAGGATGACAGTTCTTTGGAAAGAGGAACTGGGAGGTCTGGAAACCTCCCATGAAGGTAGTCAGAGTCACCTTGTCATCAATGTTGTCAATCTACAATGACTCTGTTGTGAAACAGTTTACATACTCTAGAAGTGTTTCACTTCTAGATTGCTTGATATTGAACATGTAGGTCGGTGGTCGCCTATGAGCCCAGCCTTCGATGAAATGCGAGATGAAAGAGTTGCTTAATTCTCTAAATATATTGATCAAGACTGGTTTCAGCTTGTTGAACCAATGCCTTGCTATCCCCTTGAGTGTGGTAGCGAAGACTCGACACATAATTTGGTTTGGCACATAATTTGGTCTAGCACATTATAAAAGCATCATTGGAGAACTATAAGTCTCGAGATGATCGAGTGGGTCCTTGGTTCCATCAAACGCCTCAATGGTTGACATCTTGAACCTCTCTGAGAAAGGATAATTTACCACATCTTGTGAGAACGGTGACTTGGTATGTTGAACAACAACCTCAATGGCTTTTGGGACTCGAGCTTTTACTGTATTCATGACATTTCCTAACTTTTCGTTTACCTCCCAGAATTTTTGCCCCCATCGATCATTATTACAAGGATAAGATACTTCATTCTCACTTAGGTTATCCCCTTGATTATCTGCGACATGCTCCTTGGCTTGAGATTGTTCCAGGAGCTCAAAGATATGTTGGTTTTCCTTCTTCAGATTCTCAATAGCTTTCTCCAATCTCTTAACCTTTGCGAATTCCTTTTCTGGCTGGGGAACATTCATTTGTTCCGCTGTGTGGGAGTTAGGACATTCTTGCATCTGATCGACTGCAGGATCCTTGAATGCTCTTGTAATGGCCACGTGACTTACATTTTATCTCTGAAAATCAAGTCGATTTCCACAGATAGTGCCAACTGTTGTTACCAAAAAATAATATCAAGGCGAAACAATGATCTGAATGTCGCCAGGGAGTTCCTGCACATAAGTTGAGGACCGGAGGGGCTTCGGTGGTTGACCCTCCAATAATAAAGTTAGTAAAGAAATTATGGATAAGATGGAGTGTTGCTAGGAGGTGTTACTTACTTGGGGCATAACTGCCTCCTTCCCTTTATAGGCTAAGTTTTTGTTATCGTTAGAGCTCTGTAGCTCTTTTTCAAACTAGGTGACAAGAAATGTAGAACCTCCTCTCCCAAGTATCTGCAACTGATTTGAGCTAAAATGATGGTATATGAGCGAGCAAACTAGTGGGTTGGTTTGGGTTCTGGAGCTGCATCCTCACACCGGATCCAACCCACGTGCTTGTCTCATGATCCCCCTTGGCACGTGCTTGTGTTTGGCACCTGATAAACTCTAGGATATATTTAACTCCATCAATTATCATCATCATCAGAAGAAGAAGAAGATTAAGATGAAAAGGAATTGAGCAACAAATATTTTGAAGATTTCATTCCTATGAGAATGTTGAAAAGAGTATGATGGATGTAACTTATTCAAAGAAAACTTTGGATGATTTGGAGGGAAAAGTTAAAATGGGTGAAAAATAAGGACGGATAAATTTTGGAGAGAAGGAAATATTGAGAGGGAAACACGTTTTGGATGGAAAAAAAAAAAAAAAAGAGAAACAGAAAACATGTTTTGGTGGGAAATATTAAAAAATGAGTTTTTTGGGATAATATGAGAATTTTTAAAAGATTTAAGTAAAAATTTAATCCTTTTTTCATTGGAATGGTTTATAACAAATTAATTTTTTTACTTGAATTAAAAATTGAGTAAAAATTTGAGGTTTGAGATGTTATTAGGGGATTCCAGCCCTTACTATTTTTTAGATCCAAATTTAAATTAGGGTAAAAAGAGGCCAAAAACCTTCTCCAGTCTTATACCCAAACCTATACCAAATGAAGAGAGACTCCAAACCTAGACCCAAAAAAATTTGACGGTAAAAAATATGTTCTCTCTTTTCTTTTCACGCGCGCTTTAACTCTGTGTTCGTAGGTGAACCTCTCTTTAGGTAAACACACATACACACACTCTCTCTCTCGTCACAAACACAATATATATAGGAATCTATATAGGAATTTATGTATACATCTATATACTTTCGAAAAAAATATATCTATATAATAAAGTAGAATGATTTTGAATTTTGGAGACAAAGAGTGGTCTAGATCGTTTCGTGATCAAAAAAGGCATCATCCAACGGACGACGATATTTCAAACTGTCTCGAGTTATTGATGTCTCAGATCGTTTTGATCCGATGTACCACATTAACTCTTTTGAAATATTTTTGCTGCTCAAAATTTATAGTTTCCAAAATTGATATTCCAAAATTTAATTCCCCAATCCAATCAAATCCGACAATTAAGCGATCTCTCATTCCTCAACTCTGTCTCTCTCTCCCTAAAATACAGATTACAACTCTTATCATTATTTTCCTGATTTTATTTCCTATGTTAAGGGATTATTTTCTATACTAAGACATTGACTATCTCTCACACTCTCATCTTTTATGATTCTCTTTCCAAACTGAGACACATATCTCTCCAAAATTCTTTCATAATGCAGCTGCTCTCTATCTTTACTGTTCATATCACACACACATCTTTACTGTACATATATATAGTACAAAGATCGAAGACATACTATATCTACATGTTATATCTAAGAAAAGTTTCATCTAAATACTATGTAGTTGAGTCTAAATTCAATGACAACCCATATAACAATAACTTTTGTCTCTATCAGTAAATAAAATAATGATTTAACTAAATATTTTGTGAAAATACTAAAATTACCCTTTATTATGTAAATAGATTAAAATGTCATCAATTCTTTCCCCATTATATATGCGCTAGCCAGCCAACAAACGTAATTTCAATCATTATATTATCCTAATGAATTTTTTATTTTAAAATGTTGTATTATAACTTTGTTATAATATTAGTCATCATATTATCACTCATTTTGTTACATAATCAAGTTTTTATAATTTTTATATTTTTTTTATCATAATAATTTTTATAGTTAAAAATGATTTTTCTATAATAAAAATTACAATTGATAAAGTCAATGTCAAAATCTCATCCATTTCTAATTCATCAACTATCATATGTTCTCCACAACGTCGCCCGACCGCTTCTCACACATCATACTTCATATATAAAATTTAAAATTATTTGATAAAATTTAATATTAATTGAATAAATTTGATCTTAATTTTGATAAATTTAAATATTAATTTAGTTTTAATTTGATAAAATTAAATATTAATTTAGTATTAATTTGATTGAATTTAATGTTAATTGAATAAATTTGAATGTTGTTTTAATAAAATTGAATGTTCATTTGGTATTAAATTAAAGAAATGACATTAATTTGATAATGTTAAATTTTAAATTAATGGAATTTAATAAAATTGAATGTCAATTTGATGTTGATTTGATTTAAAGAAATAATAACTTAATATTAAATTAAAGAAATAATATTAATTTGATGAAATGAAATATTAAATTAATATAACTAAATGCTAATTTGATAAAATTAAATATCAAATTTGTGTTGATTTGATGAGATGAAATATTAATTTAGTTTAAATTAAATAAAGAAAATTAATTTGATAAAATTGAATATTAAATTGATCAAAATAAAGGCTAATATAATAGAACTAAAAGGGAGTGCATTGAAATTTCAGAATCTAGAGAGGGTGCTGTTAAAGTTAGGTCTATTTACAGGGGATGTTGTTAAAATTCAGTTTATTTATAAGGAGTATGGATAAAATTTAACCTATAAAATACTCGGAGATATTTCTATAAATCAATCATCGCCATTAACGGTGTAACTCGACAATCACTAACAGGGAGTGACAGTGAAATTTTAAAATCGGAAGGAGATGTCATTGAATTTAGACCTAACTACAGGGGATCTGGATGAAATTTTCTCTTATATCTATACAAATCTATATAATAAAACACATAGGAAGTTGAATTTTATCCACTATACATTTCTCTCCCCCCCCCCAAAACCATCACATCACTCATTTCTATTACATGCTCAACCATTTAATATTTGATTAATTTGTAATTTAACATAATTTTTATTTCAGATATTATCCATACACGATAGTATAAATCTGTTAAAAAAAAATTCAAATTACATATTTTGAGAAAATTTTATCAATATCTTTAAGAAAATATTGGGTAAAAATAAATTTTGAATGATTTAATCAAATAAATGATGGAAAAAAATTATTATTTAATATAGTGATATCGATTTTTTAGGACTCGAATTTTTTGTTCTATCGTGCCTTTAGACACGGGTTATGACTAGTACATCTATATAAGAATCTATGTATACATCTCTATACTTTCGAAAAAAATATACATCTATACAAGAATCTATATATATATATGTATATGTATTTATAATATAAAACATGACAGATTTCAATAAATTTATTTGACGGTCTCAAATAAACTAATATACCGGCTACCAACATCCATCTCAAAATCATTCACATTATACCGTACCTTCAAATACAAATTACTCCTAATTTATACATATTTCATGTACTTAATGGAATTTGGAATTTTCATTATGGACATATCAATTTAGAATTTTCAATTTACCACAAGAGGCACTTAATGGAATTTTTCCACAAACACAGTACATAAGAGTTATGTACAAACGAATTTGCACAAACGCAGTGCATATAGATTTAGATTTTTTTTAGTTGTAGTTGTTCTATTTGTTTGTGTTGTTAAAGTATTAGTATTTAATTGACTACTTTTGTTTTTTTTTTTTTTTGTCTTATTTATCGATTTGATTTTGTTTTTCAATGTTTGAATAATGGATGATTATGAAATATTTGAGAATTTTCCAAGTTTAGAATAATGTTTTGGAGGTAAAAATGAATAAAAAAAAGTTAATGGGATAACATGAATTTTTTTTATTTATTTGAGAGATTTATATCAAAATAAATTTATTTTTTATTTAAATTTGAGGAAGCACTGAAAATGGTCAGAGGTGGTCTTTGGAGTCATTGCTTTGTTTTTTGATGTCACAATTGCACGCATGAGACCGTACATTAAAACGACAGCCCATGGGATTTAATATATAAAACCTACAGAGAGATGTCACTTTATTGGGGACCACCCCTTTTACTCAGAACAGAGCTGACCATCGTGGGGCTCGGTGCTAACCACACATTAGAACACGTGTAGTTTTTTATACAACACGTGATGCACTTTCCATAAAAATATTCAGCACGCGCAATGTCAATGGTTTCCTCTAAACAAAAGAAAGTTTTATAAAATTAAAAAGTGGCCCATGAACGCCTTTTTTATTTTATTTTATGAAGAATTAGGGGTAATTCGTGTATAAAAGTACGGTACAATGTGAATGGTTTTAAGAAAAATGTTGGTGACCGTTAGATGAATCTATTTAAGATTGTCTGATAGACTTATTGAAACATATCTTATTTTATATTATAGAATACACAAAATCAACGCACAATATTAAAAAAATCATCTTTAAAAGTCCTATTAACAAGTTGAATAATATACAAAAAAATGAATTGAAAGGGTAAGATGGAAAAAATCTCGCACCTCTTAGTGAAGTTTAAATGAAAACAATTTTAATATCAATAGTATAAATTTGGGTACACCTTCTCCCTGCATATCCATCAACATAAAATAATGAAGCCACAAAAAATATCTAATGGTCACTTGAAAAGTAAATTTTAATAAAAAAAAAATTATTGGATTCAGATCTCATCTAATAATTTTTTTATTATTTTAAAGAGATAATTTATCGTGAATTTAAGAAGTACCCATTAAGGCATGGTTGATATGTTTTTTGGGAGGAGTTTAGATTGGATTGTCAAAACCCGGGTTTGACCCAAAGATGGGATTTAAAGATGGGATTCAACATTTAATGTTGTCCATACCCATATTTGGTATGCGCAGGGATATATGACTATTATGATAATATATTTGTATGTAAATGACTATTGTGCCCTTTAACTAATTTAATTCAAACATGAGTATGGATATATGAAGGGTATAAATGTCATTTGAATATGAAATCCCCAAATCCACATATGAAACCCATCCCCTATGAATTTCATGACCGGACCAGGACCGGACTGAATTTCATATCCGGAAATATGCTTACTTACCCGGAGTTTAGTCTCAAACCCATGTTCTCAAACCCCCCAAACCCCGTACCAAACAGCCCCGAAATATCTTTGGCAGCAAGAAATATCTCTCTCCGTTGAAAGTAGGAACCAAAAAGGCGAAACAATTTACAAAGCATATTCTCTAGGTCAAGCCTCTAACGCACGCTCTCTCTCCTCTTTCTTTCTCTACATGTTCGGTTGAATCACGCAGAACCAGCAAGCACGCATTCACACTCCAGTCGAAGAACTTTCTCTCTCTGTCTAAATCTCTATCTGCATAAGTCACTGTTCAGAGGACTTTAGTCGTCGACCGGAAAAAATGCATTCGAATCACTTGCTTCTCGAAGAGCCTATAAGGATGGCCACCATCCTCGAGCCATCCAAAGCTGTTAGTACTCTTAATCCCTCGTTTTTCTCTTTCTTAATTTGATGTAGATCTGTATACCGAGTCATAACATTATTGTAAACACTTATGTATATGTGTGTGGACGTGTACGTTTATGCAACTATTTGGAATTTCGATTTCGGAGATTATTGATGCTGATGTGTGCATGTGCAGAGTTTCTTCCCGGCAATGACAAAGATCGTGGGGACTTTGGGCCCCAGGTCTCGATCCGTCGAAGTTATCTCCCGTTGCCTTAAAGCTGGAATGTCTGGTATATCATGCGATCAATAATGCTATTTGGACCTAATTTGCTGCTGACCTACTCGATTATAACCATTGGATTGGTTGCAGGTGCCAACAAATAGTAGGATTCATTGTCAATCCAATGATTATGAATGATTAAGTCAGAATATTAGGTTCAAGTAGCATCGTTTTTATGCAATTTATGTTTAATTTTGATATTCTCCAGTATGTACGCACATGTGGGTATCTGTTCACTTATGTGTACATATATACTGGATTGTCATGGTTTTTGGCGCCGGTTTTGGCGTTTGATTCTGATTAGTGGTCTGTGAATCATGTGGTTTGGCAGTGGCTAGATTTGACTTCTCGTGGGCGGACCCAGAGTATCACCAGGAAACTTTGGAGAATTTGAAGGCGGCTATTAAGAGCACCAAGAAGCTCTGTGCTGTATGTATTTGTGATTATCATATCTAGGGTTTTGGTTCCTTATTGCCACGGTTGGGTTGCTGACCATTGACCTAAATGATTGAGGAGAAAAAATATTTAAACTAGAGTTTTGTTTGTGCTGAAATATATTTTTTTTTCTTTAAAATTTTGACAGTGTACATTGCTATATCCAGTACCTTAATTTGCTTAAACTGAAAGAAACTTTAGTTTTGAAATATGTTCCTATATTTGCTTATAATAAAACTAAAGCAAATAGGAAGAAACTTTGGTTTTGAAATATGTTCCTGTATGGTCACTGAGAAACTGTAAGCACTCAACTCTACTTGGGCAAAAAGTTGTATTAGATTGAGCTGAGTTGGGGTTGCTAAAACCAAGGATGATTCAATACTGTTATTCTGAAGTTACTATTTTTCTTTCCATGTATTTTGCAACATATTGTTTATGGTGTAGAAAATTGACTCACTTTTAAACTCACATGACAACTGAGTTGTCCATATCATGCCTTTCTTAATTCTTAATGGTTCTATTGTTGCTTGCCACATCTGGGTGTTTAAATTGAGTGCATTCTATGAATCTGTATTGCATTATTTGTATGTACAAAAAGTAAGTGAGAATACATGATTTTTTGTGTTTTTTTTTTTTTTTGCAGGTTATGCTAGACACTGTTGGTCCTGAGTTGCAGGTTGTTAATAAAAACGAGACAATTATTTCACTTGAGGCAGACGGTACTGTTATTTTGACACCTGATCAGGGCCAGGAAGCTTCTTCGGAAGTATTGCCAATTAACTTTGCTGGACTATCTAAGGTTTGAAGTTTGAACACTTCCATTTCCTCATGGATATGTTGGAATTGTTTTCGTTTGCTTCATTGGATTACTGAGATGCATTATGTAATGGTATATTTAGCTCATCCCATGTTCTTAATGTATAATTGTTTGCATGAAAAAATGAGGGAACTTGATCTGCACTCCCACTAATTTTATGCACTTGGCTAGGATTGCCAGAACCATTCCTTAAAAATGGTTTAGCAAGCACGCAAGTGTGTGAAACTACTAATGCATTGACCTTATTTTGGAACTTGCTTATATCATTCGGATAACTTAATTCCCCAATACTACTGATATGTGTGCTTGCAGAAGAGGTGTAAAACTAGTAATGTTATCATCTTTTTTGCGTGGTCATTTTTATGTTTGGAGACAGATACTGATGACATCGTATGATTATGGGTGTTGCAAGTTAAAGAGGATCTTACTTCGAAAACCCCAAATCTATCCCAAACTTTTCTTTTGCTAGCATTCTTGATAATATACATCTGTGGAGAAGCATTTTTAGATCTACAACTGCATAGCAAATTTGTTTATTGATGTTATGTTCTGTCTCCATACTTACCCTCTCTCTGTGGATTTTGGTTTTTGCAGGCTGTGAAGAAGGGAGACACCATTTTTATTGGTCAATACCTGTTCACAGGAAGTGAAACTACTTCTGTTTGGCTGGAGGTAGGAAGCATCCAGCGTGGATAGTCACATTGAACTTAATACTTACTGTCCTTGATTAGTTTTTATTTGTTTGGTTCTTTTTCTTTTTTCCCTGTGTTTGTGGGCAGGGGGAAAGAGGTCTAGGTGGGTGTTGGTTAGATTCTTTCCTTAGTGTCAAACAGTGTGTGGGGCTCAAATGCTATTTGGGAGGTGGCTTGATTAAATATAACATGAAATATTATGGTAGTAGATGTTTTTACCTTAGGTTGAACACAAACTGTACATTGTCATCAAGAATTACTATGCATGATGGGAGCTTTTTAATCGGTTGAGCAGGTAGATGAAGTAAAAGATGAAGATGTGGTCTGTGTGATAAAGAACTCCGCAACCTTGGCTGGATCATTGTTCACTCTGCATGCCTCTCAGATTCATATTGACCTGCCTACCCTCTCGGAAAAAGATAAGGAGGTCAGTTCTGTTTGTAAGCAATACATTCTAAGAATAGGGAAGTTTGTGCTCGTGCACACGTGCAGGTGTTATTTCTTGTGACGGTGTGTATTGTATCTGTAACACCACGTTATTAATTTTAATTTATTGTCAACCCAATACCAAAGTATAATGGGTTGGCCGTAAATTGATAGTTATGGTACAGCTCTAAGCTTCATATTGCTCATGTATTTGATCTGGACCTTGATCAGTAATTTAGTATTTGAAGTCTGCATGGTTTCTTCGAAGATTGGCAGTGCGTGCATGCAGAAATCTCCCCCCTTTTGGCCAGTCAGATTTCATTCTCTGCCATGCCCACTCTCTTTTATATAATTATAAACCTAATATTTGGGTGACATCTATTTCTTGTCAGGTTATTGGTACATGGGGTGTTAAAAATAAAATTGACTTCCTCTCCCTATCCTATACACGGCATGCAGAAGATGTTCGTGAGGTAAGGATCATTCTTGATTTATTGCCTTATTTTTTGATCTTGCATATCTTATTTCCTTTCGCTTGTGGGACTAGACCCGTCCTAGACCATGCCCCCGGGAGAAGGGGGGGGCTTTGTGTACTAAGTTGTCCTTTTTTATCTTTAATTTCCTAAATCTTTTTTGTATTTTCTAGTCATTTTGGGTGTACAAGTAATTATAGTAACTCGATTCTTTTTTGCCATAGCATAGGCCCGCGAATATCTATCTAAGCTCGGTGATCTGAGTCAGACTCAAATTTTTGCAAAAATTGAAAATGTAGAGGTGAGTTTATAGTTTAAAAGCTCATATGAGATTGGCACTATATTTTAGATGCTTTCTCCGAGATTTTGAATTTATACATTTTTTCACTTGTTTAGGGTTTGACCCATTTTGATGAGATCCTACAAGAAGCAGATGGTATCATCCTTTCACGTGGAAATCTTGGCATAGATCTCCCTCCTGAGAAGGTTAGTTTTGGTAATTTAGAGAAAAATAATTTTACTGCACAAATTGGGATGTTGGATGGTCAGTGTTTGCATTCACATAGTCGCCTGCAAAGGTAGACATTCATTATGCGTGACCCTACCAATATTCCTATATGGTTACGCCACAAACACAAGGTTAACATCTTATGTGTGTCGCATATATAATACCTGCACATTTGCATGCATGATATGCCAATGGCATAGTTGTTCATTTCCTTAAGTGCATCTTCAATTTATATTCCTCTTAAAGGGGAGAAGTTCCTTTATTTTTTTTTGGCTTTTGATATTCCTATAACAGATATGATAATTCCAGGTCCTTGTTTGAATATATTTGAGGGTGCATGTGTACTTATTTATTAATTTTCTTTTGTTTTTTGTTTGAATAGGACCTTCTGCTAATTAAGTATCGCCTACGTGGAATTTGCAGGTGTTCTTGTTTCAGAGGGCTGCTGTTTACAAGTGTAACATGGCCGGAAAACCAGCAGTGGTAACTCGTGTTGTTGATAGTATGACTGACAATTTGAGACCAACTCGTGCAGAAGCAACTGATGTTGCCAATGCTGTTTTGGATGGTAAGCCATGGTTTCCAGTCAAAGGATGGGTTTGTAGTTGTCCACTGAGGTCTTGTTATATTATTGGTTTCTCTATACTGTTGTGATTACACATACTCTATCTTTGGTTTGGTGCCCTTATATTAGTGTTCCCTCTGTTCTTGTTTTGATGTCCACCAGGTGGTTGTTTGCCTTTTTTTCAGATAGTGAAATGAAAATTTGTCCTTACCGAAAAATAAAGAATGGAAATCTGTATGCTGATAGTTATACGACATTGAAATTGTGCAGGCAGTGATGCAATTCTTCTTGGTGCTGAGACTTTGAGAGGGTTATACCCTATTGAGACTATTTCTATCGTCGGTAAAATTTGTGCCGAGGTGAAGATTTTGCCCCTAATGTTGCTGATGAAATTTTCTGTTTTTGGAGAAACTTTATTTTACATCTGTTCTGTGTGGAATTTTACTGTAAATAGCAGGTTATATTCTGTTACTTTCCATGCTTGGAACTCCTGATGCTTCATAATGGGTTGATAATGAGATGTGCTATTTTAGAATGTTCTTACCTTTTTGTCTTGTATGGTTATCCTGTGTTGGCCATCTTGTATTATCTCCTCTCTTTGTTTTTCCCTCTTAGTGTGCTTGGATGCCCATATTTTTAAAGGTCAATTGGAAAGATGTTTTTTACATAATTCATGTTTTTGAATGATGTGTCCTGGCTTAATTCTAAAATGATTGGATAGTCTAGTATCACTCTATGTACCTTCATCTACCAGATTTTATCTCATGATTATTTTTCTGCTTTTATGACACATCATGCATCTCTTCCTTGGTGTTTTTATTATCCTAATGTGCTGGGAGAAATTTTTTCAGGGTTCGGTTACAATAAATGCTCTTGAACTTTTTTTTTGGGTCATTATATAAACTATGCTCTTGAACTTCAAATGTTACAAAACAAAAATGAAATCTTTGTTTCATTTGGTTGGTTGTACTGTGATGTTTGTTTTTATTCAACACTATAAATGCCTTAGGTCATACTGATTTTTCCACAATGCCCTTATGGTGACATGGTAGGAAAGAGATTCCTGTATTTTGTGCATTATATAAGAGGAGACCATGCAGATCTCTATGCTTAGTTTTTATCTTCATGTTTCACCTTAGAGCTATGGATATTTTGCTGCTCTTTCACTTAAAAACATTCTGAAATGATGATATTCTTTCATGTATTTCTAACAATCACATTGGAGGTTCTTCCCTCTGAATTTATTATGCTTGAACTTCTGCTAATTGCAAGCATCATATTATTATTATAATGAAGGCGGAAAAGGTTTTCAATCAAGATCTGTACTTCAAGAAGACTGTCAAATATGTTGGAGAACCAATGTCACACTTGGAAGCTATTGCTTCATCTGCGGTACTTTTACTTCAGTGTTGTTACTTTACTCTTTTGTTTTCTCCAATGCCACTATTACGTTTATGAGTTTTGGTTCTTCACTTCTTTTCTAGGTACGGGCCGCCATTAAAGTGAAGGCATCTGTTATTATCTGCTTCACTTCATCTGGAAGGGCTGCAAGGTGTTTTAAGGATCTTTGCATCAGAATGTAGCCTTATGGTTTAACCAACCCCCTTACCTTTGAAAAAATGAAACAAAGGAAAAATGATCCTGTTCCATGTGCTGCCATGAATATAATTTTACTGCCTCCCTTGCTTTCCCAAATTCCCTCAAATATAGTGCTTGTGTGTGTGCAGATTAATTGCGAAGTATAGGCCAACGATGCCAGTTCTATCAGTCGTCATCCCCAGGCTTAAGACAAATCAATTGCGATGGAGCTTTACTGGTGCATTTGAGGTATGTTTCTTCCTCTATTTTAACTATAGATTGCCTATTGCTGCAAGTGTTTTTTTTTTGTTAATTGTAATAGGGCATGAAATTGAACAATCTTTCTGACTCCCATGATTTTTGCCGTCCATTTCCAGTGACAACTATGCTGGTTAAAGAATGTTGACTGCAAACTCCAAATAACCAGTCATCAGTCATCATGATTAAAGAATGATGACTTTAATCAGTCATCATTCTTATATCTGGTTGGCATCTAAGAAGAAAATGCCACCTCCAAATAACCAATTAAGTGAGGAGTTTGCAGTGTGAGAAAGATATATTGGAAACAGAAGGCAATTTCATAGTGTGAACAGACCAAGTGATATGCTAGTGTGCCTTGTTTCTGATATTATGACATAGTAATCCTTGAATGACAAGTTCCTACTGCTTAACTCCATCTCTCTCTAACCGTTTTCTTTTGTGGGCTTCTTCTCTCTTTTCTTTTTCCCCTTACTTTATCTATGCTTATTTTTATATTTATAATTTTTTGGTGGGATGGGGGAGTAGGGTGGTATTCACATGTGGCCCTGCCAGTCTAAGTTCTTACTGTGGCTATATGGATAAATATTTCTTAGTCTTTATGTGCTGTTTACAATCTGGAGACTGACAGTAATTCTGTTATATGTATGGCATCTTAAACACCATGCGTGGTCTGTTGTCTCCTATATCACCATTGCTTAATGTCTTCTTGACTTAGAAGTTTCTTTGGCCTTTTATGCTGAGGTTACTTCTTCAAGCTAACATGGTGGTACTTACACATCGATCTAATTCTAGTAGCTTTTTACATGGATGAAGATCAATAGTCTTTTTTATTATGCCTTGTAACGCTGAACTAATGAGAATGTTTGATGCTTGATATTGCTTACCATTAAGATACATGAGATTGTAATTTGTACTTACAAAGGAACATTAAAATTTGGTTTTCCAAAACTTACATCTTCTGGAATGAACTCTGTTATGTCAAAGTTTCTTGGTGTTTTTTTTCTATTCTTAAAATTTTCCTTTTTCTACCTTTTACATCTGGAGTTGGTATTTAAACTAATGGCTCTATGATTGTCTCTCTATCTGAATGATTAGGCAAGGCAATCACTTATAGTCAGAGGTCTTTTCCCATTGCTTGCTGATCCTCGACATTCTGTAAGTTCTAAATTAACTTTATTGTTGATATTGCTGTTGAGGGTTGAAATTGCATTTGATATCCTTTTAATGTGTTCCTCAGGAAACATTTATGGGACCCCAATTACCTATTCATCATTCGAATGCCATCATTCCAATGTCTTACTTAGAATTATATTGCCCATTTGAAACATATTTAGATTTCTTTTTGTCGCAATGGCCTCCTTCTGAAGGATGCTTTACACTTGAAATGCTACGTAAAACGATTTTGACTACTATAAACCCCCATGGTATTAAAGCAGGCCATTATTATTATTACTACTATTATTAATTTTAGTATATCCTTTACTGGACTAGATATAAACCTATGTTTTTGTTGGATATATTCCCTGGGCACGACTTTCCAGACTATCATAATTTGGTGTGGAAAAATCTATCAACGGGACCAAAGCTGGGAATATTTCAGAGCAAAATAATTATTCTTTCTTTTGCCGGGTTATCTGAGTGCTGCCTACATGAACCCCCTTGGTTTGTACCTTGATAGGCTTCAGGTTGTGTTCTTCCTGCAAATCCTATTGTCACGTGCATTGAAGAAACCACATTGAATCCAAGGGGGTCATGTCTCCCCTCGACTTTTTTAAAATTATGCTATATCCCCACTAGATTTTCAAGAACTCAACGTCTTCTCCTAGGTTTTCAACAATTTCTATATAGGTACAGTAATTTAATTAGTGTTTTCAAAGAACCTAATAGTCTGACATTTAATAACAAAATTGGAGATATTAATCTTGTTAGAGTTCTTATTTTATATATTAAACATAAGTTAGTTTGTGTAGGGTAATATTGTAATTTCTATAATATTACACAGTTGTAAATAAGAGTGTAGGACAACCTAAACTTAAACAACAGATTATTCTCTTTCTTCTCTACTTCCATCTCTTTTTCTCTAACCCTGATATCAATTTACTATTTCTACTTGGTATCAGAGCAATTCTGATAAGCTCCCAAAATTCTCCCGTTTTCCTTTCCACATCCAGTTTATTTCAACGCCATCTAAGTGTGAGGATTTGAGATTCGTTGAGGAATTGTTAATGGCTGGGCGGTAAATTTTTTTCCCAGCACCAGTCATCATTCATCGCCCAGTCCGTTCATCGCCCAGTCCGGCGAAGTGTTGTTCGTGTGATGTTGCTGCACTGTTGATCAAATCGAGCCCTCGATTGTGATTTGATTTCAGTTTTGTATTGGGCAATTGTGTTTGAGTTGTAGACGTATGGTTTTACTTTGTTTTTTCGCTGTCATGGTCTGCGTTTCTTTTGCTGGTGGTGAAGTCGTTTATTTTGTGTTGCAGTCTGGTTGATTGTAGAAGAGAGTGGTGTTTGGCTCCGGGGGAAAGTTTGTTCTACTCCTGTTTGCTACTGGAAAGTCATATTCTGGTTTGGGTCAAAATTAATTGAGCCCAATCTCTTGGTTGGACTTAATTTAACTGGGGCCCAACCTACTTTGGTCCAATCCATTTAGTTCTTGCCCAGGTACATTGATCAGGCTTGGTCAGCCATTATCCAGCTCAGTTCAGGCCGGTTCAGCACTCTTCTGCTCCGGTTCAGCCTTCAGCAGGCTGTTTCTGTTCCGGTTCAGCACTTTTCTGCTTCGGTTCAGCCTCCAGCTGTCTGTTCCTGTCCAGTTCAGCACTTTGCGATGACTTCTTTTGGGAGAATAGGGGCTATTTTTTTTGTTTTTTTCTAGATCTACTGATTCGGGTCTTCTTCCACTGAATTGTTGCTTGGATCTACCTCTATGGGTGTTGATTAAGTCTGCCCAGTTGTATATGTTGTTTTTGGACTTGTTTTTGTGCCTAAGGAGTGCCAACTGCCTGTTATTTTTTTGGTCTGGACAGGGTTCGAACACTTCAGTCCCTGTTGTTTGTGATTGCTTCTGCCTCATGTGTTGTGTTTGAACCCTATTGGTGTGGTGTGTTGTGCTTCTGCTCCCTGGGTTGGTTGTGGCTGCGATATTGATGGTGATTTGGGTGTTGAGCATCTCAAGCCATTTCTTTGGCTTCAGTCTTGGTTGTTTGTGTGATTGAGGATTGTTTATAGTTATTGGATCCTATTGTTGCATCGTTGACCGTGGGTATCGTAATGGAAAATTTGAATGGTGGTTGTTGTGGCGATCGTGGAGGTGGACGTGGTCCACCCTATAGTGCCGGTCTAGGTGGTCAAGGTACTAGTCGTGTTAGACGTGGTGGTCATTCTGGTCGTGGTTATCAGTATGTGTGAAAGTGTACTTATTGTGGTGGCACATGGCATACTGAGTATTATTGTTGTGATGAGCATAGGAGCTCATCATATGCTACTCAGGCTTTTGCTGATACCTTGGATTCAATAGTACATCAGACTATTATTGATGGTCTAATTGTTTTTGGTTTTTGGCTTTTGGCTCATGATGATCTTTCTTCTCAGCTTCACCAACTTATTCACAAGTTTTTTTCACTTTCTTCAAGTGTGTCTACTTCTATTGCCAGTGTTACTAATGGAGGTAACTCGGCCTGTATGGTTACTCAATCTTCCTCATCTTCTTGGATCATCGTTCAGGAGTTAGTGCTCATATCTTTGATATGTCGTCTCTATTCTCTAACTTTTGTTCATCCAACATTCCAACTCATGTATTGTATTAGCTGATGGTTCTTTTTGATCAGTACATGGGACTGGTGATCTCTGTCCTACTTAGTCCATGCCATTAACCTCTGGTTTATTCGTTCCTAATTTTCCTTTTAATTTGTTATCTGTAAGTCAGTTAACCAAGTCCTTATAGTGTTCAGTTATTTTCTCTCCATCTTGTTGTGTTTTTCAAGACATTAAGACAAAAATGGTGATTTTATTTCTTGGATTGCATAAGTTCATTTCCTGCCTTAAGTGCGACTATTTCTCCTCTTCGGTGATACTTTCGGTTGGGACATCCCTCATTGCAAAAGTTGCGGCAAGTTATTCTTGGTTTACATCCTTCTTCTGTGTTAGAATGTGAGGGTTGTCAATTAGGCAAACATCACCATAATTTATTTCCTCCTAGTTCTTTAAGTTGTCTGTCTAGTCCTTTTCATATTGTTCATATAGGTATTTGGGGTCCAGTATGAGTCAAAAGTATTTATGGGTTTCAGTATTTCGTGATATTTGTTGATGATTTCTCTCGTATGACTTCATTATTTCTTATGAAGGACCGTTCTGAATTACCCGAGGTCTTTACCACATTTTATAATGAAATTCTGACTCAGTTTGATGTTTGTATTAAAGTTCTTCGGTCTGACAATGCCCTTGAGTACATTCAATCATTTATGAATATCATTTGTGCTAACCAGGACATTATCCATCAAATCACCTGTCCTTATACTTCCCAACAAAATGGCGTTGTCAAACGTAAACATCGTTATTTATTGAATGTTGATCGTATCCTTATGTTTAACATGCATGTTCTCAAACCTTATTGGGCAGACACAGTTCTTACTGTAGTCTATTTTATTAATCGGATGCTTTCTCCTATCTTAGGTAACAAATTTTCGTTCTCCTTGCTTTCTCCTGATACATTGTTCTTTGGTATGACTCTTCGTGTATTTGGTTGTGTTGCATTTGTTCATCTACTTGGTCCGAGTCGAGATAAACTTTCTCCTCGTTCGGTTGAAGTGTCTTTTTAGGATACTCTCGCACTTAGAATGGTTATCTTTGTTATGACTTATGACCCTGTCTCTCGCAGGTATTATGTCGGTGCCAATGTCACCTTCTTTGAGTCAACTTTTTTTTCCGATACTGGAATTACTCTTTCACCAGATTTTGATCTTTACTAGTCTGGGGGAGTTGATATTGCCTCTTGTGCCTAATGGTATATCTTTTCCCTCTCCAACATAGTTTTTAAACTCGGCCCGGACATTAACTCGGTAAAGAGACCG
Source organism: Ilex aquifolium (assembly GCA_951799425.1). NCBI lineage: Eukaryota > Viridiplantae > Streptophyta > Magnoliopsida > Aquifoliales > Aquifoliaceae > Ilex > Ilex aquifolium. The sequence goes on from OX637405.1 coordinate 11,614,788, forward strand.
GGTCAATGAGTTACTGGTTCAACCGTTGGGTCACTGGTCGGATCGGTTATATAATAAAAAAATAAAAAAATATTTATTAATAATAGAAAATATTCTCAATTCACCCTTTTTTTTTTGCGAAATATTCACAATTCACTCTCACAACATCAATAATCTAGTTTCTCCATAATTGAAAAAAATTCCACTCCACACAAAAACTGATTTTTATTTCCAATTCCAACTTCTCCATTCAAATCCACAAAGATTGACCCAATCAAAACCGGTAGTAATCTCAATATCAATCTACTAAAATAGAACGTCAAAAGTAAATCAAATAAAACAAAAAGAGGGGATTTCTGATACAGAACAAATCAACACAAAACAAAAAAATTCACCAAAGAAAAGTTCAACATAGAGTGCTAGTGATGTTGCTTTTCTCCACCATAAAACAATAGTCGGTGAAAGAATTGAATAGTTCAGTTGTAACGTGACTCAATGAGTAGTGTACTTGCTGAGTGAAACAAATCGTCAAGGAAGTGAAGCAAATTGACTCCAGTCATGCCTTCGTTCGACACTTCGACTAAGAGAGAGAGTGAGGGGGCTGATTCGTTCAACAACTTGACTGAGAAAGAGACTGCTTCTTTCGAGTTTGACTGAGCGAGAGGCTAATCGTTCGACAGTGAGGGTGAGAAAGAGAGAAAGGGAGGCTGATCGTTCGATGATGAGGGTGAGAGAGAGAAAGAGAGGGAGGTTGAGAGTCGTCGGACTCAACACTGGAAAGAGAAAATGCCCAAAAGGGCTGGTTGTTATACTCTTTAAACTGACTCGCCCGGTTTGTTGTAAATTGTCTGGTTCAGCGGGTTTAGACAAGTACCATCCGGTTCATCAGGTTTTCACTGGGTTGTTTGCTCAAACGATCTAATAGTTTACCCGGCCCGGTTTAGTGATCGGTTCACCGGTTTATCGGGTCAGCCTGTCGGGCCGGGCCGGGTTTTAAAACAGTGCTCTCCAACTATTAACCTTCCATTGCAGGTCTCTCGTCATTCCACGAATAGACAAGTTATTCCATATGCTCTAGTTCCCCAACCAATACCTGATTCTATTAAGTCATTTCTCCCGTCACCTGATTTGTCAATTGCATTGCGGAAAGGTACTCGTACTTGTACATAGCATCCCATTTGTAATTGTTTCTTTGCATTGACTTTCCTCGTCATTTTGATGTTTTGCATCTACCTTGTCTTCTATCCTTGTTCTTAACTCTTTGAAATAGACATTAACATCTCTTGGATAAAAACTGGCAATGGATGAAGAAATTAAGGCACTTCATGAAAATTATACTTGGGCTGGGAAGCATCTTGTTAATTGTCGGTGGGTGTACACTGTGAAATATCATCTTGATGGTTCTGTTAGCAGTTGAAGGTACGGTTAGTTGCTAAAGGGTACACTCAAACTTATGTGTGGATTATTTTGAGATTTTCTCTCCTGTTGCTCGTCTTTACTCTGTTAGAGTTCTTATTTCTGTTGCTGTCAGTTATGATTGGCCCTTGTATCAACTGGACATAAATAATGCATTCTCATACGGAGATTTACAGGAGGAGGTATATATGACTTAACCTCCAGGTTATGTGATTTCAGGCCAAGAAAAATTAGTGTCGTTTGAAGAAGGTACTATATGCTTGAAATAGTCACCACGTGCTTGATTTGATAAGTTCAGTACTGTGGTATTTCAGTTTGGCTTTCAGCGCTCTACTTCAGATTATTCAGTTTTTACCTGTAGATCTTTTGCATGCATTATTATTGTTATTGTATATGTTGATGACATCATCATCAGTGAGAATGAATCAGATGGTATTGCTTACTTCAAGGCCTATTTGGGGTAGCAGTTTCATATCAAAGACTTGGGTCTTCTTCGGTACTTCCTAAAGATTGAGGTTGCCCGTTAAAAAGAGGGTATTAGTTTATGCCAACGAAAGTATGTACTAGACTTACTATCTGGAACATGTACTCTTGGTGCACGTCCGATTGATACACCTAAGGACCTTATAGTTAAGCTAGATCTTGAGAGTGGAGAAGTCTTCGATGATATAGGGCGATATGAGCAATTGGTTGGTAAATTGATTTATCTTACAGTTACACGTCTTGATATCACATGTCATTGGTGTGGTTATTCAGTATATGCATGCCCTTTGTAAGCTTCATTGGGAGGCTGTTTGTCGTATAATTTGGTATTTGAAAGGGGCTCCAGGAAAGGGTTTATTATATCGTTCATCATCATCCATAACTGTTATTGATTTTTCTGACGCTAATTGGATAGGTAATTATGGTGATAGACGATCTACGTTTGGGTATTGCACATTTGTTGGTGGTAAACTTGTTACTTGGCGTAGTAAGAAGCAGAATGTGGTTGTGTGTTCTAGTGCAAAGGCTGAGTATCGTGCTATGACACATTGTAATACCCCAAGATTCACCCAGAAAAGTATTAGTATCCATACAACATCCAAACCATGAGAGCAACTAAAAATATTCATACATAAAAAGAAATTCATTCATCATTCATAATAGTTAAAGCATAATCCAAAACCAGTATCCGCATTCATGAACTTACATTCAAAACTGATGTACTACTATTCCAAAAACTAAAAATGTTCAAATAACTAAATCATTCCCAATAATCTATAATTAGAACTTTCAACTATATTCTCAAAACCAAATAACATCTCGCAGCAGCATAAACAAAATATTATCCTTGACAATATCTCATAATCAACGTCAAAGTTAAACCATAAAAGAAATAGCACTAAATATCCACTATGGGATCCATGTCCCCATCAATCGGGGTTTCCCAATCCACATGCTCATTCAATCCAAGTTCTTTTTTTAGACCGAAATCTGTAAAATGTTAATAGTAAGGGGTGAGCACTAAGCTCTATAGCAACATCCTTCCTAAACTCGAACAAGGTTTGAAAGCAATATAAACCAAGTTGGTCTTCATTTCTAAAATAACAAATATAACTTTTGAAGTAAAACAATGCCATTAAATGATCTCAAGTTTACGTGGAATAATTCAAGAGCCAACTTTCAGTTATTTAAACATTACCAACAACGTATCTCATGTATGCAGGCTTGACTACAGTGAATATACACAACGAGAATATCCTGGCCCACAAAACTCCACCTTCTTAACAATACACCCTACAGGACAAGACACTTTAGGAAGGGCGTATACCGACGCATTGGCAGGGATGAATCCTTCCTAAGATTATGGTATGCTAACCCTCAGTCTCGACAGCCATGAACGAATAGTATTTGGAACCCCGCGAGCAATTAACCCATTACAAGTGATAGGAAATTTTGGTACCCTTCAAGGTCCCATACAACGTCTAAACACTTTACGGTATCTGGTCGAAGGTAACTCACACGCATCAACCACCCTTACAAGAGATAATATTCCAACTAATCCATTAAAGGGTAAAATGCAAAAAACCTCCCCGTACTAAGTCTCAATCTCATTTCACCCTTTTATGCTTTTACGAGTTTCACTTAACTCCCTCTAACTTATGAACAAACTGCAAATCTTAACAGAGGTAACAGTTTATACAAAAAGCTAAATTACCCTCTGATTGCAATCGAATTTTCTTTATGATGCCATCATTGTAGAACTTTAATCTTTAAAAAACAAAACCTACAACTAGCAAGCGACATGGTTAGGTTTATTTTTTCATGAGGATTTCATTGATGTGATTAGATTTAAGTTTCATGTTGTGTGTGTGCTTAGATTTGTGTTTGAAGCTTAAAGTGATAATTAAATTTTTAAATGGGTTACATAGAAAACGACCATTTATTCCTCAATTGAGGCTTGGGTTGTGTTATGGGGTTGTAGTACATTGTATTGGAGTTCTTGGAAACCATGGTCGAGGTGTGTGTGTGTGGTGAAGAAACCCACTAGGATTTGGAAACTTGAAAATCAAAAATTTGAAAAACTTGTTAAAACTTCAAAAAAGGGGTTGGGTCTTAAGCTAATTTGGGGTCAAGGAGTTCAAAAATGACCTTAGATTTGAGAAAGCTAGGCATTTGATGGGTCAAAAACTAATTTGCAGGTCTGGAGAGAGAGGAAGATGAAGGGTAAAATTGGTAATTTAATTTTTGAATTTAGGAAAAAAAGTATTTATTTTATAACACGCGCCTAATTTGCGTGTGTAATTACCACACCATTTGAATAAACGGATTTTATTAGATTTGCAATTTATTCACAAATTGGAGGGGGTTAAGTGAAACCTGTAATAGTATAGGGGAGTGAAGTGAGATTGATTCTTAGTGTAGGTTTTTTTTTTTTTTGCATTTTATCCTTCATTAAATCATATATAATCCAAATTATCATAATTTCACCAATGTTTTTTCCATGGAATCATTCAAGGAAACAATACAATAGATCATTAAAAAACATAGTTTTATTGTTCGAAATCAAATATTAGAATTTTAGAAATCAAGAACATGCGAATGTCGTGTGGAAAACTTATACTTATTGAAAACTAGGGTTTTGATAACAAGAACAATATTTTCATGGTTATCAAACGATAATCCTATTCAAAACATGATACAATTTACAAGAAAACATAATTTAAGAATTACCTATCATATACATACGATTTAGAGTGGAAAACATACATATATATTAACCCTAGCTTCAATGAACAAGTTTTAGGAAGAAATCCCTACCTTTGGTCTTTGGTTTGAAGCAATCCCTAGCGTGTTCAATCCGTCTTCTACCTGAAAATCCCTCCAAATCTTATTTTCTCTCTTCTCTCACTCTTTGGGGTTTTCTAGGGTTCTAAATTTATAAAATATGGCTAAGGAGGGTCAGTTTCTAAACAGGAATTGCAAGTTTGGTCGCTGTTAAAATTATATTGGCGTTCGAATATAGGGCCGACCCAACCCCTAGGCAACTAAGGTGCTTGCCTAGGCCTCCAAATTTTAGAGGGCCCCCAAAAAAATTTACTCCTTCAGTATAATAGACCTATTTTTTTTTTTTTAGGTATGATCCAAAATTTTAAGGCCCAAATTTTAAAAGCTCAAATCAATATTTAATTTTGTTAAGTCCAAAATTATTATCTACTTAGTTAAGCCCAAATTCTGGAGGGCCTCCATGAAATTTATCCCCTTTAGTATAATAGGCCTATTTTTTTTAGTTATAATTGTATTTTAGTTATAATTCAAATTTTTAGGCCCAAATGTTAATAGTCCAATTCAATATCTAATTTTGTTAGGTCCAAAATTACTCACTCTTTTGTGAGCTTTTATTTAAGTTTTTCTAGCTCTTTTGGGTGTGTTTGTACTTCATGCGTGCACAGAGCTCATGGATAAAAAATGATTCTTTGTTATATTAAAATTATTCTTTACTCACATATTTTATCATTAAATGAATTAACTGTATTCTATTATCTATTTGAGAAAGATTTATTGTCAAAACTTGATCAACATTTTGCATTTCAAAAAATAAAATTAAACAAAATATTATTAGGGCCCCATATAAAGTTTTCACCTAGGGCCCCACTTGACATTTGGCCGCCCCAGTCCAAACGTGACTTCGAACGTGACTAGGCATTCGAACGTCGTGAGCTCCTAGTATCTCGATTTCTGTCAGACTTTCTATCAGACACCAAAGTATTGTGACTAACTGGCGTTCGAACGTTATTTGCGTTCAAACGTGAACCCAGTTTCTTGCTTCAACTTCCAGTCCAGTTTTATGAAATTTTGTGAAATACATCTTTATAACTTTTGGGATCTATTTTCTTCTTTCAAAATTTCAGATCAATCTAATGTTAAACTAAAAAGTTATAGGTCAAATACTAAGGCAGGATCTCATTATCCTTTACTTCTGCCAAATTCATGATTCATACAAGCAACACATTTAACTTATTATCTATATGTTTATAAATACACAGGGGTTTACACACATACTGCTTGTGAGATGTTATGGCTCTGTTCTTTACTCGGTAATATAGGATTTGATGTGTCTTTCCCTGTGAAGATGCACTGTGATAATCAAGTAGTTATTTTCATCGCAAGGAATCCGATATTTTATGAGTGTACCAAACACATTGAGGTGAATTGTCATTTCATTCGAAATATTTTGATGCGAAAGGGGATCATCACTCCATACATAAAGTCTAATGATTAGTTGGGTGATATTCTTACTAAGTCGGTGACTTGGTCCGCCTTTAGTAGTTTATGTTCCAAGTTGGGCATTTTTGATCTGTATGCTCCAGCTTGAGGGGGAGTGTTAGAGTTCTTATTTTATAGTAAACATAAGTTAGTTTGTGTAGGGTACTATTTTAATTACTATAATATTGCACAGTTATAAACAAGAGTATAGGGCAACCTAAACTTAACAATAGATTATTCTCCTTCTTCTCTACTTCTATCTCTTTTCTCTAACCCTAATATCAATTTATTAATTCTACAAATCTCATGACTTAAGTGTTTCTCTTATAGACGAAAATACGCTTTTGGATGAGTCTCATGAACGAAAAAAAAAGAAGGAACGTTGCTTTGGGTTACGTACGTGGCTTATATTATATTAATTCATTGAGTCATAATTAATTTTTGCGATAATATAGTTTGAAACTTATATTTACGATGATAATTTACTTTGTAGTTATTATATTATTTAATGAATGAGAGAATAAGTGGACCGTGACATTTGATAAATTAATTTTATGATGATAAGCAAGAGTTGACTTATGGTTTTAGATTTTATGACCAAATTTTTTTTTTTTCCAATGGTATTATATAAAAGTTGGTTGTAACTTGTTCAATGATCCCATTAAATAAATTTTTGACCGTGTCACTAAGTCTATTTTGCCCCCACCATAATATCTTGGTTCTGTCCTTGGTCATGCTAGTTGGAGTGCTGTCTGTGGTTGGGGGCTGCTAATGAGCCGAGGCTAGCTGAGCAAGACCCAAGCTAGAGTTTGTTCATCCATGGCGTGGCGAATTTCCACTATGTTCAATCTTGGCTTGTGTCGGCTAAAGCTTTGGGGGCTTCATTTCAAGCGCTGGTTGGCTTGCCTTTTGTTTGTTCGTCTCATGAGCAAATGTGGCTCTATTATGATGGACCCAAATCTGAAGTCACTTGTCTTGTTTTGATTCATACAAAGTCTGCAAGGATACAAATCTGTAGTAATGTTGATTTACCGAACCGTCAACTTGCCCTTTTTAGCCATTCTATGTTGTACAATACAATAAATGCAATAAGCAAAATTTTGCAGTTCATTGAATTAAAGAATAAGAGCACTTACCCGAAAAAAAAGTAAGCAGTTCTATCTACTATTTGTGGATATGTCATTCATTTTGTGTGTGGGGTCACTGTATAGGTCATTCTTGATATAGATCACATAAAGTCTGATGCTTACCTACTTGACTTTGCAGGCTGAGTCTCTTAACGCGACAAATGAATCAGTTCTGAAGGTTGCACTGGATCATGGAAAGGCCTCAGGAGTTATAAAGTCGCATGACAGGGTTGTGATTTGCCAAAAAGTTGGGGATTCATCTGTGGTCAAGATTATTGAGCTTGAAGATTAGAGTGCTTAGGTTAGCCTCATTTTAAGCCATTTCTTCCGCCTAATATTTGCAATTGGTGCTGGACTTCATCGCCATCACCCACGGGGTTTAATTATCATGGTTTCAAAGACTATCTTCAAATTTTGTAGCTAACATTAATGTACACTGGGCATTTCATGTTCTGATGGAAACTATATCTATTTTGCCCACTCTTAGTAACATATTGAAGTCACCTACGTAATTGCTTTTGTAATGTGTTTTGTGGTATTCAAACAAGTAAACCCGTTTTGGGTTAAATTGAGCTATTGGATTTTGTTTCTGATGAACTGTGTATCTATTAACTTCTTGGTGAAGCAGTCTTCTTCTTTTTCAAGATCTATATGATTTGTTTGCTCCTTTTAGTATTGACAATCAATGAAAGCGTGGACCTAAGATCTCTTTAGAATGCAGCTTCAGGAAAAAATTTGCGGCGGCTTTTATAGATATTACAGTCACTGAACTTAGAAATTATTGTGGTAACGAATTGTTGATTGTGTTTGAGGTTTACTTACTTACCAGGCGATGCAAATTAATTGAATGTGTTGTTGTGATAGATGTGGTAGTTCATGAAGAATGACAGTTATTATTGAGGCAGAGTGGTCTTTGAAGTGTATTGATGACTGATATATGACACATGTTAGTTAATAAATTCAACTAATCACTATTCCTAACTTTGTTGATCTTTGACAAAAATTATATGAAGATTCTTAGACATTTGAAAAACAAACAACTCAATTTTTGCTGAGACTGAGTGAAATTTAAGGGTGGGCCTCGGTGGAGTGATAAGCTTGTTCACTTGCGACTTGGGCGTCAAGGTTTTAAGTTGCGGAAATATTCTCTCTAACTTGCAGGGGGTAAAGTTGTGTATATCTAATTCTCTTTAAATCTCTTAAAGGTGGAAAGTGTTGGGATGCTTTTTTTTTTTTTAATGAGTACAGTTGAAGTTTTTTACCGGTTTTTGGGATTTCAAACTTTATGTCCGGTACCTAGTTTGAGTTGGAAGGGCCGATTAAGAGATTATTTATGGTTAAATTGAGGACAATGATAGACAGTAAGTCCCCTTCAAGTGAGGAAATGGTCATTTATTAATGACACTACTATTTAAAACTGATAAGGAACCCCATTTCATTTTCTCAAATGTGAAGGGTTTTCTCTGCATTATGTCCCGAAAAGTATTTTTTTTTCCAGAAATTTTTCTATGAAGGTGTCAATAAACTGAACATAAATACTTTGTTGTGGAAGATAAGGTTAGAAGTTATTGAGACAATGCCTATCTATTGCTGACTGATGTTTTGATTGTAACTTGTAAGAAACCCAAACAGTTACAAATTTATTATCTTAGTGGAATGCAAACGAAACAGCGCCCATGGCCTAATGGATAAGGCGTCTGACTTCTAATCAGGCGATTGTGGGTTCGAGTCCCACTGGGCGTGTGTTGTTGATCCCTCAAATTTTTAGGTTTAGGTTTTTCTTCACCCACAACTACTTCCAACTACTTTTTTTGTTGGGTAAATCTCTCTGCTACAGCTGGAACCCACAAACGAAGAGGAAGTAGGTGCATGTTATGCACAATTGCCTAAAAGTTACGGAGCCCATCGTGTTGTAGAAGATGAAAAGATAGGAATTTCTGGATAGGTAGCGTTGATAATCGAGCCGAGTTTTGTTTGTTTGAGTTGAGTTTGTCGAACTCATTTTTTTAAACGAGCTTAAAAATTTGTTCAAGTTCGGCTCGTTTAAAAAATGAACCGAGTCTAAGACGAACTGAACTCGAATAACTCGGTTCAATTATCAGTCCTATCTCTAGGAACATTCAAAATTTCTAATCAAGCATAATAACATGATGCCGCAAAGGATAGAAAACATCTGATTATAATCAGCATATGGAAGAAGCAATGAGTACACTTTGGAATCATTTTCCACTATTGTCGAACAAAGGCAACATCCTCGATGACAGATTGAAACAAAAATGAATACTTTTTTTTTTTCTTCTTGATTTTGAAATTTGGCTACAGATACATTACATCTTGAGGAAATTGAAATCATGAATCATGTACATCAATGTAACCCAAGGCAACACAAAAACAGAACACAGAAACATAGCAGCCCATTTACCAGGGGCGGCTCGTGACATTTTGGGACTTAAAGTGACAATTATAAAAGAGACCTTTATTTTTAATATTAATAATTTATTTAAAATTTATTCTTCTAGTTTTTTGAGATGCAAAATTATTAATTAAGTTGTTATATTCAAGTTTCACTGTTATATTTTTTTCGATTGATAATATTGCTAATCCACTTAATATTTCTTATGATATAGTTGATTTTAGATAATTTACTTAATAGAAGCTTGAAATAAAAAATCCAAAGGTATAGAACAATAGGACCTAATTTGTTGTTATTTTCGATTTTCTCACAAAATCCGATTATCATCCTAGCTAAGCGCCAAGCCACCAACTGCCCAAATTTAATGATACTACTACCTATAGACTTTGCGATGGTGTATAAAAACAAATAGCAAGCAAAGGCAGAGGTCGCCCAGTTTTAACACCCAGAGAGAGAGAGAGAGATGTTGAAAAATGTGAAAGAAAGATATAAAATAGGGACTCTTGAGTTGACCTCTATTTTTTACCGTTAATTTTTCTTCTTTTTAAAAAAAAAAATTATTTTTATGGGTTTTCTAGTGTCATGGGCGGAGAAATAAGCCCAAACATCCAACAATTTTTTGTTGGGCTTAAGTTTTTATAAAGTTGAATTTTTAATTTGGGCTAGTAGTTACAATTACAAATTATGGAGCCTTGTAAAAAAAAAGAAAAAACGGAAGTCAGTACACTTAATAAGACGTATTAGGATAAAAGTCCACCAAGGAAAATATTTGGACAAAAGTCCATTTTGACGCAAAAGGTCTGGACTGCCCTCGAAGCACAATAACTGATGCAACAAACCGTTTAGGAAACCCAAAATATTCTTAATATATGGTTACTGAATGAATTAACTGGATTAGAGAACTAAATCAAAACATCAACACCGACAAAATTTTGACGGAACACGTCTTCTGAAAATCATAACCGTAAAACATTTACCTTTGAATACGAATGCCTCTATGATTCAAGTAAATCATCTCCAAAAAGAAGTTTCTTACACATTTGATTGATCTAGAAACTTTGGAGACCATCCTAGATTATGTTTTCAGTGATTTTGAGGAAGAAAATGAGTGCTCTGCGATGGGGATTTAGGGTTTCTTCTCAACAACGACAATCAACTTCAAGTTTATGTCAACAGCAACGGACGTCGACGACTTTCTTTCAACATCAACTAACGATGGTAAGGAATTTAATGGCTTTATTATATACATTTTTTTTGTTTAAAATCTCCAAAAAATGATATAAAAATTCCTATTTTGTATTACCAATTGTGAAAAAAGAGATAATCTTTTATAATAAATCAAATGTATTTCAAATTGTAAATCTAGACAAGCAAATTTTTAAGGAAGAATTACACTCGGACCCCCTAAGGTTTGTCACTAAATCACTCATACCCCCTAATATTTAAAATATTACATACAGACCTCCTGAAGTTTGTACGCGCATAACGCTTAGACCCTTGCAGTCAATGTCCGCTGGTATATCCATTAGTAAATTACATCTAGACCCTCTAAAATTTGTAGGCGTGTAATACTTAAACCCCTCAAGTTTAAAATATTATACTTAGATAAAAAATACTCCAATCAAAGATAGAATATCAAATATTTTAAATTTTACAACCAAAATTCATGTTTTATTATGACATTTATTGAAATAAAATAAAAATCTAATTTTTTTCTTAAAAAATCATAATTAATATACAATTATATTATCTATTGGAATTTAATTTGGTCGTTTAAACTAGGGGTGTTCAAATTTCTGATTATCTGTAATTTCTTACCCTACCCGACCCTATTGATTGGTTAACCGAAAAAATTGGGTAGGAATGCGGAAGATTTTTTGGTCTTCCGATTAAATCGAGTAGGAATGTGGAATGCCCATCAAATTTTCGTATTCCTCCCCTACCCTATCCACACACACACACACACAGATATATATATATATATATATATATATATATATATATATATATATATATATATATATATATATATATTTATTTATTTATTTATGATTTTTGATGTGTTTCATATGGTTTAAATATAAAATAGTTGTTATTGTATTTGTGCAACAATTATGATGAATTGATGTTTATGCCTTGGGATTTCTTGTGTTTTATTATAATTGTTATTGTAATTGTTTTAGGTTTTAGTGTTATTGGTTTATTGTGTTGTTAAATTAGTACATATTACTTAATTGAATTGTTAAAATGATCCAAAAATTAATAATTACAAAACATGTTCACCCGATTTTCTACTCGATTAATTTGGACAGAAGTCGGGTAGGAATACTATACTTGATTGGGTAGGGTAGGTCAATAAAAAATTCTTCTGCAAAGTATCGGGTAGGAAGATGGAAGACCATATATTCCTACCCGTAAAGTAGGGTGAACACCCCTAGTTTAAACGACCAAATTAAACTATCAAATTACCCCAATTAAAGTTAGAATATATTGTGTCCATTATAATTTGACCCCTTGTTTGATTTTTTAATTTTATTCCAATAAATAATATAATTATATACTTATTATGATTTCTAAGAAAAATTAAATTTTTAATTTTAATTTTATTTCAATAAATGTAGAATATGAATTTTGGTTGTAAAATTCATGTTCTATTATGAACCCCTTATTTAATTTTTTAGTTTTATTCCAATAGATAGTATAATTGTATACTAATTATGATTTTTTAAGAAAAAATTAATATTTTTTTTTTTAGTTTATTTCAATAAATGATACAATAGAATATGAATTTTTGTTTAAAATTTAAAATATTTGATATTCTATCTTTGATTGTAGTATTTTTGGTCTAAGTATAACATTTTAAACTTGAGCGGTCTAAATATTATACGCCTATAAACTTCATGGGGTTTGAGTGTAATTTACTAACGGATATACTAACAGACATTTGATGGTAGGGGTTTAAGTGTTATGCGCGTATAAACTTCAGAGGGTCTGTGTGTAATATTTCAAAAGTCAGAGGGTCTGAATAATTGAGTGACAAACTTCAGAGAGTCTGAGTGTAATTCTTCCAATTTTTAATATTTACCTTACTTTTTTGTATAGTGTCCTTGAAGTCACTCTAATGCAATTTTGAAAATTTGTTTGGTATAATTTTTCTCTGTTTGCAGTAATGAATAAATTCACTTTTTTTTTGACACCCTATTTACACACTGAATGTAGTGAGTAACAATTTCAAGATTTTATGTTTTTGAATGGATTCATTCTTTACTGTCACACTAATTTTGGGGATTTTTTGAATTGAATATAAAATTTGCATCTATTGGATGTTATGTGTGTATTCACCTTCTCGTTGTCACATTTTACACAAAGTTTTATGAATCGAGTACAATTATTGAAAGTTTGGATTTTATGAATGAATTCACTCTTTGTTGTCACACTATTATACTAACTATATGAATTGATTACCAAATTTTAAAATTTGGGTGTTATGAGTGGATTTATTTTTTTTGTCACATTTTTATGCAAAGCTTTATGAATCTAGTACAAACTATTCAATTTTTATGTGTTAAGTGTGGATTCACTCTGTGTTGTCACACTATTACACAAGCTGTCATACTATTAAATGTGGATTTACACTTCGTTGTCACACTTTTACCATAATTTTTGTCAATTGATTTCCAATCTTCAACTTTTGTGTGTTACATGTGGATTCACTTTTTGTTGTCACACTATTAGGCCAGTTGTATGCACTGAGTACCAATAATTAACTTTTGAGGGGAATGTATTGATTCTCTCTTTGTTGTCACATTGTTACACAAAGCTTTAAGAATTGAGTACAAACTATTCAAATTTCGTGTGTTAATTGTGGATTCACCTTATGTTGTCCGTTATTTCACAAGCTGTCACACTCTTTAAGTGTGGATTCATACTTTTACCCTAGCTTTTGTTAATTGATTACCATTCTTCCATTTTTGTGTATTACATGTGGATTCACTCTTTGCAGTCATACTATTTGGCTAGCTTTATGAATTGAGTACCAATTTATAATTTTTGGGAGTTATTTGTTGATTCACTATTTGTAATTACACTAATATACAAGCTGTATAAAATTTCTTAGGACATGGCAAAAATGAGGTCATCTTCAAAGAAAAAATATGAGCTCAAGTGTAGGGAATCGGTTGCAGAACAAGCTATTGAAACATCTCTGCAAAAGGGTTTGAAAAAAATCAAACAAATTGAAAAATATCAAACAAATTGAAAAATATCAGTGAAGTGAAAAAAAAAAAAAGATCCACAATTTAGAAAATAAATAAACTTATTTTTTTTAAAAAAGCGACAATTACATTAGTGAAACAATGACACCAATTCACAGAAAGCATTTGAATTATTCAACCTGAAAACTGTGACAACAAATAGAGACATATAAAATCCGAACAAGATGACAACGAAACTGTTGGAATATTTTAATAAAAATAAAGTAGCCTTTATTATTTATCTAATTTATATTGCAATAATTTTACCTTTATTTGTCTTCATTTTGACTTGATTATACAAATTTATTTATATCTTTATAAACCACACGAGTTACAAGTTTAATCATTAGTATCTATATAATGAGAATTATAATGGTGAAATTTAATAGTCCATAAGTCACGTATGTTATATTCATTGTGACAATTATTATGGTGAGCATTTGGTCAATAAATTACAAAGACTAAAATAATTGAGTTTTATGATATGAATTAATGGGTCAATTATCTTGGGCAATGGGTTTATATGTCTTCTTCTTCTCTTTTTGTGGTGTACATTATGTTATAATCTTGGGACAAAAAAAAGTGTGTGAAGTTTCTATTTCTCATTGTTGGGTAGACCTAAAAAAGTTACAGTGAGTAGCTCGGTTGTTGTATCCTGAAGGCGGCATATTGTGATCTACTACACCGAAAATATAATCGGTAGAGACGCGAATCGTTTTAAAGAGAACAATCTAATCAGCGCCTCAACCCAAACTAAGTACTTTATTTGCCGTATGAATATTTTTATCTTCATTTGAACGATGTTCGAGATAAGTGTGACAATTCTCCTCAATTTCATGTTTATAGAATTTGTCGAATTGATGTTTATTTTAATTATATTTATATCGAGTTTCAACAGAAACTCGATGAAGCGTGTTTCGATTTTTACCTGATTTGAAAAAACATCAATGGCTAAAGAACAAAAAAAGAAGAAGAAGCAATTGCTGTTTCGAAGAAGCAATTGCTGTTTCGAAGAAGCAACAATGGCCGAACAAACACACAAAATTTCGGTTGCTAGTTCACAAAAACATAAATGGCTGGAGTAAATATTGAATGCAACGGTGATACTATGTCACTATTGATGACATAGTATCACCAACCAATAATAAAATCCCAAATGAGAAAGGTGAACCCTACTTGAGTTTACATGGCAGAATGGTTGAGAGTTATTTGCTTACGTGACAGGTTAATTATTGATTTTTGTGGAGTCCATCTGTTTATTTGTTTTACTATTATTGGTTAGTGATACCACATCACTTTACCACATGGTATGACCGTTGTAATGAATATTTTCTCAATAAAATGAAGTTATTTCGTTAGGTAATATTAAAAAAAAAAAGGAAAACTAAAGTGTGTACTTATTGGCCGGAATTTTTGGCATAAAAAGACTTAGAGAGAATTACATCCAGACCCCTTGAGATTTGTCACTTAATTACTCAAACTCCTTGACATTTAAAATATTACACACAGACCCTCTGAAGTTTGTACGCGCGTAACATTTAGACATTTGTTGTAAATATATTCGTTAATAAATTACACTCAGACCCCTTAAAATTTGTAAACATATATTACTTAGACCCCTTAAGTTTAAAATGTTATACTTAGACAAAAAATATTTCAATCAAAGATAAAATATCAAATATTTTAAATTTTAGAATTAAAATTCATATTTTATTGTATCTTTTATTGAAATAAAATCAAAAATAAAAATTCAATTTTTTCTTAAAAAATCGTAATTAGTATACAATTATATTGTCTATTGGAATTTAATTTGGTCGTTTAAATGACCAAATTAAAATACCAAACTACCACAATTAAAGCTAAAAGATATTGTGTCTATTACAATTTGACCCCTTATTTAATTTTTTTGTTTTATTCTAATAGATAGTATAATTATATACTAACTATGATTTTTTTTTTAAACTAGATTTTTATTTTTGATTTTATTTCAATAATTGACATAATAGAACATGAATTTTGGATGTAAAATTTATGTTCTATTATGAATGACTTAGACCTCTTATTTGATTTTTTAGTTTTATTTCAATAGATAGTATAATTGTATACTAATTACGATTTTTAAGAAAAAATTAAAATTAAAATTTAATTTTAATTTTATTTCAATAAATGATACAATAGAACATGAATTTTGGTTATAAAATTTAAAATATTTAATATTTTATCTTTGATTAGAGTATTTTTGGTTTAAATATAATATTTTAAACTTAAGGGGTCCAAGTATTATATGCCTACAAACTTCAAGAGAGTTTCAGTGTAATTTATTAACGGATATATTTACAGTAGATGTCTAAGTGTTACGTGCGTACAAACTTCATGGGGTCTGTGTGTAATATTTCAAATGTCAGAATATCTGAGTGATTAAATGACAAATCTCAGGAGTTCTGGGTGTAATTCGCCCAAAGACTTAATGGCTTAAAAGTTGGAGTTGTGTACTTATAGCCAAAGAAGGTCTCGATGGTATACTCACAACCAATTTTTTACTTAAAAAATTGGGTCTAAAGGTCAAACTTTATTGGTCTTACGTTCGGCCCGCCCTGCCATTTTCTCCATTGAAGTCGTCATTCATTTTGAACCTCACTCATTAATTCAAAACTCCTTGATAATCTTTCATCCGTATTGTCTTCCTCATCATAGTCATGCTCATGACTTTTTACTCAGAATTGTTGACCCTCGTGATGCGTAAGCCATATAGTTCGTGTATCTTATGGTGTACGCAATCGGACGGGACGGTGACTTGGGATGATGATGTCAGCTAGCATGTCGAGAGGTTGTTTTTTCTAAATTCTATATCACCTAGATCAAGATAACTCACGTAAGAGTTAATTAACAACAAATATCGTGGTCGAATTGGTCTGGCCGTTTTTTGTTTGAGTTTTGGTTCGTAAAAAACACATCACATGTTGGTGATCATCATCAATAAAAACGATTTTAGTGGTTGGTTTAATGGCCCTCACTCCCGTCCTCTTAAATGGACTTTAAGATGGTAGGTTCGAACTTTATCGTTATTCTATGTATAATAGTGTCTCACCAAAAAAATAATGAAAAAAAAACAAATAAATCGAATAAACTAAGGAGAATCCCAAAAAGGGCAAAAAAAAAAAAAAAAAAAAAAAACAAGGAGTTTAAAGCAACAATGTTAGGGAGAGAGTAAGCATTTTCAACAGTCTGCGTGACTGGCATATGCTGTGAATTGTCCAAATTTTGGACTTTTGGTTGGCTTTTGTAAGAAGTGGCGTGTAAAACCACCACTCTTACACATCTATGAAGTGTTTTTTATTTTATTATTTTTATAATTAATGACTACAAGTCAGCCATAGAAAGATCAATCTTGGTGTGATATCAAATTTTCTATTTTCAAATTTTATTATCTTAATGTCGTGGTTTTTAATATTTTAATAATTTATTGTTGTTTATGCAAAAACATGCACTTTTTCTTGTATGTAATGATAAGTCAAGTAATTCTAAAGGGTTAGCTTAGTGGTAAGTCAAATACCTGATAAACATTTCATTAAACAAGGTCAAAGATTTGAATATCCTGCTTAGATCATTCAACACATATGCCGATCTGCTTCTAAAAGAAGATGGTTTTGAGGCCAACAAATTGAAAGGAGTAATACCCTTCTCATCATGTTTTTGAGCAAGATCAGGGTATGAGTCCAATATGCTCACAGCCAAACCTAGTTGACAAAATACAAAATCTTAAAGTTGTTGAGATAGTCGGTTGGCTTTTCACATTTCTTACATGCAAATTCTTTTGTGTTAGGCTATTACTCTTAATTATCACATGAGATGCAAATGTACACGGCTCTGCATTCTAAAGTAATGGAAAAATCATAAAAAAACTATGCATAATTCAATGCTCATGCATGCTCTTGCGTCACCACTTGCTATACAATAAAATCAGAGACCCATCCATCCTCTATAAATCAAAACCCATTTTGATTAATCATCATTAGACCAATAAACCTAATCTGCAATGGCTTCACAACCCCACAACCTTCACTTTGTTATGATCCCTCTAATGTCCCCAGGCCATAACATCCCCATGATGGACATGGCCAAATTGTTGGCACAACTTGGTGTGACAGTCACCATTGTCACCACCCCCCTCAACGCCACCCGATTCAGTGCAGTCATTAGTCGTGCCATCGATTCCGGCCTACCCATCCGTATTCTCCGGCTTCGGTTTCCTTCCGTCGAGGCCGGTTTGCCGGAGGGTTGTGAAAACCTTGACATAATCCCCTCTCTTGATTTCTTGAAGAACTTTATTACTGCCATTGAAATGCTGCAACAACCACTGGAACAGTTTTTGGAAGAGCTCAAGCCTACTCCAAGCTGCATTATATCTGATAAGGGCCTGGCATGGACAGCCGAAACTGCTCGAAAGTTTCGGATTCCGAGGATTATTTTCGATGGAATGAGTTGTTTCACACAGTTATGCACACACAATCTATTCATTTCCAAGGCTTATGAGAGTGTTCCTGAGTCAAAATCCTTTGTTGTGCCCGGTTTGCCCGATCGAATTGAACTGACAAGAGCTCAATTGCCTGGAGCATTCAATCCTGGCTCATATATGGCTCTGAAGGATCTTCGGGAACGAGTTAGAGCAGCTGAAATTGATGCATATGGGGTGCTCATAAACAGTTTCGAGGAATTAGAACCCAGATATGTGGATGAATATCGAAAAATTCGAGGCGATAAAGTATGGTGCATTGGACCACTGTCACTATGCAATAAGGACAACTTGGATCAAGTTGAGAGAGGAAACAAGTCCTCCATTGATGAACTCCAGTGCTTGAAGTGGCTCGATTCTCGCCAGCCGGGGACTGTAGTCTATGCCTGTCTCGGAAGCCTGGCTCGGGTTACTCCTCCACAGCTAATTGAGCTTGCATTAGGCTTAGAAGCATCAAATCATCCATTTATTTTGGTCATAAGAGCAGGGGATAAAACAGAGGAGGTAGAGAAATGGATATTGGAAGAGGGGCTTGAGGAGAGAATAAAAGGGAGAGGTCTTTTGATTCGAGGTTGGGCTCCTCAAGTTCTAATTTTGTCACACCCCGCGATTGGAGTGTTCTTAACGCACTGTGGTTGGAATTCAACTCTAGAAGGTGTTTCGGCAGGCGTGCCGATGATAACGTGGCCGATTTTCGCCGAACAGTTTTTCAATGAGAAGTTGGTAGTGCAAGTGTTGGAGACTGGTGTGAGTGTTGGAGCTGAGGCTGTTGTCCACTTTGGTGAGGAAGAAAAGTTTGGGGTGAAGGTGAAAAAGGAGGAAATTAAAGGGGCTGTGGAGAGGGTAATGGATGAGGGAAAAGAAGGGGAAGAAAGGAGAGAAAGAGCAAGAAAGCTTGGGGAGATGGCAAAGAGAGCAGTGGAAGAAGGAGGATCTTCTCACCTGAACTTGACAATGCTTATCCAAGATATCTTGCAACAAGCAAATTTTCAGTCGCATTCGGAAAATTGAAAAAGTTACGACTCAATGATCAAAATTAGAGTTTGATAAAGTTTAAAAAAAAAAATGCTAGATTCGATTCTAGTTGACCCCATAAAATCGTCATGTGACCCGATTGAATCATAACTTTTGGTAACGTAATTATTTGGGTGTTTCGAATATTTAACTCAGTTTTCTCTCAGCCTTCATACGTTCCAGTGGGAAATAAAGTTGGCAGGTTGACATGGGATAGACTAGGACTGTTATTCTTGTCATTTTGGTGGGAACTAAGCATAGGTAAAGAGGAGTTTGCGTACATTACTTACCTGAAATGTTTCAGACCTCCACTTTAAAGAGCCCTCATACTGTTTTGCAGTAGAAATATCTACTTGTTATTCTATAAATTCGAGACCCTGGATGAGATTGCTTTGACATCCACAATACTCCACCATAAAGCACTTTTCAGTTTTCATTTTGAGAATGTGTGGGCAGATTTTTCAAGGACTGAATTTTTTTTTCCGACTCCTAGTGGGTTCATAAATTTGGGATGTATGTAATCACTCACAAATCACGCTAATCAATTTAATTAATATGTCTCTTCTGAGATTCAAATTCAAAATGTAATGTCCTAAAGGTTAAATACAGAAAGTGTTAAATACACTGACCATCTTTACCAAAACAGGAATAACTAGGAATTTTATTGTCTCGTCCTAGAATAAATTGGAAAGGAAGCCCCATCCAAGATCCTCCTTTAATATGATGGGGCCATACTAAATAGACTTTTTTTTTTTGACAATAAACACACAACACATACACAGGACCACTACTACACCACCACTAAATAGACTTAATACTGTGTGAACACAATACTTTTTAATGAACAAGAATAACCCCATTTCCTCTAGATGCTACTTTCTTGACCCATTCTCATAGAATAATGTGCATGATAAAGAGATTGAATAGAAAGTCATGGGCAGCCCAAAAATTCAAGCATAAACACATTAATATCAACGGAGAATTGTCAAAGGGTACACTAAATAATATTTATTGGCCGTAAAATACATAATTTATATTGTTAAATAATTTAGTTCACATCTTCCTAATTTTATTGTGTCTAGGGACACATTTTGAGTTTTTTAGATTTTTTTTTTTTTTTTATGTATTTGCCCTTTCCTTAAATTATACATCTATATAATAAAGTAGCTAACTTAGTTTGTCTTAAACTTTTTGCGGCTCAGATCGATTCAATATTATTGATCCGACAATCCTAATTAATTTATATTCCTATAGGATTCTACTACATTCCTTTTATCTCTCCTCATTTCCATTCAAACTATTGGAGAGATTAGATTGGACGGTTATATATATATATATATATATATATAAGAAAAGTGCGGAAGGCATGAAGAATCACAAGCTGTTGTAGATATCAATAACTGAAAATTTATTATTATCAGAACAAAAACTACAATACAGAAGATAATACTTACAACACTAGTACTAGTGGACTAGTGGAAATAAGTGGAACAGGTGTTCTTCATTTGCATCATTATGAAAGCAGAGATACAATATGAGAGAAGGTAGGGATAATGTTTTAAGGGCTTGTAGTGAGTGTTGTCTAAAACAACTCTTGGTTTGCTAGAGAAGACTGAAGTCCTTATATAGGCGTAATGATTTCTAACAGAATCTTTGGAATGATTACTTTTTGTCTTCAGTGGCTGCTTTTACTATGGTGAAAGGCTTTTCACTTCTTCTTTCGGTGAAAAAGTGAGGGTAAGTTCTTTTTACCAAAGTAACTTTTGACTTTGTGCAGGTGTGGGCCCCTGCTGCTAGCTGAAGGAATCTACTTTCGGTGGGAAAGCAGACTGATAATTGACAAGCGGCTACTTTACTTGGGGAAATAGCCGTTTCTCTATTTGATACCTTATCGTTACATGTGACAGACAACTTTTCTTTCTTTAGTGAAGAAAGTAGTGATTGAAGCTATTACAAGTAAGGGTAAGGATCAAGGAGTAGAGAGATCAGCATCATCAAGGTCATCATAACCTTCATAGGGATCCTGGGCATCTTGGAATGGGTCCATGGATGCATTGACGGATACTTGTGAGGATGCTGATGAACTACTTTGACTGGCTGCTTGTTGGAGGAGTTTCTGAGCTAGTTCAATTAATTTAGAGGACTTCTTCTTTGATTGCTTACTGTAATCCTTAGAGGAGGATTTCTTCTGCTTTTGCTTGAGAGTGGAAGGTTGTGCAGTCTCTTGAGGTTTTTCTGAAACCTTGAGAGGAGGCATAACCATCTTTGCTGGAGTTGCTGGAGGTAAGGTTGCTGGCACCGCTATTGGGGTTGGAACCTTGACTGGGAACTCCTGTTTTACCTGGGCAATAATCTTGTCGTGCCGGAACCTAGGCCACCACTTGACATAAAATTGCCGGGCAACATTGTTATCAATAATTTCCCATTGCCATTTACAGATCCAGGGAACTTTATATTTGCTAATAAATATTAATAAGACCAGAAACTGACTCTCATGTTTACTGCTAGGTTTAGAAGCAGATGAGAAGTATGTTATCTGATCTTGGAGATCAGCAGAAAAGATTTCATAAATGGGGCCATAGACAAGCCACCACTGTACGAACCAGGAGGGAATCTGGCTCTTGAAATCTTTACTAAATTGTATGAACTAAGAATGAGCGTAAGACTCATCTTGACAGAGGATAAGCTTAAACCATGACTGTTGATAGTCATAGTAAGTGAACTTTTTATTATGTCCTTTGAGGTCTCTAAGTAAAGAAGGGTGAGATCCCCATTCTTTAAGAGAGATAAATTTTAATATATTTAGAGAATGATAGATAAATTTACTGGGGTCATTTCTATCAAATATGGGTTTGCTAAA
The DNA here is from genome assembly GCA_951799425.1 of Ilex aquifolium. NCBI lineage: Eukaryota > Viridiplantae > Streptophyta > Magnoliopsida > Aquifoliales > Aquifoliaceae > Ilex > Ilex aquifolium. The sequence goes on from OX637405.1 coordinate 11,637,109, forward strand.
AATGGATTGAGTAAAAAATAATCTATCCTAATAAAAAGTAAAGGTTTTCTCAGGATTAGATGGGATAAAGGTCCATCCGGGTTCAAGGTAAGCATTGACAAGGTCAATTGGGTTGCTTAGGTGAGCATGGACTGGTTCAATGGCGAATACATTATGGGCTGGTACCTTTTTAATATATTCTGCTTTTGGGCCTTTGGGGGCTGGTTGTGATCTATAGTTTGAATATGAGTTGACTAGCTGGTCAGGTTTAATAGTGGATATTGGTTGGGCCATATATGAGCTAGAAGAACTAATTGGGCCTTGCTGGGCCATTTGAAGGAAAGTACTTGGGTTAACAATGGTTGGTTGAACTATTGGCCTACCAAGGGGTTGATATCTATTTGCTATTGCAACTGCAGTGCTTTGGCTAGGCAATTGGCTGGGCTTTGGGTTTGGGCTAGGTAAGGCTAATTGTTTATCAGTATCCTTCCCCGGGTTTTTAGAGGAAGTACTAGGTTTAGTGGATTTCCTGTCCGCCATGAGGTTCCTGCAAGAATTTACGGGTTAGGAAATCAGGGATGCAGTTATTACTGCCCTTAATATATTCTATATCAAAATAAAAAATACTTAAAAGTGATTGCCATATGGCAAAAATTTGCTTACTAGCAATGTTTTGTACATCATTTTCTAAAACATATTTAGCTGATTTACAATCTACTCTTACCAAAAAAATTTTGATTTAATACATCATCCTGGAATTTCGAGATACACAGGACAATAGATAAATTTTTTTTTTGATAGTACTATAATTAGCTTGTGCTTTGTTCCAAATTCCCGAGTGGAATTGAACAATTTGTTCTGGAGAGTTAGGAGACTCTCTTTGCAGGAGGATACCTCCATAACCAAAGTCAGAGGCATCAGTCTGGATGATTTTGAATGAATTTACTTATGGGATACCAAGACAAGGCAAAGTTTTGATGAACTGCTTGACTTGTTTCACTATAGATGTATGCTCAGGAGTCCAAGGAGAAGGATTTCATTTGAGCCTGTCATACAGAGGTTTAACGGTTTTCTTGAGATTCTGATAGAAGTCAGAAACATAGTTTAGGGAACCTAAGAACCTTTGCAACTAAGTTTTATCTAGGATTTAATCAGGAAATTTATCTGCAAATTGGATAGATCTGCTAATGAAAACAATTGTTGACTGTTGGATATTATATCCAATAAATCTAACTGAGGTTTGAAACAACTTAATCTTCTTAGCTGAGATGACTAGACCATTGTGTCTCACTGTCTCAAGGAATGCATTAAGGTGTTTCCAATGTTCTTCTATAGATCTGCTGAAGATGAGAATATCATCTATGTAGACTATAGAAAAATGACTTAATGTATTAAAAATTTCATTCATTATGTTCTGGAATTCAGAAGGTGCATTTTTTAGTCCAAAAGACACTACATTCCATTCATAATGACCAAATGGTGTTGTAAATGCAGTTTTATATATGTCTTATGGGGATATAAGGATTTGCCAGAAACCACTTTTCAAATCAAATTTTGAAAATATAACTGCATTATGAAGTCTTTTAATTAAATCCTGTTTATTTGGAATTGGGTACCTGATCCATTCCAAAACATAATTCAAAGGTTTATAATTTATGACTAATCTTGGTGTGCCTCTTTCTAATTCTGCATTTTTGATGACATAGAAAGTTGGGCATGACCAAGGAGATTTGCTTTTCCTAATGATACCATTTTTTAGTAATTCAGAAATTTCTTTTTTGCAAATTTCCATTACTTCATGGTTCATTTGGATAGGTCTAGATTTGGTTGGGATATTTGCCTCATTAAATCCTTTAATATATGGAAGTTTTACCATGCGCTGTTTCCTATGCCAGAAAGCTATAGGAAGGTCAGAGCAAACTTCTGTTTCTAATTTTTCCTAAATTCTTCAATCTTTTCAATTAAGATTGGGTTTGTTAATTGTTCCTGTACCCTTTTGTGGTTGATTTCTTCTTTGAGAAATTTCACTTGATTAGTTTTTTGGTTAATTAACCTAACATACTTAGAGATTGAATGATCTTTAAGTTGTTTTAGATTTTTGACTTCAGGTTTAGTAATGGACCTAAAAGTGATAGAGTGACCAAATGGTTTCGTGGATACACCTTCCGTATCTGTTGTAAATGGATACAATAGATAGATGAATGGTAATCCAAGGATGATTTCATCAGTCATATCCTGTACTAAGACAAAGGATGTCTTAAAACAAACATTGTCTTGACAAATATGTACATTTGGTAACTTGTATTTGACATTCATTCTACTCCCATTGGCTGAACTTAATCTTTCAATGGTTTTCTGGTAATATTTGGTTGGTATAATCCCTTCCTGGATGCAGTTTACGTCTGCACCTGTATCAATGAGGGCAACAGTGTCTAGTTCAAAATCATTATCAATTATGATTATTACTCGTGAATACCATTTTTGGAAACTAATTTTATTTACCAAATTTATCCTATTATCATCAGGTTGTGAACACCCATCGTGAGATGACAGCTTCGTTAAACCCAAAGTTTCCACTAGAGAGGTGGAGGTTACAGGTATCCACTGTAAATGTGTTCTCTGAGGATCTTCTATGTTAGATTGTTCTTGAGGCTGTTTTTCATGATTAAAATCCTCTGACTCAAGATTTGTAGTTTGTAAAAAACTCAAAGTTTGAGCAAAGAGTTTGTCTTGTGCTTTTAAGTCTTTTATTTCTAGCTTAATTTTATTAACTTCACTTTGAAGATCCTGTAAGGTGATTTCTTTCTTTTTCTCCTTACTGAATCTTTCTAAAGTTTTGTTAAAACTAATTAATTGTTTTTCAGAAGATTGTTTATTGTCTTTTTTGATAAACAATTTTTTGAGATTTTTGATATATTTTAATTTTAATTCTGGGTCTTCTATCTTACTGATTGAATCAATGAGGATTTGTTCCTCTTCATTTTGTTTTGTTATAACCCTAACTATTTTACATTTACAATTATCTTCACATCCTAATTTAATATTCGGTTCACCAGGGTTGCTAGAGGCTGATTTGTAATCTGAAGAAGTTTCAGTACTTTCTGAGTAGCCTGAATTTTCTTCACTTTGACTAAGGTTATTTAACTTAAAGATTTTAATAATTTATTCTTCATCTTTTTCAGTTAAGTTTAACCTTTTGACTTATTTTTTAACTGGGCAATCTGGGCTAATGTGGCCTTTCTTTCCGCAGTTAAAACATTTAACATCTTTGTCTTTCTTATTTTTTCTGTCAGTCTTTGTCCCTGGATTTTTATTTTAAGTTTTACGCTTATAAGTTTTCCTAGGTTTCTTGCTGTAAAACTCTTCTTTGGGGAAGGGTTTCTTGCTTCGTTTATAGTGAGATTTACTTCTACTGTAAGACTTGTGTGACTTGTGTTTTCTGCTAGATGGTGCTATTGAAGGGAGACCATATTGTTCACAGAAATCACCCATTTCATATTTAGCCTTTTACTTGTCATCTTTTAATTGTTTACTAATTTTCATGTCAATACACATTCGCATACCTTCCTTTTGAATGATATTGACAATTTCTCCATAAGTTAATGAATCATATTCTATGATTCCTGTTTCTTTACTAAGGGCTTCTTTAATCTTATGGGCAAAGAGATTAGGTAAACTATTGACAAATTTTTCTTTCCAGAATGATTTGTTATAATCTGGTCTGAGCATGACTCTAGAGATGAAAACATCTTTGTACCATCTAAAATCACTAAGTGTTGGACACCTTAGATTACTAAGCTGATCATGGATCCTAGCTTCAATATTACTGGGTGTGCCAACAAATTGTTTTATGATGGTGAAGATGAGAGTGTTAATCCCATCTTGTTTGGCTTTACCAATTCTTTCGTCAAAGATTGTCATTCCTTCATCATCTAAGACAACAACGTATTTAATGACGTCTTTTGATTCTTGGGTGAGATAGTTGTCCCACCAACTTCTTAAGACTCCTGTAAAACCAGAGGTGATTAGGTCAACTAATTCTGGTTCAGTGTTATCAAGATTGCTAACATAATTGTTGATAACCATAGACATGTGGTTAACCTTGTTTAAGATTTCTGGCTCACTTAATCCATCTATGTTCCATTCATAGAGTTTGTTGGATTGAACAGAAAATTGGTTACTAATATTTTTTTCTTCAAATTGAAGATCAGGTGGTGTTGGTCTGGGATACCAATTTTTACTAGTGCTAGTTGGATTAACTTTTGAAAAGGTCAACTTATTAATTTGTTGATTTTCAAATGCTTTTTCCAGTTCTTTAATTTCAGGATCAGAAAAACTAGATTCAGAATCAGATGTCTGATTGATGACTGTTATTTGAGATGGTTCAATTTTAGTTTCCATCTTATTAATCAGTTTCTCAATCTTCTGGATTTGAATATTATCTTTTTCTGAGATTCCTAATTTACTTATATCTTCAGGTAATTGAATTAGAGGTTTTTCTAATTTCTTACTTGAAGATGGTCTGATTTCATCTATCTTGGTTTCAATTTTATCTAACTGTTTACCTATTGTGATTAGGTTTTGGTTAGTAAAATTGTTTTGTTCTACAATTTTCTTTTCAGAATCACTAGTGGGGATTTTGAAAGGAGATGCTGTGACTTCAGCGTTTTTTATGGCTGAAGGTGATAGTTTCTACTGGAGGATGACTTTAGGATACCGTTGTAGCATCAGAAGTCTTCCATTTATGCTTAGTTACTACCTTGACCTCTTTGTGACAGGATTCAATGTAATCAAAGAATGCAATTTCAGATTTAATTTTATGCATTAGTTTGATCCATCCTATCCTAATTTCATTTCTTTGATTTTTATCAAATCTTTGAAAATAATCTTGTTTTTTGGATTTATTTTCTTCAGACTCAATTTCTGTCATTAGTCTATTCATGTTAGGCATGAAGACTAAGTTATTTTCCCTTTTAATCATTAGCAGTTGATGATTGACTGGGGCAAGGCTTTCTAAGTCACTAGCAGAGGGAGATGGGGTGAAGTCTTCTTCTTCTTCCTTATCTTCTTCTCTAGACTTAGGTTGTGGTATACTCTGTTGAGGGGTATAGTAAGGTTTACTTACTTGAGAAGATGAATTATCGATTCCTTTCAGTTTAAATCTACGTTCTATTTCTTTAGCTATTTCGGCTAAATCTTTCTCTCTTTTAGATGTGCTAGAATGAGATTCAGATTTGCTTCCTTCATTAATCCTAATTGGTTTGTTAATTAGACTAGGAGGAATAGATGACAGGCTAGATCTATGAGATCTTGCACTATCAAAGGAGATTCTTACTGATCCATCAGAAAACTGCTGGATATTTTCTAAGTTTGTTGTAGTGTTTTCACTATCTTTGTTGAAATTTTCATTTTCAACTGTCCAGGATTCTTGTAGTTGAACATCTTTCCATAAAAGTCTTTTAGAGACTTGTATGTTGGATTCGTTAGTGCTAGCTTGGATTAGCAAGGTGCTATCTTTAAGACTTTTTTTTTAATGCATACACATTTAGGTTTGTGGTAATGCATTTGTAGTAAATTCTATAGATAAGGACCAAAGATTCAGTTTCTTTTACTAATTCTGTTATATCTCCACTTAACTTTATACCTAAGGTTAAAGCCATTGGAGTATTTTTGCAAGTTAGGCTTAAAGTAAAATCTGGAAAGCAGTTAAAATATACTGGTCCATCATGGAGACCAGCTTCCATTATTCCTAAGATACTGGGTGCATATTTTTTGAATCTAGCATCTCTTAGGGATAATAGGACTGCTGCATTTTTACCAGTTGGTATTAATAGTTTAATTGCTACTTAGACTAGACCTAGGTGGATAAATTTATATCCTTTAAATCTGTCTTTTGAGAGCCTCTTTGCTAAGTAATTGGCAAGCTTCTTCGTCTTGTTTTAAGGCATAAACTTGCTCAATTATTTTCACTTGTAATTCAAATTTAAAGGCTGTTTGGAGCCAACTAGACTTGTAGATTTCCCTATGGGGGACTGTAGGGATATTCTATCCACTCCAATCTACATGAGACTCATGATATTCATGTTTTTCTTCATTTACTATATTTGGTATAGTATTCAATGAAGATCTAGATGAGCTAGCCATAGAATTAGATTTGAATAATCTATTCATTGTTAAATCTAAAATTTTTCAATTTTGTAAATTACCAGTTAATTTTATACCTAAGCTACTCTTCTGCTCATACCCATCTAGTAAAACCTCATCTATTGGTTTTTCCCTTGACTGCCTCCTCCTAGGACTTACAAACGGGACACGCTAGGGCCTCTCGGTTTCAGGCTGGGTGGCAAGGCTAAGGCAACTAAGTGATAAAATTAACGAATGATTTACTAATTGAATAGGCAAATATTTAGAATGAATAAGATGACTCAAATATAATATATATATATAGTCATTGCCCGTGCCTGAAGGCACTATATAACACAAAACAAATTATAACCAGTTGCCTAGATTTAAAAAGAATGGCTAAAAAATATTCATACTAATTTTTCTTTAAAAATGACCTGAAATATACTATCGACCATATCCTCCATATTAATGGAATTATCATAAAAATGTACAAAAAAACTCACCAAAATAACATCACATATACAAATACCTCAAAACAACATCACATGTAATTTATCACCACTGTCACCATTCAACTTAATAAAACAACATTATTATAAACTCAATTACTAAATTTTCAACTCGCTAAAAAAATAATGCATTACTCAATAAAAAACATGCGAGTTGAAAGAAAAATGAATAAAAACACATGACTTCCATCTTTATCTCTTTCAAAGAGAAAAATGCAGCCTCATAACATTTAGGAATTCAAAGGCCGACAACCTCCCAAAATTTGTCAGCTCATCACAAATAAATAAATAAAAATAACACTATAAAGCATGAATTTGTACCAAAAAATGAGCAGAAATACAAAGCGCACATCTTGCTCAAGAGAAAATTCTTGCTATGAAGCAACAGATAAAAAGAAACCCCTATAAAGTAGTTTTTGCTAGAAAACAAAAGAGATCAAAAATTACTGTTCATACAATTCAACTCAAGTCTTGGTACCAATTGATTTACAATTATTCCAACGGGCATATCACCACCATAAAACACCACGAAGGGCAGTAACCACCAAAATAAACACCACAACTCAGAGTTTCACCCTAAACTAAAATACCAACATCACAAAAATAATTATGACATTTAAATTTAATCCCCTAAGCATACTTGATATCAAACACACAATTTAATTTCAACGATAGCAAACTTTGAAATAAGAGTTGCACACATCATGTAATTTCAATTGAAATATAATTAAATTGATTCAATACAACTTAAGAAATTGATCCCAAATTAAAAAAGCCCTAACACTATTCGAATAAAAATAAGCATTTGATAAAACCTGAAACATAGTTTGACTCAAAAAAATTAAGGATTTAATTTCGATAGAAACAAACATAGTTATGAGATGGAAAAATCACCAAAAAACTGTGGATGAATATCATGATAGCGCAAATGGTTAATTAAAGACCACCTGCAAAATTAAAACAAAATTTGAATGCATTAGACAAATAGTAGTAGATAGCATGGCTTAGAGATATAGTAATAGACACCATGAATTAGACAAATGGAACATGTAAGACACCAAGAGTTATAGAAATAGTAGTATGATGCGGTGAATTAGAGAAATAGTAGACAACAAATTGAACACATTAGACACCATGAAGAGAAGTTATCTCAATAGAGTTTATACAAATCATATGACAATTAAAAGTGAAACCATGGAGGACATATTTCCATCAAGTTTGTAAATAATGTGCCTAATTACAGTATACACAAATTCAACACCACAGAGAATATTAACCACCCACTTCGACAGTGCAAGGCAAGAGCCCAAAGTTTTCTAATTAACGAAACCCTTACCTTCTAAAACTATCTGAGTAGGAGCATTAGCCTTTTCCCGATGCATAACTGAGCATCCTATTTTGCCAATATTTCTCTTTTATCTAATGGATGCCAGGATGGTTTTATGAATTAGAATTAGTAATTGAATATTGATCTAAATGTGTAAGTAGAATATAAAGAAATATTTTCTTCTAATGACATAATTCATATAAAAACAACTATTCACATGTAATGTGTTGCATTTAAGAAATGAGTGAAACACCTCTATTGATCACAAAAGCAAATTCAATCAAGGTACAACAATAACATAAAATAAAGTAAAACCATGAAACAAATAGAAGAGACCTGGTTTTGCTCTCTCAACTTAGTTGTTTCGTGACCCGAGTTCTGTTTCCACAAAAGAAATGGAAGCATAAAAAAATGTATTATCTCAAAAACCTAAACCTAATACCTGTGTCATTAAAATTAGAATACAGAATAACCAACACTAACAACTACTTGCAGGATCGCGGATTGACAACATCAAAATTAAAAAATCAAGAATACCAAATCAGAGACAAATTCAATCCATGACAACGTCAAATTCACTTCATGCATTTGACAGATTGTGAGAAATCAATAATTGTAAAAACAATTTTCATATGCTCTTAGCAGTTTTTATGACTAACAGTAGTGTTTTAGGATGTCATCGTCGTCATTGGAGTTGTGCCATCGCTAGCCGAAGGAGCTGCGCCGTTGCTAGTCGTTGAAGATACGATGTCGATGGCTGCTACCCCGTCGCAAAATTCAACCCAAAAATATAAAGGTTGGCGTCAAACAAAATAAGTTCACAAAAGAAAAAAAAATTCAAAGGAGAACATTAGCCAACTCATTGAAGCAATAATATAAACACCCGGTGTTAGGTGGGCTGTCGTGGGTTTCATTGGCAGTGTGTGTGTGTTTTGGGGGGAGGCGTTGGTTGGCTAGGAGGTTTCGATGGCACTGGTGGAAGGATAGTGGGTGGAGGTGTTCATTGGTTTGGGGTAAAGGGTTTGACTTTGGAGGCGTTCATTGGTTTCGGGGGACTGTGGTGGGTTTCGGTAGCAGTGGAAGGAGGGGAGGAAGGGATGGTTTCGGTGGTTTCTCTAAGTGTGTGTGTGTGAGAGAGAGAGAGAGAGAAAGGATGCCAGACAGAGAGTGAGAGGCTAAACAGAGATACGGAAGGAAAGAAAGGAGCAGAATAGGGGGTTTTTCGGGTTGGGGTTTTTGGGTGGGGGGTTCTGGGTTGAAGTGAGAGAGAGATAGAAATAGAGAACAAAAAAACAGAGAGAGATAGAGAAAAAAAATTAAAAAACAGAGAGAGTAAGAAAATCAAACCTGGTAACGGGGTTGATGGCAGCGACGCTGAAAGGGAGAAACGTCTTCAAAGAGTCCTGAAATGAGACGTAGAGTGAGAATTACACATCTTTAGAGTTCTGGAATGAGAGGCCTCTAGAAATTTAGGGACCAATTAGGATCGTTGGATCAATTATTGCCAAGAAATCTGAGCCGCGAAAAACTAAAGATAAAAAAATCTAGCTACTTTATTATATGAATATATATATATGTCATCCTATATATCTATACCGATATCTATATCTATATATCTATATAATAAAGTAGCTAACTTAGTTTATCTTGAGTTTTTCACGGCTCAGATTGATTCAGTATTATTGATCCGACGATCCTAATCAACCTACATTTCAACAGGAGTCTACTGCATTTCTTTTATCTCTTCTCATCTCCATTCAAACCATTGGAGATTGACTTGGACGATTATATATAGGACGACATATGTTAATAAACTTATATATATTAGAGACAATCCTTGTTATTAGAGTTTTAATAGATATTACATATATTTTGTTATTATTAGATATATATATATATAATCTATAATATAAAATATGACATACTTCAATAAACACATCCGACGATCTCAAATAGACTCATCCGGTAACTACCAATATCCCTCTCAAAACCATTCACATTGAATTGTCCCCTTTCAAATCTATCACTTCTCACTTATGTTGCACCGTGCCTTCAGGCACGGGTTACCCATAGTATTAAATATGACAGTCATTTTATGTTCTGAATTTGTTATATTATATTAAATATTTCCGAAATTTATGGAAGAAATATATTGTTAGTATCTTTTGCTAAAATAACATTTATGCTTTTTAACATCACCCATTTTGAATTATATTCTCATTATCTTTGACATAAAATGTATCATCTTTCTTCTTTTCCAACGATCAGCCATTATCAGTTTTCTTCTTCTCCAACCAGTTTTCATTTTTTCTTTTCTCTAATACGTCATTGATCTGATTAGACATCAAGTTCGAACTACAAATCAGACATCAAGTTCGAAATTATGCTTTGATTCTTTTTTTACATAATATTCGTGCTGCTTAACGTGCTGGTCAATCACTCATTTTTTTCCATAGTATCGTTATGATATAGTATAATTTTTTCATACAAAATATGTTCTGTATAAAAGATTTTTGAATCAAAATAAGTAATACAACACTTTAGATAGTGTGACAAAAAAGGGTAACTCAAGCAACACAATACTTTATGAAAACAACATAGAATTGATTTTGACTCAAAAATATAGGATGTGTGACTTTAGAATGTCTCAACTAAGTGTTCATTAAAAGTGTGACTACATTAAGTGACTTCATATAGAGTGGATAAATAGTATGACAACACGTAAAAGATTAATATTTATTATTCTAGAATCATAATTTCAAATATATGTGATTTATCATAATTTTTTTTTCTATAATCTCCAATATACATCATTTTATTACTAATATATACAGGTCATATTACTAAATATATTTGAGCATTTAAAAATATTTCCCAAAATCCCTTGTCACATTGTAAATTTATATGCCAAAATAAGCAAAAATTGTAACTAACAAAGGGTTATTCGAGCAAAAAAACATTCCATGACAACAACATATAATGATATTCGATTAATATATAGGATGTGTGACTACAAATTGTGTCAACAAAGCATTTCTTGAAAATGTAACTATAAAAGTGAACATATTTTAGAGAGGATAGATAGTGTGACATATTGTGTTACTTACTGTATATGACAAATGTTTATTCTTGTAGAATCATAATTTTAAAAATAAGTGATTTATCATTAAAAAAATACTTTTATACCGTCCAATAGAAACTAGGGTTCATGTATTGTTTTACTAAATTTTGGATAATCTAAACACTTAAATTTTAGAATTTTATTATATTAGAACTCTTTTCCTCTCTGATTTGAGATACGTAACTAAATTCAAAACTTAAATAAATTTTAAATTTTTTAATTTTAGATCTTTCCCATATTAGATTATCTATACTAATAAGATAGAGTCCATTTTGAATTTCTCAAATTGAAATCAACTCTCTCAATTTAAAAAAATAGAAAAATGATTAAAATTTAATTAAAAGTTATATATACGATTCAGACCTCATCTAAATCCACCTAATTAAATTCACTGACTCACAATTAAATTCATGATGTCATGTCATTTGGGCTCCAAATTTGATCCCAAAATTTGATCAGTGTAACATTACTCAAACCCAAATCCCGCCAATTATACCTCTGCACACATGCCACCCAACTCAAACTATTCCTACACACACGCCAGTCTCTCTCTTCCAAAACAGACCAACGCCCTCTCTATCATGGAAGACGCCCAGGTAACCCTCTCTCTCTCTCTCTCTCTCTCTCACGATTTTCACACACACAACACTAAACACACCCACACATACAACTCTCCCTCTCTCTCTCTCTCTCTCTCTCTCCATAACCCCGCATACCTGCGGCTTCTCTCCCTCCAAACTCCCTACGAATGTGCCATGAATCAGCCCACCACTGGCGATGAAAACACCCTAGGTTAGCTCCTCTCTTTATCTATCTCCAGTCGCATTCTCTCTGTCTTACCTCTCTTTCTTCATCTTACGCGCGCGCACACACAAACCCACAACACACGCACACAACTCACACACATATACACATCACGCACACACACACACCAACAAAGCACACCCACACACCCCACAACAGCATACACACAGTCAACCGAATTGGGTGTTTAATTTTCGTGTTCATTTGGGTTCTTGAATGTTAAGGTTTTTTTTTTGTTCATAAAAAAAATGCTAGGGTTTTCAAATTGGGTGAACATTCTCAAACACTACACTAGATCTATAGGGATGAAATTCTGGTAAAATTTTGAAATGTTTGATGTATGAAGTTTGCATATTTTTATGAAATTGAATGTTAGGGTTTTGTTGGCTTCGTTTGGTTTATTTTTTCTTTCCATTTTTGGTCTTTTGTTCAATGTTAATCTTTATTCTTTTCTTATTTCTGGTTGAATTGAGTGATTAATTGGTGTGTGTGAATGCTGCAAGTCTGTGAACATGTTGGCAGTGTGAGAGGAAAAGATGAGAAGAGATGAGACTGGTATGTGTTTGCTTCTACCGATTTTCTGATTTTTCTCTGGGAAAATGAGATGATTTTTTGCATGAAATTTTCGTCTCTGTTTTTTTCTTTTTTGTTGCACTTTAATTTGTTACTTGGTTGGTTTCAGTTTGGTGTATGAAATTTCAATGTTTCACATGGGTTTTATATAACAACTTTGAGTTTGATTGATTTGAGTGTCATGGTGTTTATCTATAACTTCATTTACTTGAAATGTTGACTGCTTGAAGATCCGTGGACAAAAACCTGGCAAACTTAAAGGAATTGAGTTAATCAACTAAACCAATGTAAACTACCACCTGTATTTGTAAGCATATTTTTGGAAATGAAATTTCTCAAACTGCAATTTAAGCACAAATGCAATTTAAAAACTCTTTGTAGGGGTTGGAATGGCGATGGTGACAAGTATGTGATTTTATGGTGGTTTTGAGTTGAAGAGGTGTGAGGTTGAAAATAAATGTTCGTTTTCTAGATAACGATATCTAAATTAAATTAGTTCATCCGTTTTATATCAGAAAATAATTGCTCATTTGTTTTTCTTGGCATGTTTAATACCTAGGTTGACATACCTTCGTTTCCGTTGGCGACCAAGAAAGAAGTTGCAATTGAGTAGTTGATCTACACATGCCCTAGCTATAATTTTCGTTTTTTACTGCACATGCACTAGCAATCAGATTGTCCAGTGAATTGGATTAAGTTGATTTTAAGCTCAAACTGATTATTTTTGTTTGGTTTCGTGTGGGGCTTAGATTGCTCAATTGGTACATAGAGGTTGATTAATTACCAACTCTTCTGTGGGATGATGGGTTGAGTTTTTTGAGAGACATGTGTTTCTATTGCTATTAGGTTTGATTTGACACGAATTTGGAGGAAATTTTTTCTATGGTTGAACACAAGTGGCGATCACGTCCACTCGACACTCTCATGTTGCGAGGTAATTTTTTATGGTGGGGCTATTCCCACCCCTTAAATCTCATTTCTCACCCCATTTAATGATCTTATTTCAAACTACTAAGTTCACCCTATCTATACCCACCCCAACAGTTACTAAATCCACCTTGTCTATATTTACTTATTAAAGACTAAATTCATTCAATTTAATTTCAACTTATTATATAGGTAATAATCAATATTTTCGTTTCAATGTATTATTTTGGTATGAAAATATTTCAAAAAACAGAATAAAAATAAATAAGTTAAAATATACCAATATATCTTATACACTTCAAAATATTTCAAAGACATTGGTAAAAATATGTAAAAATATTTCAAAACACCTTGAAATATCTAGATCACCTTGAAAAATTGAAATTTCGCTTCAATTACTACTTTTGTTTCGATTTCTTTGAAATATATATTTAATAGTTTAATTAAATGGATAGAAATGAGGTGAACTTAATCATTAATATGATGGGTATAGATGGGGTGAACTTAGTAGTTTGAAGTAAGATAATTAAATAGGGTGAGAAAGGAGATTTAAGGGGTAGGAATAACCCCATTCGATTTTTATTTATTTTGAAAATAGCTATAAGTAATTTTCAAAATGCTAGAAATTTTGAACTTTGATGTTGTGCTTAGATTGGGTTCATTAATAAAATTGAAATTAAATCTTTGATCAAGTGTAGTTTATATGTATTGATTTTTAATGTCAACTGATTGATTTTGAAGTAGAGTAATGTGGATTTGTTTGGAAAGAGTGAAATTTGGGATTACAAAATTTTTTAGGTTATTTAAATCCTATGCCATGTATTGGTTTTATAGTTTGTTAATGTGGTCCTACTTGATTATTTAAATCTTATGTCATGTATTGATTTTAAAGTTGATTAATGTAGGTCCACTTGGATAAGTTTATATGATCGATCAACGGGCAAAAAATTGGAGACCTTATACATTTATATATATGCAATTTTGGCATTTTTATAATATAATGAAAATGTGAATTTAACGAATATTTCTGATTTTTTGATTTATTCAATTTGAGTTATATGAGTGATAAGAAAAACTGAATTCAGTGGAGCCATATGAGTGATTAGAATATATTTAATTGTGTGCCTACGCTGCATGTTTATAATTTTCTTCCTTTTTCAGTGGTAAAACTATTTTTTAGATATGTTTTCAATCTTAATCATGAAGGTGTACAAATTGTGCTAAAAGACATATGTTCAGTGGTGTTTCTCGTGAACAATTAGTGTCATGCCACTTTGAATGTGATCTATTTTGTATGAAATCTATGAAGGCTTACTGGTTTAAGAAACTTTTTCAATCGAAAGTTAATTATGTCCTTAAGTTTTACTGTCATTTTTTGTTTTTTTGGGCGTTGAGTTGATGTTCATTGGTACACTATTTTTAGATGTTGAAAGAACCCTTATCACGAAAGGAATCCTCTTATTTTTATTTTCCAAATTTCTCCTTTACAAATTAGTCCCATTTTTGTGCTTCCATTTGTTTTATTGGGTTTATACGATTTGCTTATATGCTTCCATTTGCTTTATTGGGTTTGCAATTCATATTTTCCAGCTTATGGGTGCTTGCTAAAATCTCTCTAATTCATATTTTCCAGATTATATGTATAACCATAAAGACACTAGAATACCTAGTTAAGGCTACGTGAAGGGATTGGATGGATGGGTGATCAAGTATAGCGTGAAGTGTAATTTGGAGATATATGGTAAGACCGGTAGTTCCAATGGAATCAATGGCCTTTATAATTCGAGAACTTACAGGTGAGGAAAAGATTCATAAGGTGTAAGCTTTTGCGATGTTGCAGAGTTGTTGCAGTGTTAGTGTTAAGGCCGCATATTACATTTTTTAGTTAAATAGCGGCATACTACATTATCCGCATCCATATGCCTGATACACTCAAAACAAATTGACTAAATCATCTTCAGCAGAGACATCAAATATTTGTGGATGTGAAACCGTATACTAGAATTATGATCATCTCTCTACTTCATGCATCCCAACTTTAGCAATTGAATTAATATTCATTTATTTTTTTTATTTTTCTTATTGTCTAGTTTAGTGTCGCTTTGATATCTTGATCAATGAATGGCTAGACTGTAATTCCTTTTCATAACCAAGGAATCTTATATTGTTAATTCTAGAGTCAAATTTTTGGAGATGACTTTGTTGAAATTATTTGAAAAATAATTAGCTTTGATTGATTTAAACTTATCTGCAATTCGACCAATACTTGAATGGGGTTAACTTATTTTAATGCACTCTAATTTTTTCTCATTGGTGATATTTTTGCAATACCTAGTGCTTTTAGGCATGAGTATGAGTTAGGTAAATTGTTATTTTAAGAAAAGACTGTGACATGAATGGTTAATATTACAGTATTGATTTGGATATGATTATGAGATATATAACCTTTGTTACAAGTTGAGATTTTTATGGGTTACTATTTTTAGAGGAAATTATGGCAAATTTTTTTGAAAAAATAGCAAAGACTAGATTGATTAATTTCTTTAATTAAAGCAAATGACATAAAAAACTATTTCAAATTGACAGGTGTTTTTTAAGTTACAAAGTGCCGTTAGACTCGGGTTATTACTAGTATATGTGTGAGATAAAACAGTAACATGTAAAAAAAAATTCAAACACAAAAAATAGTAACATTTAAAACAAAAATTAATAACATTGACTATTAACATTTGAGAAAAATAAAAAAAATAATATTAATATGGTCAACAAAAAAAAGTAGTAACATAGTCAACAAAAAAAATAGTAACTTGGAACATTAAATAAAAGTGAGGATCAAACAGCTGAAGATGCATTCAAACAAAAAGATGGTAACGTTTAAAAACCAATAAATAAATAAAATAATATCATTCAAAACCGAAACCGGACAAAAACAGCGTTTACAAATATAGCCCATGATCATCAAATCTAAAAAAAAAAAAAGAAAAATCTTTAAAGTCAAACGAATTCATAAGTAAATCATTATGGTATGAATGTCAGAAGTTGCTGATAATGATTGTGTGTCGTGCATTAGTGATGTAGAATAGAATAAGTAGTTGTTGATTACTTGGATTAGGAAGATCGTCGTGTGTCCAAAGCACAAAAGAGAGACAAAAAGTTATGAATAGAGGCAAAATGGCTCAGACTCGGAATTGATTGAAACCAGTAGTGTTTGATTTGGGTGGAGCCAATGATCAAGACTCATTGCTTTATCATGAGCTTCTTCAGTTTTGATGATGTCTCGGAATTAATCTCCCAGGCCCAGCCTGATATGGTTCTGTTGGGTTTTACGGAGTAGGCTTAAGGAAACTAAAGTTATGCAATGACAGACAAACAATGTAAGTGGTTCACCCAAGCCGATGGACTTGGGTTACATCCACTGTAATGAAGGCTCTTGCTCCTTGATGAAAATGTATTGATCTCAACTGGTTACAAGAAAATTATAGGCGCAGGGCCGTTATGGATCCTTTCTTATCTGGATATTCTGGGATCAAGGGCGAAAATACCAGAAAGATGGCTAGGAAGAAGGCTCAGGAGTCGATCCCATCTTCTTGCTTCTACTGTTCTATTTATATGGTGCCACTCCTTAGGGTTTGTCCTTTTCCTGATCTTGTGGGGACCTTTCGTCCCTTTCCTGCAAGCTTCTCTGTCTGCCGGCGGTACTATGCCCACGACCACCTGGATTCGTTCGGCACCACTTCTCTCTGCATTTTGCAGGGTGTCACTCTAAGGAATCAGAGCCGGTTCCCTTTGTCCTTGGAGCACGTGGCGCAATAGGGCTTACCTTAGGTTATGGCTGAGAATCGGATCAGGGCTGGGCTGTTGGCTCTTCGGTCTCTTAGGCCCCTTGCTCTCGATGTGGGCTAGTTGGGACCATTTCCTTTGGGCTTCGAAGTCTACGTTCAGGATTTTCAGGGTGTTTTGGGCTCTGCTATCATGGCGGCCCAGGCCCCAAAACCTATCCTCATCAGTTGCCCTGGGGTTTTCTCTGACCTGGGGTTTGAAAGTGCTTTTCTAATTTCTTCATTGTCTCCATACGTGGCGGGATGTGTGGTCAGACGGCTTTGCACTAGTTTGAGCCGCTTTGGTATTCGCCGGCTGTGATGAGACGGTTTTTACACGTGTCACCATCGGGTGAATCCAATCGGTATTGCTTCTGAGACGCGTCCTGTCGTCTCGCCTCTCAGGACATTAAATGCCTTGTATAAAAGTGGGGGAAATCCCTTCGCCTGTGTTGCTTTTGTGTTTTTGAATCTCCTCCTTGCGTTTCCTTCACCTCCTTTGGCTTTTGGGGCGCTTCGTTTCAGACTTTCAGGCGATCCTCAGGGTTTCTGCGTTCCCGGTTCTTTTCTTCATCTAGCGCCTTGACTAGGTACGTCTTTCCTCCTTTCTTTATTCTTGCTCGACCTGGATTCTTTCAACCCTCCTTGGTGGGGTTTTGGGTTCCGCTTCTTGATATGGAGGTTCAGCTATTTTAGGCATCATTCCGACGACCTTTCCCCCCTTACGTATTTCGTGGACCCCCTTACGTATTTCGTGGACCATCTTACTTCGCTTAGGGTGTCCTTCATTCGAGGTTGGTGTCTGAGACCTCCATTTCTGACTGACTGCGTTTTACATTTGCCTTCCCTCCACTCTGGTTTGCGGCCTGGACCCTTATGGGGAAGTACGTCGTTTCCTCCTCCGAATTGGATTCCGAGGACCAGGTAGGCGAGGAGGTCGAGGTAAGTACCTCAGGTTCTCCGAGCGGTAGTTCTGTTGATAGGGCTGCCTCTAGGTCTGCCCTTGGAGTTTCTGCGTCAGCCCTTATAGAAGAAGCTCGTCCTTTTTCATCCCTACCTCCTATTTCTTTTGTTTCGTCAAAGACTAGGAAATCCAAGCCGGCTCCTCCCCCAAGTCCTAGAAAGAGAGTTCGTCGGGATCAAGCCGACCTGGCTTGTTGTGCAGAAGCGACTCCCAGTTGTCTCAACGATGAGGAGTTAGATGAGCTGAGGAGGGAGTATCATTTTCTCGACTCCGTTCTCTTACACTCTCCTGAGCTACACGAGAGGTGTAATTCTTCTATTCCTGGCCTGGTCTGTTTTTACGAATCCGCTTTCCGTGCTGGTCTGTGGTTCCCCGTTCATCCTTTCATCCGAATCGTTCTCGGGTTTTATAACATTTATCCCGCTCGGCTCTCTCCCAATGGCTGGGGTCTCCTGATCGGGTTTCTCGTTAATTGGTTTAAGAGTGGGAATGACTCTCAACCTTCCATTAGGGAGTTTGCCTCTCTTTTTCAACTTAAGTCTTCCCTTTTCGCGGGTTTCCTGTACTTTGCGAAAAGGGTCAAGGCAAGGAACTTAGTTACCGGGCTTTCCTCTTCCAACAAAGGGTGGAAACCTAAGTTTTTCTTTGTTAGAGGTGACTCTTGGGAGCTTTCTGGGGAACCAGGGGACGTCCCTCTTATTCCTAGGTTTTGGGGAGCTCCAAGGAACATAAGTAAGGCCATTCAATTTGGCTGCATCTTTTTTTCTTTTGCTGTTTCTCTTTTACTGACTTAACTTCTGGTTTGCAGATTATCGTCCTGTCCTTGGGGTTGAGGAAACAGCTAGAGTTGCTAAGGCCGAGGCCTTGGGGTTGCAGTCATTCTTCGACTTGGTGACCGACGAGAATCTAGCCCTCTACGAACTCGGGCCTCCAGTTGAGCAAGCTCCAGCACCGGCATCGCCCCCTACTCCCCAACCTGACCCCATGAATCAAGACTTGATAATGGCGATGTTCTCGGATACCGAGAAGTCGAGGAAGAAAAGGAAGCTGGTGAAGAGCTCGCAGCTGATATCCAAAGAAGCATCGGTATCCGGGACCTTACCTGTTTCCTCTGGGCAGAAGAAGGAGGATCTTCCTTTTCATGGGGATGTGGCTCCCCCCTCACTCTCTGTTGAGGCTTCTCGGGGCAAATCTTCAACTGAGGGAACTCCGAAAGGACGGCACGAGGCCCCGGCAGTTCCTCCTCGCTCTGCCTCTCAGGAAGGCGGGAAGGTGGATCCCGCTCCTTCTTCGTCCAAGGAGCAAGGGGATGGCTTCCTCCGTGACCCTGAGGTCGCCGTTGCCGCCTTGTCCGAGCTGGTTTCTACATCGGATCCCAGGGTAACCATGCGGGTTCCTTTTGACAGGAAAGTGGATCGCGCTATTCGGAGCATGGCAGAGGTACTTTCTATCCTCGCCCTTCCCCTTCTCCGATATTTCTTTATGCTGAGATTTTCACGGGTCTCTCTTGTACTGACCGACCTTTTTCTTTCTTAGTCACTCGCTTGCGTGAAGATGCTGGGCTTTCACTACAATAAGGAGCTCTTGAAGGCTAAGGAGTCAATGGACGCCATGTTAGTGAGCAAGGAGGCCGCCGAGGAGAAGGTGAAGATTCTGTCTTCGGAGGCCATTGAGCTGAAGAGGATTAATGATGAGATGGATGCCCGCTTTCAGGACTTTGCCAAGCTCATGGAGTCAAAGGACGACAAGCTCAAAACCACGGAGGCCGACCTGATAGCCAAGGATTCGGAACTCAGGGCCAGAGATGCTGATTTGGCGGCTAAAGATTTCGAGCTGTCATCGTTGCGGGCTCGTGTTTCGCAGCTTGAGAGAGAGAGAGAGCCTCTGCCTTTGTGAAGGGTTTTCTAAATCTTCAGGATCAACTTGAGGAGGCCTATCCTGACCTTGACTTGGATCCCTTCGTACCCATGCTTGGCTTCAAGAAGACGACGGTGGTGGCTGAGGAGGACGAGACCCCTGATCCCAATGAGGGTGTGGCGCCTGGTGCCGAGAAGGCGCCTGGTCCCGTGGTGGCAGCGGCGGAGGAGCTAGGTGCGTCGGCAGGGGCTTCTTGTGAGGGAGCAGGTGGTGACAAAGAGATCGTTTCTTGAGGTCGATGCGAGGCCCTCCTATTGCTTTGATCTTCCTTGTAATTTTTCAGGTTGTTTTTTTTTTGTAATGCTTCATTGTAACTTCTTCAGATGCTGAAATGAGAACTCTCGTGGTTTTTCCCTTTTTTATGGTTGTCTCGTAACGCTTCACTATAGACTTCATCGATGGCCTCAGACACCCCAGGCTGACTTTTTGCATTTTCATTTTTAGCCGAGCTTATCTGAGTCGAGCTGACCTTCACGCTTCCTCCTTGAGTCGTTTAAACTCCTTAGGGCTATTTTAGTCCTTTCCTGTTACCTTTCTCGTACTGCAGGTCCGATGATTTCGTTCGTTTGAGAACGTGCGCCGTCAGTGGGTTTAGTGATCCCTCGATCGCGGTGCCTAAGAACCCCCCACGACGCCACGTGTCCCCCACATTAATTGCGAGGGACGTGCATTAACTGCTTCCGGCGACAGTGACAAGGCCTGTCTTGTAGCGCCTATAAATAGGCCTCCCAGGGAATGATTGCTCTCTACTGAGCATAAAAGAAGTTTTCCACCTTCTGCTGTGATATACTTCCCTTTCCCCATTGCTTCTAAGAAACCCACTTCGATTTCTGCATTCATGGCTACTTCCTCTTCTCCATTTGACGTTATGGAGCGAGTTTTTGGTAATGTAGAAGTCAGCGAAATCAACGAGGACGAGGCTCAGCTCCTTGCTAGGCGCTTCGAGTTTCCCCCAGGTGTTGTCGTGTGCCCTGCCGACTTGCGCAGGTTCCATAGCCCAGTTATTGGTGAAGCTTGTTTCTTCGAGGCCTCCTTCTTATTAGGGCTTCGGTTTCCCCTTCCTGGCTTGATACGAGAAATCCTTCATTTCTTCAGCTTCTGCCCCGCCATGCTCCTTCCATCTGGCTGGGCGGTGTTACTGGCCTTCACCGCTGCGTGGGGGAGGTTGTTCCCCCAGGCCAGGGCTAATTTAACGGAATTTCTTCACTTTTTTCGCCCTGAGGAAGTATCCGAGTTCTACCACTTCGTCCCTAGGCGAGGGGGAGAGATTCCCATCCGGGACCTCCCGCCGAGCCCTGATGGGTGGATAATGAGATATTTCTTCATTTTCGGAGATGGCTGGGAGTTTGGTTCCCAATTTCTGGGGTCTGTTAGAGTTCTTACCGCCTGGGGACGCCGCATAAATCTAGGTAAGTTCTTGTCTTCGTGCTTGTTGATGATTGTTTTCGTGTACTAACGGCATTGCTTGTTCCTGTTGCAGGAGAGCTCCCACCCATTATTGCCTCGGAGTCGGCTCGGGTCGACCAAGCGCGGGCCCGTCTTCCTTTTTCTTACATTGAGCTGATGCACCCCGGGATTTTCTCGGCGTCAGGCGACCGTGCGTAATTGATGTCTTTTATTTTTCTGTTCCTTTGCTCGAAACCTTGCTAAGTCTTTGATTTGGTTTGTGCAGTCCCTTCTTACTTGGTGACTCAGCTCCATATGATCATGGAGCGTGTGGATGAAAGGAGACGGGATAGGACCCTAGGACCTCCGGCAAAGAGGACGAGGTTGGGAGAAAGCAGTTCTTCTGGAGAGGTTCCCGCTCCTGTCGCCGAGGCTCCTGTTCTTGCGGCCGAGGTTCCTACTTCTGTATTCGAAGCCCCGAGGTTGGGATCTGAGCTTGTCGATAGTGAGGCCACTGTGGGTACTGTCGTGGTCGACCCTACGGGAGGGCCGGTTCGGCGAGGTACTTCATTAATTGCTACAGCTGGTCCAAGCTCGGCTCGTGCCCCCCAGACCTCTACTGCTGATCCGGAGGCCTGTTTACTCCGGGACGTGAGCTTAAGCAATCGTGCCCTGATGGAGTTGATTCCCCGAGCTGACCTGCGCCGCTCTGTGGATCTTCCTTTTCAAGTTTGAAGCTGTGACGCGCTTCATGCCCTCCTTGAGGTACGTTTCGGTGTTTTCCCCTTTGTTTCTACCTTCTTGGTATTTTATAACGTCCTCTACGTTTTCAGTCGGCGACACATGTCTGCGCTCTTGGGAGGGAGATTTTTATGTTGAGGAGTGATGTTCAGAGGAGGGGTGCTGAGGTCCTTGAAGCTCGTCAGCGTGGCACCGAGCTCTTAAGCTGGGGCCTGGCTACTGAGAGAGAGTTGGAGCAGGCCCTTGAGCAGCGGGCTCAGACCTTCAGACAACTGATTGCCAGTACCTCAGCTGAGGTCTCTCTAAGGGACGAGCTGGCTCGTTTGAGAGAAGAGCGTGAGACCGAGAAGGAGGGCCTGCTAAACGCTGCTGTTACCCGCTCTCTGCTGGAGGATCGACTGAAAGAGTCCCAGGCTGCTATTTCTGAGCTGAATAAATCTTTAGCTGCTGAGCGTCGGTTGGCAGAAGATCAGCGGAAAGATATTGAGAAGGCTAGGCTGGAGGCAGCTAAGGCTTTCGTTGACGGGTTCTTTAACTTTGCTGACCAAGCGATGGAGAGGTTTCCCGACTTGGATCTCGATCAATTCCAGCCGAGGTTTGATGCTTCTCCAAGTGGTGGTGCTCCCGACGCTGCTCCTCCTGCTCCTCCTTCAGATTGGCCTTGAGTGCCTGGATTTTAATGGCTGACTTCTCTTTTCCCGCTGTTGTTGTTTTTTTTTTTTTTTTGCATATGTAGACGTGTTCTTGTAATGAAATTTTCCCTTTTGTAATGGAATTTCTCCTTCTTCTTTTTTTGTGGTGGTGTACTTGTTGGTTGCTTGTGCTATATTCCTTTGCCCCCTACTCCGAAGAGGCCTTGGTCTGTTTGGAGTCAGGGCTTCATTTATACTGTTTTTTCCGGCGATCTGTGCTTTGTGGTTCGAGCGTCTTTTGCTTGGGTTAAGCGCCACTTTTCCTTATCCTGTGTGACTGTTCACTTTTGCGAAGTACATGGAACGGTTAAGTGAACTTCCACCTACCTTGCGCCGTTATTATTAATGTTGTCATGATTGCGGAAGACCAAGAGTCGTTTCGTTGCTGCTGCATGCCTATTTATTTTCCGATGCTTGGGATTCCTTTCACTCTTGGTAGTTCCTTTGCACCTTATTCTCCAATCCTTCTGTCCTTGCAAATTCATGGCTTCTTCTTCTTCTCCACTCTTCAAACTGCGGGCTCGAGAGGCTCTGGATGGGTCTTGGTATTCCCTGTTTTTCCTCCCTTCTTTGCTTAGCGCTGCAAACATGGGGGAAATAGGCAAGCAATATGATTTCCCTGAAGACCTTACAATCAGGGCCCCCACACTGGATGAGCCCAGCAGTCTTTCTTCTCGTCAAGAAGTCTCGTTCTTTGAAGGCGCTTTTGAAATGGGCCTTCGTTTCCCGATACACCAGGACTTTGCCTGGGTCCTTTCCTATTATGGGTTATGCCCTTCTCGCCTTTCCCCTCAGGGTTGGGCCGCTTTGGTGAGCTTCTTCATTTTCTGGCGCCTTCAAGGTTTTGACAACTTCCCCACTGTGGGGCAATTTCTTTACTTCTTTGGGCTGTCATTCGATTTCCCCCCTATTTTCAGTACTTTCACCTGGAGATCATATCGTCAACCTCTCTTGATCCCTGGCCTCCCTAACTCCCCCGAAGGCTGGATTCAACGTTTCTTCTTTGTCTCTGGGGACTCGTGGGAGTCTTCGGTGAGATAGAACTATCGTGTCCGGGTTCCCCGCACTTGGAGGAGTTTTCGAGATCGGGGTACGTATATGTAAATTTTTCCTGTTTCTATTTGAACTATTTTTCCTTATGTTGAACTCACCCTGTCTGTGTCGTAGGCTGCCCTAGCCTTACCCCCCGCGAGGAGCTGGAGATTAGCCTTGTGGAGAAGGTGGCGCCGATCTATTTTTTCGACCTTCTTACCCCTCGGAACCTGGTTGACTTTAACATAGGGGGAAGTTTGAGCCGGGTTCTATATGCACCCTCCTCCTTCCCCGAGACTGACACTTCTGAGCTTGAGTCTGATGAGGCCACTTCTTGCTCCGAGCCTGACGATGCCCTTCCCAGCAGAAAGAGGCCAAGGAACGGCTCAGAATCCCAGTCGCTTCCTTCTCAAGATGCTGTGGTGGAGGCCCTTTTGAGGAGGATTACTGAAGTCGAGGCCGAAAGGGATGTATTGAGGGAGGAGAATTCTCGTCTTCAAGCTGTCATTATCCAAATGGAGAAGGGTGATCGTAAGCTAAAAGGGGGTGCTGTTGACTTTGGAGGAAGGGGAGACTCGTGATGTTTCTTCTATGTACTTGAGTGACTTTTCTTTGTCTTGGCGTATGTGCCCTGTGGAATGTGGACTTTTTATCCTTACTGCAATGAAATTCTTGGTCTTTTCTTTTGCCGAAAATGTAATTATCTTTTGCACATGGAACCCTGGTTGTGTTGAGCTGACAAGCTACCGAGCTTGCTGGCTTTCAGGCGAAAAAGTCTTTGCTAATGCCGAGCTTACGAGCTCTTGATCTTACGAGCTCTTAGACTGAAGAGTCTTTGCTGATTCTGAGCTTATGAGCTCTTAGGCTTACGAGCTCTTAGGCTGAAAAGCCTTTGCTGGTTCTGAGCTTACGAGCTCTTAGACTTAAAAGTCTTTGCTGATTCAGAGCTTACGAGCTCTTAGGCTGAAAAGCCTTTGCTGATTCCGAGCTTACGAGCTCTTAGACTGAAAAGTTTTTGCTGATGCTGAGCTTACTAGCTCTTGAGCTTACGAGCTCTTAGACTGAAAAGTCTACTGGTTATGAGCTTACGAGCTCTTAGACTGAAAAGTCTGCTGGTTCT
This sequence comes from Ilex aquifolium, assembly GCA_951799425.1. Classification (NCBI taxonomy): domain Eukaryota; kingdom Viridiplantae; phylum Streptophyta; class Magnoliopsida; order Aquifoliales; family Aquifoliaceae; genus Ilex; species Ilex aquifolium. Next base: position 11,662,145 of record OX637405.1, read on the forward strand.
GAGCTTACGAGCTCTTAGGCTGAAAAGCCCTTGCTGATTCCGAGCTTACGAGCTCTTAGACTGAAAAGCCTTTGCTGATTCCGAGCTTACGAGCTCTGAGACTGAAAAGTCTGCTGGTTCTGAGCTTACGAGCTCTTAAACTGAAAAGTCTGCTGGTTCTGAGCTTACGACCTCTTGAGCTTACGAGCTCTTAGGCTGAAAAGCCTTGCTGATTTGGTATAGAGCGAACTTTTTGGAAACTTTATGAATTTTGATTGATAAAATATGGTCTTTTTACAATAATCCTCCACTCTTCGTGGGAAACTCTATTGGTAGTAGCGCTTTAAGTGGTCTGCGTTCCATGAGTGCTGTAGGTCTCTGCCTTCCTCCGTTTGTAGCTCGTAATTTTCAGGTCGGACAATCCTTTTTACAACGTACGGTCCTTCCCAGTTTGCCATGGGCCGGGTCCTTCCTGGCTGGGAACAATTTTTTTAACACTAGATCGCCTGGTTTAAAACCCCTTCTTCTTACTCGCTTATTGTAGTATCTTGCTGTACTTCTTTGATAGGAGGAGATTCGTTGTAGCGCCTCGTCTCTCTTTTCGTCCAGGAGGTTGAGGTTTACTAGCAGGGACCTTTCGTTCTGTGTTGGATTGAAAAGTTCTGCTCTTGCGGAGGACACACCTATCTCAACGGGAGCCATGGCCTCCGTCCCGTACGCTAGGCTGAAAGGGGTTTCCTCTGTCGCAGTTCGAGTAGTCGTTCGGTACGCCCACAACACTGCGGGGAGGTAGTCTACCCATTGCGACTTAGATGCCTCCAGCCTGGTCTTCAACGCCAGTTTGATAGTTCGAATGGTCACCTCGGCCTGCCCGTTAGACTGCGGGTTGGCGGGTGCCGAGAAAAAGTTTTTGATTCCCAATTCGCTACAAAAACTCGTGAACATCGGATTGTCAAACTACTTCCCGTTGTCGGAGACCAATGCTCTAGGGACGCCGAAGCGGCAAATTATAGACTTCCAAACGAAATTCTTGACTTTTTGTGCTGTGATTTTCGCTAGAGGTTCGGCTTCAGCCCATTTGGTGAAGTAATCCATTGCGACTACGACGAATTTGCACTGTCCAACTCCTATTGGTAGGGGCCCTAAGATATCCAATCCCCATTGTTGAAAAGGCCAAGGGCTGACCACTGGGGTGAGGAGTTCAGACGGGCAGTGCGACAAGTTCCCGTGGACCTGACATGCTTGGCATCTCTTCACTATTTCTTTGGCGTCTTTGGACATGGTTGGCCAGAAGTAACCCTGCCATAAGGCCTTGCTAGCCAATGTATTTGCACCAATGTGGTTGTCGCACATGCCTTCGTGGATTTCTCTCAGGATGTAATCTGCTTCCGTTCCTGTCACACATTTCATTAAGGAAAAAGAAAAACCTCTTTTGTACAGGTTACCTTGGATCAGTGTGAACCTTGCTGCGCTGGCTTTTAGCTTGGAGGCGTCCTTTGCGTCGTCTGGGAGTACCCCGTCCTGTAAGAAGGATATGATGGGGTCCATCCATGAAGCGCCCTCTTCAACTGGCATAGCCTGAGCTTCTGCGGCTAGTTCATCGTTAGGCTGTATGCTGGGCCGTGCTAAGACTTCGACAGGCGTTTGCCCTGGCAAGTCCTGGTTGGCAGTAGTAGCCAACTTGGCAAGAGCATCGGCCCGATGATTGGCTTCTCGGGGGACTTGGACTAGCTCGGCCGATACGAACTTCCTCAGCAATCTTTGCACTTTTGTTAGGTATAGCGCCATCTTCTCGTCCCTGGCGGCATATTCTTCTTCGACTTGCCTAACCACCAGTTGCGAGTTGCTGTACACCACGATTTGTTGAGCTTCCATCGACAGGGCCAGGTTCAGACCGACTATAAGGGCTTCATATTCGGCTTCGTTGTTGGATGCTTGAAAATCAAATCTCAAGGCATACTCCAGGTCATACCCTTCTGGTGATGTTAGGATGAGCCCGGCTCCGCTGCCCTGGGCGTTGGACGCCCCATCTACGCATAATTTCCGGGTCGAAACGTCGGGGACGCAGTCCTGGCTTTCTTCGTTCTCCTCCGGTGGAGAAGTAAACTCGGCGAAAAAATCCGCCAGGATTTGTCCCTTGATGGCGGTCCTGGGTTTGAACTTGATATCAAACTCGCTAAGCTCCATCGCCCATTTTACCAACCTTCCCGAGGCTTCTGGTTTGTGCAGGACCTGCCTCATCGGCTGGTCTGTTGGAACTTCGATGGTGTGGGCCTGAAAGTACGGTCTCAACCTCCGAGCTGCGACTAGCAGGGCTAACACAAGTTTCTCCATCTTTGGGTATCTTTCTTCGGCGCCTCGAAGGGCTTTACTGCAAAAGTAGACTGGTAGTTGGACCCGGTCCTTGTCTCTGACTAGCGCTGCGCTGACAAAGAAGTCTGATACCACCAGGTAAAGGGTCTGCACTTCTCCCTCTTGAGGACTTACCAATACGGGAGTGGATACCAGGTAGACCTTCAGGGCTTGGAAAGCCTCTTCGTATTTTTCATCCCATTGAAAGGCTGCCTTAAGGACCTTGAAGAACGGCTGACATTTATCGCTAGAGCGCGATACAAATTGGTTGAGCGCCGCTATTCTCCCGGTCAGGCGTTGGATTTCTCTCGTGGTAGTGGGGGGCTTCATTTCGAGGACTGCCTTGACCTTTTTCGGGTTCGCCTCGATGCCTCGGCACTTAACTATGAAACCCAAGAATTTTCCGGCCCATACTCCGAAGGCGCATTTTGCTGGGTTCAGCTTCATTCGGTACTTCCTCATAATTTCAAAAGACTCCCTGAGGTGTTGAACATGGGCTTCGGCTTTGAGTGACTTCACGAGCATGTCGTCTATGTACACTTCCATGGTCGAGCCCAGCTTTTCCCGGAACATCCTGTTGACCAACCTCTGGTAGGTGGCCCCTGCGTTCTTCAGTCCGAATGACATAACCTGGTAGCAAAAGATCCCTTGTTCTGTGACGAATGAGGTATTCTCTTGCTTATTTGGGTCCATCTGGATCTGGTTATATCCTGAGAAAGCATCCATGAAACTTAGGAGCTCATGGCCGGCTGTTGCATCGACTATGAGGTCGATCCGAGGCAGCGGGAAACTATCCTTTGGGCATGCCCGATTGAGGTCGGTGAAGTCGATACAAAGTCGCCACTTGCCATTTACCTTCTTCATCAGGATGACGTTGGCTAACCAGGTCGGGTAATCGACCTCTCTGATGGCTTTGGTGCGTGACAGCTTGGCCACCTCCTCGTTTATAGCCTTCTGTCTATCCGGCGCGAAACTTCTCCTTTTTTGTCTCACTGGCTTGCAGTTAGGATCTACACTGAGGCGGTGCACGATCACGGCGGGGTCTATCCCTTCCATATCTTCCTATTTCCAAGCGAAAATGTCAGCGTTCTCCTTTAGGAAGGAGATGAGTTTCTTCTTGATGACAGGTAATAGCATGGAGCCCACAAAGACTATGTGTTTTGGGTCCTCATCTAGCTGCACCGGCTCCAGCTGTTCCGAGGGGGTAGGTCGGGCTTCCATCTCATCCCTCATATCCAAGTCCTCCAACTGGACCGACTCCACCTCTTTCTGCAGCATAGATGCCACGTAACACTCCCTGGCGAGGCGTTGGTCTCCCCTTACCACTTCGACCCCACTCTCAGTCGGGAATTTCATCACCAAATGATATGCCGAAGGTACTGCCTTAATGGAGTTAAGGGATGGCCTTCCCAACAGGACATTGTAGGCAGACGGGGCGTCTACCACCAAGAAGCGGGTGGTGGTGGTGACCTGGCAGGGCGGGTCTCCTAAGGCGAGGACGAGCTGGATGGAACCGACTGGCAAGACTCTTTCTCCCGAGAATCCCAGGAGATGGGTTCTCACGGGTTCTAGTCTCGACCTTTCTATTCCGAGCTGCTCGAAGGCCGCTAAGAAAATGATGTCTACCGAGCTACCATTATCGATGAGCACCCGATGTATGGTCTTGTTTGCTATGATCGCTTTTATGACCAAAGGGTCGTCATGGGGGTGCTGACATCCTTCTAGGTCTGCATCTGAAAAGGTGATCTCCACGTCTCGGCAGGGCATCTTGTTGACAGCCTGAACCGCGATGAAGTCCTTTGAGCGGGCTCTTCTGGCATGAGCTCTCCAAGTTGAGCTAGATTCGCCACCTCCAGCGAAACCCCCAGAGATGACTCGGATCTCTCCGATAGCTTGCTGGTGTTGCGGTGGTTCGGCGGCAGCTCGGGCTTCCCGCCCTTGATTGTTCTGTGCTCTCTGTTCCCCCGCCACGTAATGGCGCAGATGGCCCCTCTAAATCAGGTACTTGATCTCCTTTTTCAACTGAATGCAGTCGTTTGTTTCGTGGCCCGTGTCTTTGTGGTAATCGCAGTATTTGGTGGCATCCCGCCTGTTGGGGTAGGACTTTATCCGAGGAGGCCACCAGACGAATCTCTCGTTCTGTACTTCGTGAAGGACCTGGGCTATCGAGGTGACGAGGGGTGGGAGCCGTGCTGGGACGTACCGCGGTTGCAATTCCTGGGGAGGAGGTCCCAGGCGATCTTGGACGTTCCCTCTCCTTTAGGAGAAGGCTCTATCCCTCTCCTCGGGGAGCGGTATCTCTTCGGAGATCGATCACATCTCTTCTCCTTCCTAGGACTCTGATCTCTTTTCTTCTTGTCTCCGTCCACGGTCACCGTGCTCCCCTTTAGGCGGAGGGCCTCTTCGCCATTTATATACTTCTCGACTTTCACCAATACCTCGGCCATGGTGGCTTGAGGATTCTTTGCGATCGAGAATAGGAGATCCTTGGATTGAACCCCGAGCCTAGACATGAAGGAGGTCAGCGCGAACCTATCGTCCACGTTTTTCACCTTCAAACATTCTTGGTTGAAGCGTTGCACGTAGCTTCAGAGGGACTCGTTGGGTCCCTGCTTGACGCTCAGTAGGTGATAGGACGGCTTTCTGTAAGTCCTCGCTCCGATGAAATGCGATACGAACTGTATGGATAGTTCTCTGAAGGATGAGATCGATGCTGGTCGTATCCAGTTAAACTAGGCTATGGTCGACCCTTTGAGGGTGATGGCGAAAGCCCGACAGCGAATAGGGTCCGGGTATCCTTGGAGCTCCATCTGATTTTTATATAAGTTTAGATGGTCAACTGGGTCTTTGGTCCCATCAAATGCCTCTATCGAAGGGGTCCGGAATTTCTGGGGAAGAGGGAAATGGAGGACCTCTGGAGTAAATGGTGACTCCGTTTGCTGAACCAAGGCATCCATGGTGTCGGGGGTTCGCCCCTTAACCACTTCTTTCATATTACCTAGCTCTCGTTGGAGCTCATGGATCTCTTGCTCCCAGGTATGGTTATTGACATCCTGGTGATAGGGCTTATCTTCTCGGTAGGTGGCCCTAGCCCTACTGTGGGCTTCATCATCGTCATTTTCTTCGGGACGCCTCTTTCGGTGGTTTTCGCCAGAATGGCTGCGCTCATGGAGCTCGGTAACTCCGTTATGCGGGGCTTGGCACTCTTGGAGTGGGGGAGCGACGTCATGCTCTTCTTGGAGGGGAGGAAGCTCTTGTCGAGCTGGGGGGAACCGAGGGAGCTGATGAGTCTGTATCCAATCCATCAGTTCCTGGTTCTGTTTCATTAGCTGTATCGTAGTTCTATGGTAAGTTTCCAGTTCATTGAGTGGAGGGAGGCTCGCCGCTGAGGGATGACCCTCGACGTCCTCCATGTGCGTTGGAAAGTTCTCTAGTAGGTTTTGGTGGCCTTGGGGATTGGCATGAGCTTTACTCATGTTCCGAGTAGAGACCATCAAATAGATAAGATTCACAAGAGAACGATGAAAAACCGTTCCCACAGACGGCGCCAATTGATGATGTCTCAGAATTAATCTCCCAGGCCCAGCCTGATATGGTTCTGTTGGGTTTTACGGAGTAGGCTTAAGGAAACTAAAGTTATGCAATGACAGACAAACAATGTAAGTGGTTCACCCCAGCCGATGGACTTAGGTTACATCCACTGTAATGGAGGCTCTTGCTCCTTGATGAAAATGTATTGATCTCAACTGGTTACAAGAAAATTATAGGAGCAGGGCCGTTATGGATCCTTTCTTATCTGGATATTCTGGGATTAAGGGCAAAAATACCAGAAAGATGGCTAGGAAGAAGGCTCAGGAGTCGATCCCATCTTCTTGCTTCTACTGTTCTATTTATATGGTGTCACTCCTTAGGGTTTGTTGCTCTTCTTCTTCCTTTTCCTGATCTTGTGGGGACCTTTCGTCCCTTCCCTGCAAGCTTCTCTGTCCGCCGGCGGTATTGTGCCCACGACCACCTGTGTTCGTTCGGCACCACTTCTCTCTGCATTTTGTAGGGTGTCACTCTGAGGAATCAGAGCTGGTTCCCTTTATCCTTGGAGCATGTGGCGCAATAGGGCTTACCTTAGGTTATGGGCTGAGAATCGGATCAAGGCTGGGCTGTTGGCTCTTCGGTCTCTTAAGCCCCTTGCTCTCGATGTGGGCCGGTTGGGACCATTTCCTTTGGGCTTCGAAGTCTACATTCAGGATTTTCAGGGCGTTTTGGGCTCTGCTATCATGGCGGCCCAGGCCCAAAAACCTATCATCATCAAGTTGTGAGTCAAATTCCATTGTTTAGGCCCTCAAAACCCTATTTTTGTTGTTTTAAGAAAGAATTTGAAAATTAATAATAAATCATAGGAGATTCCGAATTCAGTGCCATCAATTGAGTTGAACTCTAGACGACACGTGATTTTATGTTAATTAATTAGATTACAATTTTTACTTTTTGATAATTTTTGTATAATTAGAGACTTTATCTTTATTATGGGGACGATTAGGGTTTTGGCCGTTCCAATATATATTCTCTTATATAATATAGATTACTCAGTGAATAATATACATTTTAAAGAGATATTCTCTTATTTTTTTTACAATAAATTCAAAATGTGTATATTCTTTACACTTATAATCATAATGTTTTTCCTATTTCTTTGTTCCACTGCGTCATCTAGGGATAATATGAGCATATTCAAAAAAGCTGCAAAGAACTTAATCAGAGGAGTCTTAGCGGCATCGGAGCTTTGTGGGAGAGATTCGTCTTCACCAAGTGGATACAAATTAAAGAAGTTTGTCGCAGAGGTGAGCCAGATCTCCATAAAACTGAGGAGGTGGCCAGTGGTTGCGTGGATGAAAGGCAGATTTGCCATGTGGGCACCTAAATAGATGAAAGTGGTGACGTCGAGAGATTCATTGGATGGTAAAGCGATTGGAAGATCTGTGTGTGGAAGAGTTGGCGGTGCGGTGCTGATATCAAATTTAAATTTAAATTTCAAATTTTATAAAAAAAATAAATTATTGATATATCTTTATTTAGCATGAATGAAAGAATAACTGTTTCCCGATTAGGAAACTGATTTAAATGTTGAAGACTGCTTTCAACAATATAGAAATGACATTTTGGAATTATTAAAATTTTTTGGGCTTCACTACTTATTAAAAAGTTAATTTTCATCAAGTAGAATTGTGCCACGCATGAAGTTTTTTCTTATTTTATATTACTTTATTATTTTTATAATCAATAACTATAAGTCAATGGTAGAATGGTCAATATCAGCGTGATATCTAATTTTCTTGTTGGGTATTTTTGATTAATCCCAATTCCTATATTATTGGGATTTTCAAATTTTATTATCTTAATTTTCATGCACATTTTTTTTTTTATGTAATGATAAGTTAAATAATTCTAAAAGTTTAACTAGTAGCTCGATCACCCAATAAACATATCACGAAACAAAAGTCAAGAATTCGAATATCCCCCAGGTGTACATCCCTCGGGGCCACCGCCCTCTGACTTACCCTCCCTTCCCTTGTGTGGATTGACAGCTCTGTTAAGGGTCCAATATTATTCTAGTGAGAACTAGTAGTAGGACGGCTGAATTATTAAAAGAAAAGAAAAGAAAAGTTAGATAAATAAATAAGGGCAAATCCCATTTTGTCCTATAAAAGATACAAAAAAATCTAAGTTTATCCTTCAAATGATTAATTTTTCTACATTGCCCCCTCAAAGAAATAATAACATTGTAATGTGGTCTATCGTCTTATTTTCGTTTGGTCATCCGTCTATTTTGTAATTCTTAATTCGTTGATTTGACACAAAATAGACGGAACAGAAATAATATGGTAGACCATATTATAACATTTTTTTTCCTTTGAGGGAGCAATATGAAAAAATTAATTATTCGAAGGGTAAACTGAGAATTTTCGTATCTTTCTAGGGCAAAATGAAATTTTCACTAAATAAATTGGAATTGCGGTGTTTGGAATACAGTTCTAAAGTAATGACAAAATCATAATAAAAAAACTGCATAATTCAATGCTCATGTATGCTCTTGCGTCACCACTTGCTATACAACAAAATCAGAGACACATCCATCCTCTCTATAAATCCAAAACCCATTTTGATTCATCATCATTAAACCAATAAACCTAATCTGCAATGGCTTCACAACCCCACAACCTTCACTTTGTTATGATACCTTTAATGTCCCCAGGCCATATCATCCCCATGATGGACATGGCCAAATTGTTGGCACAACTTGGTGTGACAGTCACCATTGTCACCACCCCCCTCAACGCCACCCGATTCAGTGCAGTCATTAGTCGTGCCATCGATTCCGGCCTCCCCATCCGTATTCTCCGGCTCCGGTTTCCTTCGGTCGAGGCTGGCTTGCCGGAGGGTTGCGAAAGCTTTGACAAAATCCCCTCTCTTGATTTCCTCAAGAACTTTCTTACTGCCACTGAAATGCTGCAACAACCACTGGAACAGCTTTTTGAAGAGCTCAATCCTACTCCAAGCTGCATAATATCTGATAAGGCCCTGGCATGGACAGCCGAAACTGCTCTAAAGTTTCGGATTCCGAGGATTATCTTCGATGGAATGAGTTGTTTCACACAGTTGTGCACAAACAATTTGTACATTTCCAAGGCTTATGAGAGTGTTCCTGAGTCAGAATCCTTTGTTGTGCCCGGCTTGCCCGATCGAATTGAACTGACAAGAGCCCAATTGCCTGGAGCATTCAATCCTAGCTCAAATATGGATATGAAAGATATTCGGGAACGAGTTAGAGCAGCTGAAATTGATGCATATGGGGTGGTAATAAACAGTTTCGAGGAACTAGAACCCAGATATGTGGATGAATATCGAAAAATTCGAGACAATAAAGTATGGTGCATTGGACCACTGTCACTATGCAATAAGGACTACTTGGATCAAGTTGAGAGAGGAAACAAGTCCTCCATTGATGAGCTCCAGTACTTGAAGTGGCTCGATTCTCGCCAGCCGGGGTCTGTAGTCTACGCCTGTCTCGGAAGCCTGGTTCGGGTTACTCCTCCACAGCTAATTGAGCTTGCATTAGGCTTAGAAGCATCAAATCATCCATTTATTTTGGTCATAAGAGCAGGGGATAAAGCAGAGGAGGTAGAGAAATGGATATTAGAAGAGGGGCTTGAGGAGAGAATAAAAGGGAGAGGTCTTTTGATTCGAGGTTGGGCTCCTCAAGTACTAATTTTGTCACATACCGCGATTGGAGGGTTCTTAACTCACTGTGGTTGGAATTCAACTCTAGAAGGTGTTTCGGCAGGGGTGCCGATGATAACGTGGCCGTTTTTCTCCGAACAATTTTTCAATGAGAAGTTGGTAGTGCAAGTGTTGGAGACTGGTGTGAGTGTTGGAGCTGAGGCTGTTGTCCACTTTGGTGAGGAAGAAAAATTTGGGGTGAAGGTGAAAAAGGAGGAAATTAAAGGGGCTGTGGAGAGGGTAATGAATGAGGGAAAAGAAGGAGAAGAAAGAAGAGAAAGAGCAAGAAAGATTGGGGAGATGGCAAAGAGGGCAGTGGAAGAAGGAGGATCTTCTCACCTGAACTTGAAAATGCTTATCCAAGATATCTTGCAACAAGCAAATTTTCAGTCGCATTCGGAAAATTGAAAAAGTTACGACTCAACGATCAAAATTAGAGTTGGTCGATTGTAGTCGCAACCCCATAAAATCGTCATGTGACCCGATTAAATCATAACTTTCGGTAGCGTAATTTTTTGAATATATAACACTTTAAGTTTTCTCTCAACCTTCATACATTCCTGTGGGGAATAAAGTTGGCTATTCAGTAAAGAAATAGTTTTATCTACTATATACATGAAATAATCAATCCTATTAGATTTTTCAGCAGATTGTGTTACCACATTATCAACATTTTCATTAAATTATTTTTTTCTATGAATTATACGTTTTTCATGAAATATAGATTATATGTTTATTTCACATCGAAAACCCTGGAGATGATACATCTGTCATTGGTTTTCTTCTAATAAAATGGTGCGTCAGTTGACTGATCATCCACCGATCTGTTTTTGCTCAATTATATGTTATTAAACCGATTAATAAGACCCAAAAAAAAAAAAAACGAAAAAAATGAAATTTTGAAATGACACATAATGCAAGAAGAATAAGTGCTAGCTCTAAACGTTAGTTAGAGTTTTTTGCTTTTGTAACTGATGTATAAAATATGTAATGACCTACACTTAGAGCATCTTCAATCACACTCAGTAAAATAGCTACTCAAAATATATTTAAATATTGAATTATCTACTTTAGCTAGCTATTTTTTAAAATTCATTCTAACCACGCTCTTTATTTTAACTAACTATTTCAACTAAGTTTAACTAACTTTCAATAATATAATTCAAAAATGCCACGTGACGTAACACGTAAGCGCCATAATGATGACGAAACATGATGACGTGTTGTGCCATGACCAAAAAAACAGAACCAAATTTGAAACAATATATATAAACAACGATTGTATATATTAAAAGCAGACAAATACCAAACAAAACTCGACCATCTATTAGAATCAATCCCACCCAGGCCTATACAAACAACACAGACCAACACAGCACTTAAATAGCAACGAAAATGAAAAAAACGTTTATCCTTTGGGTAGATACATAACATTAGCAAACCACCAATAAACAATAGAAGAACATTCTCAAATCCACATGACATTAGGGAAAGAGAAAAAGGGCAATTAATAACTAATTGAACAAGTATCAACCTAAAAAAACAAAAACAACAGAAAAATTCGAAGTTATTGAAGAAACAAAAAAAAAAAAAAAAGAAAGGTACCCAATTCAGGAAAAGCTAAAAACTAATTCCTGAAGTAGAGGTAATGGATGAATGGAGCAAGGAGACACAAGGAAGACCTTTCTCTCTAAAACCTTGTTCTGTTTATCTCCGCCTTGTTCTATTTATCATGGCTCACCCTCACCATTTCTCTCTAAAACCTTTCTCTCTCTTCCCATCTGCATTCTGTGTCATTTTCTTTTCATATGTAAAAAAAACTAACACAGGCTTCTACATGGTTGAGCTTCATATCTCATTGAGGCAATTCATCAAACATATTGTGAACAATTAAAAGAAACTCATCTCAAAAAATTTCAAAAAATCAGGCTGAGCGAAGACGGATTCATAGAAACCAAGGGAAAACATATATTGGAGGAAGGAAGACATACCTGAAGGAGGAAGGAAGACCGTTTCACAGTGCAGAAATGGAGAAATGGAGGAAGGAAGACAGGCTGAGCGATTGAAGGGAGAGAGACTGGCGAGCAACTGGCCTCTCTAGATCTGGCGAGCAATATGGCTTCCTATATTTTGGCGAGGTGGATAGCTAGGGCGTTGAACACCAGATTTGAAATCCTGCTCGCCAAAATAGCTAAAAGATTGGCACTGGTGAGGGCGTTGGAGATGCTCTTACAATCAGTATACATTATATGGTGTATATTCAATGTATACAAACAATGGTACTAACATTTATTCCTAGAATAGATTGTCGCATTAAATATGTAGGACAAGCATGACATAGTTGTAGTGTTGGAAGGTAAAAGTGAAAAAAAAAAAAAATTTGTATGTATACTGATATTTTAAAATAGTGTGTACTGATATAACTACAACTATGTGACCAAAAAATGTGATAGGAAATAGTTTCAAATGTCCAAACATCTAAGCTACATTTTTAGGTAACCGTTGACAAATAATAGTTCTAATATAAGAAAACACAAAAATTTAGGAGTTTTAGAGAAAAATAATCATACTTTGAAAATAATTTCAAATTAAGGAATTTAAAATTAAATAAATTTTGAATTTAGTTACTGATTCTATATATATATATATATATATATATATATATATATATAGAGAGAGAGAGAGAGAGAGAGAGAGAGAGATAATATAAGAAAATTCTAAAATTTAAGAGTCTTAGTTTTTAAATTAATCGATTTCTTTATCTTGTTTTTCAATAGTAATGTGATGATGTTAGGGGGTACTTCGGTCTTTTTCTCTCTAAAGTGTTCGTTTTGCCAAAAACTTTTTGAATTTGTTCTTAGAGTCAAATAAGCTATGAAAAGTGCACCGATTTTCAAAAAAACCAATTTTTTTTTTTAGAGTATGTGTTGGACCAGTTGAGCGTCACATCAGTGCCTGAGTGCGATGATAAATGGGTAAGGGTCTCCATGCCATGGACGAATGTGGAGAGTAAAGAAGTTAGTCCACGATGATAAACTTAGATTAGCAACATGAAACATAGGTACACTCACTGGCAAAATAATAGAATTAGTAGACACTATAAGTAGGAGAAAAATTAGTATAGCATGCTTACAAGAAACTAAGTGGGCAGGTGAGAAGGCAAAGGAGATAAAAAAAAAAAATTAAGATTTACTATACAAGAAAGGATAGACGAATAAATGGCGAAGGAATAGTAATAGATAAATGTCTTAGAGATAGCGTAGTAACAATTATAAGGAAATGAGATATGATTATATCTATCAAACTTGTAGTCAAAGAGAATATAATTAATTTGATTAGTGCTTAGGCATCCCAAGTAGGGTTAGATGCACATATTAAAAAGCAATTTTTGGAGCAAATGGATGAATTCGTTCAACATATACCTATAGGAGAGAAGATAATCATATGTGGAGATTTCAATGGAAATATAGGAAAAGATAGGACACAATATGAGAGAGTCCATGGTGGTTATGGATATGGTGATCGAAATGAAGTCAGAGAGATTATTTTAGAGTTTGTAATGTCATATGATCTTGTAGTGGTAAACACTTTATTTAGAAAACGAGAAGAACATCTAATAACTTTTAAAATTTGACCAAACAAAAACCAAGTAGACTATTTCTTAAGTAGAAGAACGGACCGATTAACATGTAAAAATTGTAATGTTATTTTGAGAGAGATCTTAACATCTCAACATATTCTAACAATCTTAGATTTATATATTAAAAGACAACATAGCGTAAAGAAAAACATTAGAAAAATAAGAACGAGATGGTCGAATCTAAAAAATGAGAAACTAGCAGATTTAGGAGTAGAATGCTTAAGAAGGAGAAAATATTCATTACAACGGTGATACTACGTGGTAAGGTGATGTGATATCAGCAACCAATAATACTAAAACAAATAACCAGATGGACCCCACAAAATTCATAACTACCCTGCCATATAAACAAATAACTCCCCACCCTTCTGCCATATAAGCCCAAGTGGGGTTCATCGTTCCTATTTGGGGTTTTATTATTGGTTGGTGATAACATCTCACCAATGGTGACATGGTATCACTGTTGTATTCAATATTTACTCCTGAAGGAGGTCGTATGGAACCTAGAGGATGAGACTAACATTCTGTGGAGTAGGATGATGGAAGATATTAGGAAAATTATGGAAGATATTAATAAAATTATGAAAAAGGTTCTTGGGGAGACAAATGGTGGAGGGCTTGTGGGAAAAAAAACTTGGTGGTGGAATGACTACGCACAAGAGGTAGTTAAAGTAAAGAAAGAATCTTTTAAGAGATGACATAATGATAGAAATAACGAGAACTTCCGAAGATATAAATTAGCTAACATAGATGTTAAAAAGATAGTTAGAGACGCTAAGATGAATTGTACAAAAAACTAGATAGTGAAGAAAGAGAAAAAGACATTTACTAACAAACTAAAAATAGAGAAAGAAAACAAGAGACTTGATAAGTTATGTGCATCAAGGGCAAGGATTCAAATGTTTTAGTTAAGGATGAGGAAATAAATAATCGGTGGAAAGATTATTTTGAGAAACTATCAATGAAAATCACTTAGAAAACTTAAAAGAGATGAAAAATGGTAGGATTCATGAAACTAAAGCACACATGTTCTTTCGTAGAATAAAAAATTCGGAGGTAGAGTTTGCATTGAAGAAAATGGAATTAGACAAAATTTTGGAACCGGATGAAATTCCAATTGAGGTTTGGAAGTGCTTAGGGAATGATGAGGTGTAATGGCTAACGAAATTATTTAATATAATTATTATTATTAAGAAAATGTCCGATGAATGGAGAAAGTATTTTATTACCTATTTATAAAAAAATATTTATTCAAAATTGTAATAATTATAGTGGGATAAAATTGATGAGTTATACATTGAAACTACAACAGGGGGTCATTGAACGTCATCGAAAAGTTGAGACTACAGTATCGGAAAATCAGTTTGGATTTATGTCTAGTAGATCAACTATGAAGGCTACATATTTATTCAGAACACTCATAAAAAATTATAGAGAGAAGAATAAAAATCTCCATGTAGTATTTATAGATCTTAAAAAGGTGTATGATAAAGTGTCTAGAAATATAATATGAAGGGTGCTTGAGAGAAAATGAGTGACGAATAGGTATATTGAGGTGACAAATGACATGTATGACAAGACTATGATTACAATTATGTCTTCCTTTGGAGAAAATAAAGAATTCTCAATTACGGTGGACTTACACCAATGATCAGCCCTAAGTCCATACTTATTCGCTCTAATTATGGATGAACTCACTAGGAACATTTAAAATGATGTCACATGTATGCTATTTGCAAATAATATTGTCTTAGTAGATGAAACTCGAAGGGGGATTAACAATAAGCAAAAAATTTAGAGAGAGACATTAGAGTCAAAAGGGTTTAAAATAAGTAGGAGTAAGACTAAATACATAAAAGGTAATTTTAGTAATAAAAGAAGTAGAAATAGTGAAAAAGTTAAGATTGAAAATCAAGAAATACCAACAAGTAAACGATTTAGATATCTATGATTGATCATTAAAAATGATGGAAAGATTGGAGACGATATAACTCATAGAATCAATGTCGGTTGGCTTAAGTGGAGGAAAGTCTCTGGCATATTATGTAATAGAAGAATATCAATAAAATTGAAAGTGAAGTTTTACTGAACAGTTATAAGGACAACAATGTTGTATGAGACGGAATATTGGACAACTAGGAAACAACATAGTGACAAAATGAGTGTAGCGGAAAAAAATATATTAAGATGAATGTGTGAAAAAAACTAAAAAAAGATAAAATAAAAAATGATTGTATTAGAGAAATAGTACGAGTAGGTCCAATAGAGGACAAATTGAGAAAGAATAAATTAAGATGGTTTGATCATTTTCAACAGAGACCGATAAAAACACCGGTTAGAAAAAGTAATAGAATTTCTGTTAATGGTACTAGAAGTAGGAGTAGACCTAAATTAACATTGAACGAAATAACAAGAAAAATATATGAAAATATCTAACTTAAATAAACATACAGCGCATGATCGAAATGAATGACGAAAACGAACTCATATTCCTAACCCCAAATGATTGGGACCAAGGGTGGAGTTAGAAAATTATGTCTGAGTTGGCACAAACATTTTACCAAGCTTTAAATTTTTGTTTCCTTCCAATCGATAGAAATAAGATAATAATTTATATTTAATTTAAATCCTATTTAATAATCCTATTTATCTTTTTGTATCTTTCTCTCTCTCTTGGTTGTTGGTTTTCATGTTATATTAACATAAGACAACATGTTCATATCATATTTTTTTACTCTAAATAATAATTTTAATTTGTTACTTTGATTTAATATATACATACAAAATATTTTTTATTGCACAGTGACCCTAGTTTAATAAATAGACAGGTATGTTATATATCTAAAATGTGTCTAAAAATTCATAATCATTTGATATAAATGTACATTAATTGATGTGACAAAAAATAGGATGAGCATAACTTAAAATATTGAGAAAATATTTAAAATACGCATAGATAATTTTAAGAAATTTTTTTAGAGTGGGTATGTTTTCCCTGTGCATATACTTTGATTGGAACACAAGGGTTAGTTTGGTTTGATTTGGTTTAGTTTTATGAGAAATTTGGAGGCCGGTCTCCCTAGATGGACTTGTTTGGAGATAAGTCCTGCAAAAAAACTTATTTGTTTATAAGTCTATTTTTTGTCAAGTTTACTATTGTACCCTTATTTTTTTCCCAAACATCAAACGACGTCTGAAAAGCCGTTTCTAAAGGAGACGGTGAAACCCTCAATTGTCGGCACTCGAACACTGAAACTTCCCCCCTTCATTCTATCCTACAATTCCGGCCAAAGATCCTCAAATCTCTTTTGTGTTCCTTTCTCCGAAAATCCCTAACTGTCAATACCCAAACCGCCTATATTCAAAATTCAAAGAGATTACAGACCATAAGAGCAAAAACGACTTTACTCTTCAAGTTCCATTGGCGAAGTTACATAAGGGAGATTTTTCGGCATTCAAAACACCTTCACCAACATTGGGATTCTTAAAAATCTGAAAGGTATGTGATTTTACATGTTATTTGATGTATATTTTAGGGTTTGACATCAACATTTACAATGTATATGGTTCAACCTGTCAAACAAATTTTTTTAATTTTTTTTCTACAATAAAATTGTGATTCCTTGTGACTAATAAATTGTGATTCCTTGATAAGTATTTTGATTTTGTTTTTATTTTTGGATTTGTAGAAAATTCGAAATTTTTATTCAACTCATGAAAAATGATGTTACCGCATAACAGATATCAAAATATCACAAGTTCATTCCAAAAAAATGCAAGTTACTTTTGAACACTGTTAGGTATAACACAATTTCATTCTATAAAATTGTAAAATGGGGACTCAATGAATTTCCAATGGAATCAATTGTATATTGAGAAATGATGTTACTGAATTGTGTTTGTTTGATGTTACTAAGAAGATGTTTATGTGATTCTGTAAATAAATACCTGTTATTATGATCATGTTACTATCATAATGTTATTGTATGTTGTTCAGCTATTGATAATTCAAATGTCATGTTATAGGTTGATGACAAAAATAGGTAAATCTACTGCTCCAAAAACAGCTTTATTTCACCAATTCCGGTCTAACTTGCATTCATTGGTGAAGGTTATTACTGACCTAAACATCACAGATGTTCACAAAGAACAACTAAAGAGAATACCATTTTGGCATTTGTATCACACAATATCAACATCTGAAGTGGATAAAGAATGGTTCAAAAAGAATGACAAGAGTATTGTGGACATAATTACCACGTTTGATGTTGAATCATCAAGATTCCGTATTGGTGGAAAAGGTTTAAAGATAAGGAAGACTGATGTAACCCTCATTTTTGGTTTTGAAGATGGTGTGGATCCAATTCTTTCCCCCCAAAGTGCAAAAAAAAATTCACCATATGTGAGGAGGAGATTCAATAACACCAATAGGTTGAATGCACCAAACTTAAAAAACAGGCTGGAGGATGCAGCAATTGGTGTTGGTAAGGATGATTGTGAAGATTTTGCTAAGTTGTTCTCTTTATATGTCTTAGTGACACTGCTAATTACAAATATGAGGCAAACGATTGGATGGGCGTATGTGTCGTACATATAAAATTTGGATGAAATAAAAAAATATGACTGGTCTCAAGCTACAATTGATGCAATGATGAGTTCCATACGGTTGAAGATTGACACACTGAGTGCTGTAACCCGTTGTGTACTACTGTTACCTGTGAGTTTTTGATTGGTAATTTATTTGAAATTTTTTTATTTTGTTTATTAAACATTATCTGTTCTATCTAATGTAACTACTAGTATTTGCCCGTGCCTGAAGGCACGGTGTAACGAAAAACTAAATTAAAATTCGAAGAATACTACATTGCCTAAAGACACTTTTAGGTGAAGCTCAAATCAAATCCTTGGCTACTTTTAAAACACACACAAAGAATGCACAATTGGTTAGTTTCTTGACCATTCTTGATTTTAAATCTATTGAAAGTTTGATACTTAGATTAACATTTAATTCATGTATTGATGATAATTTTGAGATTATTCTTTGATTATTATTGTTTATTGAGTTATTTCTTGGAGAACAATGGACATTTGAAGTCCCTCCCATAAATTTGTGTTATATCTATTAAAGGAGTCGATCCAAACCCAAGCATTAAACAAATCATTTTGGTAGGCAGAATTGTTGAATATTGAAGGTGGAAGCTGCCTCAAGGTACGATGTAACAAAAGAAGTCGATAATTTGAAGGGAAAAAAATAGCATTACCAAGAGTAAAGTGACACCCATAATTCATTTAGGAGGCCAAATAAATTTCTTGGTGCAAAAAAAAAAAAAATAGCAAATCTCCTCTAAAACTTGTGAAAATGTCAACCAGGTGTGGCTTAAAGACAATTGGAGGCCTAAAGCGAAAATACTAAATGAGGTTTTTTTTTTTTTTTACTTTTAATATTAATTTTTTAAAAACATTAATTTATTTTTAATTTATTATATGAGAGAGAGACCTAAGAAGGACGTGCTAGTGTTACTGAAAAAAATATTTTAACTTTTGTTGTTATTTTTTATCAGAAAGAGAGTTTAATGTTAACTTTTTTTTTAATGTTTTGTACTAATTTTTACACAGAGAGATAAGGGATAAATATGAGTTGACTTTTGAGTACTTTTTATTTTTTTAACTTATAATTTTTAGATTTCTAATGTTATGAATTGAATCATGAACCCAAATTATTACAATAAAAATGTTGATTGTACTTAATATTTTGGGGCCTTTTTTTAGGGTTTAAAATTTAAAGGATTTCATTTTTTTATGGGTTAATAATGTACCTAAAAATTTGGGGCCTAAAGCCCACGCTTTTTTTTTAATGATGTTGAGCCGGCCTTGATGTCAACTTGTATACACAATTTACATCCTTTCTAATTGAAGCCTGAAAGTTTCTAAAAAAAGCAAATCCTAGTACATTAAAAAAAAAATCAAAGAGAAGCCAAAATATTATAACTAATAGTTCAGTTATGTTGCCAAGGAACGCAAGGAACAAAGCAATATCATTGACCTAACACAATTCACTTTTCATTATATGTATCATCATAAACATGAAAACTTCTAGGTCCCATCAATTAATCAACTGAATATGGATTGATTATGCTATAGTGTGATGAAATATGCCCTCTGGGGATAAGTGGACCTAGAGCATAAAAGAAGTTGGCAGTTCATCACTTCTAAATTCTAATACATTCACAGTTTAATTCTATACTTGAACTAAAGAGAAATTACACCTTCTCTTAAATTTCCAACAAATCAATTTGCCTCCTAAGGTACATTCACTTCAACTTATTCATTAGGAAATGGTCATTACAATCACACTTAGACAGTTATATAATACCAAGAATTTCTGACTAAAAAATAAGCCTCACATAGACAAAGCAAAACTAAGAAACCAAAGATAATCCAATCCAAAACCCAAATAAATTAGACACTTTGAAACAATTAAATGGTCATCCATGCATTTCTTCCAATTAGAGCAGAATAGAGATAAAAAATATGACCTGATATTAAAGTAGGAAGCATTTTCTGTTTACTGTATCATATATTTAGGACACTTGGAATAGAGTTCATATCTAGTTTAACAGTCAAACATGGGTATAATGGAAATAATTGAACTTGGATATTTATTCCTCACTTTTGATCTTAGCCCACATTATTTCTGAGCAAAGAAAATAACAAAGAACAATGGAGAGAAGACACCAAACCTTGTTCAAACAATCACACAATTTTCTCTTTTCTTCTCATTACATGAAACAAACACCGGTATATACAGTATTATCTCATCCTCCCTCAATAGCCTAAAAATTGAAACCATTAGACTGAGTTACACAGACACATATTAGATGCAATCAATCAGATTTGCAAGTCCATTCACCTGCACAAAGCAATCAGCTTTTATTGAAGCCTTTATCTTTTCTCCTACTTGCCCTAGGTATTTCATTCCCCGACCGTAGATCTCTCAAGCCCTTATCACCTGATCGCAATGTTTGCAACGTCAAGAGCGAATCCAACATTCATATTAAAGACTATAACTAAGCTTTCATGGAAAAAGTGTCATCTCATATTTTTTACCTCATACACTCATATTGTCACCCCACATAACTCACAAAAGCTTCATTCATCTATTGCCTAACATAAACACAAAAAAACCAATGCTAATCAAAGTGCAGCAGTAAAGAAGAAAGCTCTTAATGAATAAAGAATTTCTACTCATAGAGCCAAGGAAATGCAATGTTCTACTCAATTGGACTGAAACACAACATTTCAATAAAGGTGTGACATTCTTTATTTCTTTCTGCATACATGAAAGAGTAATACATTTTCAGAATATTGTGCTTCTCTTCTTCTTAGTTTTCTCATAAAGCATATAGGGATAACTGTAACCAACCTAACATAGGGTTGCCTACTTATACTCAATCTAATAGATATCAGAAAATCCTTTTAAAACCTAAATACTAAATTAAAGCATGATCAATAAATCTTACCTTGTCTACCCCACCGCTACAACTGCCACCACTATTTCTTTGTTTAACATCAACTGATATCCTTAAAGATCCTCAAGGCAGGTGAAAATAAAAAGTCAAACATAAGAATACAGAGTCTGAAAAAAATTAATTCAAGAACCAATTTTATAGGTCACTGAGAGGACCCTTTTATTATACCAGTTGAGAAAAAAATTATTCCATAATGAAAAGAATACAGTAATCTCCAATATCAAATCGTATCAAACAAAGGAGAACAGAAAAAAAAATTATTGTGCGACCTTCACAAACCTTGAAATTGTGAGAATCAATTCACAAAATAAATGTTAAATTAAAGAACTTGATTTAAACCATAAGGGTCGGTCGCGGACGGCGAACCAACCAAGTAGTTCAAGATTACTTGGGATATCTTCTTGGTTTGGGATGTCCTAAGTACCAACCTCCATCCAAGGCTAAGTAGCAGATGTAGAGGAGGAATCTTCCACCTGCAACAAAAAGGTACAAATTGAACTTTGTTAGAAACAAATAGATTAGAGGTAGGCATATAATCAATGGGTTAAACGTGTGGAGTGACATGGATTGAATTCATAGCAGCAAGATATTCATAATAGAAAACCACCACTTCGGTTTAATTCATAGCACCAACAAATTCAACCCACCATTTGAACTTTACCAAACTATCCAATAGGCAATGCACACAATAGAAAACCACCACCAACAACATCACCATCCATCAACAGAACCGCCGACACACCCATAAACAAATGAGTGCTTCAGACCATGAAACATCGATTGTACTAAACAAATTAAGTTTTGGACCTAGAAAGGAAAAAAAAAGGAACAAACAACAATACTAAAAAAATAAAGAAAGATGAAGATAAATAGTAGGTTAAGGGAAATAAAAATAAAAAAGAGAAAAAAGTTTGTACTTGCAAGCTTGTAGCGGTTCACCAACTAATGGGAGGGAAAAAGTAGAACAAATTGTGCTGTAGAACAAAATCTTTCATTACGGTAACTTAACAAAACCATTACGATAACTTGATCTTCTATTCTTACAATTGTTGACTAACTTGAATTGTGTTGTTGAATGGTAAGAGATAAGAGACTTTAGAAAGCAATGATATTTCTGTTTGCAACTTTATTTCCATAAAATTGAAAAATTAAAAATTTATACCTTTCATCTACCAAAGAGAGAGACCGATCAAGCAAAATGCCTAACACAAAGTTCCAAAAGAGACCCATTGCTCCAAATCACAACCGATCGCAGCATACCATCGGTCCACACAATGCCCAGATTTAAAAAGAACAAACACTTGTGCATCATATATACAATGTACAGAAAAAAAAAAAAGCTACCACATAGACTTGAATATGATCCTAAAATGTCAAAAAAAAAAAGTTGGAAGCAAACTAATTGAATGGTAGCCGAAGAGAAAACTGTAGATGTAATCTAAAACAACTCATAAACTCACCATTGGGAAAACATAGTCAAAAGGCAACTGCGTGCAAGTAAAATGCTTGCTTATTCAATCACGAACACTTGAAATCTGCCATAATAAAGAAACAAAATAGGTAGAGCATATGAAATTTGCCACAACAAAGAAACAAAATAGCAAATCCACAAAACAAAATTCAGAAATTTGAAACAAAATCAAATCAATAATTTGAAATAAAATCAAAAAATTTGGAAAAGAGAGAAAACCTGATTTCAAGCTGATTCATGCAAGTTCCAGAAAACGTAAGTCTCGTTTACATCCAAGCCTCCATCTTTTGATTTCCGAATAAGGCCAAGCAACATTTGCGCTTAAAGGTCCAGCCACATTTGTGGTCACTGCAAATAGGTAGACAAACAATATGGAAAATAAACAGGCTATTAGGTATGAAATGAATCTTTAAGAATTTATCTTTTGAATTCCCAAGAAAAATTGACATATTTACCTAGCTGCACCCATTATTCAAAAATAGACACATATTTTTTAACCTACACAGTGAAAGTACTGACAATAAATTAAGTGCAGGCTACATCCCATGCAAAACAAAATGATGATTTGATGTCTTCCTAAGCGCCTAGCACTTCCACATTTAAGGGCATTGTTATTTTCAGTCAAAACTGATTTATGTTCGAGAAACATAGAGTATATTGACTCCCATTGCCTGCTAGTAGTATCCTTATCAAACTAAGGGAAACAAACTGACCATTCCAAGCTCAAGCGTAAAGAATAAGTAAGAGATAACTTATGATATCTGGAGTTTCAAGTGGGATGTGCAATGCATCCTATGAGTGGCCTTAGCAATGCTAAAAGCCAAGCCCATATATGTAGAATCCCCATCAAATTAGTAGATCAATAATATCTTCAAATTAAATTTGATGTCTAGGATTTGCGATATAGATCGAAGATAACGCTAATACCAACTGAGGTAGGCTCTACCAGTTAATGCAAATGGGGTTGAAGAATTTGGATAAGACAGAAAATAAGAAGAAGCATAAGAGAAAGAGAGCAGAAGAATTAAGAAAAGAAATAAGAAGCAGCAATATTTGTTAATCAATCAATCAAAGTCTACCTAAAACATTGCTCTAAATGACAAAACACTAAATCCAGATTCATAATCTAAATCTACCGATAAAATTAAAAGATAAACTCTAAAATAATTTACCAACATTTAAATACATCCTATTAATCCCAATTTTAAATTTATAAATTAGTGAAATACTAAGTTTTTGTATCTAAGCTTATCCAATGCCTTCAATACATATCAATCTGTCTTTAGTAATATAGATGGAGGAAAACAGAAAGTAAGAGGAGAGGAATTAACACCCAATTTCAAAACCCTAAATTAACACCCAATTCAAAACCCTAGATTAACATATTGGGTGTGCCATGATGTGTGTGTATGTGACTGTGATTGCGTGCTCTGGCTGGGTGGGGGTGTGTTTGTGTTTGTTCGACTGTGTGTGCGTGCGTAGAGAGGGAGGTGAGAGAGAGAGGGAGAAGAGCTTACATGGGTCCGTGGGGAGGCTGGTGAAGGATGGTGGTGTTGCTGACGAAGTGGCGCTGGTGGTGGTGGTGTTGCTGTGGTGTCGCTGGTGGTGGTGAGAAAAGCTTAATGAAAGGAAATCAGAAAAATTTCAAAAATTTGTCGGATAGTGTGGAGGATCAACAACAAAGCAAGAGTGCTTTAAATTCAGAATTGGAATATGCATGTTATGAACCTAATCTAGTTGCTGAGGATCATATTGTGGTGAATGATGATGTCCATGAAAGTGATGATGCATTTCATGTTCCTACAAACGGTCATCCTGTCCAAAAGGAGACTCAAAACGTCCAACCATTTGATTCTTTTGTTAATGTGGTCATTCGAGAATCTGCATTTATGGAATCAGATGAAGTGGTAACACGTGAGGAAAAGTCACAACAACATTCACCTTACAATGAAAGTATGTCTGGGTTGATTGTTGAAAATGAGGTGCAAAAATTTACTATCCAAATTCTGACTGTGGAGAACGAAACACTTCGAACAATCATCAAGAATATTGGGGGCAATCAAAGGGAGGAAGATTTGAAAGAGATTGAAGAATATGCGATGAAACTTATTGACAGAGACAACCAAATTTCAGAATTGAAAGTTTTAGTTGATCTCCCGGAGAAAAACAAAGAAACACAAGAAGATCAAATTAAAACACTAACATCAAGGGTGTCCGAATTAGAAGAAGAGAACAATTCCCTGCATGATGTTGTAGCTGATATGGCTGTGCATGCCGTTACTCAAACGTACTCACGGACTCCACCAAAACCTCAGCCCACCAAAGGTGCAGAACAAACATCGATGGTGAGAAAAATCAAAGGGAAAGAAAGAAAAAGAAAGAGAGATGAAGATTATGAGTATAGTAGGAAAAAACAGGGAGAAAAGAAAATTTTGAAATAAGTTGAAAGCCAAGAACAAGTCGACAAAAATAAAAGGAAGGAGAAGATACCAGATAGCTACATTGATGTTGATGATCTGGATATTATAATGTTAAGTGAGAAGTCAGAAAGTAAGAGAGTTGAAGATCGAAGATGGAAAGCCTGCAAGAAATTAGGACCGGATGTGTACGACAAATTGGTTCAAATGCATAAGGCTGAGGGAAAAAAAGTAAGTAACTTAATGCCCCATTATGAAACAACTTATATATATTACTGTTTATACACTATTTTATTAGCATGTACTATTTTTTATTTAAAATGGCAACTTTATGGAGTGAAAAAAAAGTATGGAAATATCATTGATGTTGATGATGTATTGAAATTCATGGACGGGGAAGAGCTGCACAACAATGTAATGTACCATGCGTCTTGACAATTTAAACAAATTATGGAATACTTGAATATTTGTTATTTAACAAAGCCGTGTTATTACTCAGGTGATTGATTGTTGGGGAGAAATACTGATGGAGGAAACAAATTGCAAATGTTTCTTTTTCAACAGTTTGTACTGGGTGAGTTTAGTGATACCTAAGCACTAATCTGGAAGTGAGTCTCCCTAGATGTACTTGTTTGGAGATAAGTCCGGCAAGAAAACTTATAAGGGGCTAAATCCACGTTTAAAATTATATGTAATGACTTAAGTCCACTTTTTTTTTATCTCAAAAACACCCGTAACGGTGTTAATTTTGGTCAATTATGGAAAGTCAAATATTAAATATTTGAGATACATATATATATATAGCAACAAAATTGCAGTATATATAGCAACAGAATTATCAGTATATAGCAACAGAATTATCAGTATATATATATCTCAAACATTTAATATTTGACTTTCCATAATTGACCAAAATTAACACCGTTAAGGGTGTTTTTGAGATTAAAAAAAAAAAAAAAAAGTGGACTTAAATCTTTACATATAATTTTAAATATGGACTTAACCCCTTATAAGTTTCCTTATCAGACTTATTTCTAAACAAGTACATCTAAGAAGACTCACTTCCAGATTAGTGCTTAGGCATCACCAAACTCACCCAGCACAGACTGTTGAAAAATAAACATTTGCAATTTGTTTTCTCCATCAACATTTCTCCTCAAATATCAATCATCTGAGTAATAACACGACTTTGTTAAATAACAAATATTCAAGTATTCCATAATTTGTTTAAATTGTCAAGACGCATGGTACATTACATTGTTGTGCAGCTCTTCCCCATCCATGAATTTCACACATCATCAACATCAATGATATTTTCATACTTTTTTTCACTCCATAAAGTTGTCCTTTTAAATAAAAAACAGTACATGTTAATAAAATAGTGTATAAACAATAATATATATAAGTTGTTTCATAATGGGGCATTAAGTTACTTTTTTTCCCTCAGCCTTATGCATTTGAACTAATTTGTCGTACACATCCGGTCCTAATTTCTTGCAGGTTTTCCATCTTCGAGCTTCAACTTTCTTACTTTCTGGCTTCTCACTTGGCATTATAATATCCAAATCATCAACATCAATGCAACTATCTGGTATCTTCTCATTCCCTTTATTTTTGTCGACTTGCTCTTGGCTTTCAACTTATTTCAAAATTTTCTTTTCTCCCTGTTTTTTCCACTATACTCATAATCTTCATCTCTCTTTCTTTTTCTTTCTTTCCCTTTGATTTTTCTCACCATCGATGTTTGTTCTTCACCTTCGATGGGGTGAGGTTTTGGTGGAGTCCGTGGGTACCTTTGAGTAACGGCATGCACAGCCATATCAGCTACAACATTATGCAGAGAATTATTCTCTTTTTCTAATTCGGACACCCTTGATGTCAGTGTTTTATATTGATCTTCTTGTGTTTCTTTGTTTTTTTCTAGGAGATTAACTAAAACTTTCAATTCTGAAAATTGATAGTTCATGTCAACAAGTTTCATCGCATATTCTTCAATCTCTTTCAAATCTTCTTCCCTTTGGTTGCCCCCAATATTCTTGATGACTGTTCGAAGTGTTTCGTTCTCCACAATCAGCATTTGGATAGTAAATTTTTGCACATCATTTTCAACAATCAACCCAGACATACCTTCATTATCAAGTGAAGTTTGTTGTGACTTTTCCTCACGTGTTACCACTTCATCTGGTTCCATAAATGAAGATTCTCGAATGATCACATCAACAAAAGTATCAAACGGTTGGACGTTTTGAGTCTCCTTTTGGACAGGATGACCGTTTGTAGGAATATGAAATGCATCATCACTTTCATGGACATCATCATTCACCACAATATGATCCTCAACAGCTAGATTAAGTTCATCACATGCATATTCAAATTCTGAATTTAAAGCACACTTGCTTTGTTGCGGATCCTCCACACTATCCGGCAAATTTTTGGAATTTTTCTGATTTCCTTTCATTAAGCTTTTCTCAGGAAGTGTTTTCTTAAGTTTCCTTCGAAAAACCTGACAACATCATTAGTAACGTGAAAAAATGTATCCAATAAATATTCACCTCATTTTTAATCAAATGACTGTGAATTACACAACAACATCCATAGTAACATCTATTTTTCTACAGTAACATTCACAGTAACATCCATTATCATACTAGTAATATCCACAGTAACATCATTTTTTTATAGTAACATTTATCATAAAACTAACATTGTCATGCAATTAACCAATTGTCAAAAATAATAGAAAATATGAAAAAACTAATTTTTTTATAATACCTGATCAGTTGCTATGTCGGACAGTGTGTTTTGTACGAGAGACGCCCATAATTTTCTCAAATCTCATTTCATCCACCTTGGGAAAGCATCCTCCTTTTCGGCCACAATAAGAGACGTGTGTTCACATATCCAATACTGCAAATCAGATATAGTTACATTAGATAGAACAGATAATGTTTAATAAACAAAATAAAAAAAATTCAAATAAATTACTAATAAAAAACTCACAGGTAACAGTAGTACACAACCGGTTACTGCACTCAGTGTGTCAATCTTTAACCATATGGAACTCATCATTGCATCAATTGTAGCTTGAGACCAGTCATATTTTTTTTTTCTTCCAAATTTTCTATGTACGACACATACTCTCATCCCATCGTTTGCCCCATATTTGTAATTAGCAGTGTCACTAAGACATATAAAGAGAACATCAAAATCTTCACAATCATCCTTACCAACACCAATTGCTGCATCCTCCAGCCTGCTTTTTATGTTTGGTGCATTCAACCTATTGGTGTTATTGAATCTCCTCCTCACATATAGTGAATTTTTTTTTGCACTTTGGGGGAAAAGAATTGGATCCGCACCATCTTAAATACCAAAAATGAGCGTTACATCAGTCTTCCTTATCTTTAAACATTTTTCCACCAATACGAAATCTTGATGATTCAACATCAAACATGGTAATTATGTCCACAATACTCTTGTCATTCTTTTTGAACCATTCTTTATCCATTTCAGATGTTGATATTGTGTGATACAAATGCCAAAATGATGTTCTCTTTAGTTGTTCTCTGTGAACATCTGTGATGTTTAGGTCAGTAATAACTTTCACCGATGGAAGCAAGTTAGATCGGAATTGGTGAAATGAAGCTGCTTTTGGAGCAGTAGATTTACTTGTTTTTGCCATCAACCTATAACATGACATTTGAATTATCAATGGCTGAACAACATACAATAACATTATGATAGTAACATGATCATAATAACATGTATTTATATACAGAATCACAGAAACATCTTCTTAGTAACATCAAACAAACACAATTCAGTAACATCATTTCTCAATATACAATTGATTCCATTGGAAATTCATTGAGTCCCCATTTTACAATTTTATAGAATGAAATTGTGTTATACCTAACAATGTTCAAAAGTAACTTGCACTTTTTTGGAATGAACTTGTGATATTTTGATATCTGTTATGCGGTAACATCATTTTTCATGAGTTGAATAAAATTTATTCTCTCCTAATTTACATTTAAAATCAAACAACAACTTATGAACTCTTTGAAAATAACATATGATTCAGTGAAAGTAAAAACTAAAAAGGTTATGATCAGTAACATATCTTCAGTAACATCAATTTCACAGTAACATCCAAAGTACCCAAGCACATCCATACATTGGATATATGAAATCAATTTTTCAGTTACCACACAGTAACATGAAAAATTTTGTTACTTTCAACAAATGGGTTTCGAATGTCTTGAACAATGCAGAAAGCAACCAAAAGTTTTCACATGTAATTACATAACACATTGATTTTTAGTAACAGAAACATGAATAGTACCACCCCAATGTCATATTGTGTTCACAGTAACATCGAATTACATAGTATTATAGTAAAAAAAACAATTCAAAAATTGAAAATTTAAAAAAAATTCCTAATAGTAACACACTGTCAATGGTTGAATTAGGACACTCAACACAAAACAAGAACATCAACATACCAACATTATGAGATACATTTTTGAAAGTACTCTCACAGTAACATGAGATATTCCACACAAAATAGCATCAATAAATTTCGAATTTTCTACAAATCCAAAAATAAAAACAAAATCAGAATATTTATCAAGGAATCACAATTTATTAGTAACAAGGAATCACAATTTTATAGTAGAAAAAAAAATTAAAAAAATTTGTTTGATAGATTGAACCATATATATTGTAAATGTTGCTGTCAAACCCTAAAATATACATCAAATAACATGTAAAATCACACACCTTTCAGATTTTTAAGAATCCCAATGTTGGTGAAGATGTTTTGAATGCTGAAAAATCTCCCTTATGTAACTTCGTCAATGGAACTTGAAGAGTAAAGTCGTTTTTGCTCTTATGGTCTATAATCTCTTTGAATTTTGAATATAGGCGGTTTGCGTATTGACAGTTAGGGATTTTCGGAGAAAAGAACACAGAGATTTGAGGATGTTTGGCCGGAATTGTAGGATAGAATGAAGGGGGAAGTTTCGGTGTTTGAGTGCCGACAATTGAGGGTTTTACAGTCTCAAATGACTCGCTCTTTGATGTTTGGGAAAAAATAAGGGTATAATAGTAAACTTCACAAAAAATAGACTTATAAACAAATAAATTTTCTTACCAGACTTATTTCTAAACAAGTCTATCTAGGGACGGCCTCCAAATTTTCCTAGTTTAATTTAGGTGCTAGACCAGTTACTGTTGTGGGCCAAGGGGGCTGAACTTGGAGCTTAAGACTTGTCAAGGAGGCTTGCGACTACTAGTATTGGTCTTGGGTTATTAGTATGGTATTGGACTTGGGTTAAAGGGCTGAAGATCTGGGTCAAAAGGTATTGGCTTATTATGGGCTCACTGGTTCTGGGGCAATTAGGCTGGGGTTTGGTGAACGTAGGCTTGGACTAGGTCAAGTACTTCTAAGTAAAATGGGTCGGGTTTGGGTCTACTGGGCCGAGTTTGGGTAGGGTTAGGCTTACCCTTTAAACATGGCTGTTGGTGTTCTTCTGCGCCGACTGTGGGGTACCAACAAACTGTAGCCATAGCACATCATAACGGCAAGAGATCAGTGACAAGGGCGATCAATATAGGTCAACGCCGACGAAGTAACCTAGTCGTCTTCTTCGCAAAAAGAAAAATTGGTTCAAATGCATTTTTTTTTTGGGTTTGATCAAAGGGAAAACAAGAGCTTGTTTCTGGTTTGATCAAGGAGGGAGTTGGGTGGATGGTTGTGGGTGATGATGATTGGTTATCTGAGGGTTTGATCTGGGTATTGTGTTGGGAGGTTCTATAGAGATTGACTGCTCTGTTTTCGAGCAGATGGTGGTCGGCAGCAATTGGGTTAATAAGTTTAAGGATGTTGCAAACAAATGGACTTCCTGAGACTGGTGAACATTGATTTAGATATATACCGAACAGATATTCATTAGCCCGGCCCAAATGATTAAATTGATGGGCCTGCACAAATGGATTTGCTAAGACTTATTTGTTTTGTGGGCCAAAATTTCTTAAAATAAAAAGGCCCAAAAAAAAATTAAACTCAAACATCTAAGGGTGCAATTCAGGTGGATTGCACAGGTTAAGAGATCAACCCAAGTCCAAGAAACAAAACCCTCAACCCAAGTCCAGCCCCAAATTTAGGATCGATAAACTCTCCAGTAATCAATATATTAAGATTGACTTGTGGTAAAATGAAAAATATAGATTAAGTTAATGTCAAGTATGAATAATGCAATTTTGCAACGACAAAACCACATAACAAATAATAGTATTTTCGGTCATTTTTTTTTTAATTTTCTTGTAACCTGACCAAATAAGAAAATAATGCCAATTGACTTCATATATTCACCTTAAATTTGGTTTTAGGGCTATTCAAGGCCAAACATTCAAATCCATTGAAAATATATTATTTGTAGGTTACACAGTATGTCAACGGTCAAAAACATTGAAAGTCATCAAGGTTACACATAGTGGCTATATAAAGTGCCTTTTGAGAAATCTGTTTGATGAGCAACGAAATCAAGTTCCTTCCAAGTGCTTGTTTTCAAGTTTTTTATACTTGGCCTACTTTTCTATTATCATCTATTATTTTGTTTTTGGACAACTCGATTCGAGTCAGATTCACTTCAACCTTTCAGTGGACGTGACCATTGAGAAGGTGCTGCTGCGAGCGTCTGGGTTGGATCTTGAAGTCGCTAGTGTCCATTAGTACCCTCACGTGGGGAGGCTCAGCTGCTTTAAGACAGTGATCACACGCCTCTCAGACTCGCAGGCCAGCTCTTTCCAAATCAATTTATTTTGTTTATATAAACTGCATGTATTCGTTTAAATCGCATGTTATATTTTAATGATCTAACCACTATTTGCATGCTTTATTTCTAATTTTAGATTACAACACTCATAGTTATTTTGCTCACATCATAATTCTAATATTTGTTGCTTTGGTCAAAAGTTCAGTAGCAATTTTACTTAATTCCAATTATAAATCTATGCTTAACATCTACAATTAGTTTTTACAATCTAAAGCAGCTGACCTTTTGGGAAAAAAAAAACTGTTTCTGTTTTCGAAAAAAAAAAACTGTTACTGTTTTTCTGGAAAAAAAAAACTGATACTGTTTTTCTGGTTATATATAGTCTTTTAGAGAAAAAAAAATACAGTTTTCTGAATTTTTCTGGAAAAACAGTTTTCTGGAAGAAAAAAAACAGTTTTTATGATAAACAGTTTTATGATAAAACAGTCTTTTAGAAAAGCTTAAAAAAGAAAAAAACAGTAGCCATTTGGTTTTGAAAAAATAAAAACAGTAGGTGTTTGTTTTATAAAAAAAAAAAAGAAAAACAATAGCACAACAACAATAGCAGTTTGTTTTGAGAAATAGCTCTTTGGTTCTATAAAAAAACCATTTCATGGAAAAAAAAATAAAAGTTTCAAAAGCTATTACCAAAGTTTTGTATGCTTAAGTTTTTCCTTAATTTCGTTACAAACTAAAAGGCTAAATTATTTGTATATCTCTTACTACTTTACTAGAACTAAAGATGACTATAGAGTGTCAAAGAGATTTAAGTGCCCAAGTCAATGTACTAGTGGTTGAAGATAATTCTATCAAACCCATCTTTAGGAATGATAATTCATTAGTTAATTTTACTTATCAAAATAAAGATTGGTGGTTAGATTCGGGGGCTAATATACATGTTTGTTTTGATCGTGACATGTTTAAAACCTATCAAAAATCAAATGGAGGTAGTGTAACTCTAGGCAATGATTCTGTCGCACAAGTACTTGGAATTGGAGACATAGAATTAAAGATGGCATCTGGGAAGACATTGATCTTGAAGGGAGTGCGACATGTTCATGAAGTTAGAAGAAATTTAGTTAGTGGGTCGTCCTTAGTCCAACAAGGTTATAAGGTGGTAATGGAGTCAAATAAAGTTGTGATAACTAGGAATGATAGGCAAAGGATATGTTTGTGATGGTTTATTTAAATTGAATGTGCTTTCGGAAGTGAATGAAATTTCTAATCAAGTTTTCAATGTTGAATCTTGCAATGTATGGCATGGAAGATTAGGACACATAAGTCTAAAGAAAATCAAAAGGATGATGGATCTCAATCTTATTCCCAAATCTCATGTAGATTTTAAACATAAGTGTGAAATTTGTGTACAAGCCAAACAAACTAGAAAACCTCATAAGAGCGTAGAAAGGCATACCCAACTTCTAGAACTTATACATAGTGATGTATGTGATTTTGGTGGACCGCCAACAAGAGCCGAAAATAAATATTTTGTGACTTTTATAGATGATTGTTCTAAATATTGTTATATTTACCTTATCAAAAACAAAGATGAAGTATTTAATAAGTTTAAGATATATAAAAATGAGGTTGAAAATCAGTTAGAGAGAAAAGTGAAAAGACTAAGGTCCGACGAGGAGGTGAATATACTCTAACTGATCTTAGTACATTTTGTGAAGAACATGGAATAATACATGAAGTGACTCCTCCTTATTCTCCTCAATCAAATGGGGTAGTTGAAAGAAAGAATATAACCTTAATGGATATGGTAAATTCAATGTTGACTAGTTCCGGCTCATCTGATAATTTGTGGGGGGAAGCTATACTTAGTGCTTGTTTCATCTTGAATAGAGTATATGTTAAAGATAATGAGAAAACTCCATATGAGATATGGAAGGGAAGAGTTCCTAACCTTAGCATCATAAAAATGTGGGGGTGTTTAGCTAAGGTAGCTATTCCCGAACCAAAGAGAAAGAAAATAGGTCCTAAGACCATATATACTGTCTTTGTAGGATATGCCCAAAATAGTAGCGCTAATAGATTCTTAGTTATTAACTTGGAAATTAGTGGA
Organism: Ilex aquifolium; assembly: GCA_951799425.1. Classification (NCBI taxonomy): domain Eukaryota; kingdom Viridiplantae; phylum Streptophyta; class Magnoliopsida; order Aquifoliales; family Aquifoliaceae; genus Ilex; species Ilex aquifolium. The sequence goes on from OX637405.1 coordinate 11,695,691, forward strand.
ATTTCAAACAATACTATAATTGAATCTAGAGATGCTAAATATTTGAAGATATTTTTCCTTTTAAAAATACAATGCCTAGTCAAGTGAGAGAAACACCTTCAACTAGTGATCAACCTTCTACTAGTTCTATTGCTCCCATAGAGAAAAATATAGAACAACATGTAGAGTTAAGGAGAAGTAAAAGACCAAGAATAGAGAATGACTTAGGAGAATGATTTTTTTACTTTTCTAGTAGAAGGAGAGCCAACGACATATAAAGAAAGCTATGTCTTCTATAGATGCACCTTTTTGGAAGGAGGCTATTAATAGTGAAATTGAATCTATATTGCTTAATAATACTTGGGAGATAGTAGAATTGCCTCCTGGAAGCAAAGCTATTGGGTGTAAGTGGATATTTAAGAAGAAACTAAAACCTGATGTTAGTATAGATAAATACAAAGCTAGATTGGTGGCTAAATGATTTACTCAAAAGAAAAGGATAGATTATTTTGATACATACTCGTATGTGACTAGTATTACTACCATTAGAATACTAGTTGCCTTAGCATCTATCCATAACTTAGTAATATATCAAATGGATGTCAAGACCGCTTTTTTAAATGGGGATTTAGATGAAGATATATATATGGAACAACCTAAGGGGTTATGGTAAAAGGACAAGAACATAAGGTTTGTAAGTTAGTGAAGTCTTTATATGGCCTTAAACAAGCTCCCAAACAGTGGCATGAGAATTTTGATAAAGTAATTCTAGAGTATGGTTTTCAAATTAATGAAAGTGATAAATGTTTATACTACAAGGATAGTGATGTTGGTTGTGTGATTTTATGTCTCTATGTAGATGATATACTAATTTTTGGGACAAACTTGGAGATTGTTAATGATGTTAAATCTTATTTATCTACTAAGTTTGATATGAAAGACTTGGGAGAAGCCTATGTAGTCTTGGGAATGAAAATAGAGAAAACATCTAATGGAATATCTCTAAGTCAGTCTAGCACCATAGAGAAAATGTTGAAAAATTTTGGTTTTTATGATAGTAAGTCTGTATCAACACCATATGATCCTCATGTACATTTGAAGAAAAATAAAGGAGAACCGATTTCACAATTGAAGTACTCACAAATGATTGAATCTTTATTATACATAGCAAATAAGTCTAGACCTGATATCTCGTATGCCGTAGGGAGACTAAGTAGATATACAATGCAAATTGGATCACCGATAGTTTAGATATAAAATCCACTACTGGCTATGTCTTTTTGTTAGGAGGAGCAGCCATATCTTGGGGATCTAAAAAACAAACCCTAATATCAAGAAGTACTATGGAGTCAGAACTTATAGCCTTAGATACCACATGTGTTGAGGCTGAGTGGATAAAGAATTTATTACTAGAGATACCTCTAGTGGAAAAACTCATATCTGCCATTTCATTACATTGTGATAGTAAGGCAGTGATTGAGCTTGTGAAGCAGAATCATAATAATAAAAAGATGTATAGACATATACAAGTGAGATATAAATCAATAAAGAAAATGCTGAGTAAAAGCATAATCTCACTAGACTTTGTGAAGTCTGAGCTAAATATAGCTGATCAGCTAACTATATTAAATTTTAGACTATTAGTCTCCCATAAAAGACACCTCTTTGTTTCCCATCTTAAGTGGACTGATTAAGAAGCTCAATGCTCACATGAGCTCTCCAAAACTCACCGAGATTCATCAAGATCAAAAGAGTATAACCATAATAGGTGGAAGCAAACGAAAAACTAATTTGATGCTCATCAGATTTTTGAAGTAAGTTTTGTTCAGATCCATAGTTTAAGATTTTTTTGTTATGTTTACCATACAATGAAACTAATGATTGATGCTAATTTTTGCTGATCATTGTGAAACCCAGTTAATAAGTTTTCGAGAGAGTTATTTGAAGAAAACACCTACTCGATTGGAGCGTTACCAATATTAAACTCTTGGTACGAATATAAAAGCATGCATTTTTTATGATATGTTCCTCTATTGCACAAAGAATATTTTTTCATGTCTTCCATTTCAATATAAGGGTGGTTTTTTTTTTTTTCAATTTGATGGTTCATACGTTTTAAGTTTATGATTATTGAGTAACTAAAAAATTAGTCTTTTAATTTGGTTGATATATGTGACAAAATTTGATAGGTCAATCTCAGTAAACATCAACATGATGTTGCAACTAAAATTTTGTTGTTTTTTAACAATAAATCTAACAAAAGAAGATGACGTCTGGGTCCTTCAAACTATTTCAGTTGGGTGTAGGTTGATCTCATTTTTGGATTTTGAAAGTCTATAAATGAGAAGTTGCATTAATTTTCTTCTAAATAAGGACGAGATGAACATTAGTAGTGTGACTATTTTAGTAAGAAAATTGTCTACTAAGTTTTTTTTTGTACCAAATTTCTCGTGCATGCAAATGCAATGAGGGTGAAAACTTTTTTTGTGTGGGTGTTATCGTATTAATTGTTCACGAGTCTTGTGCTTATGAGATTTTGATATGAAGCTTGAGCTTCTTTAACGACAATTGATCTGTTTATTTTTCTATAGTTTGTGATCATAGCACCATATATACCACTGTCCAAGAGCGGATATGAAGTACTTTTCTCTCTTTTGATGGCCATAAAATGCATCAAATGCTGCTGGATCCTAAGCATAAAACGCATTTCACGCACATCCAACTAGGTTTTGGAAGGATGAACTTACCAACTTAGTGGCATTAGTGCTAATGTAATTCGACTATACATGGGAATGTTTATAGACATGTGCTTTGGTTTTTGGTTGGTTTGATGAACTGTTTATAAATTTGTCAGTGAAAGAAGAAGAGAACAAGAAGTTGAAGAGGCATCACCGATAGATCTAAGTAATTAGAAGAATAGCTTATTAATAAATCGACCATTTCGGGCTTTGTTTTCTTGTGTGAACAGTAATTTTTGAGCTGATTTGATTCGGTATTACAAACTACTTAGACAAAATGGTGGTTTGTGTTGGTGGTTGTGTTCTTTGGTTCCTAATGGTATTATGCATGCATAACAATTTAGCTTGGATTATTTCTTATGAAGTATGCATTTGGTTGTCTATATTACTGAAAATGATTGAATTATTAGAAATGATATTCTAATACTGTATATTGGTCATAACTAACAAAAGCTTAAATAAACCTCAAAAGCTGACAATATTTCCTTTTCTTCCTACATCTACCTTGGTTGTAATGTTCCATTGTCCGCTTGTGAAATTCCTATTTTTGACATCAACAAGAAAAGTTAAATGCCGAAACTGAATAGCCAGTTCAATTAATCTGGATCTGATTATTGATTTGTGATGTCTATGTGTTGCAAGGGAGCTTGTTGAAAGAGAATGCTTTGTTGTCTAGCACTATAAAGAATCTCAATTCTGATGTTGTCAAGGTGACAATTCTAATTATGTAAATTTGACTTCTTGTAGCTCAGTTCACAGTGTAGATTTTATAGTTCCTAGAGTTCAGATTTATCATTTTTTTGGTCTTAGGTTCCTCTCGGTATTGGACTTAAATTTGGAATTCCTTATGAATTTCTAGGAAAAAAACTAGGCTCCATAAGCAAATTGTAAGCAGTCACCCCTTGGTTAATGAAAAAGTTAGTGATTATGTCGTGCACAAAGGTTTTAGAATCTACAAACTAAGCATGTGAAAACAAATAACATCTAGAATCCATAAAAATTACATATGTAAACATTTTTCAAAATTGTACAGTCTTAAACTTATAAACCTGCAAATTTTTATCGTCAAAAATAAAAATTTTATCAAAAATTATTCACGTGCAACGCACATGTGCAACAACTAGTTTTAATAAAAATAAAGTAGCCTTTATTATTTATCCAATTTATATTGCAATAATTTCACATTTATTTGTATCTTCATTTTAACTTGATTATACAAATTTATTTATTTATATATATATATATATATATATATATATATATATATATATATATATATATATATATATATATATATATATATATATATATATATATATATATATATATATAACAGCTGCCTTTCTTTCCCATAAGAGGACACAAATGTGTGTGATACCGAAATGTTCTTCTATTTCCTAGTTTCTAACTTGAATTTTGATAACGGGAGTGAGATATCATAAACCTGAGTATTGGAAATCTAGTGAGGAAGGAAAAAAATATTTCTGCCATGCTACAGGGCAGCTATATGCTATTTCAAAAGATTTGGCTATTGACATACCAATCCACCAGTAAGTGTCTGCGTGAATGTGTGTGTGTGTGTGTGTGACTCTTATGAAAAGTGGTTCATTTATGTTTTTTGGGCCTTGTATTTGATCTTATTGTCCTTATGATGGTGATCATAGGCATGTGTTGCACAAGTATGCTAACGAGGATGTCTCACTAGAATCTTGGTTTATTGGATTGGATGTGGAGCACATAGATGACCGGATATTATGTTGTCGAACCCCACCTGGTAACAATACACTATAACGTCATTTTCGTTACTTAAATTCTCATCTTACTGACAAGGTAGTTTTGGAACACAATTGTATTAGCCTACGCCTTAAGCGATGTGTACAGTTTCCATTGGTGTAGTGTCTTTGGTTCTAAAGTCTCCCTCCAATTGTAGCTAGAGGCCAATCACGATGAAAGTCAGTCATGTTTTGGTGTAGTGCATCATCAATTTATTAGAATAATTTAAAATGCTAAATTTAGAAGTACATATAACCTTGGCATATGTAGTAAATGTTTTAGTTTCAGGTTTAGCTTTTTGGTAATCTACAATGGCGTACAACAGTGAGGGAAAAAAAAAACCTTTTTGCTCCTTCTATGCAAGAAGAAAAAAAGTTTTCTTCGATACACCTCACTTATTACCCCTCAAAAATACCAAAAAAAAACTATTCGGCTTAATTCACCAACATAAACTACCGTTTATTGTTGCCATTTTTATTTCCTCACTGGCGACTTTTCTACTCGTCCCCCTTCTTTAGAGGTGTTCGTTCACTTCTCCACCTTTATTTTACCCCTCCTACTATTCTCTCTATATATTGGCATATACAATAAATATATGCATGTATGGTATATATCCACTAAAGAATCTCATGTCAATGTATTTAATGAATAATCATGATAAACTATTTTTATTGTTTTCCATCCAGGTTTTGCTAACTTGTTTGGTAGAAAGCCTAAGGATGTCACCAAATTGGATTTAAATAAAAATCCTTACATTCCACCTCAGAGGTAAGTTGTATTCTATTTCCATGATATACTCCTCATCTGCAATTCTACATAGACACGTTGTTGCTTGTTATAGTAAGCTTTTAATTTAACATAACTCCCTTACAGCTAATTATATAATTTTGATTAGTGAACCACTTTAATTATGTTTTAGATACAAAATTGTTAACTTTTGGCAAGTTTGCGAGGCTTTGGCGGAATTGAAATTCCTCTATATTTATCCTGACCCTAAAAGTTATATCTTGCGTGCAGCTCTTGTCGTTGTTGATTCTGGCCTTGAGGTTAGGCATATTCTTGCATGGTGTAGTACGGATGAGTGCATTGATTCAATTATACAGTTGGAAATATCAAATATTTTTATTGTTGTTGATCATATGTATACTGCCGCCAAGTATATTATTTAACAAACCAGTGTTTGAATTTCATGTTGTTGACTAAATTTTTTTAAAATAATAAATTGTTGATTTATGTTTCTTTGATTTGTTTCAACTGCAAGTACATATAACATATGATTAAGGAAGGATTGATACACTTGAAGATGAAAACTAAGTGAAAGTTGGTCACGACATAGAACCAATACTATTCTAAATTTGTTTTACTACACTACACCTTGAGTTTCTAGGTGAACTATTGATCTTGGTTTTTTGGATTATTTTCTCTCTGTTAGTTTTGGGTGAAAATAACTAGATGAGAAGTTAACACCTAAATAAGATACTTAAATTATCTAATACTTTTGGGATTTTGTACCTATAAAAACTTTATATGATATGTTACTTAGACCTCACAATAGCTGGAGTTTTGTATATTGGGTTACTCTTTTTGATTGGATTTTGTTTTGTATATGTGAATTATTTGTACAAATCAAGTTAACTTGTGAATTAATTCGATATTTAAAAAATATATTTGTTTTACAAGACGAATTTTGCATCAATATTTTTCCAAATTTCATATCATTGGGGATAATTTTCACTATCCGAGTCAGATGACAAATAGTTTGAGGATTTTTCAATCATATGGTTCGCGGATTTCATTCACTATTTGATTTTGTTTTGCCTATAATGTTTTTTCCTTTTGCACAAGAAAATGAGTTTTTTGGGTAGACAAAAACCTTTTTTTTTCCTCATGGTTAGCTGATTGAAAATTTTCCAAAGCTATCTTTGAGCAAAAGGGTGGAACCTTATTTTCGTGATCTATGTATATTAAACAGAGAATTATACTTAAGATATGCTATCGAAATGAGATATTGTATTAAAAGTAAATGACGTAAATATTCGATTAGTTGTGTGAAATGAGATGTTGTTTTAAAATACAAAAGTTTGAATATATTTTATCTAAGATTTACATATTGGAAACAAAAAGGAAACTGTAAATCAGTTATGCATGGAATAAACTAACTGGCCAAAATTTTTGTCATAAAATGACTTAATGGCTTAAAAGTTGGAGTTGTGTACTTATAGCCAAAGAAATCCCCGGTGGTGTGTACTTACAACCAATTTCTTCCTTAAAAAAATGAGATCTAAAACTCAAACTTTGTTGGTCTTACGTTCAGGCCGCCCTGCCATTTTCTCCATTGAAGTCGTCATTCATTTTGAACCTCACTCATTAATTCATAACTCCACTATTGTATATTAGGTAAAGTGAATATTCTTTTTTTTTTTTTCTGCCTCTTCCTTGATGATCTTTCATCCGTATTGTCTTCCCCATCGTGGTCATGGTCATGCTCATGACTTCTTAGTCAGAATTGTCGACCCTCGTGATGCGTAAGCCATATAATCGGACGGGACAGTGAGAGTTTTAGACAAATATCATGGTCGAATTGGTCTGGCCTTTTTTTGTTTGAGTTTTGGTTCGTGAAAAACACATCACATGTTGGTGATCGTCAGAATAACAAGTTTTGAATATGAGAGTGTACACAATCGGACGGGACAGTGACTTGAGATGATGTCAGCTAGCATGTCGAGAGGTTGTTTTTTCTAAATTCTATATCACCTAGGCCTTTTTTAGGCCTTTTTTGTTCGAGTTTTGGTCCGTAAAAAACACATCACATGTTGGTGATCATCAGCAATAAAAACGAGCTTAGTGGTTGCCGTAATGGCCTTCCCTCTCGTCCTTACTGTTGGACTTTAAGAGTTTATTTGGATGGATTTTTAGGGAGGATTTTAATTGACTTCCTTAAATCTTTACAAATTCAAATACTTCTTCATAAAGATTGGATTCAACATTAAATCCAGTTCATACTCATGTTTGCTATATAACACATACACATGTAGAACCTACGGATATATCACAATTATTAATAACTATTTGTCCTGTAAATAACTATTTTTGTCATTTGATCAATCCAATTCATACTCATGTTAAGGGGTACAATTGTCTTTTGAGTCCTTAACTTCTTAACCCATCTTCTCAAACTCATCCTCTTAGGTTTGACGAAACCCATGATCATGAGTTTAATATTTAGGTCAGCCGCAAACTGAGGTTGGTAACGTAGGATTGAAATTTTATCCCAAACATAGGGTTTGGGGGTCTTTTGGACTATTTTCCCAAACTCTGGACGCCAATCCCCTCCCCCCTCCCCTCCAAACCCACAAAACAGGGCCTAAGATCATAGGTTCGAACCTTATTGTTCTTCTCTATTTGATAGTGTCTCACCAAAAAAATAATGAAAAAAAAACAAAGAAATCGAATAAACTAAAGGTCCGTTTATTTAGTGGGAAATGATAAAAAATTTAAGAAAGAGAAATTTTTTAAATTTTTTATGCGTTGGGTTAGTATGAAATAGAAAATGATGGAAAAAAAAATTTCTTGTAACTTTCATTTCTTTTAAACAATAGAATGAAAATTTTTTAAAATTTTTTCGCAAGTTTTTCATCCTAACCAAATATATGCGTGAAAATATATTTTCTATCATTTTCTTTTTTTTCACTTCACTTTTAATCGTTTTCACTTTCCATCATTCTTTTCTTACTAACCAAACACTAACCAAACAGACCTAAAGAAATTCCAAAAAAGGAAAAAGAAACAAGGAATTTAAAGCAACAATGTCAGTAGATACAAACCAGGAATGAGTAAGCATTTTCAACATAGTCTGCGTGTCTGGCATATGCTGTGAATTGTCCTAATTTTGGACTTTTGGTTGGCTGTTATAAGAAGTGGCGTGTAAAACTACCACTCTTACACATCCATGACTTGTTTTCCAGTTAATTATTTTGATAATGATGACATAGTATAATTCAGAATCAATTCTTAGGGTCCGGTTAGGTATCCAAAATGTAATTTTTTTTTAGTACCATACCTTAATTTTCATCCAATAGAATTGTGCCACACATGAAGTTTTTATTTTATTTTATTATTTTATATTACTTTATTATTTTTATAATCAATGACTACAAGTCAGCCGTAGAAGGGTCAATCTTGGTGTGCTACCGCATTTTCTATTTTCAAATTTTACTATCTTAATGTCGTGATTTTTAATATTTTCATAATTTATTGTTTTTTATGCAAAAACATGCACTTTTTCTTGTATGTAATGATAAGTCAGGTAATTCTAAAAGGTTAACTTAATAGTAACTCAAGTACTGATAAGCATTTCATTAAACATACTGCAGATGTACATTCCTTGACGGCTCCGCATTCTAAAGTAATGGAAAAATCATAAAAAAAAACTATGCATATTTCAATGCTCATGTATGCTCTTGCGTCACCACTTGCTATACAACAAAATCAGAGACACATCCATCCTCTCTATAAATCCAAAACCCATTTTGATTAATCATCATTAGACCAATAAACCTAATCTGCAATGGCTTCACAACCCCACAGCCTTCACTTTGTTATGATACCTTTAATGTCCCCAGGCCATATCATCCCCATGATGGACATGACCAAATTGTTGGCACAACTTGGTGTGACAGTCACCATTGTAACCACCCCCCTCAACGCCACCCGATTCAGTGCAGTCATTAGTCGTGCCATCGATTCCGGCCTCCCCATCCATATTCTCCGACTCCGTTTTCCTTACGTCGAGGCCGGCTTGCCGGAGGGTTGTGAAAACCTTGACAAAATCCCCTCTGTTGATTTCTTGAAGAACTTTCTTACTGCCACTGAAATGCTGCAACAACCACTGGAACAGTTTTTGGAAGAGCTCAAGCCTACTCCAAGCTGCATTATATCTGATAAGATCCTGGCATGGACAGCCGAAACTGCTCGAAAGTTTCGGATTCCGAGGATTATTTTCGATGGAATGAGTTGTTTCACACAGTTATGCACACACAATTTAATCATTTCCAAGGCTTATGAGAGTGTTCCTGAGTCAAAATCCTTTGTTGTGCCCGGTTTGCCCGATCGAATTGAACTGACAAGAGCTCAATTGCCTGGAACATTCAATCCTAGCCCAAATATGGATATGAAAGATATTCGGGAACGAGTTAGAGCCGCTGAAATTGATGCATATGGGGTGGTAATAAACAGTTTCGAGGAATTAGAACCCAGATATGTGGATGAATATCGAAAAATTCGAGACCATAAAGTATGGTGCATTGGACCACTGTCACTATGCAATAAGGACAACTTGGATCAAGTTGAGAGAGGAAACAAGTCCTCCATTGATGAACTCCAGTGCTTGAAGTGGCTCGATTCTCGCCAGCCAGGGTCTGTAGTCTATGCCTGTCTCGGAAGCCTGGCTCGGGTTACTCCTCCACAGCTAATTGAGCTTGCATTAGGCTTAGAAGAGTCAAATCATCCATTTATTTTGGTCATAAGAGCAGGGGATAAAACAGAGGAGGTAGAGAAATGGATATTGGAAGAGGGGCTTGAGGAGAGAATAAAAGGAAGAGGTCTTTTGATTCGAGGTTGGGCTCCTCAAGTACTAATTTTGTCACACCCCGCGATTGGAGGGTTCTTAACGCACTGTGGTTGGAATTCGACTCTAGAAGGTGTTTCGGCAGGCGTGCCGATGATAACGTGGCCGTTTTTCGCCGAACAGTTTTTCAATGAGAAGTTGGTAGTGCAAGTGTTGGAGACTGGTGTGAGTGTCGGAGCTGAGGCTGTTGTCCACCTTGGTGAGGAAGAAAAGTTTGGGGTGAAGGTGAAAAAGGAGGAAATTAAAGGGGCTGTGGAGAGGGTAATGGATGAGGGAAAAGAAGGGGAAGAAAGGAGAGAAAGAGCAAGAAAGCTTGGGGAGATGGCAAAGAGAGCAGTGGAAGAAGGAGGATCTTCTCACCTGAACTTCACAATGCTTATCCAAGATATCTTGCAGCAAGCAAAATTTCAGTCGCATTCGGAAAATTGAAAAAGTTACGACTCAACGATCAAAATTAGAGTTGGTCGATTGAATTCGCAACCCCATAAAATCGTCATGTGACCCGATTAATCGTAACTTTCGGTAGCGTAATTTTTTGAATATATAAGACTTCAGTTTTCTCTCAACCTTCATACAGTCCAGTGGGGAATAAAGTTGGTAGGTTGAGATGGGATAGGCTAGGACTGTTATTACCACCACTTAATTAAAGAACCCTTATTCTGTTTTTCAGTAGAAATATCTACTTGTTATTCTATAAATTCGAGACCCTGGATGAGATTTCGGAATAAAAAGTAGAACCCTAATACTGTTTTTTTTCTGACTCTTAGCCAGGGGTGTCGCAAGGTAGTTTGGGGCTTAAAACGGTATTTTTCTTGTTTTTTGAGTTGTAAAAGTACTAATCAAGTTTTTATATTCAAGTTTTGCTACCAAATCTTTTTTAATTGATAGTATCGCTAATCTAGTTAATTTTTCTTGTGACATACTAAACCTTAAGTAAGATTTTATTAATTTTAGTTTTGAAAAGCTTCTTTCTATAGAAACAACTATTACATGAATTGTTAATTATATTATGTAAGCAATGTATGTATTTGGAAAAGAATCAAATCGTTTTATGTAATTTAGTATTTCAATTGGAGTGTTTTCTTTTGTTTGTAGAATTTCTTTCAATACATTTAGTTCTGAAAAATGAAAATAAATCTAAACCATTAATATCAGAAAAATTATCATGTTTCAAAGTAACATTGAGATCAAGGCAATATTGTTTTAAACTATCATCAAATTTTAATTTTTTTAGGTTAAATCAAAAATCAAAAATCTTGTCATACATTTGAAATTGTTTAAATCTACTATTTAGTGAAGAAATAGTTTTATCTACTATATATATGAAATAATCAATCCTAAATAGTTTTATTTCAAGGGGAATTTAACGGGGAATATGAGAAATGTATCTCTTGGAATTGCACCAGTTCCTCTATCTAATTTAATGGTTGCATTAAAACCATATCATTAAGTCTCTAGATTAAGTTCCCAAATTGTGTCCTATAGCATTACTCTTTAAAAATTCGGATTCTCAACGAAACGCAAGAAGCAACTCCAAATTGGGTCACGTGGCAAAAGGTCCTGATTCGTTTGGGCCTGCTCTTAAAAGCCTAATTCCTCAGCCCAATAAAATGTTAAAGTTAACTGAGCCGGATCCCAATCGAGGGCTGAACCATGAAAAATCGTTGGTAGAAATTCCAATTCAACAGGAATTTCAATCCACTGATCTCGATACAATGACGGACAAAGGGAAGAAAACTGTGGTGGAGGAACAAAAAGACTCGCTAAAATAAAAAAGAGAGTGCCAAGACGTGGAGTAATAAGGGGTTCATAGAGTAGTTGCTGAAGCCTCATCGGTGCTGGGAAAGAGAAAAGCCGAAGATGGGAAGGAGGTTCAGGAGGATATGGAGGTGGATGAGTTACCAGTTCCGAAGAAGAGAGGTGAGCTCTCTGAAAGTAATCCAAAATTGTTTTCTAATCCAAATAATCCAAAGGCAAGCTCTAGTCTCTAGGCCTGCCTACCACCATGAAAACCTTGTGCTGGAACTGCCGAGGGATTGGGCATCCTCAGACAGTTCATATACTTCATGAATTTGTGAAGACCCAAAAACCCCATTTTATTTTCTAAAATGGAGACGAAGTATAAAAAAAGTTTCATTGATCATCTAAAAATGCAATGGGGAATGAATGGTGTGGCTGTGGACGCTATTGGAAAGGCCTGCGGTTTGGCTTTACTGTGGCAGAAAAATCAAAATGTCTCTTTACAAAGTTTATCAAAAAAGCATATTGATGTGATAATCAATATGGGTGAAGAAAGTGAATGGAGGTTTATAGGGTTTTATGGTGAGCCGGAGGTGAATCAAAAAAAGGGAATCCTGAGATTTATTGTGTCGTTTAGAAGCATTCTCAAATTTTTTGTGGCTATGTCTGGGCGATTTCAATTAGATTTTAACCCAAGGAGAGAAAAAGGGTTGGAATAGAAGGGCAGATTGGCAAAATGGGTGCTTTTGGAGAAGCTTTAAATAGGTGCTCTATGAAGGATTTGGGGTTTGGGGGATATCCTTTCACTTGTTGTCAAGGATGGAGTCAAAATTTTATCTTTGAGGAGCAGACTTTATGCCAAGGATCGAAGTTTCGTTTCGAAGTACCGTTTCGGTCAGCTCAAAAACGGAAACGTTTCGGAAACGTTTCGGAAACGCAGAAAAAATATGGAAACACGTGGAAACACGTAGAAACACAAATACAATTCGTTTATTTATAAAGATAAGCTAAATAATTGATTAATTCAACATATTTATTGGGTTAATATCCATTTATACAAGAATAAATTTAAATTGGAGGGAAAAAAATGTTTGACATAAGGCAGAAATCACTTAAATTAGTTTCAAACACTTAATTTTCATCAAATAAACAAATTTTTACATAATGTTAAGGTCTCATGATACACATAAAATGCTAATGAGTATATACTTACATGGCTACATCCATCCCCCTGTGGAGTGTCGAGCAGGCTCATACATCGGTGTAGATGGTCTAGAACTTCCACCTCTAAAACCTTGCTCGGCCATATGTATATCGCGAATAGATTGTTGTTTTGCATATTCAATATCAAATTGACATTCAATTTCATCAAATTAACATTCAATTTATTAAATGGATATTAAATTTCATCAAATTAACATGTAATTTCATCAAATCGACTTTTAATTTCGTTAAATTAACATTCAATTTATCAAATTTACATTCAATTTCATCAAATTTACATTCAATTTCATCAAATTAACATTCAATTTACCAAATTAACATTCAATTAAACATTTAAAGTAATCAAATAAACTTTCAATTTCATTAAATTAACACACAATTCATCAAATTAACATTCAAATTATCAAATTAACATTCAATTTCATCAAATTAACAAGTAATTTCATCAAATCGACTTTCAATTTCATTAAATTAACATTCAATTTATCAAATTGACATTCAATTTCATTAAATTAACATGTAATTTCATCAAATCGACTTTCAATTTCATTAAATTAACATTTAATTTATCAAATTGAAATTCAATTTCATCAAATTAATATTCAATTTATCAAATTAACATTCAATTAAACATTTAAAGTAATCAAATAAACTTTCAATTTCATTAAATTAACACCCAATTCATCAAATTAACAAGTAATTTGATCAAATCGACTTCTAATTTCATCAAATTAACATTTAATTTTATCAAATTGACATTCAATTTCATCAAATTAACATTCAATTTATCAAATTTATCAAATTGTGGGTATTAAAAGTAATTATAATAGGTATTAAATGTAATTACATGAGGTATTAAGTATATTTATAATGGGGTTCTATATGTAATTAGTCATAGTTATAACAAAAAAAAAAAAAAATTATAAAAGCAGAGGTCAGCTGGACAACCCATCCACGCGCACGACCAAACGGAGAGAGGAGAGAGCAGCGACAGGCGAGAGGCTTGCGATCGATCGCGATGCCGCTGCCGCTGCCGCTGCCGCGATCTGTTGCCGGAGAGAGAGACAGAGACAGAAGAAGAAGAAGAGAAGACATACCTGGATCAGTGGGTATCTCGTCGACGCTGCGATGAAGACCGAACAACTCCAAGCCCTAGATCTGTGTAGAATAGCTGGATCTGCTCAAATCTGGAGTCCAGGTAAGTTCTCCTTCAATTTTTTGTTTATCTGGACTATCTGTGGTGCCTTTCTCTGCCCCTTCTTTGTTTTTTTTTTGCTGCTTAAAAGACACGAATGGACTGATTTCTGTGGTGATTTCTGATTTCTGTGGTGATTTCTGATTTCTGTGGTGATTTCTGCCCCTCCTTCAATTTTTTTTTTGCCACTCTCTGTGGTGATTTCTGATTTCTGAAGGAATCTACTTTCTGCCTTTTTTTTTTTTTGGCTGGGAGCTGTGAACGAATATGTTGACTGAGAGACTGAGCCTTTCTCTTTTTTCTTTTGGACTGGAGTGGTGAACCGAATCTCTGTTGCGTCGAAACTGTACTGTTTCGACCGAAACGGTCCGAAACAGTGCCGTTTCGACCGAAACATTGGAATTTTTTGATTCAACCAGTGTTTCGTGTCGAAGGGTTGAAATTCCGAAACGTTTCGGACGTTTCGGACGTTTCGAAACGAAACTTCGATCCTTGCTTTATGCATAGTTGACAACTTTATACTATTGCCAAATATACTGAATAACCAACACACTTGTTTAAATTAAAAAAATAGTCAAAATTTGAATTTTTTCCAACAATAAAAATTAATAATACTTACCATTTAATTTAGGGAAAAAAATATAGCGACTAAATATGTTTTCGTCTGACCAATGAATGTTCTTTTTGCGAATGATTGAAGAATGTGTTTGAGTCATGGGCAACGGGTTTTATTTTTTAAAGGGTTGGGGCTTTCGGTTGTGAAAGAAGAACGGCAAGAAATTGGAAAGTGCTATTTTTTTATTGCCTTTTCATTCACCAAGGACGTATTTTTTACATAATTAATTGGAAAAGGGCAAGTTGTTGCTGTTCTAATTAGATAAGAATAAAAAAGTGTCCTATAGCCTCTTGGTTGACTCCTCCACAAACCATCTCTTGGTCTGTCAAGTTGTCCAGCAAGGGGGGCCAAGCAAAGGAAGTGGTTCATAGATTTAGTCATGCCTCTAATCAATATAAAGTGGTGCTAGATACGTAATCAAGATTTATGCCGAGAGGGGGTTTAGGGTGGAAGAGGAAATTCAAATTTGAAGCATGTTGGGTGAGAAGAAGGGATGTCGAACAAGTGATCCGGAAGACTTGGCGACCTAGTGATGGTAATGGCAATTTTTAGGATGTTTGCAATAACATTCAGAATTTTCGAGTGGGCCTATTAAAATGGAGGAATAAGTGTTTGAGAAATGTAAAAAATAGATTACAAGAGTTGAAAGCTCAATTGGCAATTCTAAAGGAAGATGTGATGACAGAGGAAAATATGAAATGGCCAGGGTCGTTAAAGAAGAGTTGGATGGTCTATTGGGTATGGAAGAATAATATTGGAGACGACGGTCATGAGTTTAGTGGCTCAACGAGGGAGATCGGAACACGCCATTTTTTCATGCAAGTGTTTCTCAGAGGCAAAAAAGCAACAAAATAAGCTGGTTAAGGAATGAACATAGAGTATGGTGTAAAAGTAAAAAGGATGTGGAATCAGTGGCAGTGACATATTTCCAAAAACTGTTGTCCTCAAACAGACCGCAGCAGGAAGAGATAGAAATAGTGTTGAACGAAGTGGAGCACAGGGTGACGGAAGAGATGAACGCTAGATTGCTAGAGAGATTTCGTCCTAATGAGATATTCCGTTCTCTTTCCCAGATGTATCCCACAAAGTCTCCTAGTCCGGATGGTATGCCCCCCCTATTCTTTAAAAAATATTGGAATGTCATGGGGTCGGATGTAATTACATGCGTGTTGTGTTTTTTAAATGGTGGTTGTTTTCCTTCAAAAATTAATTACACCCCACATCATCTTGCCAAGGTTTTAGCTAATCGGCTAAAATTGATTCTTCCCTCTATTATCTCTGAAAATCAAAGTGTGTTTATTCCTGGGAGGCTGATAACGGATAACATGTTGGTAGCCTTTGAATTAAACCACTATTTGAAACGTAAAAATTGGGAAAAAGCCGGACCTATTTCCTTGAAACTAAACATGAGTAAAGCTTATGATAGGGTTGAATGGGTGTTCTTAGAGGGAATGATGGGCAAGTTGGGTTTTGATTATAGGTGGATATCTCTTGTAATGCAATGTGTGTCTACGGTGTCCTTTTCGCTGATGCTTAATAATGAACAAGTTGGTTTATTCTCATCAGAGAAGGGTATCTGCCAAGGAGACTCTCTATCGCCTTATTTATTCATCATTAGTGCATAAGGGTTATCAACGATGCTGAAAGCAGCTAGGAGGGATGGGAGAATTAATGGAGTCACGATTGGCAGAGAATGTCCAAAGATTTCTCATTTACTTTTTGCAGATGACAGTCTTTTATTCCTAAGTGGCGAAGCTCATGAAGCTAGATCGGTGAAACAGATTCTCCAAATCTATGAATCGGCTTCGGGTCAACAAATAAATATTGATAAGTCGGCTATGGTGTGTAGCAAAAATATCATTGCAGAGAAGGCGGCAGAGATTCAAGGAATTTTAGGGGTTCAGCTTGTCCAACAACATGACAAATATTTAGGCCTACCCACCGTCATTGGTCAGTCAAAGAGAGAGGTTTTTAGTAATATCAAGGAAAGAGTATGGAGTAAGCTGCAAGGGTGGAAAGGGCAATTTTTATCTTCTGCGGGTAAAGAAGTATTGATTAAAGCCCGGTCTCAATCTATTCCCACTTATGCGATGGGGTACTTTAAGCTCCCAGATTATTTGTGTGCAAAACTTGAATCCATGACAGCAAATTTTTGGTGGGGGCAACGAAATGGGGAGAGGAAAATTCATTGGGTGAGTTGGAAGAAAATGTGTAGGAGTAAATCAAGGGCAGTATGGGTTTTCATGACCTTAAGGCTTTCAATCTGGCTCTATTATCTGAGCAAGCATGATGCCTAATCTATGAAAGCCACGCTGTTGTATAAGGTCATGAAAGCAAGATATTTTCCATTGTCTACAATTCTTAGAGGATAAGTTAGGCCACCGACAGTCTTTTTCCTAGCGGAGTATTTTTGAAGCTCGTAAAGTCATAGATGCAGTCATGCAGGGTCCAGATGGAGAATAGGAAATGGGCCAAAGGTAAAGATTTGGGAGATCGTTGGGTACCTATGCCAAATAGTGTCAACATTGTCACCCCGATGAATGCCTTTACGGAGGAGTCAACCATGAGTGAATTAATTGACCCTTCTTTGCATAGATGGAGATCCCAGTTAATTGAAAGAACTTTTCTTCCCCCTGAAGCTTCTGCTATCAAAGTCATACCACTAGGACATCATGCAGCGGAGGATACTCTAATCTGGCATTAGAACCAGAGTGGTAAATTCGTATGGAAGCAAAGAATTCCAAATAAGGTTAAGGTTTTTATTTGGCGCTTTTGTTTGGAGGCTACCCACAAATAAGAATTTATGGCAAAGGAAAATTAAGCAAAATTAAGCCAAATAATCTGTGTGATGTGTGTCGTAGGGACTCGGAGTCGAGTATTCACATTCTACAAGACTGCTACTGGGCCAAACTATCATGGAATTTGAGCTCTCTTCACTGTATCATTCACAGGTCTTAGACAATTGCGGAACAGTGGGGAAGTAAGGGACATACACTCTTTTTTGGGTCCAGAAGAGTTTGCGTTATTTCTTGTTCAGTGTTGGTTGATTTGGAAACATAGGAACGAGATAGTTCACTCGGGTTCCTCTAAGAACCCGGCAATTATTGTCAAAGAAGCTAGAGTTTTTTTGGAACAATACCAGCAGCAGGCCAATGGAGTTCGAATTTCAACTGCTTCAATCTTTGCGTCTTGGAAGCCTCCTAGAGATGATCTACTCAAGGTTATTTTTTGTGGTTTGTGCTTGTGGAAGGGCAGGCGGTGGGAGTTGGAGCTGTTATAAGGGACAGCAGTGGGGTTTTCGTGGCAGGGATGGCTAAGAAGTGTGTGCATAGTGAGGATGAATTGGGTGTGAAGCCATAGCCTTGCAAGAAGCAGTCGTCTTCAAGGAATAGAGTATATGGTTTTGGAAGGACATTCTATCCAATTTTTGAAATCTATTATGACTACAGATTCTGATGAAGATGCGCAATCCAGAGCTGCAAATCTGGATAGTGTGTGGCTTGCAGTCAAAAATTTGAGTTATTACGAGATAACTATGGTCATGAGAAATGGTAATAGAGTGGCATTGAGCTTAGTTAAATATGTAAGGTTTTTTTAGGGTTCAATCATATGGGGAGAGTATGCTCATAATTTTGTAATGTTTTTTCTTGTTTTACTTTTACGTATCAATAAAGCATATCAGTTCTATTAAAAAAAAAAACCTATTTCTTCTAGATGCTACTTAAACGCATTAATATCAACCTAGCTGATTTGTACCATCACTAGTTATTGCAATCGTGGAGCCCTTAGGCTGCCGGTGTTGACCCGTCTTTGCCTTTAAGAATAATTGGAATTGGGGTTTACATATTAGTCAAGAGAAAAATATTCAATATAACGGTGATGACACATCACCACTATTATGTGAAATTATCGTTCAATAATAAAAGCAACATATAGATAAACTAGTAATAATTCTGTGTTTGAAGACACTTTGCAATACCAAAAATTAAATATTGATCGTACAACATTTAATTTTTTTCTTTTTTATCTTTAATCACGTAATTTAAAATTAAATAAAACAAAAATTAAATAATAAAGAGGTAGGAGAGAGAAGAGAGGTATAGATGTGAATTGGTGGGGTTATCCAGCATTGGAGATTGTGTGATAAAAAAGATGTTTTTGATCGAAAAGATAAATTTTAAAATGAATTTTGTACAATTAAATCAAAATCAATAAAAATTAGATCAATTTTCACCGTTTTAGAGCATCTTCAATGGGCTCAGCAAATAGCATTTTTTAGCTATTTTGCTGAGCCAATCCAAAAAAATTGGCTCCAACCGGCTAGCCAATTGGCTCAGCAAATTGCCTCCCCCTTTTTTCCCTCAGCAAATGTAGCTACCCATTTCTCCCTCAGCAAATCTCTCTCCCTCCAAAATCCCTCTCTCTTCTCCAGATCCATCTTCTCTCTCACCGGTCTCTCACTCTCACCACCCACATCATCAGTCACTCCTCTTCCTCCCTCACTATCACCGACGCCCAGCCCCATCACCGCCAGCCACCACCAACGCCCAGCCCCATCACCGACTGCCACCACCAACGCCCAGCCCCATCACCGACTGCCATCACCGACTGCCACCATCACCGACTGCCATCACCGACTGCCCCTATCAGCAGCGCCGCCCCCCCTCTCTCTCTCTCTCTCTCTCTCTCCTCTTCCTCTAAGCTCAATCGCGGATCGCTGCTCCTCTCCTCTCCTCTCAACGCTCAACGCCGACTGCTCCTCTCCTCTCAACGCCGACTACTCCGTCTCCTCTCAACTCTGACACTTGCTCGTTGATCGCTGCACTCAGCAGCTCAATTGAAGACTTCGATTCTCAGATCTGGTATGTAATCTCTTGTGGTTTGATTTGATATTCTTGTGCGTGGTGGATTGGGTTGTTTGAATTGGTCTTGTTTGAATTGGGTTGGGTTGCTTCTATTTTCAGTGCTGGGGTCATAGTTTTCATTATAATTGTTGGGTTTCTTCATGCTAAGAGCTCGAATTTGGTACCCTTTTTCCCATATGGGGCTGAGGGGGTGTTCAGAGCTGCAGCAGTTGTGTATTGGTCTTATACTGGATTTGATATGGTTGCAACTATGGCTGAAGAGACTAAGAAACCGTCTAGAGATATACCGTTGGGTTTGGTTGGTTCAATGTCTATTATTACTGTGGTGTATTGTTTGATGGCATTGGCACTTGTTGGTTCTATGGGGCAAGCTCGATACACGACTCAGATCGCGAGAGCTCATATGATTCCCCCCTGGTTTGCTCTTGTACATCCGAGAACAGGAACCCCCATAAATGCTACTCTATTGGTGACTATAATTAGCTGCATTATTGCTTTCTTCTCGAGTTTGGATGTTTTATCTAGTGTGTTTTCATTTAGCACACTCTTCATTTTCATGCTTATGGCTGTTTCATTTTTCCTATTCCCCCCCCCCCCCCCCACTCAATTTTTGTGTTTTAATTGTAACTTGTAAACTGTTTGAGAGATTGTAATTCGAGTTTAATCATATTACCTGTATAATTGAAAGAATGCAAGAATTGAAACTCACATATTCCAGCAGCATGTGGTTGCATATAATGGTGGTCTTTAAACTTGTTAAAGTGGCTTTGGAAGATGGTGGTCTTTATTTGTGGTGTAGTTTAAGTGTATCTTACTGAACTGATACACCAAGCCCTTCTTAGAAAGCATTTGTTCATCAACAATGTAGGTTTTCTGATGGATGAACATGGATATTACTTCACCAATCTCTTGAATGACGGAACAAACGTAAATAAGTTTAACACTCAATCAGTAGACCAAATAAGTCATTTTTCATCAATATCACCTGAAATAGAACCCACTCCCAAAAAGGTTAGAGGCGGCAACTTTTCAATTGAGGAAGACTTAGTTTTAATCTCGGGTTGGCTTAATATAAGCGTGGATGCGGTGCATGGGAATGAGCAAAAATCTAAAAGGTATTGGCAAAGGGTTTGGGAGTACTTCAACGAATACAAACCCCAGTCAGATTGGGTTCGCAATCAAGCTTCTTTGATGAATCGTTGGTCGACAATTCAACTAGCAACCAATAAATTTTGTGGCTGCTTTGACCAAATTGAAAGGTTGAATCAAAGTGGTCTGACTGAGAAAGACAAGGTATGAGTGTATTTTAATTATGATACATAATATTATTGTACAATTTTCTTTTATGATAAATAGCATTATTGTACAATTTTCAGGTCCGTGATGCAAAGAAAGTCTACAAGGAACTTCATAAATCCTCTTTTCCTTTTGAACATTGTTGGAATGAGTTACGATATCACCCAAAATGGATGGAGGATTCTCAGTCCAAGAAACAAAAAACAAAAAGTGGTGCAACTCCTAGCAGCTCTAATCATTCAACACCAGAATCGGTAAACATAGGAGACGACAGTGGGGGCTTGGAGAGGCCAACTGGAAGGAAGGCTGCGAAAGAGCGAGCAAGAAAGTCAAAAAATAAATTCTTTGAAGGCGATAATTCAAGTTCAACATATTTAGTGAAAATGTTTGAAGAAATGAAGGAGGCGAAAAAGAAGATGGCGGAGAAGAAAGTCACTTACATGGAAAAAATGGTTGTTGTTAAACAAGAGAAGGTGGCTGTTGAACAAGAGAAGGTGGCTATTGAACAAGAGAAGATCCAACTCGAGCAAATGAAGGAGGAACAGAAAATAATGTTGATAGATACGAGTGTCATGCCTCCGATTCAAGCTGAATATTTTAAGCGCCTCCAGATGGAAATCATGGCAAAGAAAATGTAGTTTTTTCTTATTCATCGACTAGCAACTTATGTTATTGATTCAGATGGAAATCATGACTGCATATTTGGTTTTATTGTTTTTATTTGACTGTTTTTTATTTGAGTGCAATGACCTTTGAAAAAAATGTAGTTCTGTTATTGATTTAAAAGGGATGGCTAGGATGCAAACTTGGAATTAAATTACAGCAAAGAAGTTTAATAAAGAAAAGCAAATTACAGTACCAAAAAACAAGCCTAACTTGGAATTAAAGACCATAATAGTTCAAATTATACATTAAGTTTGGAATTAAAGGCCATGCATATTCCACAGGTGCTCGACTAGATCAGTTTGGAGTATCGAATGAGTGTCTCTGTCTCGAATACGATGTTGAGTATGAATAAATTGAAGTAGTTCTGAACTCCGTTCGGATATCAATGTAGGAGTAGGAATTTCATCCGATGCATCATAACTAAAGTCCATTTCATTATTGTCCCTCTCATTCTCGACAATCATGTTATGCAATATTATGCATGCCTTCATAATATCCTTAAGCACTTCAAGTTTCCAGAAACGTGCAGGTCCACGAACTATAGCAAATCGTGCTTGGAGCACTCCAAAAGCTCTCTCAACATCCTTTCTAGCTGACTCTTGAGCTTGTGCAAAATGTATTTGCTTATTGCCTCTTGGACATGAAATTGTTTTGACAAACGTGGCCCACTTTGGATATATACCATCAGCAAGATAATAGCCCATAGTATAATCGTTTCCATTAACGGAGTAATTTACCGAAGGAGCCCTACCTTCCGAAAGAAGAGTAAAAACAGAAGAGCGTTCTAGCACATTTATATCATTGTGGGATCCAGGTAACCCAAAAAAGGCATGCCAAATCCATTGATCATATGAAGCTACCGCCTCTAAAATAATTGTTGGTTCATGAACATGACCAGAGTACATACCTTTCCATGCTGTTGGACAATTTTTCCATCTCCAATGCATGCAGTCAATGCTACCTAGCATCCCCGGAAACCCACGTCTCTCACCGATTGCTAATAATCTAGCAATGTCTGCACTGTTTGGTGACCTGAGGCACTCATCAGAATAAATTGCTACTATGGCCGATACAAATCTTTGCAGACTTTCTATGGCAGTGCTTTCGCCGATCCTCACATAATCATCAACAGCATCTGCTGCAACTCCATAGGCAAGCATTCTTATAGCGGCAGTCATCTTTTGAAGGGGAGACAAACCAATGTTTCCAACAGCATCATTTTTTTGGACAAAGTATGGATCATAAACTTCCACGTTGGATAGAATACGAACGAAAAGAGATCGATTCATTCGAAACCTCCTTCGAAATAAATTTGGGGGATAGGTAGACGATTCAGCAAAATAATCGCGATAAAGTCTCTCATGCCCTTCAACTCGATTGCGAAAAATAACAGAATGACCTTGAATAGAACCACGACGTATTGCGGAACTATTCTCAGTATTGAGTTTCTTCATTGCCATAGCAGCAATCGCAAACATCTCCAACTCATCATCGGAGTCAGAATCACTAAGAATAATGTTTCATTTACCATCATAAGCCATAACAAAAAAATATGAGTTCACTACTAGTAAAATAAATTTGAGCTATATGACAATGAGAAGGGGGAGGTCTTATTTATACATTTTCAAAAATATGACCGTTGTAAATATGACCGTTGTAAATATGGCCGTTGTAAATATAGCCGTTATAAATATGACCGTTGTAAATATAGCCATTGTAAATATGACCGTTGTAAAATTTAAAATTTGATGACGTGGCACGACACGTCATCATTATGGCGCTTACGTGTTATGCCACGTGGCATTTTTTAATTATATTATTGAAAGTTAGTTAAAGTTAGTTGAAGTAGTAAGCTATTTTGCTGAGCGTGGTTGGAGTGAATTTTAAAAAGTTGCTAGCTAAAGTAGTGAATTGAATATTTAAATATATTTTGGGTAGCTACTTTGCT
The DNA here is from genome assembly GCA_951799425.1 of Ilex aquifolium. NCBI lineage: Eukaryota > Viridiplantae > Streptophyta > Magnoliopsida > Aquifoliales > Aquifoliaceae > Ilex > Ilex aquifolium. Next base: position 11,719,357 of record OX637405.1, read on the forward strand.
GAGCGTGGTTGGAGATGCTCTTATAAATTGGGACTTAGATGAGGTCCACAAAATAAATGAACTCCACAATAGACCAGGTATGAATTTTATGGGCTTTTTTTTTCTTTTTGAACTTGTGAATTTTAGAGTTGGATGGAACCCATTTTAGAGTTGGAAGTGAGTTTTAAAGTTCTCAAATTAGGTAATAAATAGAATTTTTCAAAAAATGATGGGCGACAGGTGGTTCCACATTAGGTGTGCATGGAACGATGGCAAAATGATCCAATCAAAGGTATAATTATTCCAAAAATTCTCTTTTTTCGGAAGAACAGAGTAACGTTATATCGATAAAGTCATTTCGTCAATGCTCGTCACTTCAAAATCTTTTATATATAATTAATGAGATTGCTTCCAACTTTGGCATTGACCAAATTTAACTTTGACAAAGACTAATATGTTGTTTTATGTAACATAATGAATGCTAAAAGACTAATAATGATTTTCTCCATTTTCTCATAGAAAGAAAATGGATGGTCACATATACTTGCTCAAATTTCTAAAACTCGTTCAAATTCTTTCGTTTTTAATACGAGTTAAGCAAAAGCTCAATTTTGAAACGAGTCAAGGCAGAGTAATACATCTTTTCGATCCTTCTAGACTTATGATTAGGTCTAATGTATAATATTAGTTTTAAACTATAAATAATATTTATTATATGAATGGGCTGCCATTTCGAACACTGAGTCTAAACTTGAGTTTTAGTTCCAATACAAACTCAAACTTAGTTTGTTTAATCAACTAGTCGAATTTGAATTTGAGAACTAAACAAAACCTCAAAAAATATTCAAAAGTCGTTACGTTTTTCTAAGCAAATATTGATTTGTTTTATAAAAAAATAAACGAATGAACTGAACCCAAACAGTCTTGTAATTCACTTGATTTGGTTTATGAATAGCATTACGTTTCTTTTAAAAAAGTATTCTAATATTGTACTTAAAATTACTGTTTTTAAAGGTCAATTTACACACCTTTTAAATGTAAAGTAATAATTAATGGGAGTTTTTCATTATTGATCATAGATAACCTAAATCTGTTGTAACGTTATCTTTAAAAGGTGTGAACTTTAAAAAGTATAACTTGATTTTTAAAAGTTTGTTGGAAATAATGGTGTTAGAACAATTATTTTGAGCAATTTTGGGTTTAAATAAAAGTGGGACTCACACCTCAAAACTAGTGGGATCAAGTTTAAACCGATCTCTTCCGCGAGGAGATTAACGTGATATATTTATTTGTTCAAAATCATTCAGTATTGAATGAGAAATTATGTCTCAAAGTGATCCACTTGAATAGATGGAAGGAACTAAGTTTAACGAAGTGTAGTATATAAGAGCATCTCCAACCATAACTCAAATTTCTATTCAAATTTAAATTAACATTTGAATAAAAAACTTAATCTGATGCAAATGACTCCAATGGGCAAACTTAAATTTAAAGAATGAGAAACCCAAATTTAAATGTGAGCAAACTCAAATTTAAAAGAGAGTAAAGATGACTATTGGATCTTTAGAAGATGTGAAATCTTACCATTAAAGATTTGGGTAAAGATTTGAATCTCCCTTGATTTGAGTCTCCCTTGATTTGAGTAAAAAAAAAAAGTCATGGTTAAAGTTTTTTTAGCTTTTTTACTCAAATTTAAATTTAAGTCTAAATTTGAGTAAGGATTGAAGATGCTCTAAGGCTTATCCCATATTAGAAGAAGGTCAAATTTTTGGTGAGTTAATATACTCTTAGCTGACTTCATGGATTAGGCCCCAAGGGATACTACACATTTGTAAGCGAAGCGAGTACCTACACAATCTTGGTTACCACACGCGTATGCGCCGTCTGCCCTCCACGCCAAGACCCAACGACCGGTCCGAGCTTGTGTTAAAAAGATATTATCTTTTTGGAGAAAATTTATTTGGTGTAGTACGGGTTGTGCGTCAAACCAAACGAATCCGAATGCTAATCACAATTAATTTTCCAACCGAAATTTAAATATCCAACTAGATTTTTAAATTTTCTATCCATTGAATTTGAAATTAGCGTCAAAATTGAATTATGTCTGTATTTGTTCAGTACAGATGTGTTTTTTCCTTCTTTGTTCTTGTTCAGATTAAGGGTGTGTCTCTTCGATCCGAATAGATTCAACAAACAGTGGCATCCCGTGCCTCCTCAGGCAATCCGAACAGACACAACTAGTCTATAAATAGACTGGTTCACTATCATTTTCAATCATTCCAAACATCCTGATCCTACATTTAGTTTTTCTTCTCTTTCTGCATATTGTTGCATTATCGTTTCTGTACAGTTCAAGTATAAATACAAGATGTGTTCGTTTGAATCTTGAAGATTGAAGTAATGCATCTTCAAGAATGAAATTCGTTCTATCTTAGGAGACATTTGTTTATCAACCTTAAGCATCGAAATTGAGCAAATCTGTCATAGGGATCAAATTGGAATGTTTAGTGGCAAAACCATAATTTCGCAGAAAAATATATTTTTTTGCCCCATGAACAGTAAATTTCAGGATTCCTGGGTTTAAAACCCCAATTTCAGCCCCTTTTCTTCCATTCTTTCATTCCACTCTCGCTCAATACCTCTTAGAACCCTAGGAGAAGATAAAGGAAAAAAGAAAAGGGAAGAAGAAGGTCTTTAAAGCTTGGGTTTTGCTTGAAAATCCTAGGAACTTGCCTTGGAATTCTTGATTTCTAGGTGGGGTTTTCCTCTTTCTTGCATTTACATTGTGCATCTCATTTATTTTCTTTAGTTAAAGCTTACTATGTGTTGGATGGCAAAATACTTGTTATAAACCTTGATTGATTGTGGAGTATGCCATGAATTGTGAACATATATGCATAAAAAATGATTTTAGTATTGTGGGTTTGAAACCCTAGTTTGATTTTAGTTATGGGTATTTGATTAAACCTATGATTTGGGGGTTTTTAAGTATGTTATGATCTTGTACATAATATATATGACTTATTTTCTTGGCATTGGTTGTGTTTATTTGAAAATGCAAATTTTGAGATTTGAGTATACTATATGTTTGATAAAATGTCAAGGTTATGACATGGATTTTCAAAAGGATTTATGGATATAGAAAATAATGATTTTTGGAAAATGTATGCTCGATATTGACAGGCATAGGGTTAGTAGACGATTGGGGCTTATTGAGTGGGTTGCCAAGACGGCTACTAGTCATAAGGGGGATCGGTTATGATAGTAGTTTTCGGTGATGGCCTATGTGGCGTCACAAGTTGTGCCCTACACGTTCCCCTTGAAAAACAAGAAGGGCGATGAGACCCTAGGGTGCAAGACCCAAAAGTTTCCCGATGATGGTTCATGCGTGAACCGGTGTGATTGATTATATTGTCCGTATACGAGACATGCATGGTATTTGCTATGATGGTTTGACTTTAAATATATAAAAATTTATTTATACTTTGTATATTTCTAATGATGAGGTGTTGGGAGATTTTTATAAATGTTTTACTTATTATCTTGTATCTGTATTTAATTATAGAAAGCTTTCATTACTTATTCGTATAGTTTGTGGAATGTTGGTATTTAAAACTTTGTAAATATTTGGGAAAAAGATTATCCTACTGAGCTGTGGTTGCTCATCATTTACTAATATTTTCAAAGACTAGCATGCATCTTGGGGCATAGGTGATGGAACGTTTGTGAGAGATTGGACTAGAAAGAATCTCTTTTGGAGCCTTTTTGTATTTATCTTTAGAAATTATGTAGAAATGTTAGCACTCAAACATTGTGTTTGAAAAGGTTGTCTCGAGACATTTATGGTGTACACTTGATCATCTCATAGATATATTATTATTTTGGGTATTGTAATGTAAAGTTATGACTTTGTGTACTAAGTTGTGGTATATATTGGTATTGGATGTATCCGAGTTTGGGAGGACTTCGTGGGTCTCTAATTGCCACCCCAGATTTAGTTGGATTATATTTTTGATGGAGACATGTTGTGAATGTTTAGTTAGTTTAAAATATGTTATGTTCTCACAGGGATGCTCTTACTAGCTGGTTAGAAGCCCAATTTTCAAATGAAACTCTGCTGAAAATTTTAAAAAAAATTAAATATGTTTTGATAAAACAAAATGTTTCATTTCATTCAATTATTATTGTAAACCGGCAAGAGAATTTTGGGTAAATATCTCTTTTAATTAAATCACGTTTTAATGAAAATTGGGGCGTGACACTTATCCTCCTACAACGCGTCGTTTCTGGGATGCGTTACTTGATTAAATCAATCAGTGTTATTAAAACCGGACCGGACTGACCGGTTCAGCTATGACCAAGGGCTTTAACCGGTCCGGTTCTCTAATTAGATCGCATAAGGAAGCGAACCGCCAAGAAACCTCTAAACGACCGGTTTTTTTCCAAAACCGTGAACCGGACGGTTTTGAAAAACCGGATGGTTCGAAGTCCACTTCTAATATAAAAGAAAAAATCCTCTTTTTTTGGGCCATTTTGATTTTGCCCTAAATTGCAGAAGAATAACTCTCTGTGTCTGGGCGAATACACTCTCTTAAGGCTGAGACTTCGACTTTGGTGAACTCAGTGACCACTCAGGCGACGAACAGTAGCTAAGGGAGGCATTGTAACTCAGTCAATCGATCTCTAGCTCAAGCGACCACTCAGGCGATTTTTTCGACGATGAACAGAAGCCCATAGATGCTTGATCTCTCTCACTCAGTCAATCTCTGTAACTCAGCGACGAGCCTTAAGATGTTGATCGTCCATGGACTTAACTGTAGCTTCATTAGTTGTAGTTTTGGGGTTTTTGTGCGCTGTGTGCAAGGGTTTGAGAGAGTGATGGATATGTTGGGTTAGAAAGAGAGAGATAAATGGGTTTAAGAGAGAAAGTTGTGTGGGTTTTAAGGAAATTTTTTTTTTCTGATTTGACAATTATAAGGAAGATGGGTCTGGTGAATTAGAGAGATAAAGAAAGAAGCAAAAAGGAAAAGAAAAGAAAGGAAAAGAAAAGAAAAGGAGAAGACAAGATATTTAACAAGACGGACACGTGATGTTCATTGACTATATTTGCTTAATGTGTATATTGATGATTAAATTGATAAAAATAAAATTTGAAGGATCAAAATGTAATGAGTGATAAATCTCAAGGATTATTGATATAATTTATCTTGTGTTTTATAATATTTATATATTTTTTTATTTTTTAATTATATGATTGGTCCGACCAGTTGACCTAACGGTTGAACCAGTAAACCATTGACCCGGTACTCCTACCGGTTTGATAACCGGTCCGGTTCTGATAACATTGAAATCAATCGATCACAATAAACCACAAATATCTCCGAATACAGGAACAGAACTTTAATTGCCTCAATAAATTTATAATCACAATTTTGATCACCAAATACCAATAAAAGTTAAAAATTATATCAAGATTCGTCAATCTTCGATTTATCAAATATCAACTTTGGTCATTCCCTCCGAGATTATCCTGAAAAAAATATTAAAAGCGGGGAAGCATACAATATGACAGGAAACAATATGCTCAACGAGAAAAATATGAATGATCAAATACCAAATAATTCAGATGATAAGAATCATGGATAACGAAATCAAGAATCACATTCGATAGGTCACATAGCTCAACTGCTATCAAACATAGTCTCATCCTTTGTTCCTCTTGGTGACATGACAAGTGATACTTGAGCATATAAATTCATATTTATAGTATCTAATCACACGCCGCAGGGCTGTAATCACAATCGTACCCCGCAGGGGGCCCTAATCACATTTCACCAATTATGCCCGAAGTACATTTCGTACATGTATCAATCAATCCCAAAGTATTTAGCCCAAAATATAAGTCAACTAATAAAAATATCAAAATTTCGTATCAATCAGAATAATTAATAGGAATACCAATTTCAGATAATCAAATGACATTCTTTGCAAAGAGATTTAAAAGACAGGAAAATATTATATGCTACCATGTACCTTGAAATCATTAATAACTTCAATAGATAAGAAATTTGAAAAACCCCGAACAAAACACTTCAATTTGGTAATAATCAAAAATAAAATTCACTATTTAATTTTTGACTCCAAAATCTCCCCTTTTGCCGTATTGTTCGAATGGCCACTACTAGGCTATTTATAGCCAAAGTTTTTGGCCAAAGTCACATGTCAATTGACTTAAATCATCTTGCTTAAGTCACCTAGCTTGCATTACATGGACAATTGTCCATATTTCCTTCATACATTTTTTTTTTTTTAATAGAACACTGGTCTATTTTTTCCTCTAACACACTTGCACCACTTATGTACATGGCCATTTTTTCTTTTTTCCTTTCTTTCTTTCTTTGACACTTGTATATTTAATATATATATATATACACACACACACACACTTACATATATTATATATAACAGACATATTACTCATATATTATATCATTTTATCAGTATGACATTTTATTTTAACACGAAATATGACTTATATTATAATCATTCGACTCGTTTTCACTTAAAAAATTTATATTTGAGGTTCATTTGTTCATTTGAAATTTCTAAACATGATCATTAATTATATAAAATCATATTTAAGGACTTAAATTACATGTTAGCGATTAATTTTAATACGGGTTGTCACAGCTCCGTTTGGTACGATGGAAAAATGGAAAGTTGGAAGGATGAAAAGTTGAAGGGATAGATAAAACATCATGTGTTGGTAAGAAAGGAAATAAGAAAGATGAAAAATTGAATGGATGAGCTTTCCTTCTAACTCACCAAAATCAATCCCTCCAAAATTGGAAGAAAAGTGGATGAAAAATTAATTATTTGTGTTGAAATGTATTTTATTTGTCTATATATTCTTTGACATTATATATATGTATACATTAATTTTATATATAAATACAATGATAAAATATGTATTTATATATTTTTTTAAAAAAATTTAAAAATTAAAAAATATTTTTCCATCTTACCAAACACAAAAAAAAAAAAAAAATTAATCATTTTTATTTTTCATCCATCCTACCTAACACAAAAGAAGGAAAGTGTATCATTCTTACTTTCTTTTCTTGAAGGATAGAAAGTGTATCCCTCATACTTTCCATCTTTTCTACTAAACGGAGCATTACGGTATCTCCAGAGTCTCCCTCTTGGGTTATTTGCATTCTTACACTATAAAGAATCTCTCTCCCTCCGGCACTTAAGTTGGTATTAATTGTTTAATCGCTAAAATTTTTCATTATGAAGTATGAACACATTCAATTGGTTTGGTTTTTTTTTTTTTTTTGCTTCGATTCAATGGTTAGGGGTGTTTAGGTTAACTTAAACGCATATCAACTAATTCCCTTCCCTCGTCCAGTTAAAGACAGACCATCTACGTCTGGAATAGGGTATTCATGATTAATAAATCCCTCGTGACCTGATCTCAATGGATTGTCAAAATTCAAACTCATGTCGTTTTTGGTTAAAGCTCATCTCTGTTACCACTTGAATTATCCCTTGAAATTCTTGGTTTCAATCATAGAAGAACCGATATATGTCAAACATAAGTTGTTTTGTCAGTCAATTACAAGAGAAGAGAATGACAAAATTTGAACTCGTAACTTTAAAATTCAACAATAGGACGGTGATCGTTAACCTAACCGCCTAACCTCATAAATTGGTTGGACACAAATTATTCGACAATAATTGTTTTTCTTTTGTCAATAACTAGGGATAACCCGTGCCTGAAGGCACGGTGCAATTTAAACCAACTGATTAATTTAGAGATGTGATGAGTGAAGATCCTTGAGAGTAGTGGTGAAGCCAAAAATATGATCTAGGGTGGACACACTTTAAGTATAATAGATAAAAATAATGTGATATATTTATATTTTTTATATCGGATTTGATACTTATAAATTCATTAAATATAAACGGGGTCTATTTGAAAAAAAATAATAAGAAAACATCTATACACCAATGATCAATCATATAATTTATTTGACACAAATAAAAACAATATTCTATAATTTTTAATCTTCTTACAAATTTCATATTTTACTCATTTTTGACTATATATTCCATAATTTTTGAACCAAAGGAGGATTCAACAAATCATACCAATGCTCTAAGGAATCAATTTTAGTTTGCTAATTTTAAGAGATTTGGTATGAACTTTTTCTTTTTGTTTTTTTGATAATACTCAACTTATTTGACTCAATTAATTTTGTTTGTCATAAATCATTATAGTGGGCTCAATTAATCCAAAAAAATATATAAAACATATATAACTTAAAAAAATATTTTTTTTTTCAGGGTGGCCCCTGACCCATCTTGCCCCTCCTCCCTTTGCCACTGCCAGAGAGAGAGAGTGAAGAGTGAGAAGAGAAAGTAAAATTCAATATGAATGGTTTTAAGAGAGATGTTGGTGGCTGTTGGATGAGTTTATTTGAGATCTTCGAATGGGCTTGTTGAAACCGCCGTACTTTATATTATAGATATTATAGATAAATCCATGAAATATGATAGAAATTGACTTAAAAAAATATTAATTTATATACATGTAATCAAAATCAAGTCAAATCTAATACAAACTAAAAATATAATTTATCAAAAAAATATCGCCATAATATTTTCTATCAAAAAAAGATCTACAAATATTTTTTTATAAAATATATATTTTTTTAATTAGTACAAGTTATTACAAAATTATTAATTTATAAGAATATATTAGCGTTGAGTTTTCTTAAGAGATAAAAAAAAATTAGTCTTGAACTTTTGATTCAAGATATGTGTAAGACATGTTAGTTTGAGATATTTAATTAATTAAATAAAATTAAAAATAATTATATTCAATATAAATGTGTTAAGCAACACCCTTGTTTTTTTTAATCAAAATGTTATCATTGTGTCTTATACAAATTCATGGCAAATTTGACCTATTTAATTATTATGTCAAAGAAAATCATGTGTTCCAAGATCAGCCGTAATCGTTGACCGGTTGGAAAAAAAAAATATTAAGGTTAAAAATGTTAATTTCTTGACCGTTTGATAAATAAATTTGAGACCGTAAGATATGTTCTGATATCAGTCATAATCGTTGACCGGTTGGGGGGAAATATTAAGGAAAAAAATGGTAATTTCTTGACCGTTGGATGAGTGAATTTAAGACCTTAGGATTGGCTTATTGAAGCCTCACTGTTTTATATTATAGATATATAATTGACTTAAAAAAATATTAATTTATATACATGTAATCAAAATCGAGTTAAATCTAATACAAACTAAAAATTTAATTTATCAAAAAGTATATCGCCAAAATATTTTCTATCAAAAAATTATCTACAAATATCATTTATAAAATATTATTTTTTAATTAGTACAAGCTATTACAAAATTATTAATTTATAAGAATATATTAGCGTTGAGTTTTCTTAAGAGATAAAAAAAATTAGTCTTGAATTTTTGATTCAAGATATGTGTAAGACATGTTAGTTTCAGATAATTAATTAAATAAATAAAATTAAAATTAATTATATTCAATATAAATGTGTTAAGCAGTGCCATTGTTTTTTTTATCTTAAATTGATGAGCTTTTGTTAATCAAAATGTTATCATTGTATCTTATACAAATTAAAAATGTTACACTACACAGATGATATTAATGGCAAATTTGACCGATTTAATTATTATGTCAGAGAAAATTCTGTGTTACAAGATCAATCATAATCGTTTATTGGTTGAGAGAGAAAATATTAAAGAAAAAAAATGTTAATTTCTTGACCGTTGGATGAATGAATTTAAAACCGTAAGATATGTTTAAGATTAGTCGTAATCGTTGACTTTTGGGGGGGAAATATTAAGGAAAAAAATTATAATTTATTGACCATTGGATGAATGAATTTGAGACCATAGATCGGCTTGTTGAAGCCGCCATGTTTTATATTATAGATGTTAGAGAAAATCCCGTGTTCTAAGATCAATCATAATCGTTGATTGGTTGGGAGAGAAAATATTAAGGAAAAAAAATGTTAATTTCTTGACCGTTGGATGAATAAATTTGAGACCGCAATATATGTTTAAGATCAGCCGTAATTGTTGACTTTTAAGGGGGAAATATTAAGAAAAAAAATTATAATTTCTTGACCATTGGATGAATGAATTTGAGACCGTAGGATCGGCTTGTTGAAGCCGTCCTGTTTTATATTATAGATTATAGATTTATTTATTAATTTGTGTCTACATTAAGCCAAATATTTTAATACTACATGTAAGTTTGAGCCCCATTATAAAGTAAAGAGGCTTTATGTATTTTCGGCTACTTTATGGCAGACAAGGATGTCCTTTGACTTTGTATCTCCGTGATTGTCGTGAGACTAACAAGTAATTATACTCCTACGTAGTCTACCAAACACAAACTTATAATAACAATATCCTATTCGGTGAACCTTACCTATGACCAATTCTCCCTAATAATAATCATAAAGAGATAATTTTGTGTCTATTTTACTAATATGAATTCTTCAATTTAAACATACAACCATTTTGTTTAATTTTTCTAGCATATAATTGTTGATTTTGGGACATAGTTTAGTATTACTTTGATGGAAATGAATAAAAAAATAGATAATTTAGTCAAAATGTAATGAAAAAGATATTTATATAAATACATGGACATGTTAAATTTCATTCAAAAAATTTTATTTTTAATTTGAAAAATTAATCTAAATAAAAAAATCCCGTTGAATTAAAGAAAGAAGAAAATAAATTATTTTATCCAATATAGTCCAATCTTCTCTAACTTCAAACCTACCATCCACTTGTTCTCATAGGATTGAAAAATCACCAAAACAAGAAGAGACCATACTTCTTTAAATAATTATTTCTACATATAAAATAGTAATCACTATATATTTAAAAAGTAAGGTTTTTTTTATTCCAGAGTATTCAGACTTGCGTCAATTACTTTCTCGAGTTCATCAATTGTCATCGTACTTGAATTGAATTAGAGGTGACGAACAAAGTAACTAGTCCTTAAAGAATGTGAGAAGAAATTGAACTTGAGAGTCTGAGATATCTGGATTATCAAAAGTCAAGTTCAACTCCTAAGAGTTGTGGTTCACATGTCCACTTGTTTGTTTATAATTAGACGGTTATATCACGTGGTTTAACCATTAGACCATTTTCACTCTTTACTCGAACTTTTACTCAAATTGAAATTTGAGTAAAAACAGATTAAAAACAAACTCTAGTCTTTGACTTAAAACTACACAAAATGAAGAGAGATTCAAATTTTTACTCAAATTAAGACATAATCAAATATTTATTAAAATCTTCAATGATCATATTTCATTCTTTTAAAAGATCTAATGATCACATTTCACGTCATTTTAAATTTTAATTTGCCTTATTTTAAATTTAAATTTGTACATTAGAGTATCTTGTATCAGATCAAATGTTTTACTATTTTTTATTCAAATTTAAGTTTGAGTTTGAGTTAACATCAAAGATGTCGTTATACAATATGAACTTCGTGATATTGATAAGAAAACATATTCTAACTCTCATATCTATTTTATTTTACATTTAAATATTTTAATCTTAACACAAAAAAAATTTAGTAACAAAACATTTTTTTTAGCAATACTACCAAAATATTGGTGAATTAGAGACAGAGGAGGAGGAGGAGGAGGAAGAGGAAGAGGAAGAGAATACATACACGGAGACGGGAAGTGATTACATAGACGGAGACGGGAGAAGAATACAGCAAGGCACGTTTTCTTGGTTCCCTTCACAGCACCCAAAAAGAAGAAAGGCACGCAAGAAAATTCTCTCTTCTGTCATACACTTTCAGTCAAACCCTCCCTGTTAATCACCTCCCCCTACCCACCCCCCTCCCCATTTGAAGCTTCTCTCTCTCTCTCTACCCCAAGTCCTGCAGAGCTAGACAGACCAGTGACCACTTCCTTCCCGCTACCACCGCCACCGTGCTCGGCGTTGCCTCCCACCACCAGCGGAACAATGAATTGAACAAAGGGAAACACCACTAGACTAGACACCATGGGTGCCTCGTTGTCGAACCTGACGGAAGTGTCCAACGGCGGAGGACCGGGTCTCGGAGACATACCGGAGAGCTGTGTTGCCTGCGTGTTCCTTTACTTGACTCCGCCGGAGATTTGCAACCTTGCAAGGCTCAACCGCGCCTTCCGCGGCGCCTCCGACTCCGATTCCGTCTGGGAATCGAAGCTTCCACCAAACTACCAAGATCTGCTCGACCTAATGCCTCATGAGCGGTACCAAAACCTCTTCAAAAAGGACATATTTGCCCTTTTCTCTCGCCCTGTACCTTTCGATGATGGCAATAAGGTTGGTTTACTCGTGATATTCTTCTTCATATCTGGTTAAAGATTGTAGTGTCACTTCATATTTTTCTTTAATTCTTTTTTTTGAAGTTTCATACTTGTTAATTTGTTGTTTTCTCGATGCGAGTGAGATAAGGTTTTTGGAAGAGTTAGTGTTGTTTTTATTTTGTTAAATTGGAGGGGAATTAGGGATTTGGGGGATTATTTTTTTCCCACTGGCATCTGGTTTTTGGCATCGTAGTGTATAAATATTTTAGAAGAATGAAGCAAGGAAGATTTTGGGTCAGTTTTTTTTTTTTTATAATCATATATCCCCTCTGAAGCATCATAGCAGCAACAGTCCATAGCAGTCTTCATATCAGCCAGACGGATCATATCCCACAACATAGTCTCTAAGGTTCCAATTCGGTATCAACTGCCTGTTTGAAGAGGGATTTGAAATCTTCAATGAGCACAATCTCCCTGTAATCAGCTCATTAATTATCTTCAATTTTGTATTTGAGTCCTTACAAGAGTTGCAAAAAAATCTCAAATGCTTTTCCTTCCATATGTAATAAACTGTGGCAGATAAACACAGCTTAGCAATTTATATACAACGAGTCTCACTTGAACTCATTGTAAGTTAAGAAAAAATGTATTAGGGTCAATCTTACTCTTTTTTGGGGGTGGAGGTTGGTTGTCATTTAAAATTTATTTTCTTTATGTTTGAAGAAAACTAGAGTTGTGAGTCACTTTATTCTGTTTGTTGTGTCTGTTGTTCTTCTGGCACTGATTTAAGTCTGTTTTCTTGGATTTGTTTTAGAAATAAAGGTGATGGAGAGTTTTAATTTGGGTTAGAAGTGTTGGTTATTAATAAATGTGTAATTTTCTGATATCAGATATATTGCAGGAAGTATGGTTGGATAGGGTTACTGGAAGAGTTTGCATGTCAATCTCAGCAAAGGCTATGACAATAACCGGGATCGAAGACCGCAGATACTGGAATTGGGTTCCTACTGAAGAATCTAGGTTAGATTCCACTAATCTGGAAAAATTGTTTGGTGTTACTTATTAAAATAGAAATAATTTTCCGCTGCTCTTTGTAGCTTGAAATCTGCATCCATTCTGTCTCATGCTGGTATTGAATCCATAATCTTATAACTTTTGAATGAAAATGGACGTCTTTTATGTGATGGTGATTGCTTGAAATTGTGAAAGCTTTAAGTTAAGTTGGTGGAATACTGGATTTCATAAAATGAATTTTCGGAAGAAATTAGCTCAGTCTGGAGTGGGGAAGTTGGTGATTATCTTCATGCTTTGGTAGGTATACATCATGTGCTATATGATAAATCGGAAAAATTGGTGCTGAAAATTTAATTGTTGAATTATAAGTATTGATGATTTTAGCAAATTAATACACAAGGTTAACAATGTCATTTCAACAATGGATATGCATTTTGGGTTGGCTTTTGTTCTACATCATGTTAACAGTGGTTTTTTTTTTCCCTGGCGGGGCGGGGCGGGGGGAGGGGGGGGGGGGGAGGGTAAATTGTTAACAATGGTTACTTTCTTATGCAGAATCAAGATATTGTTTTTCTTGAGTGTGGCCGACCTTGAGTGAGTCTACATATGCTATTTTCTGTCAGTAATGCTATGCTTCCCAAATTGTATCCCAAAAAACTCATCCCAAATGTGCCAATTCATTTGGGATGAGTTTTTTGGGATACAATTTTGGAAGCATAGCATTACTCATTTTCTGTAGTCTTTAGACTTCATGGTCTCAAACTTCCGGTCAATCTCCTCTCTTTCATACAGCCGAACTTTGGTATGACTTGAGGATGAGCTCACAAGGAATAACATTTTGCATTCGTTGTTGAACGAATTATATGTAACAGCAGAAACTTATTACTGAAATTCTATGCTTAAACATGAATGGTCTATTTATGACGACAGAAGTTCATTGTTTTTAAAGTGAATTGTTTGTAAAGGATGACAGAAGTTCATTGATTCGTTTTCTCCATGGCTGTGCAAAATGGCAAATGAATGCTTTGATATGATTTTGTGCCACTAAATTTAAGCAACTGTCTGCCAGTTAAATCAGCTTGCTGTGCTCATTTCTTCTGCTTTATTTTTGCAGAGAATAAAGCTCATTCGGTATTGACCGTGTGTTTCTTGTATTGCTACTTTGTTGCAGGTTCCATGTTGTGGCCTATTTGCAGCAAATATGGTGGTTTGAAGTAGATGGGATGGTTAAGTTCCCTTTTCCTCCTGATATCTATACTCTGTCATGCAGGATTCACCTTGGAAGATTTTCCAAAAGGCTTGGACGACGTGTTTGTAATTTTGACCATACCCATGGCTGGGATATAAAGCCAGTACGATTTGAGATGTCTACTTCAGATGGTCAGCAAGCATCAAGCGAATGCTGTTTAGGTGAGACTGAACATGATGATTCAAATGGAGACCAAAAGCGCGGATGTTGGATAGAGTACAAGGTTGGTGAGTTCATTGTCAACGAATCAAATCCAGCAACTGAGGTGAGATTTTCAATGAAACAGATTGATTGTACACACTCCAAAAGTGGTCTTTGTGTGGATTCTGTATCTATCATCCCCAGCAATTTGAAAGAGTGGAGAGGAAGGGGGTTTTGAGGTAACCATAAGGCATCTGTTGTCTCTTGTTGTTAGCATTCCCAGAAGGTTTTAATTGGGGTTTATCATCCAGCTTGTACATCTCAAACAAGTTGGTATTGTGGAGGATGTCATCTTAGTTGGTTTTTGGCCGTAGGTATGTGTCCTCTATGTCCATATAATTTTCACTGCTCTGTATTTTGGGTCAGTTTTGTTTCATATTACACCTTTGCAGAAGACTAGAGAAGATGCTTTTATTGTTTCTGCTACGGGCACTGTTAAGCGTTTCACATGAGGTTTATTTTTTTCTCTTAAATCTCATCACAGGTTCTATTATTGCACCTTTTTATTTTGGCTAGTTAAGGTACTATTGTTGCAATTCAAATGGCTATTTGTTTTGGGTGGAAAATAAGCTACGGACCTCACACATTACCTTTCAACTATGTTAATTTCCTTCATCTGGTACTAACATGTGGTTATTTTCCATATAGAATCTAATAGTCTAGGACTATGTGAAACCAAGGAACATTGTACTATGGAGTTTCCCTCTCCCTTTCTCCCCGATGTCCCCAACCTTCAGCTACTAGGGGTTACGGTCATGCCTAGTACCATAGTTATGGTCAATTTTGTTACTTCTGCTATGCTTGTGATTGTAATATGTTCTTCATGCGTGTGCTTAAAGTAGATATGTTCTCTCTTTGGGTCAGTTTTGTTTCATATTACACCTTTGCAGACGACTAGAGAAGATGCTTTTATTGTTTCTGCTACGGGCACTGTTAAGCGTTTCACATGAGGTTTATTTTTTTCTCTTAAATCTCATCACAGGTTCTATTATTGCACCTTTTTATATTGGCTAGTTAAGGCACTATTGTTGCAATCCAAACGGCTATTTATTTTGGGTGGAAAATAAGCTACGGACCTGACACATTACCTTCTCAACTATGTTAATTGACTTCATCTGTTACTAACATGTTATTTTCCATCTAGAATCTAATAGTCTAGGACTATGTGAAACCAAGGAACATTGTACTATGGAGCTTCCCTCTCCCTTTCTCCTCGATCTCCCCAACCTTGATCTACTAGGGAGTATGGCCATGCCTAGTACCATCGTTATGGTCAATTTTGTTATTTCTGCTATGTTTGTGGTTGTAATATTTTCTTCATAACTGGAATGATAGTGAATTACATGTAACGTGCACTTAAAGTAGATATGTTCTCTGTTTGATATGATGAATTTCTTTCCAAATTTCATCTGAGACCGAAATCTTTGGTTTGAAAAGAGACGTTCCTGTAAACTTGGTTATATCATCGGATGTATGAAGTTCTACCATGTCATTACAGAATGCAAACCGATACGGTGCACACCCTGAAAGCATAACATATTTGGTGAAGATATCCTTAAAGGTGTTTGATTTTCTGTTGTGAAAAATGCATCGAGTTGGCGCCTAAACATGCAGACACAGATTCAGAGTAGGTGGTTTTTTATGAGACTTCTGTTGATTCACCAAGAAATACTGTTCATGTTACATTTAATGGTAGCTGTGGTATTAGTTATAGAAATAATGCAGATCTCTGGAGGAACTTGAGTTGCATGGCTTTCCATTAAATACTGCAAGATGAATCTGTAACTAGATCTTACTGCTGTAGTTTGTCGTAGATCGGCGCCGCCTGTATGAAGATTATACGATGTCCTTGCACTGCCGTCTTTATGAACCCACCCACCAGATCGCCCTATTTGCATACCCAAGTTCTATAAGAGGTGATTGAGTTGTGCACAGTGTTCTGTACTTTTCTTGGAGGCCCTATTTGGATTACTGCTTGCTCTCTCTCTCTGAAATTTTAGATAGGATTCACAAGTCCAACACAAAATCGATAAAAAAAAAACATGAGTTGAACAGTTCTCGACACAAAACGGTCAAGAAGTCGACCCAACTCGACTCATTAGCAACCCTTCTGTCTCTCTGTGCCAACTAGGGGGTGGTAACGAAAAGGTGCAGAAAACCCTCCTTATCATACCGTCATTGGCAATGGATACCCCCATACCCTACAGGCTGGTTCCTCTACACTTTTTTTGAAAATGTGGCGGGATCCATCTCCTATGTACAATTTGTGGGTCTGTACCAGATTGTATGGATGAGGCTGGGGAGCAGGGGCGGGCCGAGCTGTTTTGGGGTCTAAAGCGAGGATTCTGCGCGAGGCTTTTTTTTATTTTTTATTATTAATATAATTTTTTATTTATTTTATTTTTTAAAATTCAAAATTACTAATAATTTTTTTATATGTTCTTCATGATCAGGAATTATTATATTACATTTTCGACCATTAATATAAAAATTTTATTTGTTATTTTTTCATCATATAATTTCAATATCTTCTAATTATTTAAGATCTATCACTTGTTTATTTCAAAAATTTCACCTAAATCTTTTGTTATTTTGTTATTAATAATAATAAATTTATTAATAGATCTTTTTTTTTTTTGTGATTCAATAATTTTTTCTATTTTTCTATTTTTTTTGAAGTTCCTTATATCTGAATTGCTGTTTTTTAGTAGCCACAGTTTTTTGACAGTCCAATTTTTTTTATAAATCAATCAAATACTCTCTATAAAAAAATTAATAAAAATTAAAATTATAAAACAATAACACGTAATTTTATCATTAGTGTTCCTAAAACTTAGGATATTATAATGTGAATAAGTTGATTGAAACTATATTTTGTACAAAATAACATTGAAAAAGAGAAAGTGCGAGTATAAAATAATATATCGGGGCTGATTTGATGACCTTTGCTGTGTGAATTAGAAAGTCGGTCACAAGCCAAAGGGGAAAGAGAATCCTTTATTTTGTTTTTAGTTGGAAATAAAAATTAATTTTGTGTGTGTGTGAGAGAGAGAGAGAGAGGTGTTGATGTTTTAACAGGAGAGACATAGGAGAGAGAGTGTGTTTGATTGATGTAATTGACCGGTTAGAAAGAGTAATTAATGGTATTGATTATTGACTTCTTCATTTTTGCATGTGACAGTCTGATTAAAATCTCATGTTTTTAACTAAATGAGTTGTGAGCATTTTACTTTTGTTATGCCACAAACACTTTTGGGCTTTTGGGCCCATTTTGGTTAGAAATCTTTTGTTAGTTTAAAGTACATATGACCTTTTTGCTTGGACTCAATGAGTTTAAATTTTTGGTTTGGATAATACCGAAGACTTATAAAAAATGGGGCCTTCATTTTAGATGAGACATAAAGCGATTGCTTCTTCGACCTAGTTATTGGGCCGGCCCTGCTGGGGAGGTGGGAGGTGGAAAGGAAATGTTTAGTTGTGCTGACTTTGTATTGTGTCTAAATTGCACCAACCGAAATAGAGTTGTTGGTATGTACACACGAGATTCAAATATCCTCTAATACACCTTTTTTCAAAAAAAATTAACCAGATTAGATCATCGGGTTGTGTATTGATGGAGACCCACCGACATATAGTGAGTTCCGACATGATCAAATTAGTCCAAAGATGGTTGCATTTAGAAGGAACATATATCAACTGTACCTGCAAACTTGAACAGAATTGGACTGTTGGGAATCATTATAGATCCGAGCCTCATCATAAATGTCAAGACTAGAACATACAGTTTTAGTTGAGATAGGTCTCGAATCTCTAACAATTAATCCCTATAGAGCAATGTGTTCAGGTTCTTTTTTTCTTTTTTTGGAGACTCAATCTTCAGATTCTTAAGATCGCTTTTATGCCAATCTCCAAGAGTTCTGGCCAGATGACAATGCCCACAGCCCAAAAATTATGAAAGAGGCTAGTTTTTTTTTTTGGTTCAATGGTCAGCGGTGTTTGAGTCAGTTTACACGCACCTTAATTAATCACATCCCTACACCTGTCAAAGACAGGTCATCTATGTTGGGATTAGGGTATTTATGAGGGATAAATCCCTCATTGTCTGGCCTCAAGGAGTTGTCAATATTTGAACTCAGGACGTTTGTTTACAACTTGTCCCTGTTATCATTTGATTTACACATTGGAGTTAAGACTAGCTTGAAAACAACCACTGAATTGATTTGTGCTGTTATTTCCGTTGAACTTAGCAAGGAGAAATGTTAAGAAAAACTCTTTAAAAATGGATTGGGATACTCTCTAGTACCAGATACCCTTGGCCTTTGCTCTAAATTACCATGAATTCGAATGAGATTTATTTTATTCAAATGAGTGATGTAATATATCATAACTACGGAAAATCAAATTAGAGAACCATGGTAAGTGACGAGACTTTAGGCGGCTCAGCAACCCCAAGTTGACACGTGGACAGTTATAACCGTTATGGACCGCAAAGGGCGCCTGGAGGAGGCGCTGAGGAGTTAAAGCCTCTGGGAAGCCGAGTACACCCATCAGGGCCTAGCATTAAAGGAGATATGACAACTCATTAAATAGGGTCTTGAGTGGCTGCAAGTCATTAAATGCGCATCAAGTCCTCGAGAAGTGTGAGGACAGTCATCATTATAAGGCATTAATTACCGTGACGCCGATTCCATGTCCTCGGTGAAACCCGAGGGGTGCTTATTTTCGAGCAGTGAACGCTCCGGCATAGGTGTCAAGCACCGAGCAGCGGTATTTAATGACCGGGGATAAGGCCATAAAGGCTTGGCGTGTCCCGAGCAAAGGTCCGATCACCCGAGCGAATCAGTCTTGAGAGGATTTGATGGGATAGCACTCATTATGCATAGATACGAGTACAAGCCATTAAATGTTGAGATGAGACTCAAAGGTCCTTCAATCATTGCAAGTTCAGTTATAAATACCCCACAAAAAGTTGAATAAAGGTACGCAACCTAAATCCAGAAAATACACTGTGCTATTGTCTCCAATGGCGACTAACTTGAGCTTCAGAGGGATTATCCAGGTGTTCACCTGGCCCCTTCTTTGACTTGTTGAATGTTTCAGGTTTATCATTCAGCGGATCGCTATCTCAACTCATTGTAGGAAATCACCCATGCAATTTGACTTCGTATGTGGGAACCAAAGGACCAGTTTTCCCCGTAGCGATAGCGTTATGGTGAACACGCAATCTTAAGGTAACTTGGGGGATAGCCCATGCGTGAGAAATGTGGAAGCTAACCGGCCCCCAGCAGTCATTGAGTCACCCTCATTTAGCCTGTCGGATGGAGCACATCACATCTTGCAACAGACGATACTGATAGACCAAAGCCTTGGGGGGAAAGACATCTTGGCTCAGGAAATCGTTGAGTTGATGGAGAAACGGATGGGGAACCGTTTGAAACGGCTTGAGAAAGATAACACCAACGTGTGGACCCGACTCGATGATTTCGAGGGGTCGAGGAAAATCAACTGGCGCAACAGCAGGCGTGGAGACTGGAGTATCCACTGGAGTGATTCCCGGGGCGCAAGTCAGGAAGCCCCGGGGAGGAGCTTGCATGAATGCTTGGGTGAGAAGCGCGCGCCTCGACAATATGGAGGGCAAGCCCCCGAGGAGAGATCCGAAGGTAGCAAGAGGCGTAGGTTGGATCTGTCCCAAGGGGATCTCCGCCGCAGAATCTCGGGAGATACTGAGGCAGCAGAGTCCCACACGGATTCAACTACGCGAGGGCCTGGGAACAAAAGACCCCGGAGGACCTCCGTATACGCTTGGATGCTAAGCGCCGAAGACCTCTCCTTAGGAAGGATGATGACATCGAAGACGAGCAGATTGTCTCGCCATTTGTTCGGGCTATTAGGGAGATCGAGCTGCCAAAGAAGTTCATTGTCCCCCGTTTTAAGGTTTACGACGGGAGGACAGACCTTGAGGGTGTGTTTGGGTAATTGGATAGGGTAGGATTTCTTTTTTTATATCCTAACTCATCCAAGCCAAACCCACTCATCCACTTTAAAACCCTAACCTTTGAATATATCCAATCCTAACTTTTGTTTGGGAAACAAATGTGTAATTCAGTGAGCCCCATAGGTTACACAAACAATTTATAGTAGTTTACCATTCTACCCATGACTCTATCCATTCCAATCCAAACCAATTCTATCATATGTTTGGATTGATGAATAATCATAATAAAATTATACATTTTTCACATATGCATAAAAATATATAAAAATAAAATAATTTTTGTTAGGAAAGTTAATAATTTTTTTTTTCCAAACAAATCAACACTTTATTTCATTTCTTAAAAATTGATTACAATGGGAGAAAGGCAAACAATTATGCCTTAAAACAATATGATAAAGCAACCATGCAACAATATGATAAAGCAGTCCCCAACACTTGACTGGGTAAAAAAAACCAATGCAACAAGCAGGAATATGATACTGCAGCATGCAGCAATATGATAAAACAGCATGCAACATGCAGCAATGGTCCTCCGAAAAACCCATCTGTACGGCCTGATTAGCCAATCTAATAGCCACAACATTCATTTTTCTATACACATGCTTGATTACAAAATCTCCTTTTAACACAAACTAGCAAATTCAGCAGCGCTCTAAATTCAGCAGCCATATTGGTACAATCCCCATAGAAAAACATATTAGTTACGTATTAAACATACGTAATTGTAATAAATGTTGTCTTATACAAAAATATAACAAAACATAAGGCATCGTGGTGAATATTTGTTAACAATAACAAGTGAAATTAATGTTGCCTTATATAATACATAACAAAATGCGGCAACATTCAACTGGCCTAATTAGAGTGAACGTAAATACACCCCGAGAAACATTCAAATTTTTTGTTACATGACAAAGGTAGAGGTCAATCATCATCAATAACTATGACATCCAGTTCCTTCCTCCTCGAATTTACTGATGGGCATGATCCAACACTGCTATCAATGTGTTGTTGGCTTGAGGTTGGTACATCGTTCTTGAAAATAATTTCCAACAATGGAAAGTTTGGACAAGGATCCATACAATAGTTACAGGCAAAGCCATCATCCTGTAATAAATATGTAAAGTGAAAATATAGAACCATAAAATTACCAACATGTATCATATTTAAATTTCTTTGTATCTATACGAACGTGAAATAAATTAATTGAAACACACGTAGTCTGTGTGTCCCAAACAAACATGCCACTGTTTAACATCTCAGCAATGCTATTATATTGACACTCCCAGAAAATGATTACCCTCAACATATCACTCAATGACAGATGAAACCTAGGCATCCTTCGTCGTATACGTGTAAACAGTGCATCAAGCAGTCTTTCTGAATACTTGCTTGCTATAGGTAATTTCCCGCAATTCTTAAAGTCAACTAATAAGTCTAGCATGACATCAACTTCATCCTCAATCATGTCGGGTAGCTTCATTGTGTACTAATACCACAACAATTATAAAAAAAAAAATTATTTTCAAGTCATCATCCATAACCATACATACGTAGGAAAACATAATAAGTGAATAACATACAAGCAAAACATTAAAGTAAAACATCTAATTAATAAGTCAAACATCCAAAACATCCATATCATACATAAGTTGCTAAAAAAAATGTGACACATGGGTCAACCAAAATTTAGTTCACAAGCAGGACACGAGTAACTTTACATATGACCTTGATAAACATCTAAATCAGGCCACAATATGCTGCCAACCCAAAGTGCTCGCTCTTCCACTGGCAAGCTAAAGAAAATGTCAACTTTTATGTTATCTGAAGCAATTTTGTATGCTGCCTCGTGGCGGTGTGCCATTGTAAGGCCATCTATTTTTGATAACTCTGCTAGGATGGCACGTCTACTTGTAAATGCATCTTGCTCGTAGCCTACTCTCTGTGAAATGCTTGCTAGTTGGTTCTCGCTTGAAACAACGTAATCACCAAATACCTTACATATCTGGGAAAGACTTGTAGCCATTGAATTGCTTAGATCACTAGATTTTTTTTTTGTCTTACGTGTCTGTGGGGTGACATTCACACCCTCCCTGCCCTGAGTTACACTTTGAGAGTGGCTAACATCATCCGTTCCCCCAGTTGGATGAGCCTCTACATTGGCATCATCAGGGACTTCCCCAGCAGCTGAATTATCTTCAATCACTTCGTCTAGTCCTTGGGTAAACTCACCCGTTGCCCTATCTTTCCCAAATATAAGGACCCAATCATCATAGAATGACCATGATCTACCACGCATCCCCTTTGCATTCTTGTCTTTCTACATTGTCATTAGAAAAATTAATAGGGCATAACATATACAAGTTATCTAGGTTTATTATTATTAATAGATGCAAGCGAGTAGTAAAACCTTCAAGTACTCCACCCAGATATCTTCACCATAAACATCCACTTTCTTCTCGTGATCATTCCATCCAAAACCGGATGTGCTTAGCATTGAAAACAAGAGTTGTACTATTTTTTCCATGCTTTCATCTTCGACTCAATATGTGGTGATGCCCTAAGGTCAGTCGTTGGGAATGCTTCCTTTAAATTGTTCTCTAATGTTTGAAGATAACCCGGGCGAAATGTGCCATTCTGACACTTCCATCCGTTGACACATAGTTCTTTCAATGCTTGAATAAAAAAAGTCTCCTCCGCAACTGACCATGTTCGGCGTGGAGCACGCTCTACTTGGCTATTGGCACCAACACTTGACATGATCTACTTACATACGTACAAGCCAAATACCATTAAATAACCTACAAACATGCGAATATATATGACTTGGGTAAAGTAATCATAAGAAAACACAAATAGTTGACATAAATTCTCCCAAATTAAATACATACAACTTAATTGGTCTGTTACTAAAAAAGTGGTAAAGTATTTAGCCACCCCTACTCTCACACCATTCATTGTACATATTGTTGGCTAGTTGGTTTCTAATTGTAGTCCATTCATTAGATGTGTCGACCATGTCGATGACATCCGGCTCTATATCACCATAACCATCGGCTTGACCATCTTATGGCAAGTCATCTTCCACTGGGTCAAAATCCATTTCATTTCTAATCAAATTATGCAACAAGAAGCATGCATCAATGATTCGATTGTGTGTGCGTACTGGGTAGTGGCAAAGAGTCCTTAGGATTGCCTAGTGATTTTTGAGTAAGGCAAAACAACGTTCTATAACATTCCTAGCCATTGAATGCCTAAGGTTGAAGAGTTCCTCAGCATTACGAGGTGCAACTGCCCCTTCAGCCCACTGTTGCACATGGTATCTTTGGCCCCTAAATGGAGCTAAGAACCCTTCCCCATTTGTGTAACCGGCATCCACTAGGTAGTAGGTGCCTGCGTAGAAATTGTGGTTTTGTAAGAACACTCCTACTAACTGTTAGAGAAAATAATACTAGTGGTCATACATAACTTACCCCGAGCCACTTTAAAGCCATTCCACCTCGTTACCGCATCTTGTAGTATCCTAGAATCAGCAGCCGACCCTTCCCAACCGGACAAGACATAAATGAATTTCATATCTTGGGAGCACACACCAAGGACATTTGTTGAAATGTCACCATGTCTATTCCTATATTTGGCTTGGTGAACCATTGGTACCCTTGCTCTAACGTGCGTGCCATCTAGTGCACCTACGCAATCCTACAAATAAAAAATAATAAAACAAATTATATTTTGTTACCATTCATCCAAATTCTATCCAATGACATATGAAACAATTGTAAGGTTTCGTTACCTTAAACCACCGCCACTTGTTTTATGTACAGTCCTCAGTTATTGGATTGGGTCTCATTAATAGCAAACGATGCAACTTAATAATTGACTTCAACACAACATTGAAATGTCTACTTACAGTTTCGCCTGATCTAAGAAAGTTGAACTTTATTGGCCTATTCTTCACATCATGGCCCAATATATTTAGGAACATAGCCACCATTTCTTCAACGCTTACATATCTTGTGCGATTTAAGCCACCTACGTGTTCCACCAAATTACAAAGAATGCGAAAAGTGTGTCTATCCATCCTCAGTTGTTCTATGCAATTAATGTCACTATCACCAATTAGACGGTGCAAGTGTTCAAATTGCAATTAATTTCTAGACAATTGACTTCATGGTTGTGGTTTTAATTGTCTCTCCATTTCCCACAACACAACTATAAGGACCACAAACAAATAGAACATTACTATCATTTCTCTTCTCGTCATATCCAACACAACAATCAATCCAGCAATGTCATCAATACGGTTTGGCATTTTATCTGTTGAACGCCCTTGCAATTTTTTGTACAATAGTCACGTTAATATTAAATATAGTATTCATGTAACACAATTGAAGCTAAGCAAAAGAAAACATTAATGCCTAGCATAGTGCGCAATATAATAGCAAACATTGCAATATAAAATTCAAAGCACGGAACTACACATTACACCATACCTAGCAATTTAGTGTGCAATATAATAGCAAGAATACTCACAAATTAAGATTTAGGAGCAAATACGCATTGCACACAAGAACAAATAGAACATGTGAAAAACTTACAATTTTGTTGAACTTCTCAATTGTTGCAAATGGTATTGTGCCAAGCGTAATAATATTTCTGGACCCTTCACTCTTAAAAGTAGAAAAAACAAATTAGATACATACTGGAGCTAAAAAAATTGGCACAAATAATTTACATAAATAGTTGAATTTTGAAAACAGTTTTCAAAGAAAATGCAGTAATTTGAATTCCAAGAAACAAGAATGATATATTGATAGATCAAGACTAAATGCAATTCAAGTTGCAAGTAACATAATCATGTAGATATAAATGCATACAAACGTTTTCAAAGAATCACCAATTACAAGCCCCACTGAAATGGCGACCAAATTTGGGCTAATACATCTCGGACATATTTGTTCTCACATTAACAAGTGACACAAACCAAGGGCCCTCCTAACAAAGGCTTACTTTTGGGCTATAGCTCAGAAGAAACCTAGGCCCTGTTTAGTAGAGTTATCGAGGAAACAAGATGAGTTTCTGAAACCTCTTTTGCAAGAGCATAAAAAAAGTAATCAAAGAAATAGGTTAAACATCACCCCTAAAGAGTAACCAAAAAAAAAAAAGTCACCAAAATTAAACATGAAAATATCTAGGCTTCGGATGTGATGATGATTCCATTAAGATTAAAAATAAAAATAAAAGAAGTCAAATACTAGTTTTGTAAAATTTCATATTAAGAGACAAATTGAAATAAGAAAGGAAAGGAAAATAAGAAGGAACACAACCGATATAGATGGTTTAGTACATTATGTCTATATCCACGGACTTTCACCCTATGAATTACATCTATGTATTATTGATGGTGAGTGTTTACATATGATTCAACCCTATGTATAAGGTGAAAATAAATCAAGGTAAATATAATAATATATCACTCATACTTACGACAAGGTGCAAATGCACGACCTTAAAATGCCACTAGGCCAACCGCTAATCTCAGCAATTTTGTATCAGTGTTGAGATAACTAGTTTTGGACCAAAATGGGTACTGAT
Source organism: Ilex aquifolium (assembly GCA_951799425.1). Taxonomy (NCBI): domain Eukaryota; kingdom Viridiplantae; phylum Streptophyta; class Magnoliopsida; order Aquifoliales; family Aquifoliaceae; genus Ilex; species Ilex aquifolium. Next base: position 11,745,773 of record OX637405.1, read on the forward strand.
TGTTTTACCTTATAGAATAGGTGAATACAATATTAGATTGTATATGTTGGTCTCTGGCTGTTGATCTTTGAGTTTGATGGTTTATACTATCAAACTCTCAAATCAAATAGCCACATTAAAGGAAACTCTCAAATCAAATCAAACAAACTCTGCTGGATCTAATGCTACATGGATTACACGAGTCAGTAGCCCTGTTTACTAGAACATAAATGTTTTTGACAGCAAAATGACATTTTTACCCACATTAAACTTTCCATCTATACACCAAAATCAAATTCAACACCTGTTAGTGGAGGAATTCAGAGTGAAAATGTAGACCCCTCCAATACAAGGATTTTTCTTGTAATGAAATGCTTTCATTTTTTGTTATTCTCCATGATTGTTCATAGGTTAAGTTTATGTTGATGTATGAATGAGGCAGGTAGGTGATATAGAAAAAGCTTTGAAGCTTGCTCATGCACTATCATTCTCACACCTTTTCTTACCTATTTTCTCTTTCTCCCTCCTTTATTTACACTGCTTTGTTCCCTCATGTCTATCTTTCTTTCTCACCTATTTTGACAGTGCAAATTTCGAGAGCCAAGTCATATCACACATGGTGCAAATATTTATGGAATCGTTGATGATAAAAAATTAGCAGACTTAAAAACAAAAGGAAGATTAAGAAAAAAGAAAAGAAGCCACAATATTGGAATATAATATACTTACAATTGAATCTGATGTGAAGTTAAAATACTGAAACAAAATTGCCAAGACCAAAAAGACAATCCCAACAACAATTCCCAATGACTCGGGCCTGCAAAATACAAAAGAGCATTGGTTCTATCTTGATCAAAAGAAGCTAATGAACTAGCAAATATCATTTATAGAACTCAATTTTTGGTAATCAGATAAAATGATGTAACAGTCAAGTAAGCTCCTCTTTTCCACTTGAAACTGAGTATGTTATAAATTTCCAATAACAAAGTTTGTCCAAAAAAAATCCCTATTGCTACCACATACATGCAGTACAAATAAAATCCTTTTATGTAAAATACATTCACACATATAGGACAAAGTGACCCACAATCTATCTAAAAACTAGAATAAACTACTCAAAGCCTGCAAAAAACTCTTGTTGTGGTGTTTTTAGGACTGATGGAGCATATGAAAGTCCATCTAATCAAATGAATCCGCACTACAAAGGTTCTAACTCAATACAAGAGCAGAAAATAAGAAACATCTAAACCATCTAAACTCTCAAATCAAATCAAACAAACTGGTAACCTCTTCCAAATGTGAAATGGGTAATGGAGATTTTTAGTAGAAGTTCACCTAGGTACCCAGTTCAAGAATGAAACATCTGATCCTAAGCCTCTACCAAATGTGAAATGGGTACTAGCAGATCTGTTCCTATCACCCTCTGTTCATCGCAGATCTGTTAAGATCTAGATCAGTAAAGATCTAAATATGTTCGTTAGACTCAGATCCAGACCTGTTCATCAAAAAAATGGTGAACGAAAGCAGATATGGTCTTCGGTGTGTGTTCTTCGTTCTGTCCAGAGAGATCGAGAGAGAGAGAGACATAATAATAGAGATAGAGAGAGCGATGAGAAACTTACCTCAAGAAGAAGCTGTGTTCTTCGTTCTGTCCAGCGATGTCGTCTTCTTCGTCGACTCTATGAAGAAGCTCTCACCCACAGATGCAGAAAATTGGAGGACCTCCCCAACGCCACGATCGTCTTTGCCTCTGTGTGAACCCTTGGACGAGCTTAGCTGACACAGGAGAAAGAGAGAAGAGGGATTCGTTGCTAGAAAGAATGTGGAGAAAGAGAAAGGGGCAAATACGTCTTGAGGGGGGGTAACCAATTGCCTGGGTTTGTAACCCAGGGGGGCTGGGTTATCTAAGACCGACCTATGGGGCTTAACATTCAACTGTAGCACCAGGTCAAGCAATGACCCGGGATTTGTAGCCAATCTAAAAAATAACTTCCCAAACAATGGTTATATGGGTCCCACTCCTATTTTATCCTATCCAACTAGTGGATAACCACCTTTAACCCACTATCCAAACACTTCCTAAGGGTCATCTACGATAGTACAAACAGCTAATGTCCATCTATGACACTGATCAAAGACTGCTATGCTGAGTGTTCCCCATGAGCTTAGGGGACGCTGCCATGAAATGGTATGAGAGTTTGGCCCTATAAAGTATTAAGTCTTGGAGACAGATGTTCGAGCTATTTGTCGCTCGATTTATCACCAGCAACAAAAGGCCCAAAGACATTGGTGCTTTGCTGACACTCAAACAGAGGGGTGGGGAGACTCTTCGGCAGTACGCAATCAGGTATTAGGAAGAGGTAAAAGAAGTTAAGGCATGCTCGGAAGTCATGGCAGCAGCAACATTCCGACTAGGTCTGTCCCGGGACACCGATCTGTATCGGTCTCTGACTAAGTGAGCCCGGGGGATATGAAGGACCTGATGTCTCACATAAACAAGTATGCGGGGGTGGAGGAGGAGTCGGCTATGCACGAGCCTAGAGTCCCGACAACGAAAAAATGGGACAGGGTATTGTCTGCGAGGAGAGGAGCGCCGACCCCAGCTCCAAGCCGCATATCTTTTCAAGGGGTGAGCACGATCTTCAAAGAACTCATTTATAAGATGCTGCACAAGATAAAGAAAGAGTCTTTTTTTCAAGTGGCCACCCAGAATGCAGGGAGATCCGGCCTCCAGGGATTCGACGTCTCGGTGCTCCTACCATCAGGACGTTGGGCATATATGACCGAGGACTACCAGGTGTACAAATCATTCCTCGAGAAACTAGTCCAAGAAGGACATCTCAGGGAAATCATTGATGGCTCGGCCCCTAGGGGTCCGACAAGGGACGAAACAGGCGTATCCCAAGAAACAACGACTGTGATTGAAGTGATACATGCTTGCACAGTAGACATACCCACTTATAATTCGCTCCGTGTCGACCTCCAGAGGGTTGCGCAAGCCGTGAAGGTGGAGGAAACAAAGTTTAGGGGATAATCATCTAAAAGACCTAGGCTTGACGCCTAGGCCATCCAATTTTCGGATGTCGACTTGAGTGGGTTGTCCCTCCCACACGAAGACGCCCTGGTGATTACCCTTCGGATTGAGAAATTCGACATCAAGAGGATCCTGGTGGACTCGGGAAGTTTATCTGAAGTGATGTATGACGATCTCTTCCGCAAAATGGGTTTCACCCAGAAAGATTTGAAGCCCGTGAAGACCCCCTTGTAGGGTTCAATGGCTCTTATGCCCTTCATCTCAGAAAGGTTACCCTCATGGTCACTGTCGGGGTTGTCACAATCCCAGTCGAATTTGTGGTGATAGATTTTGATTCCCACTATAATGCCATCATGGGCAGGACATGGTTATATGCGATCAAGGCAGTGCATTCGTCTTACCATCAGAAGGTAAAGTTCCCCACGCCGAGGGGAATCATGGAGATTCGTGGTGACCAAGCCTCATCTAAAAGTTATTTTTACGCAGCAGTGAAGATCGGGGTTAACTCTAGGTCGCAAGAGCGTGACCCCGAGACGGTGTTGGCAAAATAGCAATTACAGTTCGACCGGCCAGGCGTTGATGATCCCATCACGGACCCAGCCGACCAATCCACGGAGGCTTTGGATAAGGTTCTTCTGAATCCTGGAGACGAAGAGAGATTTTTCCTTATAGGGGAATCGTTGGTCGGTGCCAAGAGATCTGATATGGTAAACTTCTTTTGTGGTAACGCCGATGTCTTCACATGGACCCCAGCTGAGATGACAGGGATAAGTCCCAAGGTGATATGCCATCGACTTCATGTTGATCCATATTTTAAACCCGTAAAGCAAAAGGCTCGGAGAACGGCTCCTCACCATGCACAGGCGGTCGATGAAGAAGTTGACAGGTTGGTCGGGGCTGGGTCAATCAGGGAAGTCCAGTTCTTCGAGTGGTTGTCGAACATAGTGTGTGCAAAGAAGAAAGGCGAAAAGTGGTGAGTCTACGTAGATTTTACGGACCTGAATAAGGCATGTCTCAAAGACGAGTACCCTTGCCGAAGGTCGATCAGCTTGTTGATGCCATCGTGGGGCATGAACACATTTCCTTCATGGACATCCGAGCAGGCTACCATTAGATCCCATTGCACGAATCTGATCAAGAGAAAACGGCGTTCATCACACCCCGAGGGATTTATTGCTATATGGTGATGCCGTTTGGTTTGAAAAATGCCGGAACCACTTATCAACGCCTGACGAATAAGATGTTTAAACAAAAACTTGACGCCACAATGGAAGTATATATCGATGACATGTTTTAAAGAGCAAGGTGAAAGCCGATCATATTCGGGATCTCAGAGTCACCTTTGCCCAGCTCCGAAAGTATGGCCTGAAGCTCAACGCTTCGAAGTGTGCTTTGGTGTAAGCTCAGACAAGTTTTTGGGATATCTAGTCACTCATCGTGGTATAGAGGTCGATCCCGATCAAGTACAGGCCGTACAAGGAATACAGAAGCGAAGACTGTCAAGGACATACAAAAGTTAACCGGGATGCTGGTGGCACTCAACCAGTTTATTTCTAAGTCCTCAGACAGATGCAAGCCGTTTTTCACCACCCTTTAGGGGGCATCGAAGGGATGTTGGGGTGAAGAATGCGATTGAGCGCTAAAGGAATCAAGGATTACTTAAGGCCCCCTTCGACTCTTTTTGTTCCTACAGCGGGCGAAGTCTTAAACCTTTACTTGTCTATCTCAGAATAGGCAGTTAGTGGGGCTCTGGTGAGAGATCACAATAGGGTACAGAGGCTAGTCTATTATGTGAGCAAGACCCTGCTTGGCGCCGAGACTAGGTACCTACCAATGGAAAAACTTATACTAGCCTTGGTTGTCTCGGCTAGGAAGCTTAGACACTATTTCCAGGCACAGCCCATAGAGATCTTGACCGATCGGCCCCTGAAACCCGTACTTTACAAAGCGGATATGTCTGGGCAAGTCTCCAAATGGGACATGGAGCTAGGAGAGTTCGAGATAACATACAGGCCATGTACTTCTGTCAAAGGGCAGATCCTTGTTGATTTCATTGTCGAGTTCTCTACGTCTGAGTCTTCACCAGATTTGAAGTTTGCTACTTTTGGCCACCACGACGTTTGGATTTTACATGTGGATGGATCCTCGAACGCAAGGGGGGCAGGAGTAGAGGTATAGTCTTGATCAATTCCGGAGGATTTATAGTAGAACGAGCTATCAGACTTGGATTCAAAGCATCCAATAACGAGGCCGAGTACAAGGCGCTGTTGGCTGGGCTCGATATCACGTACTTGGTCGGCGTAAGACACCTCCAGATCTTCTGCAATTCCCAGTTGGTGGTAAACCAAGTTAATGGGGACTTTGAGGTACGGGACGACAGGATGAAAGCCTATCACTAGAGAGCAAAGTCGAAGATGGAGAAGTTCTAGAAAATAGAGGTGTCCCAAATTTTCAGAGATCACAATTTCCATTCCGATGCGTTGGCTTGCCTAGCATCAGCCTTGGCTTTAGAAGTAACTCGGCGCATAATCGTTGACTACCTCAAGAGTCCGAGCATAAGGGACTTAGATGCCGAAGAGGTCCTACCGACGAGCGCTCAGAGTATGTTGCCGAGTTGGAAGAACACCATAATCGAATACTTAATGAACGGGACACTCCCCCAAGGATGCCAAAGAAGCTAGGAAGGTCAAGTTGAAAGCTCCTAGATTCTGGATATCCCCCGATCATGAACTGTACCGGAGATCCTTCTTAGGAACGTATCTACTTTGTGTTCCCGAGGATAAGGTGGAACCGCTGTTGTATGAGGTTCACGAGGGAATATGTGGAAGTCACACGGGAGGAAGGTCCCTCTCACACCGCGTGATGTCTCAAGGGTATTGGTGGCTATACATGCAAAAGGATGCCAAGCAGTATATTAAAAAATATGACAAGTGCCAGAAGTTTGCTCCAATCATCCAACAACCGACAGAGGACTTAAACCCTTTGACAAGTCCTTGGCCATTTTCTCAGTGGGGCCAGTGCCGAGGGTTCCTCTGGGCAAGAAATTCCTCTTAGTCACCACTGACTACTATACCAAATGGATCGAAGTCGAGCCCTTAAGCCGCATTCGGGATGTGAAAACGAAGAAATTTATTTGGCAGAATATAATTACTCGGTTCGACATCCCCCAAGCTATTGTCTTTGACAACGGCACCCAGTTCAACAGTGGGCCATTTAGAGAGTTCTGCTCAGGATTCAGAATATGTAACTACTATTCCACTCCGGCGTACCCTCAATATAACGGGCAGGCGGAGGTCTCCAATAAAACAGTCTTGCTGGGATAAAGAAGAGTTTGGAGAAAGCTAATGGCAGATGGACCCAAGAACTACTTAATGTCCTTTGGGAGTACAGAACCACCCCGAGGACCTCTATTAGGGAAACTCCCTATGCCATAACATATGTCGTTGAAGCTGTTATACCTTTGGTGGTGGGACTCCCTACCATACGAAGCCAAGCCTTCAAGTCGAGAAAGAATGATGAAACACTGGCCAGAGATCTTGATCTGATTGAGGAAAAAAGGGAATTGACATCTATACAGTTAGCCAAATATCAAGGGGAGTTATCAAGACATCATCAAAAGAAAGTCTGAATAAGAGATTTTCAGGTGGGAGATTTGGTAGTGCGCAAAGTTGTGAGCAACACACGGGAATCCACTGACGGGAAGCTCGGCCCCAATTGGGAGGGTCTGTACAACGTCGTGGCCATAGGAGGCACAAGTGCATATCAACTACAAGATATAGATGGCAAAGATGTAAATTAACCTTGGAATGTATCAAATTTGAAGAAATATTACTACTAAGTTGATTTTAAGAGACAAATCTCAAGAATTGGCACGAGCCTTGGGCTTGGCCGTTAGGGGTAAGGCCCCAAGAGGGGTAAGCCTCCACCCTTGGAGCACTGCTCTCGAAAAGAATACGAGCAACGGGCTCGGTCGTTAGGGTACGGCCCTGAGAGGGGTAAGCCTTCATCCTTGGAGCATCGCCCTCGAAAAGAATTAACACGAGTCTCGGGCTCGGTCGTTAGGGGTAAGGCCCCGAGAGGGGTAAGCCTCCACCCTTGAAGCACCACCCTCGAAAGAATTAACAAGAACCATGAGCTCGGTCATTAGGGGTAAGGCCTCGAGAGGGGTAAGCCTCCACCCTTGGAGCACTACCCTCGAAAAGAATTAACACGAGCAACGGGCTCGATCGTTAGGGATAAGGCCTCGAGAGTGGTAAGCCTCCACCCTTGGAGCATTGCCCTCGAAAAGTATTAACACGAGCCTCGCGCTCGGTCGTTAGGGGTAAGGCCCCGAACAAGGCAAGTCCCTAATACTTGTGCGTTTTCAAAACTTTGTGAACCTGGAGGTTTGGGAGCCAATAACAAAGTTCAACAGAATGAAATAGAAGACATTATAATGAAAACATTATGAAAGAAAGAAGAATTTCATTGATAAAGAAAAAGAGGGTCGTGCGTCCCTCGAGCATACAAGAAGCAAAAAAAACAATTTCAGGGGCCTTCGGAACCAACGGGCTTGCCAAGGTCACCACCGAGCTCCTCACCGTCGAGTTGAGACTGATGCCTTCTGAGAGACCCTTCACCAATACCAAGGAACTCGTCAAGCTCCCCAAACTCGGCCCCGCCGAGATGGATTAGAGGGGTACCGGGGACGGAGGGATTGTCGGCATGCATGGGAAGGGTAGGAGAAGGAAGCCGAAGGGGAGACATTCCCTCTGATTCGTCACTGACGGTGATTGGCACTATCTTGGCTGTTGTCTCCCCTACTTCAGCTGGCCTTTCAGGCGGAGCTGGCTCAGCACCCAACTAGACAGTAGAGGGGGCCGCGGCTTCACCAACCCCTTGCAAATTGTGCATTGCAAAGAGCTCAGAGTCGGCGGCAACCCCTGTAGCACGAAGAGCCTCATCCCAACCTTGCTTAAAAGCCTTCCTTTTTTCATCACTGAAGGCTGGGATGAACTGTTGCAGTGCCTCCACCTTCGAGGTAAGGGCAGCGCAGTTGGCCTCGACTTCCAGTAGCTAAGCCTTAGCAGTAGAGACTTTTTGATCGGCCTCTTCCATCCTCCTTGCCGCCACAGCCTCGGCTTGTTTGCTCTTGTCCAAGTCAATGGTGAGAGCCTCGGCTTTGTGGATCAGGTCGACGATGCTCCTGGACTGATCGACGACCGTCCTTTCCACTTGGTTAATATGAGCATCTTTCTTGGCGAGCTCGGCCTGGGCCTTGTCGACCCTGCTCCTGTAAGCCCAAAAGGGGTCAATGATGAACCCCATCTATTGGCAAACCTAAAAGGAAAGAATAAGAACAAATGTCAGAATTCGGACATGGCAGCAAAAAAGTTCAAGGCAAGCAGGGAGTTCGAATTACTTACCACTAGGTTATGTTGGACCATCCCTTGGAGAAGCCGATTGTCTTTGTACTCATCTAGTATCGCCATGTCGGCGTCAAAGTGAAAGGTCCTGCTGACGGCTAGGGCCACGTCATGGAGTGGATTATGGAGTCAGACTCCAAAACCGGTTGCCCCCTTCTTGTAACGGCTCGAGGGACCCATTCGGCGGTACCAGAAGACGTCGGAGCATCATAACGCGGCTTGACTCGGCGCTCCCTTTGTTGATCATCAATCTTCCCCGAGGGCTCGTCTTGGCGCCTCCAACGTTGAGGCTGTACCCTCGGGGGGACTTCGTGTTGTTGTTGTTGCTGCTGTGGTGGTGGATGTTGTCGGTACTCTTGGCGCGATAGAGCGTGGGGAGGCACGGTGATTGGCGTAGTGCCAGATGGCTTGCCAGCCCCCGAGAGCATCGTTCTCCTTGCTGCAGAGGCAGCCTCCAGGCTTTCTACTGTGATTAGGGGGATACAAAACATTTCTTTTGAAGGAGATAGGGTTGCTTCTGAATTGTGATCGGTGTCGGCTTCAAGATCCTCCTCTTCGTCTACTTCTTCAGAAGAGCAGTCTGCCCAGACAAAAGGGTCAAAAGGAGGGGGACTTGTGAAAATCTTGTATAGCCAGGGCGGTAGCCGAGCAGGATGTGTGCTACCCGAGCAAAAGGTTCACGTGGGGTTATGGGACCAGACTTTGATCAGGTCGTCAAAGGCGACCTCGAATTTTGGAGGCTGAGCGGCGTCTCTCTTGTATCCCTCTGCAAAGAAAAAGAAAGAAACATAAAGGTCAGAAACTTAAATGAAGGCCGAAGGCTGACAAAGTTGGTGCGATGCCCACCTGGATCCCTCAGCACTTTAGGGCAGAAAAGACCGTCATACTCGAGTCCATCACCTTTCTCCCATCTATCGCCGAGCATGATGAGATCTCGGGCATACCCCTTGTCTAAGTCGGGCATATGTGTCACCAAATACATAGAAGGGTCCCGAGCCTGAAGATAGTATTTGTCCCCGCCGACTAATTTCAAGTCATAGCAGAATAGAATCTCGTCTACCCCCAGGTTTAGCCCCAGCCAAGCATTTATGACGACTACACCCATGACTATTCTAAATAGACTGATACAACATTAGAGGGGAAAGAGCCTCAATTGCATGAGGACTCTTAACAGAAGGGAAGGGAGAAGGAACCTAAGACCCCCTTTCATGATGGCTTTAGTGTGGAAAGACATGAGTTCTACATTGTCTGCATCAGCCCTGTGAAATGTAGGGTCAAAGACAAAAGTGAAGACGGGCTCAGGAATGTTGTAAGTGGTTCTAAACGCTTGCAGATTGGTATCGGTCACTTGGGTTTTCCTCAACCTATATGTATCGCTAGGCCTAATTTCCCTCACAAATCTAGGTCGCCGAATGTTAGCCATGGGGATTTCTAAAGAAATGTAGAAGAGAATGGGCAAGATGAAGACGAGACTGTGGGTAGGAGAATACTTATAGGTTCAGTGGCTTCGAAGGTCTTGCTCGGAGGAGAGATGATAGCTGCTCGGGAATTGGTTGTGGTTTGAGAGTTCAAAGATCCAAAGAGTCTTGAATAAGACTCAAAACTCTCCTATGTATACTGCAGCATGGGCGGGAGTCGAAGAGGCAGAAACCGTCAAGTGCAAATTTGAAAAATACGGCGCCAGACGTGCGGGTAGCCGCCCCTGAAACCCAGGCGTGCTGAGGAAGCCTCTACTCTCCATGCGCCACCTGTCCCATGACGCGTTTAAAATGGAGGCTGGGGGCAGTTGACAGGACTTTAGGCGGCTCAGCAGCCCCAAGTTGACACGTGAACAATTATAGCCGTTATGGACTGCAAAGTGCGCCTGGAGGAGGCACCAAGGAGTTAAAGCCTCTGGGAAGCCGACTACACTCGTCAGGGCCTAGAATTAAAGGAGATATGACAACTCTTTAAATAGGGTCTTGAGTGGCTGCAAGTCATTAAACGCGTATCCTGGTCCTTGAGAAGTGTTAGGACAGTTATCATTACAAGGCATTAATTACCGTGACGCCGACTCCATGTCCTCGATAAACCCGAGGGGTGCTTATTCCCGAGCATTGAACGCTCGGGCGTAGGTGTCAAGTATCGAGCAGCGGTATTTAATGACTGGGGATAGGGTCATAAAGGCTCGACGTGTCCCGAGCAAATGTCCGATCACTCGAGCGAATCAATCTTGAGAGGATTTGATGGGATAGCACTCATTGTGTATAGATACGAGTGCAAATTATTAAATGTTGATATGAGACTCAAAGGTCCTTCAATCATTGCTAGCTCAAGTATAAATACCCCTAAGAAAGTTGAACAAAGGTACGCAACCTAAATCCAGAAAATACACTGTTCTAATATCTCTAATGCCGACTGACTTGAGTTTCGGAGGGGGTTAGCCGGGTGTTCACCCGACCCCTTCTCTGACTTATTGAATGTTTCAGGTTCATCATTCAGCGGATCGCTATCTCAACTCATTGCATGAAATCACCCGTACACTAAGTTAACCAGAACAACTTTCAACTCGTGCTATGGCTACTCGGTTTTGGGTCGAATGGACCAAAATTTGGGCCCGGGACGGAAAGCCCTAAATGGAGAGGGTCTGAGCCCATTTAGAACAAGTCATCATGGTACAGACGATCAAATGGTGGAACTTAGCTGGATGCTAACACAGACATAGGTGGTCCCAACATGGCATACCCTAGCTAGGTCTACAGTGTAATTCTGCAACACTTAATCATTAATATGTTTGCAGCAGATTTAATTTTAATGACAAAGTCTTTTTTGGATTCTGCTCTTTAAGATGGTCCTTCCAAAACGCTTACGGCTTTGATCCACCACCACCATGATTCGGTCCCCGACCTATACCATATCATAGCCCCTAGTTTGATCACGCGTACAAGGCCACGGTTCTGGGGTGCAATGCTGCCATCTATGAATCTTTTTAATTAGGTTTGTCAATGGATTAATTTTTTTTTTGAATCCAAATTCGATTAGTTTGATATGAATTAATATTTTTTATTGATAATTTGAACTTGCTATTTTATATTTTACGGATTCTGATATAATTATATTCGACCCAATTACGATCCATATGTAAATATATTTTTATATAAATATTAAAGAAATCAAGTAATTATTTGACGAAATTTAGATATAATTTGTTAAATTTTAGTTAAATTAAGTTATTTGGATCATGTAGGATTTTGAATTATTATCGAATTCGGATATGGATCATAAAAATAAAATTCCTTGAAAATTAAAATCGAATCGGACTTATTTTGGATTAGTTAAAATCCGCTCCAAATCTGATCTGTTAACAAACCTATTTGTACCATCGTAATTTACTTCACTTTATTTTAAAAAAATCAATAGCACTATTTGCTGGCCCCAACCAACATAGGAGGCCACGGTCAATCTAATAACAACGCTTGATTAAGTCAATAAATTAGATAAAAATATTATTGCTCATTTTTAATATACCGATATAGAGAAAAAGTGATGATATTTGAGTGTAAAAATCATACTTAATTTTTTGATGTAATGATGTGACAGCTGATTTGGTCTAATAACATCATTCTAACTGCAACTTTGGAATTTTTTTCTCACTTCCAAAAAATTTGAAGAGGAGTCTAACCCGATTACCCACCAACATGATTTGGTCCCAGACCTACAACATAGACCCAGCTTCATAATGCCCAGAAGGCCTCGGTTCTGGGGCGGAATGCTGCCATGTGCCATCTTCATTACCACCTAGGGGATGAGGTCAAGCTGTTTACTACATAGTGATGACCTCAAGTTAGAAACTATAAATTTGGAACATATAAATAGGACATTATTGTAGTTGACACTAAGATCATGCAAGTGAAATTCACATGGGACCATGAAGAATAATAAATTGTGTGAGGTTGTAGGCTGCAAGTAAATGTACCACTACGACTATGTTTTTGAACAGAAAGTCAATTCAATAAAGTTAGATGTTTTTGGATCCTTATGAATCAAAAAATGAGCCTCTCATCTCAACTAATAATGGATTGTATCGTGTCGTGTGTTTAAGTCGTGTTGTTCTTGTCGATTTCATGTCAAATCGGTGCATGGGTCGTGTTAAGAATTGGTATATCAAGTTGGGTTAATATCGTGATTATATATGTCATGTCGTATCAAAATTTACTTATTTTTTAATTAACAAGTTTAACATGTCGATCCGAATATCACCCATATCCGTTAAGATAGAATGTAAAATATGAAAAAAAATTATCAGTATTCCCATCCATAACCCCACCTCACTGGTACTGGGAAGCCCCTCGTTCCTTAGTATACTGACATCTAGCAATAGGATAGTTAAGGACTCCATTTTTTAAGGTTGAGTTTTATTTTTATTGGTTGGAAACTGGTTAGATGATAGTTTAATATTATATGATAACGGCTGACTGTAGCAAAAAGGGGGAGAAAATCAAACCAACAGTCATAAGCCCTAGTTCAAACCGAATTTTGCTTCATAGGGTACAAAAAGGGTTTGAACCCTAATAATTATGAAATGCTGTTCATAACTTCATATAGGTTGGTGTGTTCAAGTAACTTAGAATTTGGTGTGGAGCAAGCATAAGTAACAAAATGTGTATCCTTGTTCGGTTACAAATCCGAGATTTTGAATGGGGAGATCACAACAGACGAGACCCAATCCCAAATTTTTCTCCTTTACTTGATAGTTCTATATTTCGTATCCAATAGTTCACCCAGCTACGATTTTGGGGGGGGGGGGGGGGGGGGGTGCAACTAGTTCTTTGTTAATTTTAATGTTAAAAAATCATTTGGCCAAGTGATTAAAAGAAACCATATGTTCTTCTTTTAATGGGTAAATCTATGGTACCGAAGAAAAGTTACAAATGAATACAAAACAGTTACAATTCATTTGGTGTCAAATTACAATTGAAAAATACCAATTATTACATAATAAAAAAAGTTAGAATCATTTCTAAAATATTGAGATCTAGCCTAAGGAACTCAATCTTATTAACAACTCAAGGGATTCTCTTTTAACTGATGCAACCCTTATGTTCTCGTTTTCTGTCATTGACCTGGGAATCGCAGAACTCATGCAAGTCAATGGGAGTTCTATATATAGTTAGCATTTTTTTTTTTCCTTAATTTGGGTTGTTAAAGATTTTAGAGTTAATATCATTTTTGATCTCTAAAGTATGTATTTTTAATCAGTTTAGTCCTCATTGTATCAATTTTATCAATTTGGTCCCTAAAATAGTCAATCCGTGTCATATTGATTCCTTATCGGACAATCCGTCAAATTTTCTGACGAAAGTGACCACGTGTCATTTTTTAGATGGTATCACGTGCCCAACATGTGATCATTCCTGTGTAGAGACCAAAATGACATGAATTAAATACTTTAAGGAATAAATTGACAAAATTAATATAATGAAAACTAAATTGACAAAAACATATATATTTTAAATACCAAAAATATTATTACCTCATATTTTGCTTTGATTGCATGAGACTTTCTGGATTTGTTGCATTTGTGGGGTGGTGTTATCATCAGTGTAAAAATCACCACACAAAATGCATCTATCTATGTGAATGTCTCAAATACCTTCCACTGTTTTCTTCTGTAAATGATATTCTCTCTCTCTCCCTCTCTCCTCCATAGACTTGATCCAGTCATTTAATGCATTTCAGAGAGAGTGAAAGTGAAGGATCGGCTTTCTTCTTTGCAACTGCAAGTCAATTAAGGAAGGAAACAATAGGATCATGTGCCCTTGTTCACCTTCATCTTCTTTTCGTGCTTTCTTTAAACTTTGTCATTACTGGTGCTGCCAAAAGGTGGCAGCTTGAGTACTGATTGCATGTTACCATCTTAAGAAGAGAAGCCCCATCGTCGCTTCCTATGTTCTGTTTTGGCCTCTTCTAGACTACAGAGAGAGAGAGAGAGAGAGAGAGAGAGCAGTACAGTTCTAGAGGGTTGTCAGGACACGGCGTGAAAAAGAGAAGGCATATTGTCAGGCGTATGAAGGCCGGTTTAAGGGGACCAGATGGCGACCTTTGAATCCCATTTCTATCTTCCCTTCACCCAACCGACAACATGCCCCTCTCTATTGTACACTCAGAGGGAGAGAGAGAGAGAGAGTAGTGCTTATTAGTGGCACCCAAAAGTAAGGTAGAGAACCTTACAAGTCTACATGCACTGGTTGCATCCCAAAAGTGTAGAACCCTACAACTCTCCTCAGATTCAATTTGTTGCACCAGAGGGGATCCAGGAAACGTCTCTCTCTCTCTCTCTCACACACACACACACACACAGAGGTTTGTGGTCCTAGTCCTACCCGCTAGTCCTAGACCAAGACTTGTATATTGCTATATTAGAGACTGCTTTTGTGTTGATTTAATCCTTGTGGAAGAACAAGAAAGAGGGTCCAAACATGGATTGGAATGGAAACTTTAGACCCATGGTTTCTCGACCAGATGCTTCCTTCGGCTTTCTCTACAAGTATAACCAATATCCAGGTAAACTCAAAGCCTCTTACCCTTTTACTATCCTTTATTGCTCACCATCTTTTGTGTTTCGGTATTAATTTTGATGTGTTTCCTGAAGCAACTTTAGTGAACAATGACTAGCTACGTATGCACTTTTACTTGGTGTCTCAAGTAGTCATATTGTGCACTAATTTCCAATTAAAGAAAGTTATTCTCTTCTGGTAGTTTCAATTCTCTCTCTCTCTCTCTCTCTCTCTCTCTCTCTCTTAAACAACCACATACATATGGTGAAATTAAGAAATCTCTTGAGGCACGTACGAACAACCCATTGAATATGAATGTCGTCTTCACTTGTTTGCGAATTCCTAAACCAGAGAGGATCAGTAAGAGGCCTTTCTTTGTTGAAGTTAAAGTAGCTTCTCAGTACGCCAGTCCCCTTATTCACCATAGTGCCTAAAGGGCAAGTTTTAGGGTAAATATGGCTAATCAAAAATAGAAAGAAACTCGGTTTAGTAAGCTTGGATGACCTACCAAAAAGAAAGGAAAGCAATGTACTCTTAGCTCCGGGTATGTAGGACAGCCCACCGAATAGCTGCCAAGCCGTAAGCGTCTCAGTTCGAAATTTGTCTTTGATTCTTGCTTCTTTGCAGCCATGGAGATGAAGCTTCCAGTGGAGACACACAATGCAGTCCTTCCAGGGATGGACAGGAACAACTATAGCATTCAAGAGAGGAAGAAGAGATTAACAAGTGATCAGTTAGATTCATTGGAGAGTAATTTTCAGGAGGAGATAAAGCTGGACCCTGATAGGAAGATGAAGCTGGCTAAAGAGCTAGGGTTGCAGCCCAGACAAATCGCAGTTTGGTTCCAAAACAGGAGGGCTAGGTGGAAGGCTAAGCAGCTTGAGCGTTTGTATGATGCACTTAAACAGGAACTTGATGTTGTTTCTAAGGAAAAGCAGAAGCTCCAAGAGGAGGTTAGATAGCTTCAAAAGCTCTCTCTCTCTCTCTCTCTCGTGGTGTATCCATGCATGAAATGCACTTCCCCGACAAAAACAAGCAAAAATTGAAATGCTAACATCATTTACTAACCGGGATATATGACAACTATTTAAAAAAAATATAAGATGCAATGGAAGATTTTGAATTTTTGAAAAAATAAAGTAAAATTTTAGAATATTTCAAAATACAAAATGATATTTACTCATCGTTCTTCTGATTTTGAAATATACTTTTTTTAAGAGGGAGTGATTATTACTGTGATCACTTGTACTTGATTACATTTGAGGAGTTCCATTCAAGTTATAGTTTTCATTTTGAATATTTTCTTCATTAATGAAAAGGTCCAAGCATTGAGAACAATAGTGAAGAACCAAGCCACAAAGAAGCAAGGATCTACAGCTTATACAGATATCTCCGGTGAAGAAACTGTTGAAAGCACGTCTGCCGCGACTAACATCTCTGAGAAACCAAGGGGAACAACTGTCCATCAGATTGCTCACTGCAACTATGTTTTCAACGTGGACGAGTACAATCCGGCAATGCCACCTTACTGGGCTGTTCTGCCTTCTTATCCCTGATCAGAGGCTGCAGCTAATTAAGCTATTTATAGAGTAACCTAGCTAGAACTAGGTTTGCTTAACTTGTAAGATGGGATAAGTTTGTCATCTGGGAGAGTTAGTATGGAGAACTGACACTACACCTCAATTGCTTCCATGGCATGAGGAGTTTGTTATGAGTTACGACTGTTAGAAATCAACAAGCATGGTGTCATGGAAATGCTTCTACTACTACTGCTACTATTATTATTATTATTATTACCATTCTGATCAATCGCAGTTTGGTTCCAAAACAGGAGGGCTAGGTGGAAGGCTAAGCAGCTTGAGCGTTTGTATGATGCACTTAAACAGGAACTTGATGTTGTTTCTAAGGAAAAGCAGAAGCTCCAAGAGGAGGTTAGATAGCTTCAAAAGCTCTCTCTCTCTCTCTCTCTCGTGGTGTATCCATGCATGAAATGCACTTCCCCGACAAAAACAAGCAAAAATTGAAATGCTAACATCATTTACTAACCGGGATATATGACAACTATTTAAAAAAAATATAAGATGCAATGGAAGATTTTGAATTTTTGAAAAAATAAAGTAAAATTTTAGAATATTTCAAAATACAAAATGATATTTACTCATCGTTCTTCTGATTTTGAAATATACTTTTTTTAAGAGGGAGTGATTATTACTGTGATCACTTGTACTTGATTACATTTGAGGAGTTCCATTCAAGTTATAGTTTTCATTTTGAATATTTTCTTCATTAATGAAAAGGTCCAAGCATTGAGAACAATAGTGAAGAACCAAGCCACAAAGAAGCAAGGATCTACAGCTTATACAGATATCTCCGGTGAAGAAACTGTTGAAAGCACGTCTGCCGCGACTAACATCTCTGAGAAACCAAGGGGAACAACTGTCCATCAGATTGCTCACTGCAACTATGTTTTCAACGTGGACGAGTACAATCCGGCAATGCCACCTTACTGGGCTGTTCTGCCTTCTTATCCCTGATCAGAGGCTGCAGCTAATTAAGCTATTTATAGAGTAACCTAGCTAGAACTAGGTTTGCTTAACTTGTAAGATGGGATAAGTTTGTCATCTGGGAGAGTTAGTATGGAGAACTGACACTACACCTCAATTGCTTCCATGGCATGAGGAGTTTGTTATGAGTTACGACTGTTAGAAATCAACAAGCATGGTGTCATGGAAATGCTTCTACTACTACTGCTACTATTATTATTATTATTATTACCATTCTGATCATTCTACCACTATTGTTTTCAGTCCATGTGAAACTAGTTCTTTGTTTTTATATTTTTGAAGACTGTTGAGATATACAGCCAAACAAGGAAACAAGAAAGACAACCATTGAGAAATTGTGAAAAGATGTCACCAGATAAATGACTGTTGAGTCCAATGTCAGAGCCAATATTGGATGCCCTCAAGCCAGTCAGTATAGTTTTGGACACCAGGAAAATGGGTACAATGTTGTCTCAATATCAGGAACAGATAAGGAATCCTATATTCATCCTTAGAGCATCTCCAACTCATTCTCTATTTTTTCTCTTTTAGCTACTTTAGCTAGCCAAACACAAAAAATTCTCTCAAACCCACTCTCTATTTCCTAGTTAACCCAAATGGCTCACCAAATGTGGTGAGCCATTTGAGCTCTCTAAATTCTCTCTCTATCTTTTTTTCTCTCTATCTTTTTTTCTCTCTATCTCTCTCTATATATATGTTTTACTTTTTTTAAATTATTGGAAATTGGTGAAAGTTGGGTGTAATAGTTCTCTAAAATAGAGAGTGTGGTTGGGGTGAATTTTAAAAAGTTGCTAGCTAAAATAGTGAATTGAATATTTAAATATATTTTAAGTAGCTATTTTGTTGAGTGTGGTTGGAAATGCTCTTACTATAAAAACTAGGGTTAATTACAAAATATCCCCATCAATTTATAGTCATGTTGTACTTAAACCTTTTTAGGTTTCAATTAGATCAATTTGCCCCCTTAGAAAAATTGATGA
The DNA here is from genome assembly GCA_951799425.1 of Ilex aquifolium. NCBI lineage: Eukaryota > Viridiplantae > Streptophyta > Magnoliopsida > Aquifoliales > Aquifoliaceae > Ilex > Ilex aquifolium. Next base: position 11,764,271 of record OX637405.1, read on the forward strand.
CATGCAAACCACGTCACTTGGAATTCGATTAGAAATTCAAATAAAAGACTAATTTACCCTATAATCTCTATTCTTAAAAAAAAAATACAAAAATAAAAGGCTGCGCAAATATCCCAACCCCCACGCATCCAACTCCTTTAGTGGCAACCCTAACTGGATGTCTAACTCCCACCTAGATCAGCAACTGTAACCCCTCGCCTACCCGCCCCTTGATCAGCAACCTTGACCGTCGTCTACCCCTCACCCATCAGCAGTGACCCTCCCGACTAGCAACCCAGTGGAGGGTCAACCGCTGCCCATTCACAGACATACACACACATATTGTACGTAGGGGTGTTCCAATTTTTGATTACCCGCAAATTTCGATTTTACCTTACCCTACCTAACCTTACTGATCGACTATCCGAAAGAATCGGGTAGGCAAATGAAATTTTTTTTGATATTCTACAAAAAATTTGGTAGGAATGCGAAATACATACAAAATTTTTGTATTCCTATCCTACCCTATCCGTGTGTGTGTGTATATATATATATATTAATCCCTAAAAATTAAAATCTAAAAATCTAGAAACTCTAATGTTTTATTGATGTTTATGACTTTCTTATATATGGTGTATTGATATTTATGGTTTTTTTGTTGTATTTTGTTGTAATTGTTTATGTATTATCGAATTTATTATATTTTTTTAGTGTTATTAGTTTATTGTGTTAGTTAATTGGTGCAAATTACTTAATTAAATTGTTAAAATGATCTAAAAATTAATAACTAAAAAATATGTGTTCACTCAATTTTCTACCCGAATTCCTACCGGATTGTTTTGGACGGAATTCAGGTTGGAATAGTACATTTGATCGGATAGAGTAGGGCAAGAAATTTTTTTTTTACAAAGTATCGGGTAAAAAGATGAAATATCATAATTCATACCTGTATGGTATAGGGTGAACACCCCTAAATATATGTAATGTAAGTAATAATATATTATGGTTGTAAATGTATTTTAGGGCTTTTACGTTTTTCATCCATTTTATCAACTAATTTAGTCCATTAGAAACTTGAAGGGGCACATTGCTTTAAGTTGGAACCAGATGGAATTAATGGTAATGTGAGTCTGTGACCCAAATTACCTTGGAGGGAGTATTTTATAATTAACTCTAAAAACTAATTAACAAATGCCAAACAAACGAGGCATTATATCTCGTGTAGGACTCCAGTACGGGAAAATCCTGACGTAGTTTCATCGACTACAATATTATCACTACTGTCCTCTTTCTGCCTCCAATAACCATGTCCATGAACCGTCGACTGCTGCGTTTACCTATTCGGCCTAACAGTTACATCACATTTTATCAATTATGAACAATTATGTAAAATAAGTAGAACCCATCAAATTATATAATTACTAATAACTTTCACGTTCAAAACTAAAGGTGCCCAAGAATCTAAAAATTTGACTCCGGTTCCAACTCTGGTTCGACTCCGCCTCCGTCGGAGTAAGAGTTTGAGTCTGAAATCTTTTTCGAAAAAATTTTAACTCTTAACTTTTATTAATAAAATATTTTACATAAATTATAAATCATATAATATATTATTATATACAAAATTTTTAAAATACTATTCATTAGTGTAACTGTTTGGTGTAACGTTAAAATTCGATTATGTCGAAGTAACTGTTGGTGTAACGTTGATATCCGATTACATATTTGAAAAATAAATAAATTATCAATCAGTTATGATCTCTTCGCTTTATCTCTTTTAGAGTATCAATACAACGACGTTTAAGAATGCCAACTTCGGATTGAAAGAGAGAGTAATTATGTCTTCAATATGCAATAGAGAGAGAAAATAGGGGGAGGGAGAGTGAGAAAATAAGGGAGAGAGTAGCGGATAGGGAGAGAGAGTGAGAGAGTAGCGGATAGGGAGAGAAGGTGAGAGATTAACGGAGAGATAGAGAGAAAATAGGGAGAGCTAGAGAGAGTGAGTGAGAGAATAAAAATAAATGTTCACAATTCAAATGAATGATAAAATCTTTACATATTTAATTAAAAAATATATTGTCAATCAATTATGCATTATTTAAGGAAGGGTAAACAAGAAATATAAATAAAAGGTCATCCGAATTTTATACCTAATAACAAGATGTTTTAGTAAAAGTGAACTTAATAGAGTAAAAAAATTTATCAATACACTTCCTCACAAATAAGTCAAAAAAAAATGTACCTACACCAAAAAAAAAAAAAAATCATAAGAATGCCCAACAAAAATTGGCTCAAATCCAACCCAACTCCGAAACTCCGCCTCAAAATTACAACAATTCAGCATCAGAGTCAGCAAGCAAAATCCCCTCCGACTCCGTCGGAACCCACCCCTATTCAAAGCTACCATATAGGACGAGTGAAGTTTACTTATCCTATTTGTTTGTTTATTATTAATTAGTTATACTACATGCCAGTGGTGACATAGTGTAACTATTTCCTTACCTGTGGAAGTAATATTACTAACAAACTCTCCTATCTACTCTATTTCATTTTTCCCTAGAAAAGAACTTGGCTTCACACTTACAGCCACTAGTTAGTACACACGATGCGTTGCATATGGACCATTTGTAATATGATATTTTGTATATTAGTGACATGGGATCAATTTAAAAAAAAAAAACCACATTCCATATAAAAAACGCTAAACATCTAATAGAGTATTTGGTATAAATATTTCATTCTCCACTTCAACCCAGTAACTCATGGTTTATACATTTTCTTATATTTCTATTTTTATCAGGGTAATTTCTAGTATGAAAAAAAATGGAGGAAACTCATAAGCTGACCAGTGAATATCCTACAACCAAAAGGTAGTTAATATTAATGTTAAATATTAAAATGGCATAGAAAATCATACAAAATAATTTTGGCAAACTCCGAAACCCAAATTCTATTGAGCGGCATTAGGGTTTCTATCGGCATTAGGATTCAAGAAAATTGATTTTTACTGTTTTAGTATGTCCTCAAGTAGTTTAATGTATATAATACTGGTAAAATATAGAATATCTACTCTCCAAATTTTAACACTATTTATTAGTTTATGAATATAATCCAATGCATGAAAGACAAAACCCAATTTACCCTCTAATCTCTATTTTTTTTTTAAAAAAAAAACAAAAATAAAAGGCTGCACAAATATCCCAACCCCACCCTCAGGCCTAGCTAGTACGCTCCCTAGTGGCAACCCTAACGCTCCATCTACCCCCACTTTGACCAGCAACTTTAACTCCTCGCCCACCTGCCCCTTGATCAACAACCTTGACCTTCGTCTGCCCCTTACCCATCAGCAGTGACCCTCCCGACTAGCAACCCAGGGGAGGGTCAACCCCTGCCCATTCACACATACACATACACCACCAGATGCACGTACACACTTCCTCCCCTTTGCCAGAATTATATTCGAAGGATTGGAGTTCGTGCACAACTCTACTAGGGTTTTGACGAAAGTTGTAAGAGGTAAAAATTGAGAATACCTCCTACAGATGATAAATCGAGAATTCTGATAGTATTTTCTGAACTTGGCTTCCCAATCTTCTTCCTGCAAAACGAACAAACTGCCCAAGATCGAAGTGCTTCGATCGAAGGCACTCCGATGCTTAAGTCAGTAATGGAATTGAATAGTTGCAAGAAGACTAGGAGAGTTCAGCCTACCTTTCCCTTCGTTTTCTTCTGCCTCTTATAGATAGCTATCCCCATTAGGGTTTCCGAAGTTTTCTCTTCAAGGTGGTACACCTTCCTTTAATTTGGTCATTCAGTTTGGGAAGTTGCTGATCTTTCTCCAGCAATTCCTTCTAATCTCAACAATTTCGCGAATTCGCTTATCTAAAAGCCGAAACTTTAGGTGCGTATTTATTCTTCTGTATATCTTATCAAACAGCTCGGCTATAATCATGGACAAACAGATTCAATATCCGCCGAACTGATTGACCATCTCGGCTTGGTACAAGCCGAGCTCAACTGGTGTTTCGCCGAACTGATTGATCATCTCGGCTAGGTTCATTTGTTCAAACAGCTTACGTCTTTGTCACGTGTCCTGTCTTGTCAGCCTCACGTGAGTTCATTTAATGTCATTTAAAGTCTTTACACGTGTAATAATGGGATCCATCCCCTTCATTTGCCCCCAAAACACGTCTGACAGACACCTTTCGTCTGTCAGCCGTTTTTTGCTTCTAGTCTCATCATTGCTCACGCCTTTTTTGGGACATCCCCCTTTGCTTTTGGCGGTTGATTTAAATAATGTCTCTTGGGATTCCCTCCGTCTATATAAGCGATTTCTATTCTTTCCTTCGTCACTTTGCTTTCTCAGCTTCAAACTTCGTCTCTTTCATTCTCTCTGCCTTTGTCTGCTGTAATGGCTCCTCTTACACCCTCTGAAATCCCAGCTTTCAAGACTAAATATAACATCCCTGACGACGTTAAAGTAACTGTTGCTAAAAAGGATGAACCGTTGATTGGTACTAGGGAGAGGATTCCCATTTATACAAGGACGATTACTGAATGGGGAGTTCGTTTCCCACTTGACCCACTTCTTCTTTGGGTTTTATCAGCAACAAAGTTGTGCCCCATCCAATGCTGCCCCAACTTCTTCAGAATAGTGATGGGTGTGGCAGCGCTGAATAAGCTTCTGAAGCTTAACCTAGGTTTGTGGGAAATTCTTTACTGCTACATTCTGAAGCCGGCAGGGGATAATTTCTACCTTGCTGTGAGAAAGAAGGATCATTACCTCGTGACTCATCTCCCTGATTCCAACAAGGGTCATGAGAACGATATTGTGTTTGTTTCTGGTAACTGGGAGTATGCTGCAGATGCTGCTCCATCCTATCGCTGTCCCTATGAAGAGGGCTCTCCAGGTAAGTGAAGCTTTGATTCATTCAAATTTTCTGAGTAGTTTGTTGTTTTTTGTCTGATTCCCTTTTGTTTGAAGGTGAAACGGTAAAAGGTCGGATCCCTGAGTCGGCAGTGAAGATGGATGAGCTCAAAAAGGTTTGGGATTTTAATGAATCCCTGTTTTGCCGAGCTGCCCACACACTGTTAGGGTATATTCCCTCTTATACTTCCTTTATTGCTGTCCCAAATCGACCCAACATTAGCTTGGCAGCAGACCGAGAAGCAATTCAAGCAGCTCGGGAACAGACTCCTCGTGCGAAAAAGAAATATTCTCTGGCTGCTTCGGGTCGACGGACGGTGAGGAATTTCTTAGATTTCCTATCTACTGTTGAGCCGACTCAAAATGCCGAGCCCACTCAACCCACCATTCCTTCAATAACTGTGCTAGACGAAACTGACACCGAGGTTCTTGCCGAGGCCGCTCCTATCACTGAAGATGTCGTTCCAAGCAGCGGCGTAGCAGACCCGGTTCAGCATATAGATGCTTTGATTCCAGAGGATCTTGAGCTTCCAAACTCTGTTCAATCTCCCCTACCTGAAGATGACTCAATTTTTGAGCTCGCCGAAGACCCAGCTCCTAAAAGGCGGAGGACTGGCGAGGCCAAGGAGAGTGATACCCCTAATCCAACAGATGCTTCTTTCCGTCCTGTCCTTAGGTCAAAAAAGAAAGTGATTACTTCAAAGGACTCTGCCATCGAAGACTTCAATGTCGCAGTAGGGCTTGCTAGGGGGGTGATTTTGCCCCGGGACTTGGCAATGAATGAGGCCCTTACTGATGATGAAGTGTCTCGACAAGCTATTCAACATAGGGTGCTGGTGAGAGTTCGTTATTTCTCAGTTTGACTTTTTGTCACATTTGATTTTTCTAAGTGTTTTTTCCCTTCTTTTCATAAGGGTTTGCAAAAAGTTCATGAGGTCGGGGCTAGGATAGCCAGAAAAGACAAAGCTATGAAAGACGCCTTCCATGCCCGAGCTTCAGCATTGGCAAAGAAGGAAAGTGTAGACGAAGAATATGCCAAGCTTTGTGATGAAGTCAAGGCTCTGCAGGCTCAAAACCACAGCCTGACCGAGGAGAACCAGAAACTTCACACCGAGCTTGGTCAACTGAAGGAGTCTGAACATGAAGCCAATGTAGAACTTTCTCAGGCCCAAGTTGACTATGCCAGCTTGATAGAGGAATTTGAGGGATACAAGGCCGAGGAGAAAGAGCGAGAAAATGCTGCTTACAATGAAGGTGTTGAGAAAGCAGAAAGCGACTTGGCCCTCCAAATTCCCTCTCTGCAAGATGCATATTTCAGCAAAGGTTGGCATGCTGCTTTGATCACTGCAGGGGTCCCCTCTTCTTCCGAGCTCTACTCCAAACATTGCATGCCTAGCTCCTCTCATCCTCCTGAAAATACTTAGAGTTTTTGCAACTTTTGATGTAATGGTCTTTTGATGTAATTTTTTCGAAGTTTTAATACAAGTAACTCTTTCGGTTTTGCTTTACGGCTTTATTCATAGAACTAGGTCTCTTAAAACAGATCTTCTAGGACGATTCGAAATATAATTTAAACTTTCAAACATTGTCCCTGGGTCGGCCTCTATAAAGAGCTCGGTCCCTAATTGAGGACTTGTCAACATAATTACTTCCTGCTTCTTCTGAAATAATGGCCTTGCTCGGCCTTCTCCAATGAGCTAGGTCCCTTAGTGGGGATTTTAACACTTAGACAATTCTTCTTCATCACTTAGAGGATTCATTGTTCTTCTGAAGTTATGGCCTTTATTCGGCCTTTATTTAATGAGTTCGGTCCTCTCGTAGAGTTACTACTAACCCCTTGGGAATATAAGAGTGTCCCTACCACGCACCGACCCGCCAACCTTGTTGGACTCCAATCCATCCCCTTTTTCAGCTTACATCGTCATGCTTAGCTGTGGGACTGGATTAGATCGGGTGGCTGCGCCTGATTTAAGTAGTTACTTCTATCAGGATTTTTGCCTCCCTGCCTTAGCAGTAGGTCGTAAATGAAAAGTAGAATATGCGAATGGATGTTCAGAAAAAATCTCTTTATTTAATCACTTCAATTCTCGTCTAAACTTTCGACAAACACTTTACTGGCTCAAGGGGTACCCTTAAGTCTTCCGAAGGTACTTCGGAGTTCTATCTAAAAAGGTACTTTCTAAAAATAGAACTTTCTCAAATTAGCAATATTCCAGGGGCGCGGCACGACTCTGTGATCCATAGTCTCAAGGTCGTAGTAACCACTGCCCCCTACTCGGGTTACCTTGTACGGTCCTTCCCAGTTCGGTCCAAGCTTTCCATGTGTTGGATTCTTCGCTGACCTCATCACTCGTCTGAGTACTAGGTCCCCGAGTACGAAAGACCGAGGCATAACCTTCTTGTTGTAGGCCCGGGCCATTTGATGCCGATAAGAGGCCATTGTAATAGCTGCTCGTTCTTTTTTTTCTTCTGCTAGATCAAGATCTCGGCTGATAGTTTCGTCATTTTTTTGACTCTGCGCCAGTTCGGTTCTCAGGGTTAGTAAGCCGATCTCTAAAGGAATTACTGCTTCCATTCCATAAGCTAGGGAGAAGGGGGTTTCACCAGTGGAGCGCCGAGGTGTGGTACGGTACGTCCACAAAACACTAGGCAACTCTTCTACCCATCTCCCTTTGGCATCCTCTAATCTTTTCTTGATTCCATCTAAGATGGTCTTGTTGGAGACCTCTGCTTGCCCATTACTTTGAGGATAGGCCGGGGTGGAATAGTGATTCTGAATACCATAATGCTGACAGAAAGCCTTGAAAGGACTGCTATCGAACTGTGTGCCATTGCAAGAGATAAGTGTATGAGGGATTTCGTACCTTGTGATGATGTTCCTCCAAACGAATTTCCTTGTATCGGTGTCTCTGATATTGGCAAGGGGCTCGGCTTCCACCCACTTGGTAAAATAGTCAGTGGCAACTAAAAGGTACTTCTTATTGCCAGGAGCCCAAGGTAGAGGTCCCACTATGTCTAGCCCCCACTGCGCAAATGGCCACGGACTCGCCAAAGGAAGTAACTCTTGTGAGGGTTTCCTGGGAATTGCCGAGAACTTCTGGCATTTTTCACATTGCCTAACAAACTGCTGGGCGTCTTTCTGCATGTATGGCCACCAAAAGCCCTGTGAGATTGCTCAGTGAGCTAGAGACCTCCCCCCTGTGTGAGCTCCACAACTTCCTTCATGAATTTCAGACAGGAAGTCCAGAACTACTTTCGGGTGCACACATTTTAAGTATGGGCCGCCAAATGAGCGTCGGTAAAGCTCGTCTTTTGGAGATAACCAATACCTAGCTGCTGTCAATCGTAGCTTATGAGCCTCCTTCTTGTCTTCTGGTATATCACCATTCTTCAGGTAGGCAATGACTGGATCCATCCAGCTCGGTTCGGCTTCATTACACAAAACTTTGACAATTTTGCTGTGATTGATACTCGGCTCGGATTGGAACTCAATTGAGAGGGTTCTTTCAGTATCCTGATCAATGGCAGAAGCCAATGAGGCAAGGGCATCGGCGTGTGAATTTTTTGCTCTTTCGACCTGCTAGATAGTATACTCCGGTATTTTTCGCAATTCTTTTTCGGCAATAGCTTGATATGCCATCATTCTTTCATCCTTAGCCGCATACTCCCCTATTATCTGATTTACAACCAGTTGTGAATTGGAGAATATTTGAAGCTTTGAAGCCCCCAACTCGGCCGCGAGCTTCACTCCTGCAATTAGGGCCTCATATTCGGCTTCGTTATTTGATGCGGGGAAACCGAGTCTAATGGACTTTTCTAGGACACAACCATCCGGACTCACTAGAATGAGGCCAATTCCTGCGCCCTTTTGGTTAGAAGACCCATCAACAGAAAGGATCCATTTGCCCCCGAGCTCCATTATCTGACTGTCATCTACCTTGTCGTTTGGTTCTGAATTATATTTGGGTTGAAATTCGGCAATGAAGTCAGCAACTACCTGTCCTTTGATTGCCTTTCTCGGTTCGAATAAAATGTCGAACTCGCTGAGCTCGACAGCCCACTTGGCAATGCGTCCTGATAGGTCGGCCTTTTGAAAAATGGTCTTCAGCGGCTGGTCGGTGAGCACGGTGATCTGATGTCCTTGAAAATAATGTCTGAGCTTCCTAGCCGAACTAATTAGTGCAAGGGCGAGTTTTTCCAACGGTGTGTACCTTGATTCTGCGTCTAGGAGCATCTTGCTTACATAATAGATAGGCCTTAATCTTTCCTGGTCATTCCTCATCAGCGCCCCACTCACAGCGTTTTCAGATACTGCTAGGTAGAGGAACAAAATTTCTTCGGGAAATGGTGTTGATAAGATTGGTGGTGAGGCCAAGTATGCCTTGAGATTTAGAAATGCTTCTTCACACTCCTGACTCCAAAGTGTTCCCTTCCTTCCTTTGATAGACTGAAAAAACAGTATACACTTATCAGAGGCTCGGGATATGAATCTGCCGAGCGCAGCGGCCATTCCTGTAAGTCTTTGTACTTCTTTCACGGTCCGGGGTGACTGCAATTCTTCAATAGCTTTGACCTGATCAGGGTTTACCTCTATGCCTCTGTGTGTAACTAGGAAACCGAGGAACCTTCCCGAGCCCACCCCAAAGGCGCATTTAGAGGCATTTAACTTCATTTTGAATCTTCGGAGAACATCAAAGGTACCTTTTAGATCGGCAGAATGGTCGGTGGCAAAACGGCTCTTTACTACCATGTCGTCAATGTAGACTTCCATAGTGTTGCCTATCATGTGTGAGAACATCTTTGTTACTAACCTTTGATATGTTGCTCCAGCATTTTTTAACCCGAACGGCATCACCTTGTAACAGTATGTCCCTGTAGGAGTTATGAAGGCAGTCTTCTCTTGATCTTCTTTGGCCAGGGGGATTTGGTGATACCTTCTGTAGGCATCTAGGAAGCTCATTTGTTCGTGCCCGGCCGTCGCATCTACCAGCTGATCTATTTTGGGCAAAGGGAAGCTGTCATTTGGGCATGCTTTGTTGAGGTCGGTGAAGTCCACACAAACTCTCCATTTCCCATTTTTCTTGCTAACAACCACTGTGTTAGATAGCCAGGTCGGATATTGTACTTCCCTGATAGTTCCAGACTCAAGTAATCGAGTCACCTCTTCTTTTACTGCCTCTTGATGTGGAGGTGCCGACCTTCTTAGCTTCTGCTTAATTGGCTTGAAGGTCGGGTCGACATTAAGTCGGTGACACGCAACCTCGGACGGTACGCCAGGCATTTCACAGGTACTCCATGCGAAGACGTCGGCATATTCTTTAAGCAGGTAGACGAGTTTCTGTCGCTGTTCGGGGCAAAGAGCTGCTCCAAGGAGGAAGTATTTGTCCGGATCTCCATCCTTTTCTAAAGGTACTTTAGATAGAGCTTCAATTGTCCGGTCTGTAGCTTCCTTTTCAGTGCCTAAAGGTACTTTAGGACTTTCCTGGTCAGCTCGGTTGTGTGAAACAACCGAGCCGTAAGTCCTTGATTGCTATTTTTCCTCACCTGCTACAGAACTCTTTTCTCCAACTTCTGGCTCATTTTTCGTTTTGACCGCAGCCAACAAGCAAGTCCTGGAGCTGACCTGGTCTCCTCTGATGTTTACTACTCCCTCCAAAGAAGGGAATCTCAGCATCTGGTGGTAGGTTAATGGTACCGCCTTTATCTCATGTAACCACGACCTTCCCATTATTGCGTTGTAAGCTGAGACCGTATCAACTACAAGAAATTCAGTCATGACGCCCACTGGTCCCGTCTTTACTGGCAGCGTGATTTTTTTTCGGGGAAGGACGGTTTTTCCACTAAAGCCAACTAATGGAGTGTTGGATGGCTTGAGGTCCTCTCTCCTGAGTCCCAGCTTGTCAAAAAGGTCAATGTACATTATTTCAGACGAGCTTCCTGGATCAATCAGAACCCTTCTCACATCAAAGTTGGCTATCCGGAGTGTTACTACCAACGCATCGTTATGCGGTTGATGAATCCCATCCAGGTCTTGCTCGGTGAAGCAAATGGAGTCAATTGATTCCTCCACCTTCAGCCTTTTGTTTCTTATCTCGGGGGTTAGCCGAAGCTGATAGACTTCTCTTTCCTTCGCGGCTTTCTGAATGTACGCCCTAGCCGCGTTGTTTGTGGACATTTGTGGATTTGTCGCAGCGTGAATAACATCTATTACCCCTGCTGGCGTGGTCTTATCCCCTCTGGGTTCGGCTCTTCCTCCATTTGGGCTAGCCTCGCTGTCGATGAACTCGGCGAGGTGCCCTTCTCGGACCAACTCCTCCAAGTGTTGTTTCAGTGTTCGGTAATTTTCGGTCATGTGCCCGACGTCACGATGATATGAACATTTAAAATTAGGATTCCGTCTCGAAGGGTCTCCCATAAACTTGTTGGGCCATTTGAAAAATGGCTTTCCTTTGATTTGGCCCAATATCTTGTGTATGGGCTCCTTGAACAGTGTGTTAACTCCAAGGAAAGGAGATTTTGTGAAGAACCTTTCCTTCTCGTTCTTCCTCCCCATCTCTTGGTTCGGCTCGGCCTGCTTCTCCCTGCTGAACTGCCTTCTGTTATATTGCTCCTTGCCCCCGTCTCTAGACAAGTCATCATCGACTTTAGCATATTTCTCGATTCTAGCCATTAACTCTTCCAAGTTTACGGCCGGCCTCCTTGTCAAGGATTGATACAGAGGGTTTTCCTTTGGCAACCCAATCTTGAATGATGCCACCGCAATCTCAGGATTGCAGCCTTCTACCTCGTTCATCGTCTCCCAATAGCGATGAGCATACTCGCGCAAAGTCTCGTTGTTTCGTTTTTTCAGGGTCAGCAAAGCACCGACGTCCTTAGGTTGTTTGCTGCTTGTTATGAACCGAGCAGTGAATTGTTCGGCTAACTGCGACCAGTCGTCAATCGACTGCCTCGGCAAGCTGTCAAACCACTTCATGGTCGATTCTCCCAGACTGCTAGGAAATATCGTGCAGAGCAGGGGTTCATTCCTCCGATGTATTGTCATCAGTTGTCTAAAATGTCTGATATGGGAAGACGGGTCGGTTTTTCCATTGTACAGTCTGAAGTTCGGAACGGTGAACTTACTCGGGATACGCCCCTTTTCAATCCATGAGGAAAAAGGGGACGAATCCGAACCGTCGCCATACTCCCCAGTCGCCCTCCTGGCCATGTCCCTAGCCGACCTCTGCTCCGGCTTCTTCAAACGATTGTCTAACTCTTCAGTAATGTACTGCTTCCAGGAGTCCTCCTCTGAAACCCGAGGTCTTTTCTGTCGGTACTTGTCAGTTTCGGGTTTTTTGGACCTGCCAAACTTCTTTTCAGGACTTTCTCGTCGGCTTTCCCTCTCTCGCTTTTCTTTTCCAGTCAGTTCCTTCAATTTGGCTTTTAATTCTTCGTTTTCCTTCAGCAGATCTGTCTCCCTAGAATAAGATTTCTTCAATAAGTTGTCATGAGCATCTAGCCGGTCCTGCATGGACTGAACCAGCTTCATCATAGAGTGATTTTCCCTTTCGGTACGGAGGGATTCACCGTGATTTCCAACTTGCTGGTTTGGATCCTTAGAAGGTTTGAAGCTTGCTGAGGATACCTCGTCGTCCTCGAGGGGCTTAATGGGGCTTTCGTTGACATGTACTCTATTGTTGCCATCAGAAGGAAGCGACACTGGATCGGAATTTCCCAAGGCAAGACTGCCTATGGGTGATTCAATAGCACTTCTGAGTCTTGACATAGTAGCTTTTTGTCCTGCTTAAAATATGATTTCCCACAGACGGCGCCAAAATGTAAGAGGTAAAAATTGAGAATACCTCCTACAGATGATAAATCGAGAATTCTGATAGTATTTTCTGAACTTGGCTTCCCAATCTTCTTCCTGCAAAACGAACAAACTGCCCAAGATCGAAGTGCTTCGATCGAAGGCACTCTGATGCTTAAGTCAGTAATGGAATTGAATAGTTGCAAGAAGACTAGGAGAGTTCAGCCTACCTTTCCCTTCGTTTTCTTCTGCCTCTTATAGATAGCTATCCCCATTAGGGTTTCCGAAGTTTTCTCTTCAAGGTGGCACACCTTCCTTTAATTTGGTCATTCAGTTTGGGAAGTTGCTGATCTTTCTCCAGCAATTCCTTCTAATCTCAACAATTTCGCAGATTCGCTTATCTGAAAGCCGAAACTTTAGGTGCGTATTTATTCTTCTGTATATCTTATCAAACAGCTCGGCTATAATCATGGACAAACAGATTCAATATCCGCCGAACTGATTGACCATCTCGGCTTGGTACAAGCCGAGCTCAACTGGTGTTTCGCCGAACTGATTGATCATCTCGGCTAGGATCATTTGTTCAAGCAGCTTACGTCTTTGTCACGTGCCCTGTCTTGTCAGCCTCACGTGAGTTCATTTAATATCATTTAAAGTTTTTACACGTGTAATAATGGGATCCATCCCCTTCAGAAGTAAAGTGAGGTAAGGGTGGAATTGGAGCTCTAATGGGGGTAGGTGATGAGTAAGTGGAATCAGAGCTTTGGTGGTGGTTGTGCACTCCATTTGCAGCAGCAATGGTGCTCGATATTGTTTTTTGCTTTTTGATTTTTGATTTTTGTTTGGTGGTTGGGTAACTGGTGATGGAAGGGTGTTGACAGATTGAGATATAGGGAAAGAAAGTAACAATAAAGTCATAAAGATCCTTGTTTTAAGGGTATTTTAGGACTTCTACATTTTTCATCCATCCCATTAATTGATTTAGTCCATCGGAAACTTGAAAATATACATTGCTTAAATTGAAACCTTGTAATGGAAGTAATAGTATATTATGGTTGCAAATGTATTTTAGGGCTTCTACTTTTTTCATCCATTTTATTATCAGCTAATTTAGTTCATTGGAAATTTGAAGGGGGCACATTGATTAATTCAATCATAGATTGCTAAACCCAACCCATAATTGGTCCAAATACTAAACTCATGATCATGGATTACGTCAAATCTAAGGGGAGAGTGGATTTGGTAAGAATAGTTAAGAGATTAAGAATACAAAAGACAATTGTATCCCTTAACATGGGTATGAATTGAATTGATCAAGAGTAAAATAGTCATTTAGAGGACAAATAGTTGTTAATAATTATGATATATCTATAAATCCTACATGTGTATGCATTACATACTACATAAAAATATGGACCGGATTCAATATTGAATCTCATCTTTATAAAGAGGAATTTGAATTTAAAAAGGTTTGAAGAAAACAATTCAAACTCTCCCCAAAAATCCATCAAGACAAGCTCTTAAGACTTGTTTGAATGAATTTAGACTATTTTTCTCAAATTCATCTTGTCAAACCTCCGTACCCCTTATTAGAGTATCCAGTATAGGACTCGAGTACGGAAAAATGCTGACGTAGTTCCAGCTACTACAGGACTACAATATTATCACCACCACAGTACTGTCTTCTTTCTGCCTCCCATAATCATGAACCCTCGATTGCTGCATTTACATACTTGTACCACCCATGGGTAACTTTGGATTAGGAAAAAAATATTCAGGCCAACAATTACACCATATCCGATCAATTACAAACAATTATGTAGAACTATTAGCTCTCACAAAATTGTATAACCACCAATAACTTTCACATATTCAAAACTAAGCGCATGCAAGACTATGAAAATTCTACTCTGGTTCAACCCCCCTCCGACGAAGTTGGAGTCAGAGAGTCTAAAATTCTTTCCAGAAAAACTCCAATAAATAAATTATAAATTATATAATACATTATTATATACAAAATTTGTAAAATGATATAAATTTATAAAATACTACTCATTGTCCAACAAAAATTGGTCCAAATCCTAGCAAAAGGTTAAAAAAAGACATAAGAATGCCCAATAAAAATTAGCTCAAATCTGACACAACTCCGAAACCCGCTCCGACTCGGAATTACAAGAGTCGGAGTTAGAGAGCAAAATCCCGACTCTGATTGGAGTCGAAGGTCGGATAAAGACCCTCTGACTCCGTGAGAATCAGAGCCCACCCCTATCAAAACTACCATGTAAGATTAGTGAAGTTTATTTATCCTATTTGTTAGTTTGTTTGTTTATTATTAGTTGGTTACACTACTACAATAAAATCAACAGAACACTACACAAAGATCCTGGTTAAGAGAGCAGGTTAACATATCCGAGAAATGGCAACTTAAAAATCAGAAGTACCACCAAACTGCTACATGCGCACCAAGGGCAATCAATAATTCCATATCAATAACTGCATTCCAACCAAAAGCAAAAATCCATTCGAAACTAGAGATTACTCATATTCAGTCATGTGCACCAAGTATCAGATAAAAGAAATGCAAACAACATTTTCGTTGACAATACTAATCAACTTCTTTCGAAAACCCCAGCAACCTACCTAGTACTCTGATACAGTAACATTACCTACGACGTAGTTCAACGCTTTCCACCACCACCTCCAAGTTTAGGACCTTTTGGGGCAGCACCCTTGGCCATGTTACCCTTGCCACCAGTCTTCTGTACCTTGGCCATCACTTCTGCCTTCTTTGCCTTCTTTTCATCCTTTGTTTTCTTGATCCTTTCCTTAATTTCACTGTAATAAACAAATCCAGTCACTCGGCACAGAAGTTCCACACACTCAATAAGAGAACATCAGAATAACATCCAGATTCTAAATCTCTGGAACCACACGTACTAGTAGGCAGTTGGGACACTTCAAAATGTACACTATCTATAATATGTGACAATATGAGGAAATGTAGTGAAACAATTAGATATAATAACAAAAATCAATTGCAAACACACAGAGGCAACGAAAAGGAGAAACCAGTAGGAAAACGGACCGCAGAGCAGCCTCCCTGGCAGCATCGCGAACTTCTGGCTTCTCAGTTCTTTTCCTCTGGATCACTTCCAGAGTGGCACCCACAATGGACCTGGAGTAAGGCTTCTTGGTGGTACGCCGCCTCTTCTTTACAGCCTCTTGGGCGATGTCCTGAAATTTCAAAATGAAAGCCACACAAATTAGGCATGGGACCCAGCACCCAAAAAAATCTCGTAAGCAATAGGAAAGGCAGATGCTTTAAGCGGAACAATCATGGGTACCATTCCCACCAGGCTTAGGAGTGAATATGCATATAAGAACGAATCTGCCCAATGAGTTTTCACAGTTCACAATCTGGTTGTTCATTAGTACTCCACGCAGTGCCTAATTTGTCTCAGATGAGTTTTGGGCAAGGATTTGTGGGTTGATTTGAAAAGGAGAAGCAATGAGCTCAGCTTCGCACTGGTGCTCAATGGCAGAAACTAGATCTACAGGGACTGCATAAACATTAGTGATGGATCTATAACAGTAACTCGTACTGTATCAGCTTACACAACGCTCAAGGCACTTTCGTTCAGAAATTTCTATACTGGGCCACTATCATGCTCTCACTCTTGCTCTATATCACTTAGATCTCAATCCCCAAATGCAGTGCGAGTGCAACAATAATTAGATGCTCAATGCACTGGAATTTAAGAAAGATGCAGAATAAAAAATAAAAAATAAAATAAAAATCTGAATGTTAAATGTCAGTCACCTTCTTATGCTGCTTCCTGTACATGGCCGTCCAAGTAAGTTTTGAAGGCTTCAGTCGGTTGTGGAAGTACCTCTTGCATTTTGAGTTTGCAAACAAAAACACCTAAAAGGAACACCGTGAGTACATCAAATCATGAACATTGAATAAAATTACCTCCTATAGCTGCCAAAGAAGAAAAAGATAATGAAAAAACAGTACAAAAATAGAGTGACCAAATGTCATCAGTGTCAAAATACCTGAGAATCTGCACGAACAAATCTGATACCCCTCCCAGGATATATCTTGGCCCCGCTAAAACGACAAAGTTCGGTCCTGAAATGAAAATATAGTAGGTTGAATACTAAATTTAACAACTCAGTGTGTAGGAGAGCATACACCAATAAGAAACCTGCAACAAATTCCTACAATCCAGTAATTTTCCCATTTCTGCTCATAGAATTATGCACTTCAAGAACGTAAGATTAAGTGTCATATGCTTTTATCTTCCTCAGAAAGCGGTAATTCATCTTGTATGATGTAAAATCAACACCCATGCACCATTAAACATCAGTAACAACAAACGGTCAAGCAACCATGTCAGATAACAGGCAGATAAACAGTAAATCATGAGTTGCATAAGCTCCCACAATTGACATCGTAAAGATATCACTAGCAACTCAGAGAATATCTCTGAAATGGTCTCTGAGTTCCCAAACACACTCACGGCATTTGGACAGACTTGAATGAAGGTTTTTATATTCATAGTCCAGATCCAGGTCAGAGTAAAATGGGTCGGTAGTGTAATGTCCAGTAAATGCTTGATTATTTATGTATTGGAATAACTCCAGCAAGGCAACATCCAACTCTTGCTAAAACCAATGTAAATGCAATCCACAGATGACACATTTTTTGTTTGAAGTTCATTAGAAACAGGGTTTACTAACGACACCAACATTTTTTTCTTTGTCCACGAAGGATGTATTCGGGCCTCTTAGAACACTTAACAGCAACATATCTTGACGATGAAAGTGAAACTCTGTTAGGTTTTCTACTCGCTAAATAATATTACAATGCCGATTTGCCAATATGCACATATCTCTTCCCTCTCTGCCATGAGGCGCCCATAAAAGTTTTCCTTACCACTTCTCCCCCAAAACGAAACCATAGAATTAGTCAAAACAACAGATCACCCAATTCTATTAAGACAAATTTCTGTACAACTACTTTTTCTTTAATTCCAAATCACGCCAGTTCCTTAATGACAAAAGCAAACATCAGTATCTCTAGCTGAATCAAGGACCTTCCATTTTCCCATGGATTATGGGTAGTACTCTTAGGCTTATCACCCATATATCAAAGCAACACCCATTTGATAGCAGCATATATATACACATCCATATAACATACATAGCTATATAAATTCATACATCTTGATACATATATGTAACAATATAAGTAGCGATTCAAAAAATTTATTACGTATGTAGAAATCTCATTCAAGGAGAGAGAGAGAGAGAGAGACGTACTTGAGAACCATGGCTGCTGGTCTTCGTAGTTGCTGAAACCCTAGAAGATTGAAACTCTAAACAAGAGAGGTCATATGTAAAAGAAGATGATTGGACAAAATGGCCCCTGTTCAAGTAGCAAAACTACGAAGGTGCCACTTTCATTCAACTGAACGAACTTCAAGTCCAACACAATGACTTTAATGTTATTTGGGCCACCGATGGGGCCGAGATTAGCCCAGAACTTTCAACCCCCAGCCCAAAATACCCAAGCTCAATATAATGCTCCTTTTGGATGAGATAAGCATACCGAAAGAGTAATGTTACTTGGACAAAAAATATTAATAATATTTGCCGACTCTCAACATTATTGTCATTGATTTAACTGTGGTCCCTGCATTTATTGAAATTCATTACCTATTCAATAGTTATGATGGAAAGAGTCAGCAAATATTGTTAATATTTTTTGTCTAAATAACATTTTTCATACTGAAATAGTTTGTTCCGATAATATGTCAAGTGATAGAATTTTAATGAAAAAGTTTATTTTTTAGACACAGATTTCAAATGAACAAAACAACTGCAGTTTGGCATTTCACTTCATGAGATGACCTCAGTGCATGGTCCGATGGATAACAGAACTGAGAAAGCCCAAAAACAATGTTATCAAAACCGGACCGGTCATTGAACCAGCAGGAGGACCGGGTCCATAGTTCACTGGTTCAACTATTAGGTCAACTGGCCGAACCGGTTATATAATATGAAATTAAAAAAATATAAAATATAATAATTTAATTAAAAAATATAAAACATGTCCACAATATATACAATTTACCATAAAATTAACACCATAAATACATAATTCTATGAAGAAAAAAAACCAACAACTTGCTTATGCCTTTTTGCCTTCTCAAGGCAATGGCCTTTTCGAGGCAAATTTAGTATTTTTTAATGTGTAGCTTATCCCTCCGTCTTTCTCGAGGCAATTATACTAACAATATTCGCTGCGTTTGGTATATGGTATTAAGTGTAGGAATGAAATATGCATTACTTAGTAATGGTCATTCCTATGTTTGGTTGACTGGAATAAAAATTGAGTCTTATTCCTAAGGAATTGTTAATCCTCCAAATCTTGGGATTAAGCATTATCAAATCTAACATGGTATTTCTGATTTCCAATCCACTCAGAATGCCCCAATAAAAAAACGCGGTCAGTTTTCACAATCCCCCTCGTCTCTCTCGTTTCACATTCTCTCTCCTCTCGCTTCTCAGTCTCTCGCTCTTCTCGTCTCTTCTCTTCTCTCTTGTTAACACCATCTCTCTTCAATCTCTTATTGCTCTAATCTCTTCTTATCCCCTCCCAATCATTTTTTGCCTTTCCTTCATCTTTGTATGCAGCAAAAGGTCACATTGGTGACCAGGATCGACGTATAATAGCTCAGATGCAACCTAATATCAGGTAATTTCTCTATAAATTTAGTCAATTATTCTTAGATCTATAACTTCCAAAGATATAATTCTCAGATGCAACCCTTCCCTGTGTCGTCCTCTGTGTCCGAGTGTGTGTGTTCGTACTTCACACAGTGATGCCCAAAACCCGTTCGATGATATTTCTAATAGAAATGAGAAAGTGGTTGTAAAGTTGTGTCATAGAGGATATTTTTTGGGCCATTTTTATGTTCCTAGTGCCATTTGAACCTACTGCGTTGCTATTGCAACTACCTTTTAGTTTGATTTTATTTAGTTTGATATTGTTTGCGAGGACGAACACTCAATTGAGACAATCTATCAATACTCTTTATGCCATTTTATTAGCACAAAAGTATACTTTCCCAACTTTACTCTATGCTCATATTTGAATTGGATTAATCATTGGGTTTGAAGTGGTTTTTATGGGTGGAATGGAATTGAATTGGGAAAAATTGAGTTGGGTTAGTTCTTGATTGAATTGTTTTGTAATTACATAATGGCAAGATTGATTGATCATGGCATCCTTGACCACTGTCATTATTGCACTTGATTTTTGTTCCTTTAACAAACCCTTATATTTTAGTTGGAGCAGGGCAAATGATGTAGAGTAAGACAAGTAGAAGAAATATCATCTCTTTAGATTCCATGTTGCTTCCTTCCCAGAAATCTCACAGCTTTTCATGGTCTTATTCTCTTCCAATCCTCCTTTTATTTTCATGAATGCTCCACTTACTCTAGCCTAACTTTAGTAAAGTAAACAGGATAGGATACTCTTTGCCTGCTTGTAATCCAAAAAGGATCTTATGAGAGAGATTAATCTGTGGTCTACTACACAGGTCAGAATTTTTTGAAGTGCTTTTTTGCTTTTATAATTGTAAAAAAGTTGCACCAACTTTATATCTAGGCTATAGGAAGAGAATTCCTCTTTTGCTTTAATCACCTCAACTAGATTTTGTTTGTCATCTTCATCTGTCAAATTGAAACTGTGGGTAAAAAGTCAAATTATCTAAGTCATTTTATTCATTCTTAGCCTTCATTTCAAGTGTACGACTCACTTGATCGTCGATGGTAAACCACGTAAGATGTTTTGTTAAAGTCGAATTTTATTTTTGACCTTATTTCGACCTAAAAATCCGAACATGATTCAGTCTGATGTTGACATATAAGAAAGTTGACATTTGCTTGTTTTAGTTGAAATCCAATTCATCATTAACAAAAGTAGACAAATATACTTTGGGGGACCTGAAATAGGTTGATTTTATGGGTTTTAGAGTAAAATAAATTAGGTCTGTTGAGACTTAGGTTTTGGACTAGCTTATGTACTTCATTTGCCCTGCATCATTAGAGTAAAAACCCTTCATTTTTGCTCCTTTAACATCACTCCCAACAGCTTAATGAAACAATAACAACCAGTTTGAATGAAAGCCAACAAGTTTATTGTAAGGCTTTTCTGGTGAAGCCATTGCTCTGTCAACAATTGCTTGTTTTGTGAGTGATTATATGTATAGAAGTGGTTGATTAGATTCACAAAAGAAAACCTAACAGAGGCTGAATGTTGTACTTTAACATACATCATAAAAGATCTCAGTCCCTCTTTCACAGAAAGGCTTTTACCGGTCACTGCATTTCAGAAAATGCATATAGGAGAAGCAATTCTATGCACAACCAACTATAAGCAATTCAATAAAGACAAGAGGATTGAATACATGATACTATGAAAAATACCTATGAAATTCAAATCAATGGGTGGCTTAAAGTTTAACACTTAACTGAATTCCCCCCTTTTTTGCTGCTAGAAATTTTTGTTTTCACCGTTGTGAACAATTTTGCATCTGCAATTTGGAAATCTAATTTTTTTGGCTTTATTTGTAATATGCCAAATACTGATTTTTTTTCTTTGTAATTTTTGTGACAGTTATGGCTCGTTTAAGTCTAGCAAGAAGGAAAATGATAAAGAAGAAGAAAATTGATTACACTATTTGTGGTGTGGACCAAAATCATGCATTTAGTCAATTATTTTTTCCATATGATGTCTACTGTCATCTTTTACTATATGAGAAAAAAATCATTAAGAGGTCAAAGGTATCACAATGACTTCTTTGCAAGAAGGACTATTGTCTATGACTATGCTTATGCGAGTGATGATTTATGTGTTTCTCAACTTAGGATGAATAGACGAGCATTCACTAGGTTATGTCCCATGCTTGAGACAATAGTAAAGTTAAAACATACTAGAAACATGGAGATTGATGAGCAAGTGGCTATTTCTTGCATATCCTTGCACATCAAGTGAAAAATCAAGTTATAAAACAACGATTTAAGAGGTCTAGTGAGACTATTAGCAGGCACTTTTAGAATGTATTGAATGCGGTGATAAGATTGCAAGGCCATTTGCTCAAGACTCCCGAGTCAGTACTAGAAGATTCCACATATGAGAAATGGAAGTGGTTCAAGGTAGTTAACATTGTCTAAATTAATTTTATGTTCACGCATTTGAACCTGTATGAAAATATGATTCCTACTAGATTTTTGAATTTTTAGGGTTGTGTTGGAGCCTTAGATGGGACATATATAAGTGTTCATGTGCCAACTAAGGACAAGCCTAGGTATCAATCCCGGACAAGAGATATTGCTACTAATGTCTTAGGAGTATGCTCACAAGACATGAGCTTCATTTATGTATTACCTGGTTGGGAAGGCTCAACGGCAGATGGTAGGGTGCTTTAGAGATGTCATGATTAGAAAGAATGAGTTGGTGGTGAATCGTGGTACCTACTACCTTGTGGATGGGGGATATATCAACGGTAAGTGATTTCTTGCCCTATTTAGAGGTCAAAAGTATCACTTAAAAGAATGGAGAGACGGTCACCAACCTAGGACACTTGAAGAGTTCTTTAACATGAAGCATTCTTCTGCTAGAAATGTAATTGAAAGATATTTTGGGATACTGAAGAAGCGTTGGGCTATTTTAAGAAGCCCATTTTTCTATCCCATCAAAATACAGAACCGTATAATAATAGCTTGTTGTTTACTTCACAACTACATCAGTGATCAGATGCCGATAGACCCAATCGAGGCAGAGGTAGATGCAACAGGTCTCGTGGTGGAAAATGATGCATATGATGATCGTATTACCACGGTTGAAATATTCAATGAGTGGTCAAAATTTAGATTGAATTTGGCAAACAAAATGTTTGATGAGTGAAGAGCAAGTAGACAAAGAGTGTAATTTTTTGTACCTATATTTAAGAATGATTTTGTTTCTTGGAATTCTACCTCCAATGCTATTGAGATGAAATGAATGAAATTTAAGAATTTCTGTTTTTATTCAACTTGTTTTTATTTTATGTGTACTGTTAATTATTTTTTCAACTTGGTTTTCATCGATTTATTTTTTGGTTCATCCTACATGTTCGGATGAAATTCCTAGTTGTCTTGATAGTTTTCTTTTTGGGTTGACACATGTGCTCTATTGAATTCAAAAAGAACTATGAATTCAAAAAGAACTATAGTTGTTCATTTGAAATGCATGACCAATTTTGAATAATTTTTTATTTTTATTTTTTTTTGTGAACCTATTTTTGAAGGAATTTGTTTTCTAATTTTTTAAAATTTATAGGGGTTTAATTTTTTTCAATGGATTCTCATTTTTTCTAATTATAAATTTTTTTTACACAACTTTTAAAGGCAATCACAATCATTTAAAAAAATGTTATTAATTATTTTTAGTCACTATGGATATTTTGGTTAAAATTAATTTCATTCCAATGAAAAAATTATTTTATCCAAACATAAGAATGGAATGAACATTTCATTCCAGCACTTTATCCTAAACAGCTGCCAAACATTGGAATGGTAATGCGCATTCCATTACATTCTCAAGTTCATTCCATTCTAAACTCATTTCATTCCTACTGAAAAATATTACCGTGTACCAAATGCAGTATTGTTAGGATTCCTTCTCTGTTAAGTGTGTGTGTTCAGTCAAGAGTTTTTGTGTGTGTGAGAGAAGGAGAGAGAGAGAAAGAGAGGCAGAGACTGAGACAAAGATTGAGATAGAGGAGAAGAGAGAGCAAAGAATAAGAAGAGTTACAGTCATAGAAGGACAGAGGGAGATGGACTGCTGCTGAGCTTCGGAGGAGATTGCTTCTACCTCTGTGTGCGTCTAGTGAAGATTAGAAGTCGAAGAGGGCCTCTGCGTCTGGTTGCCTCTGCTCTACATATGGAAAAGGTGACGAACTGCACAACTAGAGGTGTCAAACGTGTCGGGTTAAACGGTTATGTGTCGGGTTAAACGGGTAATGGGTGAAAAATATGTAAACCCATACAGGACACGTTTAATAAACGGGTGAAAAATCTCAACACGAACACGACCCGTTTAATAAACGTGTAACACGACACGACTCGTTTAACCCATTTAATTTTAAAATAATTATATCAACAAATTTTAATACTCCACTTTTTTTTTTACTTCCAATTGTACTTACCTCAAAAAAAAGGAATTTTTAGCCAAATCTCATAAAAAAATAGACTTGAAGGCTTAAAAAAAAGGCAAGAGGTCTTTGCCTTTTTATAGGCAACTCAACCCTCCCCCTCTCCTCCCATTTTCCAATGTGGGACAAAAACAAAAGGCATTAGTTTGCCTTTGTCATTGAAGTGCTCCCCATCTCTCCTCATTTGTCTTTGAACTACTACTTTACATTTTTTTTTTTTGTATTGATTTCTTTACTTCTTTTTTCTTGCTAATTTTTTCAAAATAATTATTAATTTATTGTTATATTAATTTTATTTAAACGGATAAACGTGTGATAAACGGTTTGACAGGTCTCACCCGAACACGACCCGTTTATTAAACGTGTTTGGCGTGTCAACCCGTTTATCACCCAAACTCGTTAAGATCTCACCCAAACTCATTTAATTCGTGTAGATTCGTGTCGGTTAATCGTATCGTGTCGAATTTTGACAGCCCTATGCACAACGAGGGTTCGACGAAAGTCGATTTAGGGCAAAATTGCCCTAAAAAATTGATTTTAATTTTTTTTTATTCCTTAAAATACGAACCTCCCGATTTGAAGAACTCGTACGGTTCACGGGTTTAAAGCAAAATCGGCCGATTTAACGATTAATAGGCAGTTTAATTACCTAAGCAGTCAAACTCAAGAATCGGACTGGTCTAGGCCCCGATTCAAGATCCAATCGGTTCAACTGACAGGTCCAATTCGATTCTAATAACATTGCCTAAAAGAGCACCTCATTTCAACAATTGAACCGTGCAGGCCAACTTCATTCTAAATAAATTCAAATCGAGAATTGTTGAAAGAGTTTTTGCTATTTAGAAAAGTGATTACAAAATGTTCTATCGTCATGTTGCCAAAGGGCACAAATTAGTCATGAATTGAGATTTTTTTTATTACACTTCTTCTAAACTTTACCCGAAAAAAAAACTTAATACATTTTCTCTTTAACCTTTTATTGGTGGATCATATGACGGTTATGGATAGGGGTGTCCATGGGCCGGATTACCCACGGGTCCCGTTATCCGGCCCGAAAAAAATAGGCCCAAAGCCCGATAGACCCGATAATTGGCCCGCTCGAGCCCGAGCCCAATATCCTTTAAGAAAAGGCTTGAGTTTACCCCCAAACCCATTACCCGGCCCGAAGCCCGAGCCCGGCCCAAATACCCGCCCACATGCCCGAAGCCCGCCCGAATCCCATATCCGCTCATATAAGTTTTTTTTTTTTTTTTTATCAAACATATATTTATAAGAGGTGGAGAAAAAAAAAAAAAAAAAAAAGTTGGATACTTGAAATGAAAGAATGGTTGTTTTGACTTTAAAAGAATGGTTGGTGGGTGACTTAAAAGAAGGAATGATTGGTGACTTTAAAAAAATTTGTCACGTGAGGCAGTAAATCTGTTGCTGTGTTGGTTTCAAAATTTTGAATTCAAAATTTTGAATGTGAGGCAGTGAAAAAGTCAAGCAAAGCCGGCCAGTGTGGCCAGTGTGAGACAGTGAGTCAGACTTAGCCTCAGGCCCTTAGCCTATGCAGTTATGCATTGTCTTTTCAGTTCAATCTATGCATTGGCAGTCAGTCAGTAAAGAGCCTGAACTCTACTTTTTTAAACGGTCACAAATAAACGGTAATAAATAAACGGTCATTTTTTAATGTATAATTTATAAATATATTTGCTCTCAACTTCACAAATCACAATTCACAACTCTCATTTGCTCTCAAACTCAGTAGCCGAACGAAACTAACAATTGTTCTCAGAAGTCAGAATTATCAAGTGTTCTGAAGTCTCAAGGCCGAAACTCTCATTTCCTCTCAACTCACAAGTGACAATTGTCAAGTGGTCTCATTTGGTGAGAAAGTTTTTTTACATAATTTAAGTATTTATTTTAGTTTTATAGTTTAATTTACGTAATGGCTTCATCTCATTCACAAAATATTTTTTATAACGAAATTCTTGAGTCTAATGATAATGAAAATATCAATGAGGGTGAAGACCCTGATTTATTTTCAACTCCTGAGATAGATTTTACTGAGAATGTGCAATCTAATAAAAGAAAAAAGTCCAAAGTCTAGGATCACTTTGAGAAAATCCAAATTAAAAATTCTAATGGGGTCATTACATCAGAAAAGTGCATATGTAATTATTGTAAAAAAGAGTTTGCTGGAGGCTCTAAAAATGGAACTAGTCACTTAACTAGACATTTACGTTCATGCTTATTAAGAGGTCAAACTGATATTAGACAAACAATGTTATCACAATCTGCTAGCACCAGTACACTAAGCACTTTTAGTTATGAACCTGATTCTGCTAGAAAAGCAATTGTTAGATGGATTGTTATAAGAAATCTTCCATTTGTTCTTGTAGACGATGCTGAATTTGAAAGAATGTTACAAAGTGGTTTTAATCCTTCATTCCGAAAGTTTTCTCGTCAAACATGTCAAAGAGATGTTATTAAATATTATGTACAAGAAAAAAATAATTTAATTGCTTATTTTGGTAATCTTAAAAGTAAAATTTGTTTGACTTCTGATATTTGGACTTCTTGCCAACAATTAGGATATTTATGTATAACTGCTCATTTTATTGATGATAATTGGATTATGCAAAAAAGAATTATTACTTTTACAAGGATTGAAGATAATCATAGTGCACAAGTTATTTTTGAAGTTATTTATAATCAGTTGCAAATTTATTGTATTCAAGAAAAGATTTTTACTATTACTTTAGATAATGCAACAAATAATAGTGGGGCTGTAAGTCTTTTAAAATGTTATTTAACTTTACCATGTGAATGTAGTTTTTTTCATATGAGATGTATGTGTCATATCATAAATCTCATAGTACAAAGTGGTTTCCATGATATTAGATTTATAATTGATAAAATTAGACATTATTTATCATATAATAGGTTCTGAAAATAGACTTAGGACATTTGGAACTATGTGTAAAAAGAATAATTTAAAATGCAAAAAAATACCATATGATGTACAACATAGGTGGAACTCCACCTATAAAATGCTAGATGTGGCAGTTAAATATAAAGCTGCTTTAAATGACTATGTTAGTATAGATACCACTGGTTCATTATCGCGTCCCACCGAAGAAGAATGAGATGTCAGTGATAAAATGAAAGATTTTTTAAAAGTTTTTTATGAGTCAACTATGGCTTTATCTGGTAATTATTATCCAACTATTACACTTGCATATGTGCATATAGTTAGTATCAGTGATATTTTTGAACTATATAGAAATGAACCCGAATTTTCTACTATTTTACATAATATGCAATCTAAATTTAATAAATATTTTTCACCACTTCCTATACTTATTGGTTTTGGTATGTTAATTGACCCTCGATTTAAAGAATTTGGTCTTACAAGTGTTTTTATGTCTTTATATGGTATCTTAAATGATGACCACATGAACCACATGAATAAAATAAAATATTATTTTGAATTTTTTTTTAATGAATATAGTGTAACATTTGAGAATAGTGGTACACTTAATTCCGTCCCAGCATCTAGTGATATTCTAGTTTTTCATGTACAAAAGTCTTTAATGGATAGAATTGTGCAAATGATAGATAGGTGGGTAGGTGCCAACCTAGTTGGGATGTACTCATTCTATAGTGATGCAATTTCTCTTCTATTCATAAATAAAATTATTCATTATTTAATTTTTATCCATTTTTAACATTCAAATTTATCAAATTGACATTCAATTTCATCAAATGAAAATGTAATTTCACCAAAACAACATCAAATTAACATGTAATTTTATCCAATTAAAACCAAATAAACATTCAATTTATCAAATTAAAACCAAATAAACATTCAATTTATCAAATTAACACTTAATTTCATATAATTAACATTCAATTTTTTCTAATAAACATTTAATTCACTAAATTAACATGTAATATATCAAATCAATATCAAATTAACATGTAATTTTATCCAATTAAAATTTAATTTATCAAATTAAAACCAAATAAACATTCAATTCATCAATGTCATTATTTAATTTTTGTCCCTTTTAATTTTGACTATACTTTTAATCCAATTAAAATATAATTTACAATAAAATTAAATGAAATTGTATATTTTTTTAATAGGGCCCAAGAAGCCCGCTCAATAGGCCCAACAAAAGCCCGCCCATAAGACCCGCTCGCAAAGCCCGCCCACAAGCCCGCCCGCCCGCAAAAGCCCGCCCAATAGGTGATGGGCTGGACTGCGGGTAGCTACCCCTACCCGAAGCCCGGCCCGAGCCCGACCCGCACTTGCCCAAGTACTGGTTTGGGCCTGCACTACTCAAGCCTGGCCCGAAAAAAAATTTCGCGGGCCGGGCTGGACAGGCCTAGTTATGGATGAAGAACTTACAAATATACAAGGAGCTTATTTAAATGCATGATAAATAATTTATAAATAGAAAGAAATTCGATCGATCAAATTTTTTTTTTTTTGGAAAATGATCGATCAAATTCAAAGAGCTTCTTAATTTTTTTTTGGTTAAAAAAGAGCTTCTTAATTGCATCATCTTCTAGCTAGACTTGATCTTTACTAAATGTCATGACGCAATTCACGCCATTCTTCCAGATGATTAGGTTAGCGTCATCAAGACTGACCTCTCGTTTGCTAAAATATTAAATTTAAGGGTGATACTATACGATCATTATTACATAATATCATCATTTAAACCCTAAAACCCTAAAATTTACTCAACAAAAATGAAACAGTAAACCCTAAACCTCCACACACACACACACCCAACTTGAATTTAAATACGGCACCGAAATTTAAAATTTTGATATCATACTAAAATTTATCACATTTGTGATAATTTTTATTAAATTTATAAATATTTTTATCACTTTTTGTAATACCTAAAAAAAATAAAAATATCCACAAATGTGATAAACACACCCACAAAATGTAATAAATCATCTACAAAAGTGATAAATTTTTTTTGCAGTTAAGAAAATTAATAAAAATAATTACCACATTAAATAAAAACACTCACAACAATAATAAAAACAAAATTTTCGATTAACAAAAGTTGTAAAAACACCTTTTAAAATAGTAAAATTTTAAATTATTATACCAAATTTTTTTTAACAATACCATAATCAAATCCCCACAACTTATGTGCAAACAACAAACCCTCTAGTTTATACATACTTTGATTAGTCTCCTCTTTGGTAAAAATAAATTTATGCTAAAGTATTTATGAAAAATAAATTTTCATGATCTAAACCCAAAAAATTGATAAAATTTAAACTCAAAAAGTTTGAGCCTACAATTCAAATAAGTTAGTCAAAAATATTCAAACTAATTTATACGTACCTTTATTAGTCTCTTTTTTAATAAAAAAATAGAGTATTCATAAAGAAATAATCGACCTGAACCCAAAAAATTGATAAAATTTAAACTCAAAAATTCCGAGTCTACAACTCAGACAAAAACTTTCACCAACTCAGAATTATCCACAGGTAACACAGCCAAAGCTAGCACTATCGTCTATGCTTTCACAAAACATGAAATGTACAACAAAACGAAATGACTTAGAAATTAAAAACAAAAGGCATATGCACTGTCACACCATTGTATAGCTGTTTACATATATCATCACAATCTCTCCATTACTTGAATTAGTCGATCAGTCCTTGCCGCGACGGTGCAAGCTTATGACATGGAGCTTTTCTCCGGGCCTGTCTCCGCCACCTTGCTCACCTGCACTTTCTTTATCTTCCTCAGCCCTCTTTGTGGCTTCATCCTCTTCTTCCTTGTAACCCTCTCCCTTAATTTTCTCCTCCTCCATCTTCCTCCTCGCATTTTCCTCAGTCTCTTGGAACTTCTCCTACATACACAACCCAAGTTGTTCTATCATCGAATCACATTGTTCTAAATGATGATTGTGACCATTGAATTGTCGATAAAAACTTCGTTCAATTCAGTGGAGTATTAAGATTGCACTAGATAATTACTGTTTTTTTTGGTTCAACCATCAAATATATTCGAATCAGTTTACGCACTAATTTCGATACTTAGATTTACCCATCTTATGTTTTTTTTGAGCAAGTAAAAAAATAAAAATATATTTAATTGTTACTTTATGAAAATCATCTTACTATAAAATTGTCAAAACATCCATTATTTAAATAAATATTTAAAAAACCAAAAATTAAATATTTGGAAAAATCCCCATACATAAGATATAAAGTAGTCGAAGCGAACAAAGGTTATAAACGAGAAACCTTAGCAGCTTCACCAGTCTCCTCTGCCTTCTGCTTTGTCTCTTCTTTCTTACCAGTCAAGAACTCCATAGCTCTTCTAGCAGCTCCAGCCGCAGATTCCTTCAACTCACTAATCTTACCAACAGTTGTGTCCTTCCCTTCCGCCGCTTTCTCCGCCGTGTAATCCTTGTACTCACCAGCCTTCTCCACTGCTGAATCCTTGGTCTCCTTCGCCTTCTGCGCCGTTGAATCCTTGGTCTCCTTCGCCTTCTGCGCCGCTGAATCCTTGGTCTCCTTTGCCTTCTCCGCCGCTGAATCCTTGTACTCGCCGGCTTTTCCCATGGCGGAGTCCTTGGTCTCCTTTGCCTTCTCCGCCGCCATGTCCGCCGCCTCTCTTGCCTTCTCTGCCGCCTCTTTCAACTTCTCCGCCGTGTAGTCCTTGTACTCTCCGGCTTTTCCGGCAGCATATTCCATATACTCTTTTGCCTTCTCTGCCGCCCACTCCGCCGCCTCTCTTGCCTTCTCTTCCGCCTCTCTTGCCTTCTCCGCCGCATAATCCTTGTACTCTCCCACTTTTCCCATAGCCGACTCGTCTCCTTCCTTTGCTCTCTCCTTATACTCCTCAGCCTTCTCCTTCACCTCCCTAGACTTCTCGGCCGCAGTATCCGCAGCGCCACGAGTCCTCTCAGCCGCTGCTTCCTTTGTCTCGCCCGCCTTCTCCGCCTCCCTATCTTTGGTTTCTCTCGCTTTCTCCGAAGCCGTCTCTACACCCTCCTTCGTCTTCTCCGCTGTCTCTTGGGTTTTTCCGGTGACAACCTCCTTGGCTTCCTCAAGAGTTTCCTGAACTGACTTCAATATACCACCAAGAACAGGAACACCAGTAATACCCTCTTCTTGTCCCTCCTGCTTCTCCTGTGGTTCATACTCCTTTTTAGCTTCCTCGGCTCTTTCTTCTTGCCTCGACGCCATAGCTTCTTTCTATTCTCTCTCTCTCTCCTCACTGAAATACACACAGAAGAGAACACGTACAGAAATGAACTGAAAACACCCTCAACAAACACTTAAAACACCAGAACCATTCTCTCTCTAAAATCTGATCTTCTGGTAAAACAATTGTAAGTTCAATTTGATATTGAGAGTGGAGAGAGAGTGAGGAATATATGGGGAGGATTGAGGTATGTGATGGAAACACGTAGAAAGAAGGAGATGCTCGCAAGATGGACACTTGTGGTGTTTAGTGGACACGTAGCACAGAGGGGTGACACGTTGGCATTGCATTATAATGGCTTGTCACTGATTAGAAGAAGAGAAAAGTTTCTGGTGGGTCGGTAGTCGGTGGGCTTAGGGCGTAAAATGTGTCGGGTTAAATGGTTACATGTCGAATTAAATGGGTAACATGTGAAAAATATATAAATTTATATACGATTCATTTAATAAACATGTGAAAAACCTCAACACGAACTATTTAATAAATAGATAACACGACACGACTTGTTTAACCTGCTTAGTTTAATTTATTATTATATTTTTGTAGTTGTCACTAAATTAAAAAAATAAATAAATTTTGTGGCTATTACTAAAAATAATATATATATATTTTCTTTGGCGGTCACTAAAAAAAATCTACCTAATTTTTTAAAATAATTATTAATTTATTATTATATTAATTTTATTTAAATGGATAAACGGGTGATAAATAAGTTGACAGGACTCACCCGAACACGATCCGTTCATTAAACGTGTTTAACGGGTCAACCCGTTTATCACCCGAACCCGTTAAGGTCTCATCCAAACCCGTTTAATTTGCATCGATAAATCATGTCGTGTCGAATTTTGACAGACTTAAGTGGACATTATCAACTCCGATATGGAATTTCGGGTCGGGCTTTAGTGCTTGAGCTTATTGGGTGGATAGTGTTACTAGTTGGACCAGGTTGAAGGTCCAAGAATAATCAAGGCTCCGGGCCGAGTCCTTTATACACATATTATCTGTTGAATGAATGAGTCCCATTAATTTTTACAGTGGAGTCTACTTATTTCACACTCATCCAAGAGATGATATCCAAGAGATATAACTGGTACTATATTTCTGTCTTTGACCTTTTGATTTAATCAAACAAAAAACAATACTCCAAAAAAAAAAAAAAAATTCTTTCTTTTTTGTATTCCTTGTCTAAATTGTTAAAAAAATGAACTGTATTCATAAATCAACATATGAGTTCTCCCTGCACAGCTTCCCAAAATTCCTATTCTCTACCAAACTGAACCAATCCAAGTCCCAATCATGCAAATCAACCCGTCATGATGATTCACTGAAAGTCATGAACTCTAATGTTGAGTCTTCTAAGCCAAATTGAATGAAGAATCATGTGGAACACATCAAACCTCTTTGGAGGAGAATTAACCTCAAAATGTCTTCTCACTTGCATTCCCCTCCTCTGCATCTTTATGTATTGCCTCTGAGGAATACCCATCAGGATCTTCTTCAGGTTAGGAATATCCTTAACCGGGATAATAACCGAAAACGTCTTCCAATTAAGAACATCACTAAATGGGGTTACATAGTTGTCCTTGATCAGCACAGGGACACACCCCATGTAGAGTCCCTCAACCATTCTGGGGCTTGCAACTTCGTAACCACTCGGACAAATGCAGTATTTGCTCTTTCTCATCATCGTGTAGTACGAGACGCCCTCTGGAAGGTAGCGGTGAACCTGGACGTCTTCGTCCTTATTTTCCCAATGCTCCAAAAGAATTGGCCTAATGGGGCCATGGAGGCCTCCGGCAAAGAAGACTAAAACCGAGCGTCGCGAGGGGGACGGGCCGCCTAGCATTCCTTCTGTTGTGCCGGTGGGGAGATGGATTTCTGGGATAGAAACATCTCTAGATGGGTTGAATCTTTCCGAGGTGTTTGCATTGCATAGAGCTCGTATGGAGTTTTTGTATAGGTATGGGATTGCAAATGAAATTTCAGGCCCCTGCAAAGCAAAATGTTGACTCCCTTTACAATAGCATGAATTGTTTTTGGACAGATACATGAATACAAGTGTTAAACAAGCATTATACTACTCATGTATGTTAAGAGTAAAGATGTTAACTGAAATACGACTGTTGAATTTGACTATGCTCAATTTTACCTCGATCTTGATTTATAAATTTAAATTTTTGTTCAAGTTCGACATGGACAAATTTGTAAATATTCGGACCATATATAGTCAACCATCAATCCAACCACAAGTTTAACTATGGCAAAATTATCTTTAAAAAAAGGAGAGGGATAGGTGCATAAGGTATGGAGCTACTTGGGGATAAGTCTTGGATAGTTTATCTTTCGGAAAATAGTTGTTCGATAGTAAGATTAGAAATATTCGTAGATGAGAACTTATGCAAGTCGAGCCGTTCAACTGGTTTATTGGATATAACTTATTTACAAAGTAAGATTAGAAGTATGCTCAAATTCGGTTCAATTTACAGTTGGAATGAGCTTCAACAAACCAAAATCGATCCAAACTCAAGTTGTTTGGATTGTTTAACAGTCCTATTCAAAACCAAAGACAGCAAATCTGGTTTCATGCTGATTCTTGTTCTAATGCAAAGCAAGAGAAGGAAAAATAAGCACTGGTTTCTTACCCAATCATGGCAAGCAAGCATGAAGTGATCAGCCCCAAGGCTTCGATTCCAATAAGGATACTTTGTAGCAATAACATCGACATAGTCTTTGGCTGTGTTTTTCATGAGACCCCATTCATGGGATTCAGGCACATATATGACTTGAGTTATCATTGTGACACTGAATGGAAGAAAATAAACATGGGCTTTGCTTGGATCTCTGGTCCTAAAATGGCTGACCTCCATTTTCTGTATGAAAAAACCCTCAATTGCATAGGTGTGCATGCATGGACCGTAGTGAAAAACTGGGGGCTCTCCTTCTTCATAGATGTATACCTTGAATCTTTTTTCCATTTCCATATAGCTCCTGCAATTTGGAACGTAATAGAGTTAAGATTGGTTAACACTAGTCATTATCTCTACACCATAAATACATGTACTCTGATGTTGAATAAATATTGAGAAACATTACGAAAGTTTAGGGTGCTTTTCGAACCTAGTATTCAATTAGAGAATCCTCCAATTGTCACCTAATAGGCGAGGACCCAAATTGGTTCATAGGCTTATAAGCTTTTTATTTGCCTTGATGTGTATTTTGAAAACTAAAATGCAAGTATATATATCCCCTTCTTTACTTGGGTATTACCGCTCGTACCGCTCCACTATTCTAACATGACAGTTGATGATGCCCAAAACGGTCTTATGCAAGATCAACAGTCGAGTGTGTGATAAAGTGTAATTAATGGACAATTAATAGAGCAATCAATGATAAGAATGTAAATATTGGGTCAACATACAGATATATAGTGATTCGGTCTGGGTGACTTACTCCACTCCGGGAAACGGTAACGGTGGTCGGAGGACTTTTATTGATAAAGTAAGGTCAACGAGAGAGAGAGAGAGAGAGAGAGAGAGAGAGAGAGAGAGAGAGAGAGAGAGAGATCAATTGTTAGCTATGTGTAGGGTGTGTAGAGAGATATAAAGATAGATCAAGAGGTGCCCTCTCATGTAGAGAGAACTTACAATTTATAGGCACAAAGCCTTGGTTAAGGCAGTGATGTGAGGGCAAATGTACTAATTTTCTGGATAGCTACAAAAGGTAAATACAATTAAAGGTTACATTGATCTTCGAGAGTGAGTATCCCGATAATTGCTCCCCACGTACTCTAATCCTTCTGGACTCCTTGAACTCTGGACTGGGCCGAATCTATGAATTGGGTTTGACCTACCTTGTAACTGATTTGGGCATAGCTCATTAATTGGGTTTGGCCTAGTTAAATCTAGGCTCGTCATTTGTCCCACATGCCCCAAGCCCTAGTAGTGATTTGGGGTTGAGGACATGAGTGAGCTCCTTCCTTTGGGTAGAACAGATATCTTGTTCCATATGGGGGCTTTTTCAACTTTTCATCCATGGCATTTTTGAAGCTTATTTCTCTGTTTGGTAATGCCATTGTTGGAGAGAGGATGAAAAGAAGAATGGATGCTTCGACGCGTGGAGATGGAGATGCTTTGGCGAGTAGCGCCATGGATATGATCTTGGGCAACACTAGGGAAGGCATAAGACTGGGCAGTGCCACGGGCGACACCATGGAGGACCCAGGCAAATTGATGATGTCTTTAGTTTATGAAAATTCTCTCTTTCACAAGTGATCCCGTGGTTGATGGATTAACGACGAATGCACTCTACGTCACTAGGATGGTAACTTTCCCTCCTCCTAGAAGGGGTGAGATCTTATGCCCCCAGTGCTTTCCAACTGAGGTTTGACTGTCCTGCTGTTTCTCGGAAGACGGGGTTTGATGCCCCCAGCGCTTCACATAATTATCCTGCTTCTAGCAATGACTTGGTGTCCCTGCTGCAGGATGTGAATTTTGGTTAAGGAGAGGCTTTGGAGATTTGTGACACCCTTGGATGTTAGCTCTCAGGGTCTTGAGGGTATCATCTATACCAAGATAGAGGACTTTGCTATGGTACCCCGCTGTTATGTGAAACACTCTCTTCTGTATGCTTGGTCATGCTCATATTCTAGCTTCGAAAATTTGTAGATGGCTGTGACTTTTTCGTACTTTTGAGGATGCTCAAACTCAACGAGGTGTCGAGAGCTTTAGTGGAAGAGAGACCTGGGCACCAAGCTGCAGTTGAGGTTAGCTCATGAAAGAGCAACAACTCTCGAGGCCGAGCTTCTCGTGCGTATAAGTACAGACTGAGTTAGGCCAAGCTTATAGCGACTCTCGTGAGAGCCGCTAAGTTGGAGATATAAGCTGTCTGCTTGAGAGCAGAGTAGAAATAGGCCAAGTTTTTGGTGACCCTCATGAGAGTCGCTAAACTAGAGATATAGGCTACCTGCATGAGAGTAGAGGCAGAGATAGACCAAGCTTTTGACGACTCTCGTGAGAGCCGCTAAGCTGGAAATATAGGCTGTCTGCTTGGGAGCAGAGCAGAGATAGACTAAGCTTTTGGCGACTCTCGTGAGAGCCGCTAAGCTGGAGATATAGGCTGCCTGCGTGAGAGTAGAGCAGAGATAGGTCAAGCTTTTTGCGACTCTAGTGAGAGCTGCTAAGCTGGAAATATAGGTTGTCTGCATAAGAGCAGAGATAGGCTAAATTTTTGGCAACTCTCGTGAGAGCTGCTAAGTTGGAGATATAGGCTGCCTGTGTGAGAGCAGAGACGAAGATAGACCAAGTTTTTGGCGACTCTCGAGAGAGCCGCTAAGCTAGAGATATAGTCTGTCTGCTTGAGAGTAGAGTAGAGATAGGCCAAGCTTTTGGCGACTCTCGTGAGAGCCGCTAAGCTGGAGATATAAGTTATCTTCTTGAGAGTAGAACATAGATAGACCAAGCTTTTGGCGACTCTCGTGAGAGCCGCTAAGCTGGAGATTGAGACGCGGGCGTTGCTGGGCGAGGACGACGAGGGGCGCTGGGCGCCGCTGGGCACAGACGACGAGGGGTGCTAGCCTTCGCTGGGCACTGGGCACGGACGCCTAAGGGCGTTGGACGCCGCTGGGCATAGGCGTCGAGGAATGCTAGGTATAGGTGCGATGGCGCCAAAGGTGTGGGCGACAGGAGAAAACATTGTGGGCCAACTGGGCGACACCACGGCTGGAGGCAGAGGGCAACGCCACTGGCAGTGGCTGGGCGACACCACTGGGCAGTGACCATAGGCGACGCAGGATAGGGCGCTGGCTAGTAGGCACTAGGCGTTGGCTGGTAGGCGCTTGGGTGCCGGGTACAGACGCTAAGGGGAGCCCTCCCTTTACCTGGTTGACTATCAGTTGTGAGTCACTGTAGGCTATCAAGCAGTGGACCTCCATCTCCAATGCGAGCTACGAGCCTGTTTTGAGGGCCTCATATTCAGCTTGGTTGTTGGATGCTGCAAAGTGGAGGAAGACAACGTACTTGAGTGGAGTGTCATGGAGGCTGATCAGCACTAGTCCTGCACCGCCGTCCTCGCTAGTGGAGTAGACACAAAGTCTCCAATATGGTACAATATATGGTAGCGAGGGCGCAGAGGGCTCTCGTGGAGTAGGCACAAAGGAGTCGGGCGCCATTGGTCTCGGAGTGTGGTCTCCCAAGGCCTATGTAGCTGTCTCCGAGACGTCGGGCTTTCTCGAGATAGTGTTTGGGCTTGCCTCATGGTGGGTGGAGCATTATGCACTGAGCAGGCGAGCACAGGGGCGCGTGATACTTCCTCTTGGGATTCTTATGGTGGTATAGACTCCCAGGACTCCCGTGGCAGTGTAGACTCCCAGGACTCCTGTGGCGGTGTAGACTCCCGGAACTCCCGTGATGATATAGACTCCCGGGCGAGGGGCGTTCTGGCGCTGCCCGGGGGTGTTCTGGCACGGGGCCCATGGTGGGGGCGGCTTGGCGCCCAGAGTGAAGAGGTTGTCGTGCTTCTCTCGTCGGGAGGGAGTGGTGTTCCTCCTACATACTGAGGGGAGACGTCTCCCAGGGCGAGTATCAACTGAATGATTTGCTGGTTCTGGTTTATCAACAGCTGTATGGTCTGTAAAAGCTGTTGTCCGATCACGAGAGTCACCATAGTTGATGGTTCCGCGGATGCCGGCGGAGGCGGAGCCTCCTCCTGGCGGGCCGGGTTGTTGACTCATCGACGTGGTTATGATCGGTATTTATTTGAAAGAGAGTAGTAAGGTAGTAGAAAACTTAATCGCTTCCTACAGACGACGCCAAACTGATGATGCACAAAACGGTCTTATGCAAGATCAACAGTCGAGTGTGTGATAAAGTGTAATTAATGGACAATTAATAGAGTAATCAATGACAATAATGTAAATATCTGATCAACACGCATATATATAATGATTCGGTCCGAGTGACCTACTCCACTCCGGGAAACGGTAACGATGGCCGGGAGACCTTTATTGATAAAGTAAGGTGAACGAGGGAGAGATCAAAGTTTAGCTCCGGGAGACATAAAATAGATAGGAGAGAGAAAAACTATATGTAGGGTGTGTAGAGAGATGTAGAGATAGATCAAGATGTGCCCTCTCAAGTAGAGAGAGTTTACAATTTATAGGCACAAAGCCTTGATTAAGGCGGTGACATGAGAGCAAATGTACTAATTTTTCGGGTAGCTACAAAAGATAAGTACAATTAAATGTTGCATTAATCTTCGAGAGTGAGTATCCCGATAATTGCTCCCCACGTACTCTAATCCTTCTGGATTATTTGAACTTTGGACTGGGCCGAATCCATGAATTGGGCTTGACCCACCTTGTAGTTGATTTGGACCTAACTCATTAATTGGGTCTGGCCCAATTAAATCTGGGCTCGTCAACAGTCATTAAATAAGGTGGTTATTGGTAGTTATTAAAACAGCGGAGCCTAGTAAGTTCACTTAATATTTTATCGTTAGTTAGTGATAGCACTTGACATTAATGATATTGTGTCACCGTTACATCT
The DNA here is from genome assembly GCA_951799425.1 of Ilex aquifolium. Classification (NCBI taxonomy): domain Eukaryota; kingdom Viridiplantae; phylum Streptophyta; class Magnoliopsida; order Aquifoliales; family Aquifoliaceae; genus Ilex; species Ilex aquifolium. Next base: position 11,803,011 of record OX637405.1, read on the forward strand.
AATATTTTCTCCCCAATTAGAAAGTACTTGGGCTTCTACTAGGAATTGAATTGTGGAGGAATTCTCGTTTGCAATAACATGATTAGAACATCGTACCCTCCCGATAATGCATAGAAAGTCCTAAATGTGCTGTTTATTAACCTTATCCTTACTAATTTCAGGAGTTTAATTTCTCTAAGTTCAATTTTTTTCTCTCATCAACTAACGTGGTACAATCACAATTATCGGATGTTGGTGGAATTCATTAATCCAACCCCGCAAATAAATCAGTTAAAAAAAGTTACTAAGAGTAACATTATTCATGCCCAAACATTGACTCAATAAGCCCCCTCTAGACAATTTCTTCCTCAAACACAGCAAAAACATGATGATTGATGAACGGTGAATGTGGTACCTGTGGAAAGCACTGGCATTCCAGTACATTGGGCCAGTAGGGATGTAGTCTAGGTCTTGTGTTTGATTCCCATGTTTGGCTTCTCTTATAGCAGCTCGAGCTCGTCCCAGACTGGATTCAACCTTCTCTAAACTGCTGTACTTTGTTGGTGATCTTGCAGTTATGGGATTAGTTTCATCCGTGGAAGAACGAACCTGTGGTTCGTCCTTCTTCCCTATCTGATCCATCAACTTGTGCATTAATTTCACCACGATACAAATGATAAACACATTATAAGTTCTCAGAAAAAAACCGTATGAGACAAGATTACTCTAATGAGACCCAAATCATTAAGAGTTAATTAGTCTAGCAAGAATCTAAGGCAAGACCATAGGTCTCATGTATATATTGAGAACCTAATATTTATTGATTTTTGCATGTTTAGATGAAAAATAGATAGACTAACAACTCATAACAATCCACAAGCAAAAAAACAACTCATAGCAATAAATTGCCAGTTGGAGAACCAAATGAGGAGAATGTAGCATATCTTGCATTTGTGATTCTTAATACATACACACTAACAATGATGTCATTCCACTCCACTGCTTTCTAAAAACATCATGGCTTAAGAAATTTAAGATTCTCTCCTACTGTCATCCGTAATGTTTCATACATAGATGAATCAAGAAGAAGAATACCAACAAAGGAAAAGAGAAAAAAAGAAAGAATCAAGAAAAGCATGAACTGTTTCAATTATTACACACACCCACACTTTTCTATGCATCCAAACAACCATATATATTCTGTGTGTGTGTGTGAGAGAGAGAGAGAGAGAGAGAAGACTTACTGGTCTATCAATCTCTAGGGTTTCCATGACAAGAGGTGGAGAAGGAGGAGGATTAGCAATGGAGTCATTTAACAGAGAAGCATCTCTCAGATATGCCATTGTGTTTTGAGAGGTAAAAACCCAATAGGAAGACTTTGGACCCATTAAAGCCAAAAAGCCAGACAATAAAAACAATGGTACTATCAAACACAGAAGCTTTAACGACGATGACAGTGAAGAACACCATGTACATACCCTTTTCTTACAGTCCCCCATCATGTTTTCTCTCACCCGTAAAGCTTGTTTTCTGTGTGATTTTTCTTTCACTCTCTAGGTAAAGTGACAGAAAGAGGAATTGAGTGTAGGAAGAGCAAGATAACGGGAATATAATTTATGGCATAGTGACCACCCCAAGAGTTTTTGAGTTTTTCATGCAAGGAAAGAATATTTTATAATTCCTAATCTGTCCTTTCCTAATTTATTCCTTACTGACCAATTATGCCATTAAATATTTTCCTTTTCCGTAACTCCTTTCCTTGATTTAAATGCTTTAAGTAGAGGAGTTTTCACTAATTTACAGCAATTTTTAGCTTTTTATTTTAATACCATAATGTTTAATTAGTTCTAAATTATCGTTATTTTTAAAAAAGTGTGGTTCAAAATTATGCTTTTTAATGTAGTTGCATTTTCGGAATACATTTTTAATAAAAAAAAATTTGAAAGCGGGTCAAGTACGCTTTTATATTAGAAAATATAATTTTTAATTTTGTTAGCAAAATAACCATTTTTAAAAATAAATTAGATAGAACCATATTAAAATAAAAAATTACAAAATGGCAGACAAAGACAAGTGATTATAGTGTACAATGGACATATTCTCAAGAAAATTATTATTTATACTTAATTTGGAGACTTAATTAATTATAATTGTTGAACTAAAAATAAATTTTGTCTAATATTAAAACTCACGACTAATTCAATGACTGCAACTACATGATTGCTCTACACTCAATGCCCCGAGTGTGAGTCAATGTTGCCAAACTTTTTGCTAGGAAGTCTGAGAAATGGCACGGTTCCTCCTTATAAGTGAATAGGATTATGCATAGTAATGGGTCATATTAAAGTGGGGTTCGTGTCGTATTATCTAAGTCGCGTTATGTTAAAATTTATTTAAGTTATATTTGACTTATTTAAAATTATGTACAGTAAAATTCGTGCCGTTATGAACATGTATAACTGAGTGGAATTATCCATTTGTCAAACGGGTCTGATTGATTAATCTAGTTGTGATCCAAATATGTTAAGATTAAACCTAGACTCAATAACTTTATATCAAATTAATTAGCAAATGATTTTATGAATTGCGAGCTGTAAGTTCTTATATGGATACCCAAAAAAAAACTATTTACTTAGTCTTTAAATAGCTTTGCTCTCCATTATTTAACAATTACAAATTCTGATTTGAAGACACGAATAGCAAATTTGTCATTGTGGTCATCTTCCCCCTCACCCCCTTGCTAGGTGAAAAGGGTATAAGGGGAGGGAGGGGTATTGTTATGAACCCAATCCTTCATTTAAAAGTTTCAGGACAGCTGAGGGAGTTAGAGCTCATAATTATTTGAACGTAACATTCCATTACGCTCAAAGTTGATGTCCGCGGTGACCCACTCACTAAAAGAAATTGGCTTTTTAGCCGCGAAAATTATTGCGGGTAAATGCATAAAAATTGTCACTATACACTTTAGTGACAATATTTTTATTGTCACTAGGCCGCGACAATATGTGTGTTGCTAAATCATTTAGCTATGACATTTAATTGTTGCCACTAAAAGCAAATTTTTTAATCGCACCATAAAAAATGTCACTAAATGTGAAATTTTTAGCCGCCATAATTATTGTAGAAGTAAACTAAATTTTGCCACTAAAATATACTATATCACCACTAAAAGCCCGATTAAAACCTGACTTTTAGTGATAATAATTAATTGCGGCTAAAAGTATACATTTTATCCACAATTAAAATCACCGCTAAAATTTAAAACATGATTTTTTGACAATTTATTGTCGTTACTAATTAATACATTAAAATGAACAAAGAAACCTATCGCATAATATTTAAAAAAAAAAAAACAAAAAAAATTTATTGAATAAATCTCAAAATTTACAAGAATAAAAAAACAGAAACTATTTTAAAAAACAGTAACTGTTTTAACAAGAAAAATAGAAAAACTATTACAGAATTCTGTTACAAGAATCAGTCAAAGCAGCTAAAAAATTCCCAGTACAACTGCTGCATTTGCTGACCCTCAAGCTTAGTCTCTAGCCCTTAATCAGAACTCATCATCTTCCTCATCCTTTGCAGTACATAGAAGCAGCTGCAGTACTTCCAAGATAATAGTACACCTAAACAGAAAAGGAGGCAAACCCTCCTCTGTCCAGTTGCTGAACCTGCAAATCCTGCCTACTGATCTTGGACTGATCCTGCTGTAAGAGCAGTCTTCCTCCATCTTCAACTTCCATCCTTCACAGCAGCATAACTTTAACACAGCAACACAGAGTGCAGCACCAGCACATGTGCTTCACCAAAACACCTCAGCAACTGCAAACTGACATAGCAGAAAACAGTCCAGTACATGAAAATAATAAACTCTCACTTTCAAAGATATAATTCTCAAATCAAATCACGTGAAAATAATATTCTGATATTAGCATCGTTAAATTGTACGTGTACAACGCGTCATCATCAAAGAATAGGAATGAACAAAAAAAGTTATTGCATAACAATCAAGTCTCAACTACATATTCGTTTTTTGACAAGTTATTAGATCTTTCGTCTTTAGTCTTCGGAGGCGAGCCTTCCAAAGCTGTTTTCAAAGCTTTCACTGGTTTGTACCTAACATAAATATTGGAGATGATTCAAATATATATCAAGACTACATAACTAGTTTACTCAATGTGAAGATATTATACTAGCTCAAGAGATGTCACTGAAATGTAAAGATAACTAGTTTACTCAATTTAAATGTAAAGATATTATATATCAAGACTACATAAAAGTAAGATTATTAACCCATGAAATAGAACTTTTTCAATTTAAGAGATCTTACCCTATCACAATGAAGAGAGGTAAGAATTTGCCCCAACTCTTTCATTTGCTAAAAAAATGTGGTGAGCTGAGTTTGAAGCACGACATGCACCTGTGTTTGTATCTCAACATGCATATTGAACTCTAAGGAATCTAGTCGCGAAGCCAAATCACTGTTTTCCTTCTCCAACGACTCCCAACGCATCCTATTTGTTTCAGCTTGCCTCTTCAATTCCTCATTCTCCTTCTCTAGTTGTGCACGGATGCGCTGTCCAGCTGTAGATGTTGTGGGCTTTGGACCAGCCCCACGACCACGTATATATCCTAATTTTTTCGGACCGAGCACTGCTTCAAACCTCTGATCCTCAGTCATGGGGGTTGCTCCTTCCTCCATTGATTGAGCCTCTAGCCTCTTAAGGTCGCTCTACATTTGGAAAGATTACAATCTATCAATTTAGTATTATGTAAGAAGATATTTCAAGGAAATGGAGAAGGATATAATAACTTACATAGACTTCTCCCGATCTCCTACCAGCCCAAACATTCCTTTTCATACTAAACTTGGTTGTTAACCACAGTTCCATATGGTTAGGCTTCTCTCCAGTCTCGGGATCACGCTATCATGCATTAAACATTAATAGAAAAATTTTACATAAATATGCATGTATACATGTATATAATTAATCACATAAGTGAAATATACATTTAAAAAACAACTCACGTTATCGTAATTAATTCGAGCAAAACTCTTCGTCCCTACAATATGACCCATGTCCTGTTTTGCTCGATTCTTCTTGTTTCTTTCACTCATTTTCTGCATTCAAGAATTAAAAGCAAGTTTCAAGCTACCTATCCAAATAACAGTAGCTATAATTAATTAATACACAAGCAGTCTAACACAGTCCAACACAGAATAGATAGTTCTTTAAGACAGAAAAAACAACATATGAAGATATAAAATGAAATCAAAGGCACTAGGAATGAAAGCAATTGTACAATCTGAAGTTCATTTTAACAAATGCTCGATGTTATCAAATTATCACCAATGATAATCAATTTAAATTCTTTGCCTCAATCCGAATATCCCATTTTTACATGTGGTTGCTCCTCTGGAAACAGAGGCAGGGATGAATATGTTGAAAAGAGTGATTTTTGAAAATTTTTCAGAATGTTGAAAAGAGTTGATCTGGGGTGGAGAGAGAGAGAGAGAGAGAGAGAGATCACTACTCGTTTTTTCTTAATTTAAATTAGTTTCAGTGTGCATACCTTGAAGTCCACAGATCCAAAATAACCAATAAGAGTAACCCAGCAATTCGGGCTCATATCCGGCGGACAATTTTGAAGTCTAATCTCATCAGTGGCATATTTACAATAATAATTCTTCTGCAGCCTGTGTCGATGGTCCCCATATTGCCGATTTAGCTGCTGGTATATAGCTTCCTCAATGCAAGGGTCTTCTTTGAGAGTGAACTTTTGCTGCACAATATTACATAAGAAAGTAAACAAATGATGTACGATCTAATGCCAATGAAAAACCACAAGATTACATAGTGTCTTCTTCATCTAAATTACTTTCCTTTGAAGCATACCACATCTTCTTCTTATCATCAATTGGGATGGCCTTCCATTTGGGAAATTGAAGTGGGGCCATCTGCCTGACAATAATGCCCAACTCAGTGATTAATTGTTGGGCATTATTGCCAACAGCTCGCATCAGTTTTGGAGGAATATACACCTCTGGCTTCTCCCCGGCACGTCTCTTCTTTGCAAATGTTATACCTCTAGTTTTCCCCCGTCCTCTCTTCCCAGATGTCTCAACCTGTCTAGGCTCAGAAGGTCTCGACTCTAATGTAGACTGCTCTACCTGTGAGGCTTGCTCTATGCAACCTTCTTCTCGGCCACCTCTCCCTCGGATCCTACTAGTCATGTCTAGAGTCTATCCTGCAATACTTTGAATTACACTGATTATGCAAGAAAAATGTTCTTAAAAAAAAGGATAAGTTTAACACAAAATAAATGAAATTAGAATCATCTTATAAAGAAAGTGTTAATACAATGAAACAATAAAAACAAAAGGCAACAATGAAACAATAATTAAGAAGCTCCAAACCAGGGGCACAACCAATCAACATGTGGGCCATAAAAACAAAAGGAGCTAACAAAATATATCTGAACACACCATCTCAAAGATCAACAAAAGAACTTCTAGACACAGAGAACGACTCTTTGAACAAAAAGAGAGAAGACTCCACTACAGAAATTTGAGCATAGAGCATATTTCAGGGAAGCTCCTGCTCTACCTGCTCACAAGACCTGTAACAAAAAATATGAACTAACACAGGGTAAATATCGAGCAACTAGATGAAGAAGGATTCTGCAGGCACTTAGATCAAATGCTGATATTAAATCAGGAGAACCAAGATAGCAAACCAGTACATTCCAACTCAGAGAGTAAATTGTATGCATCAAACAAGAGATAAGATGTCAAAAAACTACATCAAGCTATTAGTTTCACTATCATCATCAGTGTTCATTTCATCTTCCTCGGTATTAGAATCAATAAAAGGAGAATTCTCTTCACTTTCATCATTGATGAAAGTGTCAATATGCTCAGCACCCTCTTCCTCATGCATTACAAGATTTGCATCAATAGGTATTGGAGGAATATCATCCCGTTGCCACACTAAATCATTATCACCAGCTTTCATTGTGTCAGCTACATTGGGTGACTCATTTTGTTGGTAGGGCCCATCATCCAAGACTATCTCCTCATCTTCTTTAGCAGGTATGTCATACAAGTCTCGAGCTTGTATCCTTACCTCATGACCTTGGGACTATATTGACTACCTTAATCTTTGAAAGTTAATGTCATCAACATACATTCGCAGCATGTCTTTTCATTATTTGCCCAATGTCCAAGAGCTTCTACAATTATTATTTCATGTTGCAATGTTATTCTTGGTGTCCTCCATGCTTTTCAAATGGGATTACAAAGTTTCTAGTATCGTATTCTAATCACAGCTACCACCTCAATGTAGCCTATGGACTGGATTGGAAGGCAATCATTTAGCCTGAAAGAACCGAACTATCTAAGGACTCAACCTGGCCCAACCACGAAACTCTCTGTTACTGTTTTCTTAATTAAACATAATTTTTCAATTTACAAAATTTTGTTAAAGGGTCGAATACACCAAAGACTAAAAAGAGGGGAAAAGAAACAAAAAAAAAAAAAACCTACGTGAAATTGTTCTCTAGTTGAGTCGGTTGAAGTAGAACCCTGCGTGAGGTGGTTGACGCAGCACACTCAAACCTTGAGCTGGTTGCACAACAAAGTTAACGAAGAATCCATCTCTGAAATTGCTGAGATTGTTCTCTAGCTAGATACAATAACAAGCACAAAAAACGAATCTGCAATTTAGAGATCTGGTTATAGAAACTTAATTCTAATAAAAGGTAATTTCTGAATTATCTGCCAAACACAAATCAATGCCCGATAGAGAACAGAGAAACAAGACAAAGAGTAGAGAGAAGAGCTTACTAAGGCAATTCGTAAAACTCATTACTCCACACATCAGCTAAAAATTGCAATAAAAAAAAATTAGTTGTTGAATAGCTTCGTCTTCTTCATATCTGCTCTGTAATCACCGAGAGATTGAGAGAGATAAGACTTTGTGCCCTAGCTGATCACTGAGCTCATGTATGGGATAGAGGTCGAGAGAGAGAGAGAGAGAGGGGGGGCAGTGTGTGAGAGAAAGAAAGGTCGAGAAAGAGAGAGAGAGAGAGAGAGATGGAGAGTATATAAGGTCTCAGGCAAAACTATGGGAGTGCTGAGAATCAGCCGCAGTAAAAAAAGTGTAGTGACAAAAAATAATTGTTTATCTAGATTATTAGTGATAAAAAAAAATTGTTGCAACTAAATTATTTTTCCATCAAGAATTAATGACAAATAGTTAGCTTTTTAGCCATGACAATAAAACTATCACTCATTAAATTTATTATATTACATATAGTGACAATAATTATTTTTTGACTAAAAATTTAAATTTAATTAGTGACTAAATTTAAATTATTGTCACTAAATATTTGGAATTAGTGGTGAATTAATGATGTGTTTTTTGATGTAACATTCAAATTGTCACTAACTGGATATACTACCATATCTCCAGTGGCAATAATAATTTTTCATCACTAGTTATATATCTTTAGTAGTGATAAATAATTATAATCACTAAATAATTTGAATATCATATCTTCAGTGACAATAATAAACTTTTGTCATTAAAGATATGTATTTAGTGACAACATTTTTAGCTGCAATTTAAATCTAGCGGCTAAAAATACAATTTCTTGTAGTGACTCTACCAACATTGGCCCAACGATAGTCATTTTTCTTTGACGGCTCCACTCACTTGAACTATTAGTATTCAATGAGATAACATTATATCCATTTAATTCAACTTATAGATCGTCCATTCCGTAACTCAAACTTATGATGTGGTATCTGATATTAATTATTATGAACCGTGACAACATGCGTTGGGACATAACCCTTGAGTGCCTCGAGTAAGTTAGTAATTTCGCCTTCGTCTGCGCAGCAGAACCATCTACATATACTATTAATTGGGCAAGACAGAAGTATGTTTTAATTTCCCAATTTGCACTAGACTCCCCCCAAGATTGTACAATTTCTTAATGTTAATTTTTCACATGCGTAGAATATATTAGAATCAACCTCATATGGTATAGTGTAAACATTATTTCTAATAAAATGAGTAAATTTAATTCAAACTAAGTCGAATAAATAGATGTAAAAATAAATTAATTCATCAAATCATTAATTATATAAGTTGAAATTTTATCATCTAACTATTCGAGTATAATTAGATTTCATCATACTTTTGGCAAATGTGAAGAGAGAGAGTGGGGAGAGAGAACAAATATCTGAAATATATATTCTAAATAGTTTTGAACTTTTTATGTAATGTTTTAATATATTATAATTTGTCCACTTATCTGTGACACTAATTTTACTTTAATAATTCATGCAAAATGTCAATTTTAATAGTTAATGGTTTAGTATGGTCAAATAAAAAATCGAGAGCATAAAATAAAATCATTATAATTTAAGGTATAAAGTATAATTTTAAGAATTTCAAGTGACATATAAAATATAATTTTAAGGGTATAATATATAATTTCCAAAAGTTGAGAGGGGTCATATCCCCCTTGGGCCATTACACGGCTCCGCCCCTAGTCGTAAGAGTCCAAAAAGACCAATAAACCCAAGTTCAGATACCACCTCCAAAAGAATTTAACCTTGTACAAATCTTAAATGTTCCATAAGCCCTAAGGAGAGATTACTACAATCATACCTTCTCTAATGTATTACCTATTAAGTTCATTTAAGGGTATGTCATGTATGTATAGGGGAACAAATTGAAAATAGAGAACTTTATTTGAATTTATAATGCTTGATTTATCCTTAAGTAAAAAAAAAGTGAAAATGTAATGTGGAGGATCTTTCTTCTTATGAAACCCCACAATGTCGTCTCGAACTTGGCTCCTCTCCAATTTTAGATTCAATTGGAGGACAGTATGTCAACAAAAAAAATAAGATAATTAGGTAGAGTTGTGTCATAATCTACATCAACAAATCTGAATTACTGCTGAAAATCTTCAATCGGTCAATCATAAAATAGTAAGTACTACTTGATTATATGATTGACGATCTACCATAAATATAATTGTAGTAAATTCTCACCCTTTACTATATTTCGTTATCATAAATTTGCAATTATGTTAGGGTAAGGGTGGCATGGGGTTGGAGGTGGGGGTAAGAGTGACGGTATGGACAAATTAAATATAACGTGCAATGCACAGGATTGTCACTAGTAATAAGCAAGTGATTGAATGAATCCTACACAATGAATAATACTTTTACAAATTTCGTACTACCATAGATCTAGTAAATTTAAAAAAGCGACGACTCAGAAAAATGCTAAGCTGGTCGAACTGAGAAATGCACTGACCTAATGGCTAATGAAGTTTAATCGTCCGAGCATTAGTGGAAGTCTCCTTCTTTCGATATTGTCCGCCGATGTTAATGGTGTTGCTTAGTTGATAAAATAAAAAACAATGCATAATAGTAAAGAAGAAATTGAAATTTTTGTGGAGTAAAAAAAAGGAACTTTTACACAGTAACGAATCCAATAATCTTACATATTTCTCTGTCTTATTAGAAAACCATTAGATTTGGGTGAGGTCTTGAAGGCATTACAATCATTTTTAAGGAGCTCGTGGTCTTCGGAATCATTTTGATTATTACAATATGAACTAGCACAATTTAGTATAGGGTAAATTATACTTATACCCCTGAACTATACTATCACCTTTTTTCACTTTACCCCCTCAAATACCAGATTTCTAAAATTGTACTTTTAACTATATTGCCCCAATCATAAACGTCTGTTAACTTTTTGGACTGAAAGTGTTAACATGTCAGAGTAAAGTGAAAAAAATTACATAATTTGAGGGTAAAATAAAATAACTCTCCGTTAAATACGTAATAGACGTTAATAATTGAAGTAATGTGAAAATAAACAAATAGTTGAGGGTGTAATATGAAAAATCTAATAATTGAGGAGGTAAAGTGAAAAAAAGGTGATAGTTCAGGGGGTGTAAGTGTAATTTACCCTTATGTATGAACAAAATCCATATTGAATAAGAACAAATTGAAGATACACATCAAAGGTCAAAGAACAAACTTGGTGATACCACCCCCATATTGAAGGCTTCTCTATGAAACTCTACCATTAGTTATGATAAGACTTACATCTCTTTTAGGGGACAAGTTTAAATCGGGGATAAAGTTATTAAGATAACTCATAAGAGTAAGATAAAATTGTTAAGATAGCTGATAAGGAGTGGGAATTATATAAAGATAAGATTTGTTTTTCAGAAACTGATAGAGTTGATCTTTAAAAATGTTCTTTTGGGGATCGATAGAGAGAAGCCACATAAGATTTAAGTTGTGTTTGGCGTAACATTTCCAAATATAAGTCCATCTTCTAAATGGACTTTTTGAGATACACTTTACAAAAAAGACTTTTATTAATAATATTAGAAAAGTAAAAATCTAGAAAAATTAGGATGGGGAACTGAAGGCTTCTCCTTAAGACTTTATTTTCAGTGTCCATATCCTAATCCATTGAACTTGGATATTCAATTGCAATACAAGCTGTTTAGGTTGATTGATAAACTCTCATTTTCTCCTTCAAAGGTTAGACATTTTTGGAGGTGGTGTTAGGACTTGAGTTTATTAGTTTTCTTGAACTCGCAATTGCAATATGATATTGGGTAAAGTATGTTCAAAATATACATGAGGAATTAAATTTGAATTTATATCTGATCTGTTAACCCGCCTAATGTTGAAATCTATGAGTGTAACCGGTGCAAACTTTTATGTGGGATGACTATTTTTTCCCGATAAGTTTATGTGAGATGTTAAGAGTAAATAGAAATACAAAGAATTACTTTAAAATGACAATGCATGCAAATTACTTTCAGCATTTGCAACGTTTATCAAGAACCTTGAGATACGGGTTTGACTCCTCTCCTATTACAAAATAATTAGAGGATTTTCTAATTCATTTTACATACTGAATAATCTATACAAGTTCAGTTTATCTATGAATTATCAAAATTCTGATTTAAATACTAGAATTTACTGCCGTGGATAGATTCTTATCATGAGTAACCCCATAGATACATATAACTATGGATAATCAAAATTCTGATATGCAAATCATCTTATTCTTATCAACTTATCCGTTTCTCTCTCCTGCTTACATATACCTACAAACTGATTCTCCATTTCTCATCATTTCTTCTCTTTCACAGCCATGACGATGGTTTCTTTTAGCAGGCTTGTAGCGTACATTATTGTGTTATTTTCAGCTTGCTTGCCTTCTATTGCAGTTGAGGTTTCATATGATGGAAGAGCAATAAAGATTGATGGAGAAAGAAGGATCTTAATCTCTGGTTCCATTCACTATCCTCGTAGTACTCCAGAGGTACATTTTTTTTACTTGTTTGTTTATATTTTTTGTGTCTGGTTTGTAGTTGATGAGACTCGGCCCCTCCGTACATGGGATAGGAATCTGACACTGCACAAATCCCGCAACAATGAGAGTCTCATGCAATGTGCTACCCGGTTTTAGAGTACTTGAGTTTCCATTGTGATATGCTTTGTCAGTTACCATGGTAGTTATGTAATTCACAAGCAAAGGCAATGCACATAGTCAATATAGTTGCATTTTGTTGTAGCATAAAGTTCTTTTGATAATGGAAGTCTGAAACAGTGTGTTTGAATTGAAGCTTGTTTAATGATGTTTTGGCCTTACTTTTACTATTTTACAGATGTGGCCATCCTTAATACAAAAAGCAAAGGATGGAGGCCTCAATACGATTGAGACTTATGTTTTTTGGAATGCCCACGAGCCACAACGTCGTCAGGTTTGGAGTTACATCTCTTTTCTATTTTTATTTCCATTCAATTCAAGAATTCTTATATATTTCCACGCCCCTTTGTTGAGATCCCGGGACAAATTCATTTTCTTACGAACACATACACAATTCGTTCCTTTTCTTGAAAATATGGCTTAATATGTGGTTCTAACCCTTCTGTTTTTTTTTTTAGTATGATTTTTCAGGGAACCTAGACCTTATAAAATTCATCAAAACCATCCAAAATGAAGGGCTTTATGCTCTTCTGCGAATTGGACCCTATGTATGTGCAGAATGGAACTATGGGTAATTGCCTTGACATGTTTGAATCTCTACATTCAAAGCTATGTTGATATATATTGACTAATTCTTAAGTTAATTTTATGTTCCAGAGGGTTTCCGGTATGGTTACATAATATGCCAAACACTACCTTCAGGACTAATAACGACGCATTTATGGTAATTTTATACGATTTTTTAATCCATTTTAACTATTCAAATGGGTGTTTAATACCCTTATTTCTTCAATTTAGAATGAGATGAAGACTTTCACAACCTTGATAGTTGACAAGGTAAAACAGGAGAATCTTTTTGCTTCTCAAGGAGGGCCTATAATCCTTGCTCAGGTTTGTAAATAAATTTTCGCAATTTCGTAAATTATTTGCATGTTGTCTTTGTTTAATGTATGTGATTACTGATTTTGTTTTTGTGAAAAATAAAAATAGATTGAGAATGAATATGGAAATGTTATTCAATCCTATGGAGATGATGGAAAAAAGTATATAAATTGGTGTGCTGATTTTGCTGAAAGTCTCAGCATTGGTGTGCCCTGGATTATGTGCCAAGAGGGGGATGCTCCACAATCAATGGTATTAGCATTAGTGATGGGTCATTAATACAACTTTTAGCTTTGTTTTCTTCACTTTGGCTGATTTATTCATAAATTTAGCGCTGTTTTTCGCTCTTTTGAAATAGATTAACACATGTAACGGTTGGTATTGTGATCAATTCACTCCAAGTAGACATGATGTTCCTAAGATATGGACAGAGAATTGGACTGGCTGGTTGGTTATTTTAACTTTTACTCCATTAAATTTCTTGGGTTTCAATTCTCTGTCACTTTTGATATATGACAATGTTATATGTTATGACCATTTAAGGTATAAGGATTGGGGTGGTAAAGATCCACATAGAACTGCAGAAGATCTTGCCTTTGCTGTTGGTCGTTTTTATCAATATGGAGGCACATTACAAAACTATTATATGGTTGGTAGACAAATCCATTATGTTTTTTTATCGAGCATAACAATGGAACTAATATGTTGATTACGTACTTATATGTGTTTCCATGGTTACAGTACCATGGTGGTACCAATTTTGGCCGCACGTCTGGGGGACCATACATTGCCACAACATATGATTATGATGCACCCCTTGATGAATATGGTACAAAAACTGAAACTATAGTTTTTGTTATAAGTATTTTCATTTTGAATGTCCTAATAAGAAGTGTTTTAGGTAATCTAAACCAGCCCAAATGGGGTCATCTCAAGCAGCTTCACCTCCTCCTTATATCAATGGAGAAAATTCTCACGCATGGTGAAGTGACTAACCACGACTATGGGAAGATGATGTCTGTGAGTGTTTTCTCTTTCGACTTTTTGTTCCTTCTTTGAAACATTTGATTAGAAACATTGATACATTTCTTTTAAATTTGTTTTCGATTTGTAGTCCACAGTTTATGACCTTAATGGTACGAGGGTATGTTTCTTTGGAAACGCAAACGAAAAGGAAGATATACAGATCACCTTTGAAGGCACTAACTATACTGTTCCTGCTTGGTCCGTTAGCATTCTTCCTAATTGTTCAAAAGAAGTCTACAACACTGCTCGGGTAAATTACCAATCTATAACTTGTGTAATAATAATGTTTTTTTTTTTTTTTGACAATCATAAATTACATTCAAGTGTTGATGGCTACTAGACATATATTTTCTTTTGTAATTCTTTGTAGGTTAACAGTCAAACATCTATAATGGTAAAGAAGCCATATGAGCAAAAGTTGGAATGGACATGGAGAGCTGAGCAGTTTGAGCACTTTAAGAGCCCTTCACAGAAGCAAAGTAGCCCTTTAAAGGGTGTTACTTATGCCACACAACTTCTGGATCAAAAGGCTCTAACAAACGATATGAGCGATTACTTATGGTACACGACTAGGTAATGCCTACTTCAATTTTTCTACATAATTCAACATTAAGATATATATTTTTCCTACACTTTCTACTACATGTTTTCAGAGTGATTTCATTTATCGCAGTGTGGACATCGATGAAAATAGCCCGGTCTATGGCCAAGAGGCCAGTCTAGAAGTTCAAAGCAAAGGGCATATACTACATGCATTTGTTAATGCAAGGCATATAGGTATCTTTATGTTAGTTTTTCAGCACAAAATATACCATTGAAACTTGTAATGGCATGTTACACCTTTAAACACCACAATTTTAGGATCTAAATGGGCCAAAGACGGACATTATGACCTCTATTTTGAGCGATCTGCCAAGCTCAAGCTCAAGCATGGGAAGAACTCGATATCGTTGCTCAGTGCCACCGTTGGACTTCAAGTACGGATTTAAAGTGAAAAACATGGGATTTTTGCTCATAAATTTTGTAAAATATCTCTGCAAATTTAATGTGATTTTTGTGCTTCGTTTATTAGAATTATGGAGCCTACTTTGACAAAGAAGAAAATGGGATACTTGGTCCTGTTAAGTTAATTGCACCAAACAGCCAAGAATTGGACTTATCCACAAACCAGTGGGAGTTTAAGGTTGGACTGAATGGTGAAGAGAGAGAACTTTACAAAGACGATGACCACAGAAATTGGCATACTGATAAGCTTCCTTTTAATAGGATGTTTGTTTGGTACAAGGTACTTAATCAATTTTACTTTCTAAACTTCACATTACCACGATTTTCTATTTTGTACATTAAATTCATATATATCTTTCTTTCAGACTACCTTCCAATCTCCACCGGGGGAGGACCCTGTCGTGCTCGATTTATTAGGCTTGGGGAAAGGAATTGCTTGGGTGAATGGCCACAATATTGGCAGATACTGGCCAAGCTATCATGCTGATGAAAATGGTTGCAGCTCTACTTGCGATTATCGTGGAGCATACACTAACAATAAATGCTTGACAAACTGTGGACAACCTTCTCAAAGATGGTACTTAAAAACTCATAAAATCATGTTCTTAATACAGTTTTCAAGTCATATTAATAAACTGTCGTGTTTTTTGTTTAGGTACCACGTGCCACGCTCCTTCCTGCGAAAAGAAGGAAACACACTGGTTTTGTTTGAGGAATTTGGTGGCAACCCTTCAAATGTGAGTGTTCAAACTGTAACAGTTGGAAAAGCTTATGGAAATGCTTATGAAGGGAACAACTTGGAGCTATCGTGCCAGGGCGGACGAGTTATATCTGAGATCAAATTTGCTAGCTTTGGAGATCCAAAAGGCACCTATGGATCCTTTGAGAAAGGCAGCAGCGAATCGCCTAACAGTTTATCAGTCATCAAACAAGTACTTAGTGATCACTTTCAATTTCTGTTTTCTGAAGTTTTAACTTAAGTTTTGGTTGATTTCTTATGTTGTTTCAATATTCTTTTTCTGATGGCAGGCTTGTGTTGGCAAAGAGAGCTGTTCAATTGATGTGTCTGAGGGGACTTTTGAGCCTAGTGGCTGCAAAGACGTCACAGCTAGGCTTGTTGTTGAAGCTCTATGCTAGAGTTTTTTTTTTTTTTTTTTTTTTAAGAATTAGGATTGGGTTATTGAACAAAGTTATTAGCTTAAAAGTCACATTTCCTTCTTGAGTCATCCTATTTTAAAGATATTATAGTGTTTATGGATTCGAAGTCATGAGTTCCAAGAGTGTTTTAATTATAAGTAATTAGTATTTAGGTAATTTAAGTACCTTAGATCCAGATGCTCTCTAATATATTTTTTCTTACTTTTACATATAGCATACTAGCGGCAGTCTTGTGAAATTCACGGAATTTACCATCTCTCTCCCTCGCCCCACCCTTACATCTTTGGAAAATTGCATATTAATGTACTAATTGATTTCGAAAGATTTAAATGAGTACGGTGGGAGTGGTTTATATTGGTCATGTGTTAGAACTATTTTTATTAAATAATTTAAGAGGATTGAATACTTTTGGGAGAGAAGACTTCTCAAGACATCTTTCTCTTAATTTGGTTTTTTATATAGTAGCACGAAAGTATAGAAGTATAAAAATGGTCTCCCACAAATTTATTCAGGACTCAATGCACAATGCTAATTTTATACTCAGGAAAAATGGGAAGAAAGTTATCCTTTTTTCTTTGACTTGTAAAGTTGCTGGCAGCAAAGCAGCCGAGAGTCCAAGAAAAGTACACTCTGAGGCAGCAAAAGAACCTAATAATCTATATAATAAACTACAAAATAATTCAAATCTCAAAAAATAAATAAAATTATTTTTATTTTTCGCAGTTGAAATCTTTTTAAATTTTACAGTAAAGTTAATCCGACGACTAATATTAACACCCCAAATTTAATAAAAAAAATAAACATATAAGAGTGTGTTTGAGGTAATTTTTTAAAAGTTTTCCTAGGACTTATAACTTATCATAAGTATTTTTAAAAAAAAGTAATGTTTGAAACTACCCCACCCCCACCCTCACCACCCCACCACCATCACCACTACCACTACCACCATCACCCCACCACCACAACTACCCCCCCCAACCCACCACCACCACAATTACCGTCTCCGCCACCACACCACCACCTCTGTCACAACAATCACCACCACCACCATTACCACCACCCTCATCGCCCCCACAACCACCATCACCGTCACTATCGCCACCCTACCACCACCCCACTACCACCACCGCCGCCGTCATCACCACTATCACTACCCCACCACAGCCCCACCACCACCAACGCTGCCGCCACCACCACCACCGCCACTATCCCACCACCAACCCTACCGCCCAACCACCATCATCACCATTGTCACCTAAGGCTGCCACCATCACAACTGGTCGTCGTCACCCATCACAACCATCACCGTCTCCCACTACCACCACTGCCACCCACCACCACTACCACCGCTCGCCCCCATTATAACCGGTGCTTAAATTCATTTCTCTCTCCTCTATCTTTGTAATTTGATTTTGGGTGTGAATACAAATATCCTTATTATTGACTATTTTTTATTATTTTGTGTCTTCAGGCACGGGAAATAACTAGTGCATTAATATAACATAAGAGTTTGATATAAATATCATAAATTAAATAGGTATTTGTGTTAACAAGTACCTTCTTCTTTGTTGAGTTAGACCCCGTTCCGAATTTAGGTAAATATCTATACAAAAGTTGTCTCCGTCTAAAAATATATCATTCATAAATCGAGAATTTTTTCTTGACTTATTGAGTACTCTGCTTACCAAGTTTTTTACTCCAAGTGATGTGGCACAATCTCCATTATTGAATATTAATGGGACCCACTTATTTGGTAGTAAAAAACATATCACATCATTTAGGATAAAAAACTTGATAAAAAATCTTAGTCATGAATTCTGATAAAAAAATGTCATATAGAGCAATTACTCATTTACCCAACATTTGAATTCTGAAGAATAAATAAATATGTAATCCATTATTACCACAAGAAAATTATACCCAAACTTCTTGAGGTTTGTCACATAATCATCTAAATCTCCTCATATTTGACATATTACATTTAAATCCCCTGAAATTTTTGCATGTGTAACACATAACCCTATTGCCAATCTCCATTAAGGTAGCAATTAAAAATTTATGAAACAAAACATATATTTATTTGTTATCATTAAAAATTTTGTAACAATGAGTGTTTTCTATTTTTATTTATTATCAATTGACTAACAAACAGTGGAATAAGGAAACCAAAAAAAAGGGATTAAACGGAATAGATATTTAAAAAAAAAAAAGAAAAAACTTCAACGTACAAGGACCCTAATCAGAACAAATATTTTTTTAAAAAAACAAGAAAAATTTGATGTACCAAAACTCATCCTGCCACACCATATATTTAGATTAACACCAATAATCAAACAAACAACCAATTTATTTTAACAATGCTCTAATCAGTATATTCTAACAAAGTCGTAAATAACTAAAAACACACTATTAAAATCATGAGTTATTTTCTTAAAATTCACAAAAAAAAAAAAAATAATTTTTGAATGGAGGTTGGCGAATTTTTAACAGCTACCTTAACGGAGACTGGTGATAGGTGTTATGTGTTATACGCGCACATACTTTAGGAGGTCTAGGTGTAATACATCAAAATTATGAGAGAGTGTGATTAAGTGACAAACCTCAAGGGACCTAAGTGTGTTTGGTATGGCTTATGAAATCAAAAAAATACTTTTTCAATAAATGTTTATCAAAAATGTTTATAAGAAAAACACTTTTATTAAATAAATATTGTTTGGATATTTAAAATACTTTAATTAATGTATTTTATAAAAAATACGTTTGGATGTAAAAATACTTATTTGTACCACAATTGTTAATAGCATTGAATGCACATATATAAACATACACTACACATATAATGATACACAAAAAAAAAAAAAAAAAAAAAAATTATCATACACAAAAATATCATATTAATAAAGGTATCATACGAAAAAAAACTACATAGTCCAACCACCTCAATAACATACTAAAGTCACAAAACACATGTTAATAGTAAATACAATCAAAAATCATGCTTAATTGTCCCTTAGAATTGTTGAAGCAATACGTTCTCTCTTTCTATACATTGGATTTGTATCTGACAAATCAATATCATCTTCAAAAGTAGTTTGGTTTACATTGCCTACCTCCTCTAACTCCACGTCTTCATTAGTATACATTTCAAATAATACGTCTCTGATGCCATGAAGCCTTATGTAATTGTGGCAAGTCATGCAAGCAACAACAATAACATTTTCTTAGTGAAATCAAAACTAGGCATTTGCTGTAAAATTGGAAATATTTTCTTTAATACTTCAAAACATCGTTCAATGAAGAATGTGCATAATTGAACAACTCCTCCTTCCCAAGAGGTCTTTCCCCTCTACGAAATTCGGGTAGATGATATCTCGTTTCCTTATAAGGAGTAAGATAACCATCCATATTAGGGAAGCCAGTGTCTACCACATAATATTTTCCTAAAAAAAATAATAAAATTATTAGTTATTCTATGTAGTTAAGAATGCAAAAAAAATTTAATCAACTCATTTTTTACTCATACCTGGAGGTGGTTTTGAAAAATTTAAATGCCTATTACGAATGTAATGTAGTAGCACTCTGGAGTCATGAGCCATTCCTTCTCACCTAACATTGACAAATGTGAAAACCATGTTAAAAGAACATACTACCAAGACGGTCTGCGTGCATACTATCTTCCTAATCTAATTCTTAATTCTATAGGGTTGAATAAAAATTCAATTTTAAAAGAAATCTGTTGTGAAGTAGGAACATGAGCGCTAACATGTGTGCCATCAATTGCCCTAATACAATCTTTGAAATATGGATAGTATTCAAGATTCAATCTAATCTCTTGAGGGATGCAATTGAAATTTTGATGAGGCACTACAACAAAAAGCTTTTTTTGCGACGTTTTTAAAATCGTCGCAAAAAGTGTACTATTCGCGACGATTTTATACTTTTGTCGCAAAAGTTCTAATTTGAAAATATTTTAGCGACGTTTTATAAAAACGTCGCTAAAAGGTGAATCCCACTTAAATTTTTTTGCGACGTTTTTAAAAAACGTCGCCCATTACATTTTTTTAAATGAGAAAATTTTAAAAAAAACAATTATCTGTTAGTTTTAGCGACGCTTTTAAAAAACGTCGCTAATAAATTTTTTAGTTAAAATAAAAATTTAAAAAAAAGGGATTATCTGTTAGTTTTGGCGACGTTTTTTAAAAACGTCGCGAATAAATTTTTTAGTTAAAATAAAAATTTTAAAAAAAGGGATTATCTGTTAGTTTTGGCGACGTTTTTAAAAAACGTCGCAAATAAATTTTCTACTTAAAATAAAAATTTTTTAAAAAAGGGATTTTTGTTAGTTTTGGCGACGTTTTTAAAAAACGTCGCGAATAAATTTTTTAGTTAAAATAAAAATTTTAAAAAACGGATTATCTGTTAGTTTTGGCGACGTTTTAAAAAACGTCGCGAATAAATTTTTTAGTTAAAATAAAAATTTAAAAAAACGGATTATCTGTTAGTTTTGGCGACGTTTTTAAAAAACGTCGCGAATACATTTTTTAGTTAAAATAAAAATTTTAAAAAAACGGATTATCTGTTATTTTTGCCGACGTTTTTTAAAAAAGTCGCGAATACATTTTTTAGTTAAAATAAAAATTTAAAAAAAACGGATTATTTGTTAGTTTTGGCGACATTTTTTAAAAACGTCGCGAATACATTTTTTAGTTAAAATAAAAATTTAAAAAAAACGGATTATCTGTTAGTTTTAGCGACGTTTTTAAAAAACGTCGCAAATAAACGTTTTACTTTAATAAAAAATTTTAAAAAAAATATCAATTTAATTCACATGTTAATTTGAATGTTAATTTAATGAAATTGAAAGACGATTTGATGAAATTACATGTCCATTTCATAAATTGAATGTTAATTTGATGAAATTGAATGTCAATTTGATAAATCGTATGTTAATTTAATGAAATTGAAAGTCAATTTGATGAAATTACATGTTAATTTGATGAAATTGAATGTTAATTTGATAATTTGAATGTTAATTTGATGAATTGGGTGTTAATTTAATGAAATTGAAAGTTTATTTGATTACTTTAAATATTTAATTGAATGTTAATTTGATGAAATTCAATGTCAATTTGATAAATTGAATGTTAATTTAATGAAATTGAAAGTCGATTTGATGAAATTATATGTTAATTTAATGTTCATTTCATAAATTGAATGTTAATTTGATGAAATTGAATGTCAATTTGATAAATCGAATGCTAATTTAATAAAATTGAAAGTCGATTTGATGAAATTACATGTTAATTTGATGAAATTGAATGTCAATTTAATAAATTGAATGTTAATTTGATGAAATTGAATGTCAATTTGATAAATTGAATGTTAATTTAATGAAATTGAAAGTCGATTTGATAAAATTACTTGTTAATTTGATGAAATTGAATATCCATTTCATAAATTGAATGTTAATTTGATGAAATTGAATGTCAATTTGTTAAATTGAATGTTAATTTGATGAAATTGAATATACATTTCATAAATTGAATGTTAATTTGATAAATTGAATGTCAATTTGATAAATCGAATGTTAATTTAATGAAATTGAAAGTCGATTTGATGAAATTACATGTTAATTTGATGAAATTGAATATCCATTTCATAAATTGAATGTTAATTTGATGAATTGAGTGTTAATTGAATGAAATTGAAAGTTTATTTGATTAGTTTAATGTTAACTACTTGAATCTGAATGTTAATTCGATTGATTGAATGTTAATTTTGTTTTAATTTGATAAATTAAATTTTAATTGAATGAAGTTACATGTTAATTTGGTGTGGATTTGATAAATACCAGGTTAATTTGATGAAATTGAAAGTCAATTTGATGAAATTACATGTTAATTTGATGAAATTGAATGTCAATTTGATAAATCGAATGTTAATTTAATGAAATTGAAAGTCGATTTGATGAAATTACATGTTAATTTGATAATTTAAATGTTAATTTGATGAATTGAGTGTTAATTGAATGAAATTGAAAGTTTATTTGATTAGTTTAATGTTAACTACTTGAATCTGAATGTTAATTCGATTGATTGAATGTTAATTTTGTTTTAATTTGATAAATTAAATTTTAATTGAATGAAGTTACATGTTAATTTGGTGTTGATTTGATAAATACCAGGTTAATTTGATGAAATTGAATGCCAATTGGTTAAATCTGAATGTCAATTTGGTTTTAATTTTTTAAATTAAATTTTAATTGAATGAAATTACATGTTAATTTAGTGTTGATTTGATAAATTACAAGTTAATTTGATGAAATTGAATGTCAATTTGTTAAATCTGAATATTAATTTGATAATTTGATGAAATTGAGTGTTGATTGAATGAAATTGAAAGATTATTTGAGGGAATAAATTTTCGCGACGTTTTTAAAAAACGTCGCAAAAAATAATTACATTTTTATTGTTTAAATTTTTAATTTACAAAAAAGTTTACTATTGGCGACGTTTTTAAAAAACGTCGCGAAAAGACAATTCCTTCCTAGTAGTTTTTTGCGAGAGAAATGGCGGGAATTGAAAATTTTAAGGCAATTATTTTTTAGCGACGTTTTTTAAAAACGTCGCTAATACTAACCTTTTCGTAAATAAAAATTTAAAAAATAGCAATCTACTTATTTTTGCGCGACTTTTTTTGAAAACGTCGCCAATAGTAAAATTTTTCGTAAATTAAAACCGGCCGAGTTAGACAAACCGGACGGTTTGATTGCATTAGTATAAATGTTAGATTTTTTTCCCCTTTTCTTTTTTCTCCTTTTGTTTTGTTTTGTTGCCCTAAAATCTAAATCCATCCGGAGTTCAGACTTCAGTTCAGAGACTCCAGTCCAGCCGACTCCACTCCTCCAGACCAGGCGACTTCGCAGCACAGCGGCACAGCCTCGCCTCCACGGTTCCAAACTTCCACCACCAACGTTCCAGTTCAGCGACTCCAGTCAGCGATCCAGTGCAGCAACGATCGCGATCCAGTAGCGACTCCACCAGTCCACCGAGCGAGCAACAGGCAGTCGAGGTCCAGTCCAGTGCCCAGCAGCGAATCCAGTCATAAACCAGTGAGGTGAGTTTCCCCCTCTCTCTCGGTCACTCCCCTTTTTCTTTTCTCTGTCGTAGTCCAATTTATGTCTCTCTCAGTTTGGGTATTTTATGTTGCAGTTTTTTTTTTTAATTTTGCAATTGTACAACATAGTGAACACACAGTTCTTGAATTCTTTGAAATCAAAATGAAAGTTGGGAATTAGACTCTAATCAAAATGGTTCCAAACTTTCCTTTGCATTTTTCGTTGGTCAGTGTTTTTTCCCCCATTGTGCCTGACTCAATTTGTTAAAGGGAAGGGGTTTACGTTTCTTTTCCTATTTGCATTTTACGTTTCTTTTCCCCCATTGTGCCTGACTTCAAGGTAGCTTATTTTCCACTCATTTTGTTGGACCATTGCTTCTGGCCTTATATTTTTCTACCTCTTCCTTGTGTTTCTTAAAATACCTGAATTAGATTAGGAAACACTTCTTGGGATCCATATGTTATGCAAATTCAGTTAATTAGATACACCCACGCAGGAGAGAGAGAGATGGAGAGAGATATGGAAATGAAGCAATCAAAGTTCAAGAGAATTTGTGTGTTCTGTGGAAGCAGCCCAGGAAAGAAGGGAAGTTATAAGGATGCTGCTATAGAGCTTGGGAAGGAACTGGTATAGTTATGCTCTCTGTTTTTTTCTTTTCCCTCTTCTATGCTCTGCTTTTATCTTTGTTTTCAGCTTTCGTTGGCTATGTTTTCCCCTATTTTTAATGTTGCTTCCAAAATATATTTACAGCTTGAATTTTTTACTCAATCTTTCAAGTTTTTCTCTGACCTTATCATCCCACTTCAATCTTTCTTTTCCCATATAAAGTAGTGACTTGAACTTTGATGGGTCCTCTCTCTCTCTCTCTCTCTATATATATATATAAACCATTTTTGCTGTCTGGATTAATATTACATGGCTTGCATGCTGAAGGTATCAAGGAAAATAGACCTGGTTTATGGGGGAGGGAACATTGGTTTGATGGGTTTGGTCTCTCAAGCTGTTTACAATGGTGGTCGCCATGTCATCGGGTAAGCTTCCTTTTTCATGAATCTGTCGGTAATACACTCACTGTGTTTGAGTCAATGAATTGAAAACATATTTCATTGGTGACTTTGATCAGTTTATCAGTTGGGTTTTGGTCTCGATCATAACTAATTTTTGCCATGTTCTTGTATTCAGAGTTATCCCCAAGACACTCATGCCTAGAGAGGTATGCCTGTTACCCCCCATCATATTTCAAATTTCTTGTTCTTAAAGAAAAAATGACAGCAAATGTAATGAATATCAGTGTGTATGTGTGTGTTAGAGAGAGAGAGCATTATCCACTTTCTTTTTTCCTTTTTTTATTTTATGATAGTAGGGTTGATAATCGAGCCGAACTATTCAGGTTCAAAACGAGTCGAACTTGAATAATTTTATAGGTTCAGCTTGTTTTATATGTAAAATAGTCAATTATTTGGGCTCGACTCATTTTCTAGAAGAAGAGAGTTTGAACAATTTTTAAAGTTCGATTAAAAAATCAAGCTCAATTGACTCAACTCGAACACACAAAACTCGATTCGGGAGTATTTTCGTGCTGTGGTGGCCACTTTTACTTGGATTTCTACCTCACCTTTGTTATCTTGGAGATGATTTCAGACTTGTCTCTATTGGGAGATTGTAAAGGTACCATGTTGAAGGATTTTGATTGGTTCTGAAACTTATCCCATTTTTCATTTTTTCCCTTTTGTTTTTCAATTTTTTTTTCTTTTTTTAACAAGGAAAATTCTTAGAATTAAAGTTTACAAATTATTTTTGAACACATATATCAATAGACGCATTAGAATCACAAAAAAAAAAAAAAAACACTTGGCCTCAACCTTAGGCTGCAGCCATGCCTTTTAGTGCATTTGGTAATCAGTTTACACTCCTATCAGCTTCAGTGGATAACCATATCGTATTTCTTGTCATTCTCTTTTGAGGATGAATTTCTTAAGCAATATACTGAGGGAAGAAGGTGGATTTGAGTACAAGAAGGCAATTATTGATTCTATTGTGATCCTCATAAGAGATATACCAGATATACCGGAGGCAAAAGAAATCGGGTTGCTTCATCTATGTGAATTTATTGAGGATTGTGAATTTACATATCTTTCTACACAGGTTGAAATGTTATCTCCTATTGCTACTCTATTTGTTTCGTTCATAGTGTTTCTCTTTTGCTGCACTTAGGTGTGTATGATTTTCCTAAGCTCTTTTCATGAACTTTATTTCTTCCTTTCCTTATTAGATACTCCACTTTCTTGGAATTGAGGGACCAAAGACCTCAGATCCCAGCAAATACATAAGGTATATCTATAATCGAGTAATACTTGAGAATGCAACTGTTCGTGCCAGTGCCGTGAAAACATTGGCAACGTTTGCTGCTATGGTTGATTCTTTGAAGGTAAGCTTGCTTTCTTTTAATCTACAAACATGCACTGGGATTGCTTGGTGGGCTCCTAACTTGGAGTGGACTTTTGTGGTTTTATTGTGTTGCAGCCACGTATATTTGTCTTGTTGAGTTGCTGTCTCTATGACAGTGATGATGAGGTCAGCTTTTGGTTTATGCTATTTAATATTTTGGTATTTATGTTTAACTATATATATGTAAGATATTACAAAGTGCTTTTTACTTCTTCGTCAAGATCATGGAAAGTTTACCAACATGTTTTTTAAGTTTTTTTTGAAGATTAGACTGAAAAATTGTCCATGAAATAGTTTGAGAACTTGGCTTACTAAAGTTGCTATGATACTGTGATGGGAGAGTGTGAGAAAACCTTCAACTTGGTTAGAGTTTGGTTAAGTTTTGGTTAACTTTGGTTTGATTAAATTGGAATAAGGAATAAGGTTAAGTTTTGTTTTTATTTT
Source organism: Ilex aquifolium (assembly GCA_951799425.1). NCBI lineage: Eukaryota > Viridiplantae > Streptophyta > Magnoliopsida > Aquifoliales > Aquifoliaceae > Ilex > Ilex aquifolium. The sequence continues at coordinate 11,829,618 of OX637405.1, forward strand.
AACCAGCTTCTTCACGCTGACCAGCTACATCTTTCATTTAGTTAATTTTTGGTTTCGAGGTAATTAAATTATGTGTTCTTGTTCACTGAAGTTCAGTGTAGTTCTTCATGCATTTTTCAATACTACATAAGTGATATTCATCTGCTAGTGAATAATAGTGGCTGCATTACTAAGTTTCATCTGTCTCTTGTCTCAGAGACTTCATTATTTAGTGGGTTGCCTTTTTTCGTGTGTCTGCATCATGATATATATGAAAACTTCTGCAACAAGCTACTGCCATATTTGCAGTGTTGAGTTAATTTCATGAGCTGAATTCTGAAGTGCAGTTTTTGTTAGAATGAGGAGTGCATGTTTAGCAGTCTGTACTATTGCAGTCTGTGCAGTGCTGATGAGTAGCAGGTGAAGCTGGAATGTTGTAGATATGCTGAGATGGAATGATGTTCAGAGGGTGTTGTCTGTTGTAAAGTGCCAGGAGCTGAATGGATCAGGCACCTGCACTGTGACTTGATTTTTCTGATCCGACTTCAGTTTGGGTTGGTACTGATTTGTTGACCTTGGAGATGGTATTTCAAGGCATGGAGCTGGACTGCTGGAGCTGTTCAAGTTTACGAGACATTAAATGTAATTAGAGATGGTTTAAATCCTCTTGAATGATTAAAGCCATTTTTTTAATTTTTAGAACTTCTTGTTCTTTGATTCTTGTAATTCATTCTTTTTGGAAATAAAATTGTTTTTTTTTTTAAAGATGTGAAATGTATGTTGAATGGAAAAGATGTGAAATGTATTAATTATATTAGTTTTTTATTGAACACATATATTATTGGTGTACAGGTGAAAATTTTTATTGGAATATCAATTTTTATGAATTATTTTAATAAAAAATAAACTTTTTTGCGACAAAATTAAAATCGTCGCGAAAATTGTAGGAACAATATTTTTCGCGACGATTTTTATACGTCGCAAATTTATTTATTTAATTATTTATTTACATTTTTTATTTTTGTAAAAAATTATTTGCGACGTTTTTTTTCCGTCGCTAAAAATTAATTAAATTATTATTTTTTATTTTTTATAAAAAATTATTCGCGACGTTTTTTTTTCCGTCGCTAAAAATTGATTAAATTATTAATTTTTATTTTTGTAAAAAACTATTGGCGACGATTTTTTTACGTCGCTAAAAATTAATTTAATTATTTTTTTTATTTTTGTAAAAAATTATTTGCGACGATTTTTTTTACGTCGCTAAAAATTAATTAAATTATTATTTTTACATTTTTATTTTTTTAAAACTTATTCGCGACGATTTTTTTACGTCGCGAAAAATTAATTAAATTATTATTTTTTATTTTGTTACGCTGGTAGAACAGATTTTAGCTACGTTTTTTATAACTTTTGGCGACGTTTTTTTTTTCGTCGCAAAAAATTTTTTTTGCGATGAAAATAAATTTGCGTCGCAAAATACTTTCTGTGACGAGGCTATTGCGACGAACACGCGACGAAAAAAAATCGTCGCAAAAAATAATTGGCGACGATTTTTTTTAATTTAGCGACGAAAAAAATCGTCGCAAAAAACGATTTTTGTTGTAGTGAGGCTTGATGATTTCCATTGAAAGTTTGGTCATCCCTAATAAAACATCATTGAAATATCTACTTATTGCCTCCCTAGAATGTTGAAATCGCTCTTGCATCATTCTATTTCGCTCATTGTGACCAATAGTGATTAAAAAAATAGTCAGTTTCTCTTGACTTGACACGTTTCTACTATCACACAACAAGTTCTTTTCTTTCATTAATTCGCACAATGAAATAAACACATGTTTTTCCATTCGAAATTGTTCAAGGGATACACGATCATGGCCATTAAAAATATCTAACACATATTGATGACCGGTTAGGGTAGAAGTCTTACATGACATTTTACTCTTGCGCATTGCAGCCCGTTTTCTCAAAAGTTGTATGGCAAGTATGGTAAGGCATATAGTTTTTAGATTCATTCTGCACAACACATCCAAAGCAATGACAAAAATATAAGCATTGACATTTAGATAAATTCTAGTAGCATATGTCTATCCAAGAGTCCAACATATACATCAATATAATAAAAATCCAAAAGTCATCAAAACAAAAGCTCAAGTATTACCATCACAGTAAAGCTTAGTGTTCAAATAAGCTCAAATAACCAAATAGTCATAGTAAAGAGTAGTGTTCAAAACAAACAAAACATTTGAAACTTTATCTAAAAAAAGCACCTAAACAAGTCCATTTTTGAAAAGACACCCTACTGACTAGTGTTCCCTCTGTCCCTCATTTACTCCAACCATGCAGCTCGAACACTAAGTTCAAACAAATTCATTCATGTTTCTCTGTTGATAACATCCCAAAAAAAAACAAGAGCATGCCAGTACAACGGGCTACCATATGGAATAAGGTCACGCATTTTGTGAAGCTCTTGCTTGCATTCCTTGATTGTGGATGACGTTGGTGCAACAGTGCTATGTATTGTCTGGCACAGCTCTGATAGTTGTTTGTCCAATCGTTATCCCCCACTCATTTTTTGACAGCGATTTGAAGATGTAGACCTATCACGTCCGTGATGTACCTAACCATCTGAGTCACTACCTTCCTCTCTTGTTGGTCCAACTCTATCGGGAATCTAACTTTCACAAGGTGTGTCCAAATCTAAGTCATAACAGTCACCACCACTGGTTGTATGAGCAAATGCAGGGTGGGTTCCTTGTGAAGGAGCCCATGAATGCTCCCTAGTTGCGGTTGTACCGCTAATAACTCTATCTAGCATGTCATCACATGGGAGTGGTTTCCTATGAAATTCTTTGCAATCGAGGTTTGCCTGTGGTAAAGGAAAAAGTCATGACCATAAAATTAAACAATTAACTCCTGCAATATTTAAATTGACCTAATTAGATGTTACCTCAACAAATATATTCCATGGCTGGTTATCACACTAGACACTTCCTATTATAGTATAATTAGTCACTCTAGTATAATTAGTCAATTTGTGTCATGACTTTCATGCATCCTTAGTAATAACAAAGTGATTCTTCAATTGTTTTTGGTCATACATGACATTTTCCTTTGCCGCAAACCCATCTATAATATTTTTTCAACCTCGCTTGTTAAAACTAGTAGCTGGTCAATTCCCTTTATCCATCTCTTTAATACATAACTCAAAAAAAAGTCTTATGTCTCTTCACAGTCCAGTTTGTTTTGTCTTTGTCATTCCTAGAACTACTAGAAGCCATCTAAAGTAACATCACAAAATACATAGGTTGTTAGCACAACGCGTGTAATAATAGCTAACCTGAATAAAGCCTTGTATAAATTGCATACATCTTTTCTTATACAACATGTGCATGATAACCACAATTGACACAAGTTATTCTTACATTGTTGATACAAAGAATTCAAAGCACAACTTTCGGAGGCTTCCTTGATTAGCATGCATATAAAGGCAAGAAATTGCTAAGAGCCTAGGCTTGCCCTAAATGTTGAGCTGAAAGAGCATCATCATTCCTAAACAGAGTAAGTTATCAAGAATATATATAAAATAAAGATCAGGAAAGTAAAATTAATCACATCGTTCAACAATGTTCAAATACATTCAAATTATCACATCATAATTTGTAAATTATGCACTCAAATTGTCATCGTGTCCTTCATAGATAGTATCTTGATCTAGAAACCGAATAATGCACATAGGATTATTTTTTTATTTTGGCTAATAACAAAGTCAAGAAGAAGAAAGATATAACAATTTAGACAAAATCAAAAAATGACATGAAGACTCGAAAACTAATCTTGAACACCACTTCAGAAGGATTGGCACATTGAATTGAAATCCTTTTTATTTAAGAAGCCCAAATATCTTCTAATTAGCATTAAAAACAAGATAGAAAAATGTTCAACATATGCCATAACCTATGGATAACCATCCACTTGTGAGAGCAATGGCATGGTCCACAGTTCAGGGGTCAATTGCTAATATTAGTGGATATGATCAGAATTGTTATTTAAAACTTACGGATTTTTATGGCAAATGATTTAGTTTACAATAGAACTAACAGTAATGATAACAATCAAATCAACATGAATAAAAATTGAATAGGAACTAAGCTATATGCAATTTAAAAATGAGTACGAAATCGTAGCTAAAGGAACCAATAAAATAATAAGTAAAACATGAAATCATAACATAACATCAACCACTGAAGTGTTCATAGCTTTCTTGGATGTTAAGTGCTTCAACTTTAGAATTGATCACCCAAGCGTAGGTTGAGCAGAGTAATATAATCTCGGAAGTCCGAGGTCGATCCCACGAGGAATTGTAACAAGGAACAATCACACAAACAATAAAAGTAATTTGAAAGGAAAAAGAATTGTTTGGAAAGTTGTTGATTGGAGAAAAGTGATTTTTGGTAATTAAAACAGTAATAAATAAAATACTAGAGCATCAGGTACTCCCTCTCAACTTCATACAATAATAGTTAAAGACTCAAAGCTTGACTTGAAAGAGGAATTAAATGTCAGTTAACCCAATTAACAAATCAAGTGATAAATCCAATGGTTATAATCAAAAGACTACCAGGAACCTGAATAATCATTCAATCATATTATTTTATGAAATAATGTTAATCCTTCCAGCGTGGAATAACCAGTGATTTACACGCAGGGAAAATCAAGCAATTGATGTACGTGGCACAACAACTCAAGAGTTTATACAACATAAACACTTTGCTAAAAGATTTGGGATTAAATTAACACAATAACATAAATCCTTAAGTACAAGAGTCAATAAGAATACCGTACTCCGTTGAGAGGTTTTCCCCTAGCCCTAGCTTAGCCTTCTAGCCAGACATGATGAACTAAAAATAAAAAGATGGAAAAAAGAATAAATAAAATAAATCCTAATCTAAAATCCTCCTCTCTCACTAGATGAGAGTCCTTATTTATAGTAAAATAAATCATAAGTACAGGTTGGAAGGAATTCCTTTCCCAAAAAGATGTCTTGTAAGGTTAAATCCCGTGCATAAATCTTGGGGCCCGCGGGTACAAAATTTATCCAGACTTCAATCTTGAATTTCGCATATTTAGAGACTGAATCACGAAATTTTCGTGAAATACACTTCTGTAGCCCTTGAAGTCTTCTTTCCAACCCCACAAAAATCAGGTAAATCGGATATCAGAGTCAAAAGTTATGACCGAAATACTGAAGACGTGTCAAATCCTTATCTTCTAGGAAACTTTCCTAATCCAACTTTAAATGAGTTTTCTTCTAACTTGGACTCTTATAAGGATTAAAATGCTGATTTATCTTCAAGTCTTCCTATCCCAATCTTGACTCTTCAATCCTTATCAATTATGATTCTTCCTCTAGTGATTGCTTCACTTGCATTATCTATTATTACTTTAAATCAACCAATTTACCTGCAAAATAAACCAAACAACTAGAAAAAGTATCAAATTAGAAAATCAAGGAATTTAACACATTTAATCACAAATAATATGCAATTAATCAATCATTAAATATAATAAAATAGCACTTTTGATGGTTAATCACACCCCCCAACCTGAATATTACTAGTCCCTAGTAATACATGAATCCTAAAATCTAAAAACTAAAAACAAAATATCCTAATAAAATAAAACACAAATCCACTTTCGTAGGTCTCACGATTGCATTTAGCATATGCAACAAGCCTTTAAACCCCTAGGTTCCCCCTAGTGGACGAGTATAGTCTCGTGAGGGTTTCCAGAGATGATACCCACAAACATCAACCTGTAATCAAATATCTAAATAATAATTTTATAACACAAATTGCTACCACAATATAAAAATTCTAAGATGCAAACTTTTTTTATAAGCTCATGCAAAGCAAAATATAGAATTATACGCTATATAAATGTATGAACTTATCATATTCTCATATAAACTCGTGTGTAGTGTGAATTAACTATACCAAGTCAGTAATTTATCCGGTAATCACCTCTACAACTATCAACTATTCGTCTCAATGCCAAATCTCACTAGATAATTCACTCATAAAAGATTCTCTCAGATTATAGTGACTATTCCCTCAAATATCACATGTAAGAATAAGATATTTAAGTCCAAAACCAAATAATGCTCACATGTCTATTAAAATAATTGTAATCCATAAAAGATTTGGCATAATCTCATGAAAGGAAATCAACACACAATAAATAAATAATCACCACTCTCTTCCTTATTCACACAAGTCATGCATCCATCAATACATTCTTGAGATCAAATAGGTCTTTATTTAAGGTTGTAATGAGGCCTTGGGATTAAGGTTTTGAAACGAAAGATATTCAGGAATTCAAAAGATTATCCCGAGAGAACATGTACATTACACAACCAAACTTCTTTCCATAGTCTTTCACTCTCCATCCTTTAGAAGCACAATTTACATCACTTGCTCATATTTTTTTTCTTTTCAAACACATGTTTGCTATTTTTTTTCTCTTTTTTTTTTCAATCTGTTTTTTTTTTTTGACAGCTAGACATATTGTCTTTCTTTTTTTTTTTCAACTTTTTTTTTTTCTTTTTTTTTTTTTCAGCAAGACATCTAATGCAAATATTCACAAGTATGTAAAACTCTTTTCTTTTTTTTTTTTCTTTTTTTAACCAACATCTCCCAAATTACATAAACAATAAAAGTTCAATCTCAGGATAACCAAGGGTAAAAGATATTATTTTTTCTCATTGGCTTGGTTATTATATGTTGGGTATAAGAAATAAAATTTTGCTTTAAAGGCTCAATCATGGCTTCTAGGGATAATAATATTCAAAGAATAAGGTTTAGGCTCAAATAATGACAAAGATGGCCTAAAATCATATCTCAAGAGCTTTTGATAACACACTTCTCATGCAAATAATTCAAAGTCAAGCAATCATTCACAATATTGGTATTAACCAAAACAAAAATAATGAGATTATTGAAGGAGATTAGCTGAATAAAAATATTTTTTATTGAGTAAATGTAAATAACCCTCCAAGAAAGATTGGAACAAAACTCACTAGGGTTTTTATGCATCTCCACTATATGTTTCAAGTTCTCAAGGTAAAATACCTAACAAATTTTCAACTTGGTAAAGTCTAAAGTGCACAAATTGTGAGTTTTTATAAGAATATGATATGAGATACAAAAATATAGAATAAAGTTCTATGTGGTGCTTAAACAATTGCAAATTTAAAGTTAAACAAATTATTCTCATATTGTGGTGTCAAACTATGCATACAAATGTTATTTAAATATTTAATAACTAACAATTTTTTATTTTTTTAGCAAAGTAAATAAACTAAAAAAAAATAAACTAGGAATTTTCACAACACAAAGCATACTCATACCCCCCAACCTAAATCCAACATTGTCCTCAATGTAAAAATAAATATCTTATTGCTCAATAAAAATAATGAATAAAGATAAAAAGGATAAGAATACCTGGTGCTGCAACAACGCTAAAACCTAAAAATAAAATACTCAACAAACAAAAAAACTATAAATTGAAACAAATAAAAATGAAACTGAAATTAAACAAAAAAAATAAAATAAAATCTAACTACTATGTACAAATAAAAATAAAAGCTCACGTTCAATCCGGTTTAAAGTCAGATTTGAATATGCGACCATTCAATTTTATTGGCTTAAAAATGTGGTGTCGAAGTAACTCCTTTAATCGAATTATCCACTCATATATCCAATATATCTTTTGAACATGCAAGAAAAGGGAGATATTTACATTTTTATGCAAATCTAATAATGAGATAGAAAATAGATCTTTATCAATTATAGCACACAATTCAACTTTCATACCCTCACCAAGATTAGATATGTGAATCTCATTACTACTTGTTGATAATGAAAGGTCTTTGGGCTCATTAGCCTCTTGTGGAATAATAATGTCACTTAATTCTTCACTATCAAGAATATTAATGGATTCATCCTCAGTTTGTAGTTCAGGAAAAGAATCACTCTCATATTGACTATTTTTAACCTCTTGTTTTTGTATCAATATATTGAGTATATCTTGTATCTCTTTAATATCTTGACTTGTTTGGGCATTGAAAGCTAGTTGGCTTTGCATAAATTCGTTAAGAATATTCTCCAAATTCTCTTCTTGTAGGTCATGGTAGGGTGGATATTGGGGAGGGTCTTGTGGAGATGTGACATATATAGGTAACTGATAATGTTCATTCCCCCAACCACAATTGGGATAAAAAGTTTCAAAACAATGGTCGGGGTAAGGTTGAGACGAATTAGGTAAGACAATTGTCCCATTCCTCAAAATTTTTCGAGCAGTTGGAATTAAAGGGCAAACCTCAATGGGATGCCCATACACATCACAAAACACACATAGTTCATCCATCAGGAAAAATCTTCACACCACATTAAAAGAAATATAAAAATAAAAATTATGAAATATCTAACCTGAGGAAAAATAAAACAAATAATTAACAAATAAATAATAATAAAAAAAAAAGGACGAGATTACCGGATCTGTGACGAATCTCAAATCAAGCAAACCTCAATAGATGGCGATGTGTTCTTTGCCTTCAAACAATTCCCCGGCAACGGCGCCAAAAACTTGCTTCAACTTTAGAATTGATCACCCAAGCGTAGGTTGAGCAGAGTAATATAATCTCGGAAGTCCGAGGTCGATCCCACGAGGAATTGTAACAAGGAACAATCACACAAACAATAAAAGTAATTTGAAAGGAAAAAGAATTGTTTGGAAAGTTGTTGATTGGAGAAAAGTGATTTTTGGTAATTAAAACAGTAATAAATAAAATACTAGAGCATCAGGTACTCCCTCTCAACTTCATACAATAATAGTTAAAGACTCAAAGCTTGACTTGAAAGAGGAATTAAATGTCAGTTAACCCAATTAACAAATCAAGTGATAAATCCAATGGTTATAATCAAAAGACTACCAGGAACCTGAATAATCATTCAATCATATTATTTTATGAAATAATGTTAATCCTTCCAGCGTGGAATAACCAGTGATTTACACGCAGGGAAAATCAAGCAATTGATGTACGTGGCACAACAACTCAAGAGTTTATACAACATAAACACTTTGCTAAAAGATTTGGGATTAAATTAACACAATAACATAAATCCTTAAGTACAAGAGTCAATAAGAATACCGTACTCCGTTGAGAGGTTTTCCCCTAGCCCTAGCTTAGCCTTCTAGCCAGACATGATGAACTAAAAATAAAAAGATGGAAAAAAGAATAAATAAAATAAATCATAATCTAAAATCCTCCTCTCTCACTAGATGAGAGTCCTTATTTATAGTAAAATAAATCATAAGTACAGGTTGGAAGGAATTCCTTTCCCAAAAAGATGTCTTGTAAGGTTAAATCCCGTGCATAAATCTTGGGGCCCGCGGGTACAAAATTTATCCAGACTTCAATCTTGAATTTCGCATATTTAGAGACTGAATCACGAAATTTTCGTGAAATACACTTCTGTAGCCCTTGAAGTCTTCTTTCCAACCCCACAAAAATCAGGTAAATCGGATATCAGAGTCAAAATTTATGACCGAAATACTGAAGACGTGTCAAATCCTTATCTTCTAGGAAACTTTCTTAATCCAACTTTAAATGAGTTTTCTTCTAACTTGGACTCTTATAAGGATTAAAATGCTGATTTATCTTCAAGTCTTCCTATCCCAATCTTGACTCTTCAATCCTTATCAATTATGATTCTTCCTCTAGTGATTGCTTCACTTGCATTATCTATTATTACTTTAAATCAACCAATTTACCTGCAAAATAAACCAAACAACTAGAAAAAGTATCAAATTAGAAAATCAAGGAATTTAACACATTTAATCACAAATAATATGCAATTAATCAATCATTAAATATAATAAAATATCACTTTTGATGGTTAATCATTAAGCACATATTTAAATGTGAAAACCATGTCATTATCCCTTCGTATGGAAATAGTTTATCCTGCTTTAGCCATTTAGGATGCCCTTATTTGGTTTTCTATTTTCATCTTGCATATGAGAATTATTTTAACAAGCATGGAGCTCCTCTGGTCATCTGAATAAATATTTCTCCTTTTGCTGCACATGTTAGACATTGGAATTTAGGATCCATACATGGTGTTGGGTAACATTGAATGTCAACATGACAATATAATGTTTGATGTCAGAATGTAAGCTAGGGAACAAATCTTCCTTCGACATCAATATCTTAATCAACGTTTGTGCTTATTGTTTCTCCACCCAAATGAAATGTGTAGTAATTTGAGATATTTGTCTTGGAATTTGATATGAATTTTGGATATTACATCATGCCTTTTGTGGCAGTAGCACTTCAAACAGCTCACAGATGACAGAGAAACCCTCACCCAAGAAAAGCAAGAAGACCAATAGCAAACACAGGAAATACCAAAAAAGATATGTTTGAGAAGCCATTGACTCCAAGCAATGTGGGTAAGCTCAACCGGCTTGTCATACCCAAACAAGAAAGGCAATGGACCAACACACAAGCAGAAATCAAATCTAAATTTTCTAAGAGACATTTTATCAAACAGATTATTGGAATGAGCAATTCATTAACTAGGGTTCCCAAAAGAGTAAATAAAGAGATGAATAGAGAGAGAGGAACAAATCTATCAAATATATTCCATATAATATGCAAATCTGAGAAAACTCAAACGAAATAGAAGTTGAAAGATGAAAAATATATGGTTCATACGTGTTCGAGATAGACTAAGATCTCCAATAACTCCAGAAGAATGAAGACCGAAGAGAGAACAGTGTTGTCACGGTTGCCAGTGATCACCTAACTCTCCGGCATCGTCGTCGATGGTTGCCAAAGTGGAAGATGTCCTTCAGTCGTTCACAACAGAGGGTATGGAGAGAGTTGCGATGGTGAGGAAGAAAAAAATAAAGATAAAAGTGATTGGCTGAAGTGATTTTGGATAAGTAAAAGCTTTATTTTTTTAACTTTTATTTTTGGACTTATTTAAGTGGTAAAATGATTTTAACTTTTTTAAAATTACTTCCAATAATTAATCTCAAACACTACTTTTTTTTTTAAAGTACTTACGAGAAGTCAAAAGTCCAGCACACTTTTTTTTAAGTCAATTCAAACACACTCTAAATGAAGTGTATAAATATTAGGATTATCTAAAGTCACCTCGGACAACCCGTGGGTGGCTAACATTTGGTAGGGTTGTCCATGGTCTAGTTGCCCATGGTAGCCTGCTATTTGGTCCAAAAACTTAGCCAATTATTGGTCCAATTTTACCCTGCCCCACTCAAGTTTGAATAATCGTACCACGAACTATGGTGTTGCATCTAGTCTGTGACTGTTATTGCAATCATGTGGTTGTCTAGTTCACATTATTGTCTAATTCCGTATAATTTTGACAGTGACTATGTTTGTTACTATGATCGTGTTGTTGTTACTGTCTAGTTCACCGGTGACTCTATGCTTCAGCCCTACCACCTTTCTAGGGCTGTCCATGGATCGGGTTACCCACGGGTCCCGTTATTCGTCCCGAAAAAAATAGGCTCGAAACTCGATAGGCCCGATAGTTGGTCCACCCGTGTCTGAGCCCAATATCCTTAAAAAGAGGGTTTGGATTTGCCCTCATTCCCGAAACCCGACCCAATAGCCCGGTCGAAAAAACCCTTTAAAACCCGGCCCAAGAGCCCGCCCGTCAAGCCCAACCAGCCCATACAGCTCGCACACCCTTCCTTTGAAAAAAAAGTTAGATTTTTAAACTATTAAATTTGAAACTTTGAAATAAGTCTCCCAATGTCGGAATTTAAAGTTTTAAAAATTTAGATACTATAAATAATGTATTATTTTCTTTTTTTATGTATTAAGCATACAAGTTTTAAAGGGTAGAGTAATGCAAATGATAGATAAGTCAGTAGGTGTCAACTTAGTTAGAATGTATTCATTCTATTGGATGTAGTTCATCCCCTAATAAAAAATAATATTATTCATTATTTTATTTTTATTCATTTTGACTCTATTTTTGATTCAAAAATATAATTTACACAAATATTAAAATACAAAATTATTTATTATTTTTAAATGAAGTTGTATAAACAAAAGCCCGCGAGCAGGCCCGCCTAATAGGCTCGCGGGTTAGGCTGCAGGTAACCTACCCTTACCCGAAGCCCGGCCCGGCCCGCCCGATAACTCACTTGAGTAAGGGCTTGGGCCTACACTACCCAGACTCGACCTGAAAAAAAATTCACGGGCCTGCCCTGGCCCGGCCCATGGACACCCCTACACCTTTCATAGCACCTCCATTCCCAATCATTGCTCCTTATACCCCACCCACACGAGCATTGTTGTTATTGTTACTGTGTCACTGTTACTATTACTGTCCATTTTGTATTATGTCATTAAGGATAAATTAGTCTTTATGCCTTTAATTTTCCTTTAAGCGCTAAAAAGAACGTGTTTGTCCTTATTGACCCAAAAGTCCGCAAATATGGACTGACCTCCAATTAACCCATAAATATTCAATGTAATGGTTACATTACACCACTATCGTCACATAGTATAATCGATCAATAAAAAAATTATCTAATATTCCAGTTAGAAAGTTGAATTCTCAACTTATAAAAGCATAACAATAATTAATATTGATTAAATTTTCATCTACTTTGATCAAATGGAATAAAATTTATCCCAAAATTTCTTTTTCAACTCAAAAACTTTATTTTCACTGTACCACCCCAATGCTAAACAACCCCACCAATTCGTACTTAAATCTCTCTTTTGTCTTTCCTAACTCTTTCTTATTTTATTTTTGTTCATTTAATTTTAAATTGGGTCATTGTAGAGAAAAATAAATAAATTTTAAGTGTTGTATGATTTATATTCGATTTTTAGTATTTCAAAGTGTCTTTAGACGAGGGTTTATTACTAGTACATAAATATGACAATTGAACTCCATTAATTCTGCACAGTAATTTTGAATGGAAAAATTATTGATGATTATATAATTTGGTGAGTGTGTTTAGGGTGACTTTTCAAAAGTGTTTCTAGGACTTATGATTTCTAGAACTAAAAAAAAAGTGTATGGAACAACTTATTTTAATTACTTCGAAATAAGTTAAAAGTAGTTTTATCGCATAAATAAGTAAGTAAACAAAAGTAAAAAATAAATAAATAACTTCTACTTTCTTAAAATCACTTCACCACCACCACCACCCCTCCACCATCGTCGCCACCCCACCACCACTACCACCTCCGTCAGCATCCACCACCACCGACTGCCACCACCAACATCATCGCCCACCACCACCACACACTTTTTTGTAAAATACTTTTTATTTTAGTGTTTTTTTTAGTATCCAAACGGTGTTTATTTAATGAAAGTGTCTTTTTTAAAGTATTTTTGAGAAATATTTATTTAAGAAGTATTTTTTGAATTTTATAAGTCATTCCAAATACAACCTGAGTGAATTAAAAAAAGGAGGGTACTCATGGATGGGTAAACATTTGGGACTAAGGGTTGAGAACAAATCATGTGGCGGTCATGTGAATGTACTGACTAAGCATCGTAACGATGCTGACCCCATTTTTTTTACCAGTCTAAGGTGGTGTTAGATAATACAATTCAACACTTCAAATTGAAAGTATTGCATCTTTTTTAATTAAATTTATTTGATAACCAAAATTAGGTCTGTCAACTATGTTGGGTGAGTCAGGTCTTAACATACGGGTTGGTATTAAAAGATACTCTACCCGTACATCATTTGTTTACTTAAATGGGTCCAAATGTCCAATTGGACACAACTCATCTATTACACGAGCTACACGCAAGAGCCATTAAATAAATAAATTATTTTAGGGGCTTCTCAAATTCACACAGTCAATTTATTAAATCGCCACTATTTAACCGATTTCTCCTGTTTTCATTACCAATAGAAAGGTTGAATAGTAAGCAAAATTTGGTGAAAAATAACACTGCAACAAATTCCTATTATGCGACAGATTCATAAACAAACCAAACCATTCAACATTTAAAAAAAGAGATAATGGGATGTGAGTACCTTTTTCAAAACTTATTTGGCTTTAAGTACCACCTCCAAACTTATCCTCCTTTAAGTCCTCTTTTTCATCAAATAGTTGTCAATAAGTACACATTTTAAAACATTTTCAAATTCTTTCTAAATTGTATTCCATAATTACCCCTACCATAAATAGTGCATACTTAATTGAATGTGAGACTTTCAAGATTAGAATGTGAGACTTTCAAGATTCCTTTTGATATTTGTGTATCATTTGAATTTTGAAATTTCATATATATATATATATATATATCGTGTCTCTCTTTGGTGACACTGTTTGCATGACAATTTTTCGACTCCCTCTTTAGGTGCAACTCTTTGAGTGGGCAAAATATATATTGTTATCATTTAGGTACAATCTACTGTTGTCACTCTTTACTGACACTGTTTGGACACTATGAAGGGGGCATTACATGATGTCACTGATTGAACCCCCATTGTCATTATATCGTGTCTCTCTTTGGTGACACTGTTTGCATAACAATTTATATCGTGTCTCTCTTTGGTGACACTGTTTGCATGACAATTTTTCGACTCCCCCTTTAGGTGCAACTTTTTGAGTGGGCAAAATATATATTGTTATCATTTAGGTACAATCTATTGTTGTCACTTTTTATTGACACTGCTTGGGCACTATGAAGGGGGCATTACATGATGTCATTGATTGGACCCCCATTGTCATTATTTCGTGTCTCTCTTTGGTGACATTGTTTGCATGGCAATTTTTCGACTCCCTCTTTAGGTGCAACTCTTTGAGTGGACAAAATATATATTGTCATCATTTAGGTACAATCTACTGTACATATATGTGTGTGTGTGTGTGTATATATATATGAAATTTTAAAATTCAAATGATACACAAATATCAAAAGGAATCTTGAAAGTCTCACATTCTAATCTTGAAAATCTCACATTCAATTAGGTATGCACTATTTATGATAGGGGTAAAAGGACTTTTATGACTTTTTTTTAGCACATGTACTTCTATCCTAATTATTTTAAAAAGTGTACTTTTATCCTATTTTATTTTTTGGGAGGTACCGGCCTCCCTAAGCCCCTTAAGAAAAACTATTTTTGGGCTTTTTTCCGGGATTTTATATACCAATTATGATATAGAACTATCAACAAATTATTTGGATCACATAGACCGCGGCGCCTTCAAAGCACAACGATAGGCTAAAAAATAATAGTAGAGACGAGACTCATTACTTTGCCATGAAATCCTTAATATTTGGCCCGAATTCCATTGTTTAGGCCCTTAAAACCCCATTTTTTCCATTTTAGAAATTACTAATAAATCATAGGAGATTCCGAATTCAATAGACTTTAGACCACATGTGTGTTTACGTTAACTAGTTAGATTGTAATTTTCTATTTTTGGAAAATTTCATATAATTAGGGATTTTGCTTCCATTATGGGGACCATTAGGGTTTTGACCAGTCTTATATATATTGTCATATGCGATACAAAGTATTTAACCAATAATATATATTTTCAGAGTTATTCTCTTGCTCTTCTCTTTGGATACAGAGTATTCTTTTTCTTTACACTTAGAGACGGTAATCTTTTTAGTGTCTTATTGGTATCAAAACCTTGACTAACCTGTTGTGATGGTCAATCAACAAATTAATAATAATCTTTCTAATGACGGTGATCATGTGGAAGAGGCTCTTTCAAGAGTCAAATTCTTGAATTTTCAACGAAAACAATGGCAACAATCTTGGAAGTTCTAGCAATCCTTGCAAGCACTACAGGACATTGTTGCTCAATTGATGGTGGGGTCCAAACCAGGATCCCGATCGAGAAAGAGTGAACGGCGATAGGGCTCGTATGCAATCCAATCGAGATCAAAATCTTGTCTACCATGTGGGACAAAATGTACGAGGTGTTCCTCCCTAAAGCAGCACCCATTATAGATTCCAGCGATGATGATGATTTACTAGACAATGTTGTAGATTACAGAGAATTTGGCCATGAGTCTAGGGATTTTTAGATGAACGTTGACCTACCCAATTGCAATGGCTATCTTCATATTGAGCATTTCTTAGACTGGTTGGCAGAGCTAGAGCGATTTTTCCATTATATAGATGTTCAAGAAGCAAAGAAGGTGAAGCTAGGGGCGTGCAAGTTGAAATGAGGGGCTTCTATTTGGTGGAAACAGATCCAACTTGTTCATACCAGAGAGGGCCAATATCCAATCCATACCTAGTGGAAGTTGAGAAGGTTGTTGAGATCGAGGTTTTTAACTCCAGATTATGAGCTGCTCTTGTTTTTGCAATATTAAGATTGCAAACAAGGTAGTAGATCTATTCAAGTTCATACAGAGGAGTTCCAGAGGCTTTCTTCCTTCAATAACCTGAATGAGACCGATCATCATCTATATTTATCCAAATAACCTTGATAGACGAGTTAATCTTATCATATCTGTAATAGCTGGATGCCTACTGGCTCATGACCTTTATTTTATTAGTTCTATACATACTCTTAGGGTGGTTGGCTGGTTAATGGAGACTATAGTTTTATACTAAAGGAAATATTTGAGGGAAAATTTCATGCTCTTATCTCCAGAAAAATGTTGCATGCTAGCTTGCCCAAAGATTGCATTGGTTTTGCACTTAGTTTCTCTAAACTTATTAAATTTTCTTTTAGAGAGATCTCAATTTACCTAATTGGTTTAGTTTATTGTTATGCTCTTGTAATTTATTTTCCAATTATTCATTGAAGCATATTAGGTGAATTTGATTTTTAAAGTTTAGGTTATTGGTAATATTGTCAAACAAGCGTAATTTTACACTTTAAAATATTATATTTTTCTTAAAAAGACTATATATTGTTATACGGGCGAAAGATTTTTTTTTTCTCACCATTTTTGGTTGTTTGTGTTTTTGATTTTAAAATTTCATGGATTTTATGACATTTTTTTTATGGCAGATTTTGTTTAAATTTCAAAACCCAGGTTTTTAGTAATATATTAGTTGCCGAATTTAATAAGATTGGTGCATGAGTTCCGGGTGTTTCCAAATGGGATTAGTTGCCCTTTTTTTTTCCAGATTTAATGGGAATTGTTGCCCAAGTTTTTAGTGATATATTAATTGCCGGTCATTATTACTTTGTGGGTATTTTTGTCATTCATAAAAAAAGGTACTTGTGTACAAAATATTTTATACTAGGTACTTTTACACAATTAAGTGGATTTTTAAGTACCGGCCTTCAAGAAATTCTTTTTGTTATTGGTACATATATTTTGGATGGCCTAATTTGAAGGGCCAAAATTTTATTGATAGGCCCATTAGCACTTTAAAAGCTTACCTAGAAAATTGCTCCACTAGTCCTATTTTTATTTTATTGTTGATTTAGAATGTGTCTTTTTCCGGCAACAACTTAAATGCTTGAATCTTGATAGTTGGTTGTTGCTTGTGAATTTTGATGTTGTGAGTCTTGTGACAAAGCCAATTGTTTGGCTCTCATAGTATTAGGTCGTGTTGTTCTTTAACTTTTATATTAGTTTAATTTAGTTTTGTAAATTTCATGTTATAATTTTTTATTATTATAACTGCAAGTTATATAATTAGTATATCTATTCGAAGATATGATTCTGGATGTGAAAAGCGTATAAAGAACAGAAAATAAGATGAATTTATTGAATTTATTGAATTTCAAAAGGGAGCACTCGATAAATTAGTTACTGATAAACCAACTACAACAAAAAATTCAAATGATGATTCAACGACTGAACTATTAGATAATGTAGCAAAATCAGTGAAATGCCAAAAGGATCTAAAAGAAAATGAAATTGATAAAGAATGTGAACATGTTAGTGAACTAGAAATTGGTAAAGAATGTGAACATGTTAGTGAAATAGAAAGTGGTAAAGAGTGTGAACATGTTAGTGAACTATCAGATGTTGTTCTAATAAATATCTATGATTTAGGACAATGAAAAAATGTCGACACAAAATTATTATTAGTTGAAAGAGGTCCTATTAGGAAAAATGATTTAGACATTCTTAATGATGAAAATAATAGACATTTTTCTATTGCACACATTGCACTCGAAAATTGTCAAATGGAGAAAACCAATATAGAAAATGGCTAATATATTCAAAAGATTTAGATAGATTATATTACTTTTGTTGTAAGTTATTCAATTCAAAACCTAGCACAAGTTAATTAGTTAATTAATGAAGGAACTAAATATTGAAAATATCTTAGTTGTAAGGTCAAAGCTCATGAAACAAGTAATGATCATATCACTAACATGAATCTTTGGGTTGATTTAGAATTAAGATTGTCAAAAAATAAAACTATTGATGAAACTATTATCTTAAAATAATTTGGCATTTTGTGGGAAGAATGAGAAAATATATCAAGATAACAATGGAAAGTTTTTAAGTTTAATAAAAATAATTGTGGAATTTGATCCAATAATGCAAGAACATGTTTGATGAATTCAAGATGGTAAAATTCATAATCATTATCTTGGGCATAAGATACAAATGAATTAATACAAAAAAAAAAAAAATTAATACAAATGTTAGCTTCTAAAATTAAAAGTGTAATCATTAATAAAATTAAAGAAGCTAGCACAATATTTTTCAGTAATACTTGATTGTACTCCTTATGCAAGTCATCAAAAACTAAGGACTTTTATATTGCAATGTGTAGGTATTTCAGGTATTTCAGCAAGTCCAATAAAAATAGAAGAATATTTTTTAAAATTTTTGGAAGTAGATGATACCTCCGGGAAAAGCCTTTTTGATAAACTTATAAATGTAATTATAAAACTTGGACTTAATGTAAATGCTGTAAGAGGACAAGGATATGATAATGGATCTAATATGAAAGAAAAACACTAAGGTGTGCAAAAAAGGCTACTAGATATAAATCCAAGAGAGTTTTATACACCATGTGGATGTCATAATCTTAACCTCGTACTTTGTGATATAGCTAACTCTTGTCCTAAAGCCATATCTTTTTTGGAGTATTACAACGCATATAATCATTATTTTTTTCTCCAACAAAACGATGAAAAATTTTACAAGATAATATATATCTATGTTAACTCTTAAATCATTATCTCAAACACGATGACAAAATCGTATCGAAAGTGTTAAAGCAATTAAGTATCAGACTCTAAAAATACGAGATGCTTTAATTTAGCAAAAAATAGTGAAGATCCTAAAACAAAGAGTGAAGCCACATGCTTAACTACATATGAGATTACAAATTTTGAATTTTTATTTGGTATGAATATTTGGTATGATATATGTTAGATCATGTTCAACCACTTCTATGGTCATAAGGCTATCAAGTTCAAGATCCAAAAGCTACATTGAAGAGAGGAGATCAGGCGTCAAAACTACATCATTCAACCTCCATATGTACCTTCATGTTTAGGACAAATGTAATAACATAGACACCTAAGATGACTCCTTAGTTATTTTTCAACTTAGGATGATTAGAATGAAAAATGAAATTAGAAGCGATCCAATTATGACTCCTAGGGATTTTAAAAAAAAAAAATTATAAGCCAATTTTGTGTTTTGAAAACATAGTTTAAGTCACAATCGGACTCATATTTGAGCAACACCCTTTAGTGATCAAAAGGACAAGTTTTTGCATGGTTTTAGGATTAAAAAACATGTAGGGACTGCCCTGTGCTTGCTAGCCTTCGCTAGAGAGGTTTCTTGATAAGAGAAAAAAGGAAGAGGTCATGGAACACAATATAGGGCTCGCTCGAGTAGTGCTTGACTTAGTCGTGTTTGAAACACAATTTTCGCTCTAGCAACAAATGCCCTATGACCGCCCTCCCACCAATTGAGCAGCCTTTCACGAACCTAAGTTTTCTTATTTACTAAGACTACGTTTATTTCGATCTATAAATAAGGAGTGTATGTCTCACATCTAGGTCAAGCTTTTAGAGAGATTTTTGAAGAAGAAATCTATCTTTCAACTTTGAGAGCCTCCACCACAACCTAGATCCCTAAGAACCCAAAGACTATCACCAGTGATTCTTTCCACCCTCACAACTTGGAGTAGAAGAGGTTGTTGGTAAACAAACTCATTGGTGTGAGCATATCGAGGATTGTTGGCATGCCTATAATCACTCGAGGCCTAAACGAACCATGCGGCGGGGAGGTCCAAGTGAAGCTATACCAGACGTCGAAGAAGGAGTTTCGGCGAAGAGACATATCAAGGAAATTAGCATCTAACCATAGGTATTAGTTGATGTATAAGCCTCGAGTACTTATATGTTGACTTGGCGCATAGTGGATTAGGTTTTGGTGAACCTCAAGTGGTTCCCCACGGTTTTTCTCAAGGAGGGTTTTCCGTGTCACCAAATTGCTTGTGCCTCTTATTATTTATTGTACACACTTGCAATTGTGAGCACATACGCGCACTATGTGTTTGATGTTTTGATTGATTGATATCATATCATCCATAGTTGTGCAAATTGGGTTTGAGATCGTCGTGAGATTGATTTGAGCGAATTAATAGTATATTAATCAATCGTCATGGGTGTTAAGGGTTGTTGGTGATTAAAGGGGTTCTCATCGTTAATTTTCATATTCGATTGAGAAAAGATAATTGAGGTAGATATAAGTTTTAATTGTAATTAATTTGGGCTAAAATTGATAAACCTATTCACCCTCTATAGGTTAAGTATTTTGGTCTTTGCGTATATAATCGTGAGGGGAGATCCACATTGGGTTCCCTTCCCAAAACATTAATATATTATTTGTTGTTAACATAGTAAAAACTTACAATCCAAAGACATGCATATTGATGTTGCTATTGATCAATTAAAAGAACTTTTTTTTTTTTTTGGAATCATATAGAAAAAATGGGATTCACTATGCTTTGATTTCATCAAAAGAGAGATTGTACTTGAAATGAAAATAGAACTAGTATTTCAAGAAACACGTAAAATTCTTAGGAAAAAATAATTTGGTGATATAGTTGAGAATACAGTAACACTATCACCTAAAAAATCTTTTAGAATTGAGTATTTTCTATATGTAGTACTTGATCTATCTATTTCTTCAATCAAGAGTAGGTTTGAACAATTCAAACTATATGAAAATATTTTTAGTTTTTTATTTTTTTTAAAAAAAATTAAAATCTTTACACAATGATAGTTTGAAAAGATATTGTCTTAACCTTGAATTTTTTTTGAAACATGACTTATTTTTTGATATTGATTGTTTAGATTTATTTCAAGAATTGAATGTATTGATCAATAGTTTAGATTAAAATGATTAGATTCTTTTTCAAATGCATGTATAGCTTTTAGAACTTCGACATAGAGAAGTTTTTCAAAACTTAAATTAATAAAATTTTATCTCCAATCAACTATGTCATAAGAAAGATTAAATAGATTAACTATATTATTTATTGAAAATGATATATTGGCAAAACCTGAATATAAAAATTTAATCAATATTTTTGCATCTCAAAAAGTAAGAAAAATAATTTTTAAATGAATATATTTTAATGATTATTGCCTATTAATAGGGCCTCACTTCATATTCTCGCCCAGGGCCTCCGGATTTGTTGGGCCGCCCCTGGGGAGAATGCAGCATTGACTCATACCAATATATGGGTGAAGCATATTGGCAGTAGAAACCAATATTATTGGTCCTTGAACTAATAATCCAATAAAAATTAGAAGCACAATTAATGTATTGTAATATTGGCGGATGTTTGATTTTTGGGGTTTGAGCGATGGCGAAGTGGATCGATCCGTGTGCTTGAGCATCGACGGTTCAGGTTTGTTTCTTTGTCGCGGATCGATGGATGGACAGGAGATCGATTGTTCTCTTTCTTTTGGAAAAAAATATTCATTACAATATCACCTGGAAATACTGGCGTGATATCACCAATCAATAATATCAAAACAAATAAATAAATGGGTCCCACTAAATTTAATAACCAACACTCCATGTAAGCAAATAATTACTCACTCTTCCTCCATGTAAGCAAATAACTACCCAAGTGAAGTTCACTTTGTCCACTTGGTATTTTATTGGTTAGTGATACTATGACAACATTATTGACATAGTATTAGGGTTGTGCAAAAAACCCGCAAACTAGACCACCCGATCCGTAACTGACCCTTCCGAATGAAAATGGACAGCTAAAAATGCTTCCGGTTCGGCCCACGAAAGTTATAAACCATTACCCGATTAAATCGATTCGGATGACGGGTAAATTCAAGCTATAACCCGAAATACCCGAACCGTCCGAATAGGATATTAATAATACAAAAAATTAATTTTGTCCTTTAAAAAATATATATATAAAACCCCCCAATTCCCAATTCTCAAACCCTACTCATCTTCTTCTTCAGAACACTTGTGCGCCGCCTCTCCTCACTCCTCAGCCTCTTCTCTCTCTCCCAAACGCTGCCCCTTCTATTTTTTGGCTCTTCCTCCTCTTCCTCTTCTTCTTCTTCTTCCTCTTCCTCTGCTCTTCATTTCTTTAGCCCTGATCGTTCTTCGAATACACGATCAGGCAAGATATATTTGAGTGGATTTTTGGATCTACAAAGCAAGCCTAAGGATCTCAAACCTAACCGATCTTTGAGTACACGATCAGGCAAGATATTGTCGAGTGGGTTTTTGGATCTTCAAGGCAAGCCTAAGGATCTCAAACTCAAGTTTGACTGGTTCGAAAAAAATGCCTCTGATCTTCAAAAGGATCTCAAACTCCAGTTCGACTGGTACAAAAAAATGCCTCTGATCTTTATCATCAATTTTTGTTTTTTTTTTTGTAAGGTTTTTGGCTTGTAAGATTGTATGTAAATAGGGATGTTCAACATTGAAATGAAGTTGTTGAAATCTTACCAGCAAAAAAAAAAAGTTGTTAAAATCTGGTTGAGAGTATTAACCGAAACTGATCTGAAACCGACCGACTTAAAGGGGGTCAATTTTCGGTTCGATTGTGTATTTTAATTGGGGCGGTTTGGTTGATAGAAATGTAACACTCCGCAATTTCTTTTATATAAGTATATAGATATATAGTAAATAATTTTTGTAAAAATGTGGATATGTGTAGTGATGCGTGTTTGAATTTGGTAGATTGGAAAAATAGAGATTTAAAATGTTAATGGAAATAATAGTTGAAATTTGGTTTTTAATAAGTGAAAATAGGAAATTTTAGGTCCTAGAACTTGTATTAAATAGGTTTGGTGTAGAAATATGTGTTGGAGAGGTTTGGGATGGATTTGGTTGCCTTAGGAATGGATTGGAAATGGAAAAAAAAAAAAAAAGAATGAAACAGGTTGTGAACAGTGCACTGGCTGCAACTTCAAGCGCGATTTCGACCTTGATGCAGTCAATATCTCTCAAAACTCAAAACATGAAAGTTGTAGAGCTCTTTCTTAGCATTCCATAGCATCTTAAATCATGAGCTCGGATGAGAGAGTTATGCCCATTCTACGAAGACTGGTCTGGAGCAGAAAAAGTGTTTGCCGAAACAGTAAAAAAAATCGGGATTTTTGTGTTTTAAAACACCATTTTAAGCCCCATTTGTCCCATTCTTCCTTTCCACTCTCACCACAAACCTCTTAGAGCCCTAGGAGAAGATAAAGGGAAGAAGAAAAGGGAGAAAGAGAGTCTCTAAAGTTTGGGCTTTGGTTTGAAATTCTTGATTTCAAGGTAGGGATTTTCTTCCATTCTTGTCCATTGAGGTTAGGGCATAGATATATGTATGTTTTCACTCTCATTCTTATATATATATGGTATGAAATACTTGATTCTTGACATTCTTGCAAAGATTATCATGTTTTAAACAAATCTATGGTGGAATAACCATTAAATCCATTTTTCTCATCTTCAAACCCTAGGTTTCAAGAGAAATGGGCTTTTCTTTTGATCTCTCCCATGTTCTTGATTTCAAAACTTTAGTGTTTCATATTGAACAACAAAATGGTATTTATGATGATCTCTTGTACATTTTCTTATATTGCTCTTTGTACAACTACTTGAGAAAATTGGGGGTTTATGGAATTGTTTGTTAATTGAGGAAATTGTGGATATCGTATTTCTTGTATGGTTGTTTGGAGGAACATGAGTGAGATGTTCCTTGTAAGGATGTTCATTCCTTCTCAGGAGGTTCCTTGCAAGGATGTTTTTTCTTGAATTTGGTCCGTTGGAGATATCACTTGTGAGAATTGGGAATTTTTCTTGGAAATTGCTTGTAAATTGGGGACTTGTGTAATTGTTGGGTATTTGAGAGAATAGTTGGTATTGTATTTATTGTATGGTTGTTGGACGAACATGGGTGAGAGGTTCCTTGTAAGGATGCTCATATCAACGAAACTAAACCTTGAGGATGAGAGATTCCTTGTAAGGATGCTCGTACCAAAAGATGACAGTATGTGATTTTCTCAAGATGTTCCTTGTAAGGATGCTTGAAAAACCAAACCTTGAGGGTGAGAGGTTCCTTGTAAGGATGCTCATGCCAAAAGAGGACAATATGTGATTTTCTCAAGAGGTTCCTTGTAAGGATGCTCGAGAAACCAAACTTTGAGGGTGAGAGGTTCCTTATAAGGATGCTCATGCCATGGAGGACAATATTATATCATGTGTGGAAAATGGTTTATATTTTGAAAATGGATGTTTATTAGAATTGGTTGTTATTGTTCATTTCTAGTACTATTGATACTTAAACTTGAGATCCGTTGTAAAATGTCATTGTTTTACTTCAAAGATTATATATGATATTTGTGAAATGAGACCGACAATTTTATATGCTTTTATAAACCTTGTTCGAGTTTGGGAGGAATGTTGCTACAAAGCTTAGTGCTCACTCCCTACAAACAACATATTTCAAGTCTTTGTCTAGAGGACGAGCTCGGAACTGACGAGCCGGGACATTGGGAAACTCCCATAGAAGGGAACGTAGATCCCGAGGGAGACGCTTAGTGTTCTATTTTCTTTTGTGATAAACTAGGAAGTTCCTTTTGAGGCAATGTAAAATCTAACATTATTTTTATGTTTCCGCTGCCAAGTGTAATTTAATTCTTTTGGGATGTAGATGTCATTGTTTGACATATTCTTTTGGATAATGTTGTAAGTATTTTTATGAATCAATGGACCCGGTGTGGTCAATGTAGTATAATTGCACAGGTTGTGTTTTGGGTAGAGCTCCCCGAACAAAGGAGACTCTGCCCGAATTTCGTTAAATTAAGGACCCCCCGTTATTTATGGATTTTTATTAGTTTCTCTCATGGTATAAATGGTTTTAGAATGTAATGTCGTCCAGGGTGGTATTTGGGGTGTTACAAGAAACTACTTCCGACCCCTTTTGGTTCGGCCAACGGAAGTCTTCACTTCCAACCCTATATGTCGGTTGAACACCCCTACATGATATCACCATTTTGGGACGTTGATAAAATGGAGATCGACGATGAAGTAATTCTGTGTGACTTGGATCGATGACATAGGTCATGCTTTTAGAGTAAATATTGAATATAACGATTATGTAAATATTGAGTGTAATGATTACACCATGTTGATCTTTGAGTAAATATAATACCAGAAGGACTATACTGAATATCCTAAAATTTATGAATTTTTAATTTTTAAACCTGTTTTAATTAGGAGTAACTACTGCTTCAGGGTAATTTAGTCTTCTTATTAAAAAATGTCGTTTAATTTCTAATTTTTTTTAATAAAAAATTCTCATTAATTAATTATTTTATTATTATTATTCTTAATTAATCCTAATCCAACTTAATTAGAGTTAATTCATTTTTTAAATAAGTAATCTTGTTGGATAAAAACTTCTTAGCTTTCTTAAATCATATGAAAGTAGGTTTATTATTATATTATGTAAGAACTATAGAATAGATTTTTGTTTTGCAGAACAAACGGCAGAAGCTTGGATTCGTTTTGTTTTTCCTTCGTTTTCGTTTTGACGTCAAGTTTCAACGTCTCATTGTTTCGTTTAGTCTCTTCTTCTTTTTCGTTTGGCCTCCCAATTTCCCAAGCAAACCGAACCAGAGATTTCCAACCCCAAATTCAAAGCCTCCTCAAGCTCTAGGTACGAATACTAAACGACTGAATCGGTGAATTGTTAATTTGATTGTTTATTGTTAAGAAGACATGGGAGAGAGGAAAGTGTTGAACAAGTATTATCCGACGGACTTTGATCCGGCGAAGATACCGAGGCGAAAACAACCTAAGAACCAACATATTAAGGTTCGGATGATGCTTCCCATGAGCATTCGACGCAACACTTGTGGCAATTACATCTACAAAGGGACCAAGTTCAATTCGCGCAAAGAAAACGTCATTGGCGAGACATACTTGGGAAGAATCAAGATATTTAGATTTTATTTCAATTGCACCAAATGCTCGGTCAAGATTACTATAAAAACAGATCCAAAAATTCAGATTATGTTGTTGAGACTGGTGCAACGCGGAATTTCTATGAGGGAGTAGAGAATAAGAAGCGCAAAAGGGATAATGAAGAGATGGGAGATGCAATGAGATGTTTGGAGAATAGAACCTTGGACTCAAAAAGAGGAATGGACGTCCTTGCTGCACTGGACGAACTAAAGTCCATGAAGTCAAGAGACGCAGTTGTAAGTGTAGATGCAATGCTTGAGGTCCTGAACCAGGAGGAAAAGGAAAAGAAGTTGGAAGAAGAGGATGAAGCTCTTATTACATTTCGGGGATCAAAAGTTGTCCGAAGGATTGATGGTGAAGATTTTAATTATGAGGATTTCACTTACAATAAGAAAACATCAAAGGTTTCTGAAGATCTGTCTACGACAAAAACCAGCATTGTTGACAACTCCAACATCAAAGTATCTAGCAGTATTGGTACATTTATTTTTAAGTCATCATCGTATAGTGCAACAAACATTAAAAGCAATGGATTACAATTGCTATGTCAACACTATGAAAGTGAGGAAGACTAAGGAGTTGTAATGAATCTAGGGATTTACTTAATTTTGACATCTAAATAAATTATGTGTAAATTGTGGTCATTCGATTACTAATGAATTTTTTCAATGTTAGTCCAAATTCAATCTAAAAATTAAGTATAGTAACATAATAATTTGGGGCACAATGCATTGAAAGGTCTCCAAAGTATGAAGTTTGTCTCATTTTAGTTCCTAATATTTTAATTGCATCATTTTAGTTCTTAAAGTATTGAATTTGTTTCTATGTGGTCCTTCAAGCAGACAACGTCCAGATTGCTAACAATTTTTTATTATAAATTTGTCACGTAATGCCTAAATATAGGCAAAAAATAATTTGGATAACTCTTGACCAAATTTCTACCCAAATTTTGGTCAAAGAGTTACCCAAATTACATAGTTTTGATTATAAGCTATCCAAATTTTGGTCAAAAGCTACCCATATTACATATTTTTGGTCAAGAGCTACTCAAATTATTTTTTACCTATATTTAGATATCACTTAACAAATTTATGATAAAAATAACTAGCAATTTGAATGTTATCTACTTGAGGGACCACGTAAAAACATATTCAATACTTCAAGAATCAAAATGATACAATTGAAATATTGGGGACCAAAATGAAATAAATCTCATACTTTAGGGACCTCTAGTGTAATTAACCCTTAATTAAATGAATATTGTGTAACCAATGATCCATATTTGGCATGTGCTTTTTTAAAGTCCCAAAATGACAGACACACACATTAACTAACATAAACACACACCGGTACACCAAAATATAAACACTAGTATACCAAAACACACACTTAAACTACTACATCAGAAAACACACTCTCATATTAATACACCAAAATACACATATGCACACACACATACGCCGAAATACACACCTTACTAAACTAAAATACACATATATTATTATACCAAAATACACACGCCCATGTCCTGTTTTGCTCGATTCTCCTTGTTTCTTTTGCTAATTTTCTACATTCAAGAATTAAAAGCAGGTCCATCATTTGTAAGGCCACATTAGATAACGGTACTGGCTCAAAATTGGAGGGAGAAAGAAAATTAGAAACTTAAGGATACACAGCTCCTTTGCATTTCCAACTGGGGCAGACTCTACTAACGCTAACATATTACAACCTAAGGTTAGCACAAATAGTACATAAATATTTAGTTGGGTTAATAATATTTTTGATTCCTAAAGTATGTATTTTTTATCAGTTTAATCTTTAATGTATCAATTTTGTCAATTTGATCCATAAAAGTATTCAATTCGTGTCATTTTGGTCCGTACATGGACGTACCGTTAGGTTTTTTTACGGAAGTGGTCACATGTCATTTTTTTAGATGGTATCATGTGTCCACCACGTGATCATTCCGTCAAAAACTTAACGGTCCGTTTATGTAAAAATCAAAATGACACGAATTGAATACTTTAAGGTCTAAATTGACAAAATTGATACATTGAAAACTAGACTGACAAAAAATACATATTTTAAAAAGCAAAAGTGCTATTAACCTTATTTAATTCAACCCATTCTGAAAAAGTAAAACAATCCTGTAAACAATTTTAGATTTTCTTTCTCTGGAAACCATTTTAAATTTACCTTCAATAGACTCCAAGTTTGACTAGGCCTTCTTGTTCTTGTTCTACATGTTACTAAGATGCACCATGGTAACCCGATGAAGTGTCCGGTGGATTTGGGCATTCATGCATCTGCTGGAGATGAATTTCAAGAGATATTGGCTGCTACTGTTTATACCATATGGAGGGAGAGAGGAATGCAAGACTAAACTGACCTAGAAGAGAGGAACACTTTTCTCCAATTTTAAGTTTCTTATAATATCCTTCCTTACTCACACACACACACACACACTACTACTGAAAATATGAGGACACCCTTGATTCATAAATTCAATCACTCCACCTACTGACAAAAAAAAAAAAAAAAATTGAAATTATCTTTGTCAATTATACCACTCTAATAATTGACTATTTACACCACTGGCCATCAACAATCAATCATCCACTTTTAACTACTTACACCACTATGATTTATAGTTTTTCATTCTGAAATTTCGTTTTCCAACAATTACATGGGCTGTGCTTATTTTCTAGTTTAATGTTGATCACTGTCTTCTCTTTGTTGCTGAAAATATAAGTGTCATGTACTTTGATCGCTGAAAAGTAGGTTTATCCTTACTAAATCATAGTAATTATGGAGACTTGAACCTAAATACTAAGTCAAAAGATTTGAATTCTTAATCACTAAATCAACCGATCAGTAATAATATTTCCTATCAATTGCAGGAGTTACATACTAGTTTTATGGGGAGGTTTCTTTGTTGGTGAACCACCCAAACAATACCTTTTAAAATATATATATACTAGTTATTGCCCGTACTTTCAAGCACGGAGGAATAAAAAAAGTATCAATCATAAAAATATTTGTATTCATACCCAAAATCAAATCACAAATATAGAGCACAAAAAAAGAAATTTAAGCACCGATTGTAATAGAGGTGAGCAGCGATAGTGGTGGTGGTGGAAGACAGTGATGGTTGTGGTGGACAGCGACAACTGTGGTGGTGGTAGCAGTCATGAGTGACAACGATGATTGTGATGATGGTTTTTGAGTGACTATAATGGCAGTGATAGCCATGGGTGACGGGGATGGTGGTGGGCGATGACAGTGGTGGTGGCGGTAGTGGGTTGTGGTGGTGGGTATGAGTGATGATGGAGCGTGGGTGTGGTGGGGGTGGGTGATAGGGGATAGCGACGATGGTGGGCGATGACGGGTGGTGGTAGGTGTGGTGGTGGGGGGTGGGTGACAATAGGTGGCAGTGGCAGTGGCAATGATGGTAGTGGTGAGCGGCGACGATGGGTGATGGTGGTAACAATTGGTGGTGGGTGACGACGGTGGTGGTGGTTGTTTCAGAGGTGGTGGTGGGGTGGCGACGACGATGGTGGTGATAAAGTGTTTTGTAGAGAAGTGATCTTAAAGAAGTAAAAATTATTTTTTTACTTTTATTTATTTATTTATTTAAGTGATAAAATTATTTTTAACTTATTTAAAAACAATTAAAATAATTTATTTTAAACACTATTTTTTTTTTTTTAAAGCACAAAGTGCTTAAGAAGTTATAAGTCCACCCCAAACCCACCCTATATTAGTTTAGTTATTCATAATTGTTCGGGTATACCACGTGGCAGGTTATAACCCGCGGATTGGGAACATATAGAACAAGTGTAACGGCTGCGTTTGGACTAATGTCAGAGCTAAGCCGTTGACAGATTGAGATAACCACCATAATGCTAAGCTATCGCACGCGTGGATACCAAAGATCTGCATTCTCTTCGACTCTTCCTCACAAACAACGAAGCCACTGTCTGGATAATCGAAGAAAACACCATGGACGAACCTAAGAAACACCAGGTCCCCCCCCCCCCCTCTCTCTCTCTCCCTCTCTTATATATGTGATTATTTACTGAACTTTTATCTGAATTAGTTGTTCTGATCTTCAATTATCAAATTCGCTCTTGTTTACTTGATTCTTTAGGTGGTTCAATTTTCAATCAGAGCTAAATTTGAATTACCTGTTTAATTAATGTGGTCGATCAGGTGTCGCTGCGGGGAGCGAGCGCGAAGGAGATATCAAGGGATGCTCTTCTTGAGAGAGTATCCCAAGAAAGGGAGCTCCGGAATTATACGAGGCGAGCTACGGCAGCTGCACTGTTTATACAGGTTCAATTCTTCGTATGATTCATTAATTTGATTCTTCGTTACTGTTTTGGGCTATACATGGAATGCAGTTGAACCATTGGATCCAAAATTTTAGTCCATATGCTTGTGTATATATGAGTGTCAAGTTTTTTCTAAAAGAATTGAAGTAAAGACCTGTCTATCTTGCTAAATCCATTGAACACATTAAACCCAAAGGGTACACAAGGTCAGTTCAAGTCTCCCCCACTAATCCATCTGATAATCTGGTGCATTTGGGCCCGGTATTGTGGAGGTTTCTGTGCATTATTTGGGTCAGACCTGTTTCGAAAATAAAATAGGAACGAATAAAAAATTTAAGAATTATTTTTCTAAAACATTATCATTGGTTAATATATACCAAAGTATTTTAAAACTCCTTGAACCATTGCGAAATAATTGTGTAAATGCATCGAAATATTACGAAAAACCTCAAACATTATGAAACAGTTCGAAATATTAAAATTTTAATTGTATCACTAATTCGTTTCAATTTCCTTAAAAATGAAAACTTTTCACAGCTGTTTCAATCGATTTGAAACAAAATTTTAATCCTTGGTGGAGGAGTGCATTCAGAGGCGTGGATACCTCTTTGCTGGCCAGGAAAATAGAAAAGAAACAAGCCCATTGAAACAGTTCATACAACAACATGGGAAGAAAGTGTAACATGTTTCTGATAATTAAACAAATGGAAAGTTCACTCCTTTTAACTTCTAAAAAATTTGCACATGTATTGAGCTGAGGGTCAACCCCTTTATAGAAGAGGACCCAGTGATTAGGCAGGAAAGATGTCAAATTTATGCTATTTCAAGATTTTTTCTTAAACTATTGTTTAAACACTGAATAGATTGAGGTTTTTGTCACAACCAGTTGGACTATATCTGTTTGAAGCAAAATAGATAATAAATCTCAAGGATAAACGGTGCATAGAATCTCTGACTTTGTATTTGATGCGTATTTGGATGGCATTGGATTTGGAGGATTGTTTGAGTGATCCTTGTCTAGTGGGATATGCCTTTTAGATTAAATACTTAGGGAAATTTAGAGGCCAGTCCATTTTTCAAGGCTTATTTGGACTTAAGCCCCCTCAAAATATTTGTTTGAGAATAAGACCATTTCGATCTTCATTGTCTTTAATACCCTCAGTAGTTATATTTAATGAAAAAAAATTTAAAAACTAAAAAAATTCCTAAATTTTAAGAGTTTTCCTAACATTTAAATTCTCTCTCTCATATCTATCTATATACATATATAGATTATAACTATTTCTCTCTTATTATTATATATATATATGATGAGAGAGAAATAGTAACATTCAAAACAAAAAAATAGTGACATTGAATATTAAATATTGGAAAAAAAGAAAATAAAAAAAGTAACATTCAATATTAACATTTCAGAAAATAATAACATGCAATATTAACAGTAACATGCTCAACAAAAAAAGTAGTAGCATGGTCAACAAAAAAGTAGTAACATGAAATATTGAATAAAATTGGGGATCAAATCAGTAACACACTGAGCATTTTTAAGAACATTGACAACTGATGATGGATAGGAGAGAAAAAGTAACACTCACAAAAAAAAATAGTAGCATGGAACATTGAACAAAATTGGGGGGTCAAACTACTAACACGGTGAGCATTTTTAAGTTATGACTCAAATGATCGGTCGAAGGACTATTCCAAAAAAAGGTGATCTTATGTGGTGGGATACAATGGATTTACTCTCCAATATCCACCTGGGGCAACACCACTATCCCATTGGGATCCATCTTCCTACAATCCTGCGTAGACTTCGCCGCAATTCCAAACCCTAATGGCACATCCGCCATCGAAAACATCACCACCCCATCACTAGCCACAATATTTTTAGTAATCCTCCTAATCCATCAACAAGAATACAAATTATCCATTAAAATAGATTCACAACCCAATTATATGCAACTCATCACAAAAGCAAATTACAAATTAGAGAAGAAGATAAAAAAAATTTCTCCTCAATGCACCTTTTAACACATGGTTTCCATACAAAAATGAAATCTCTGAAGTGGGTTTTAGCCAGACTTTGTGTTTGGCATTGGAAGCCAATAGATTCACTTCCTGTCTGGTCAAATGGAAGCTACCACCTTTTGAGAATTTGCCAATGCTTGTGCTCAAAGAGACCAAGTTGTTTTGTTTGATGTTTGTGGCTCGCTTGACTGGAGATTCGCTCACATAGGTGGCCGACAATATCAGTGTTGGTGGTTATTGACACTAGGAAGTCCTTGATGCCATGGTCAGTGAAGATCAAGCACATGAAGTTCCTAGAGTGGACGCTATATGCACTATATCATTCGAAACCGCATGAGATCTTTGATTCTTCGAGGTGGATGTCAGGAATTCTTCAAGTGAGGCGGCTACAAAGGAGTACTCAACTTTAGGATTGAGTTTAAAGATCTGGAAATCGTGGATAGGGTTGGTATGGGAAGGAGATGAGAACACGGAGAAGATGTAGAAGAGAAGAGATAGAGCCATTAGAGTAATAATGAATAACATAATGCTTTTTCAATGGCAAATATGCTTTCAAGTTGGGTTTCTCTCTCTGCATTAACAGAAGATCTAATCTTAAATTTGAAATTCAAATTTTATAGAAATATGTTACTGGATGGTATTTATTATGAAGATCTCCAATCAAAATAAATCAAAGGGGTTTCTCGGTTTGGAAACTGATTTCTCAAAGAAAAATGCTTTCAACGTAATAATAAGGGCATTTTGGTATAAAAGAAAAAGTTTGGACTTAACTACTTACTACTCAGGTTATAGTAGGACTTATTCCCAAATATGTTTAAGGGATGGACTTAACTCATTATAAGTTCTCTAAATAGGACTTAGCCCCAATTATCACTAATACTTGGCAGAGAGACCAATGCCCCTTTAGCTCCTGAGGGATAGACAAGTTAGCATTGTACTCTTACAGTTGGAGTTCAGGAATGGACTCTAGCTCTCGCCTTGAAGTCCTCAAAAGTGTAGGGAGATGGCTTACAAGGTAGTGGCCAAACAACCTAGTGTGTCTACTTACATTAACCTGTTGGAATTTGAAACAACCATATGCACACAAGTCTTCAATGAAGTAATGCTATTAGGCCAGTAAACAATAACCCTTAATTGCTTAATCTACTCCTAGCTCTTTAAGGAATGCTTCTTGTAGCCTGTACTTATCCATCCCGCCATTCCGCAAGGGATGAAGTAATTTATGACCTGACTTTTAGTATAAGAAGTTGTCTCCTCTAGTGGGACCTGGGGTGATAAATTACTTTCCCTTAAGCTTGTTACTGCCGAAGTAAGTAATTATGTGCCTCTTACTGTCTATGAGTTACATGAAATCTATAGCTATTTGGAGCTGGTCCAGTTTGTTGACCTTGGCATGTTAGCCCTTGAAATACATGTTGATGAATGATGAGATAGATATTAAATGTGATAATGTTGCATGTGGATCAAGTGCTTCTGCTGCAATTAATATATTGCTTTTTGTGCAATTCGGGAATGACCTGATGAGTCCAGCGCGTTTGGAGGCGACACAATGCAACAAGAATGGTGGCTTTGCAGCTTCAGCAAGAGTGGGAAACAATGATCAATCACCATCCTTTTCCTATAGCCACAGTGTGGATTTCCAGAAGTTTCTTGAGGCCTTTCCTTTTCTTTATTACATGTTTATCAACTCGATGTGGGAAAATTCAAGCCAGACACATAGATTGTATGCGGAATTGCTTCAGAATTCTATTGAAAAGCATAAATTCAACTGGTATGCTATTTTTTTCCATTTACTTTCCTCAAATTTGGATAGTGCATAATGTTTCAGATGCTGTGTATTTTCAGTAAAATGCGATACTTTTTATATCTAATACATGTGTATAATGGATTGTTCTTATCGACCATATAGTTTAGTTCAATATGTGTGAAAAATTCACTGCATAGAGAGTTTCAAATGATTATCTCTTGGCACTCACCTAATTAAAACAATCAATTTTTGATGTTGATGTCATAGTCTATGTTGTAATTTTCTTTATGCTTCGTATAAGACACAATGTTGAATATTACTATATCGGAGATGATAATGAAGACCAAATCATAAGTTGCACTCTTGTGACAAAATTTGTTAAATCAGCCTCACAAAGGTATGAATTTGATTACTACTTTATTTGTGGAAAACGTTAAACATATGTTTTAGAAAGATCAAAGATAAAATACAATTAGGGTCATTCAATACATAATATATACTGGTACATATATTATCCAGTAATTATAGGCAAATTATTCTTTTCTTTCTATTGTGAACTTTCCACCAGAATCCTTGTCATTTTGCCATGATAGATTTTTAATTGTGCATTCCAAAAAAAAAAAAATAAGATCATGTCATATTCGTTCCTACAATGTTCAATATGTTTCCTTTGTTCTTGCGAACAAATTTTGTTGTATAACTTGTTGATTGACAAGTCCAATTTTTTATTTGGCATTTATACTTATAGTACTTGTTTTCTTGGTAATTGTGCCCAAGTGACCTTCCATGCAGGTAATTAATTAGAATGCTATTGTCTAAAAAGAATGAAGTCACAGAAAATTACCTGTAAATCCTACTTTTCCTTTGGAACACTATTAAGTCCTGTCAATTATCTATTAAGATGTATAACTCCTTCTTTTGACAATTATTCCAAATTATTTGAATCTTAGACATTGATTCTTACAATAAAAGTTAAAACATGGCTGTAGGACCATCTATGAAGTGGGCATATCAAATGAAAACTTTTCTATAGATGAAATTGACAGTACCTTGGTATGTATATGATGTATATCGTAGTAGCTCTGATACCAAATTGATGTAGACTAGGAAGAGAAAAATTAGGGATAAGATGAGAAGAAGAAAGGGATGAGAAAAGAGAGAGAATTTGAGAAGGGAGTAATATCAGTATTCAATAATAATCAAAGTCTAATCTCTCTAAAACCCTTACATGCATCCTTTTATATAGGGAAACTAAAATCCTAAAACAAAAACAAATAAATAATAACAAATAAACCCTCACAAGTTAAAAGAAAATACTTAAAAGATAAATACTAAAAATATCTAAATAACTCTCATAACTAATCTATAATATCTATCCAATTCCTACACGATCCCCATCATTCTCCCCCGATTGAGAAAAACTCTCCTCCGGAGAGTCTTCAAAGCAAAAGTGCCCTAAGAGAGCAGCATGAAGATGACAGAACGCCTCATCTAGAATGAAATAACCATCAATATCTTTCCATCGATCAGGATAAATGCAAGAATCTCCATCTGTATGAACACCATAATCAAGAGGAAATTCTGAAATTTTTTGGGATGATTCTGCAATTTCTGAAACTTCTGGGTGATGTTTCTGTAATTTTTTGGAACTGCTGGGGTAATTTTGTAATTTTTTAGATCTTCCGGGGATGTTCTACAATTTTAGAACTTATGGATGATATTTCTATGATTTCTGGAACATCTGGGGGTGATTCTACAATTTTTGAAATTTTTTGGGGGTGATTCTGAAATTTTCTGGTTTTATTGGGGATGTTTATGCAATTATGTTATGTCTGGCGGTAGGTCTTCTTCCTTAACGATGGACCTCACAATGGAACCGGGGCAAAGATGGCAGCACACATTGAAGATTTTCCGACGAGCAGGAGGCTGCTACTTCCTTCTTCACGAAGAGTTGCATCACACAGCAAAGACTTTGTTCAATCTTCAGCGAAGCACAACGACTACGATGACGATCGAAAAACAACAGCAACAACTCTGAAGGTCGCCGGCGATTACTGACAAACGATAAACCCAACGAGGGTCTCCGATTTACTCCACTAGTTCCCAAAAATACTAATCGGAATAATGACGATGCTTTCTGGTTGTGATTAGGAACGAAATTGGACCAAGAACAGAGCAAAAACAGTCGCGATGAACAGTGAACAGTCGCGATGAACAGGGCGCGATGAAGAATATTTTTTTTTTTCGATGACCAATGTTGATGTGATTTTTTATGATTTATATGAATTGAATTTAGGCTCTGATACCAAATTGATGTAGATCGTAATAGTTCTGATACCAAATTGATGTAGACTAGGAAGGGAAGAATTAGAGATAAGAAGAGAAGAAAAAGGGATGAGAAAAGAGAAAGAATTTGAGAAGGGAGTAATATTAATATTCAATAATAATCAAAGTCTAATCTCTCTAAAACCCTTGCATGCATCCTTTTATATAGAGAAACTAAAATCCTAAAACAAAAACAACTAAATAATAACAAATAAACCCTCACAAGTTAAAAGAAAATACTTAAAAAGATAAATACTAAAAGTATCTAAATAATTCTCATAACTAATCTATAACATCTATCCAATTCCTACACGATTCCCATCAGTATAAGTAGGAAGAGAAGAAAGGTCACAAATGGGCTGGGGTTGATGAAAGCATCCGCAAGAAGTCAAGGTATAACTAATTGGTGACAAGATGCAAAAATGTTGCTAGTGATGGCTTGTTCATATGCTGTGAAGATTTATGATTGGGTTTGTACAGTCGAGCAATTTGTTTTCACGCGTCAACTTTAAGATAAAGTAATATGCTTCAAACTCTAGGTCATAGCAAGGGCGAAGGGCACCAAAGAAGTCTGTTGTGGTTGTGTGAGGGAAAAAACCTGATAGTTTGATCTACTGACAAGCTAATGTGCCCAAAAATGTGATAATGCTATGTCCCTCCCGCCCCCCCCCCCCCCCCCCCTCCCTTTCTTTTCTCCCCCCCATGCCTGTGGTATTATTACAGGATGAATTAATGAGCACTATATGAAGAAAGAGAAGGGTTGTAGTTGGGTTGTAAGTTTTCCAATACATCAGTCATTGGTATGGTCATCTTATTTTTATAGGAGAAGCCTACTTGGTACTGGCTGGATCATCTCTTCAGGTGTTGTATTATTCATTTGATGAAAAAGGAAAAAGGATAAATTGAGCTTAATATACGCTGCCAGGTTGTTGTGTCATGAAACCATAAACTTTTGCTCAAATAGATGCTACCATGAGAAGGGGCAGAAATGAAGAAACGAAGTGATGAGAAGAAATGGGAGGAAGGAAATATTTGACAGCACAGACTTGATCTATTGTGTTTTTGGTTTTTCGCTTAGTCCCTGGGGCTGTTTGGTCGTTCGCTTCATGATATTTTTCTGTTCTTGCGTGAGTCATTTCATTGTAAACAGTCTCATCACTATTCCAATCTATTTTGTTATTTTATGTTCAAATCAAACAAACATTGCCCTGATTAGTTGTTTTTGATTGTAGATCCACAGGAAAATTTTTGCTCTCTGGCAACAGGTACCCTTGAGGAGAGAAGGATATGGATGTATCAAGCACAGCAGTTGATTTCCCTGTGTTTATTTATTCTTGCAAATTGTGATAACTTCTGTCAAGAGAATCGAGATATTGTTGTTCTTACGTCTCTAGCAATGCGTTTTGCTGTTGCCTTGACTGATCTGAAAGGGTGGAAAAGCGTTAGGGACGATAATCTTCAGGATGCAGAAATTGCAGTGAAGCATTTAGTTCGGATTATGGGAAGTAAGAAGAGTGGGCTGTACATTTCTATTAGAACATACATCAGTAAGTTGGATGCTCCTTTTTCTTCACAAATGAATTATTCTGGCCAGACAGATGATAGATTCCTGATTACTGCAAGTGCAATAACTCTAGCTCTACGGCCTTTTCTTAGTGCAAATTTAGACATAAATGACAACATCCCATTGGATACCCAATGTGCTGCTGAGCAATATTGTGTGTTACTGCTTTCAATCCCTTGGTTTGCTCAACGTTTGCCACCGGTACTCTTACCTGCATTGAAGCACGGTTCTATACTATCACCTTGCTTCAGGACAATACTGGTAATGCTCACCAAGTGAATTTATAAATTAGCTGATAAACTATATCTTAATATTGTGCTTAAAATTTCTCGATTTATTGGTGGTAAAAAGTGGATCGCTGTTTGTATTGAAACCAGTACCTGAAGCAACTGTTCTACTGTAGTTCTGGCATTCATACCATGATACGATATATTCAAGACATAATATGTTGTGTATATCACCTTGTTTGCCATACTAGGTTGTTTGTTTGGTACCACTTGGAGAATTTGGGTATCTAATTATGTTTTCTGTATCTTCGCTTGGATGGTAACCACTATGCATCTCATCTGATCTATAGTCTAGTAACTTTTTTGGTTGGTTTATTCATAAGTTGCCTTCGAAGATGACGAGATTCTGTGACCATAAGTACAAGCACGTTGTTTTTGGTATCTTCTTTCTGAAAAACAATTTCTTTGGTCAATTTCCTCTTATAATGTGTCTATCATGGTTCTTATTTTGTGTTAGGTGTTTGTATTTTCGAAATGTAGAGATATAACAGTATGTTATAAACTGGTGTGGTAATTCTGTCAAATTGTCATCTTGAACCTTGGACATATATTTGAAATGTTCCTTAAATTTATTCTACGTCCTTGATCTACAATCCTAATGAATATGTAGTAGTTTGCCTTTGATTGATTTGACGTGAAGCGTGAGTTATTGTTAACAGGAAATCAAAAGGTTCGTGGTGTATGTTTCAAAAGGTTCCAATACAAATTACAAATATTTATACTAATAAGATAGAATTGATTTTGAATCCTTAAGTTAGCCTATGGCTCAAAATCATCTCCAAAAAATTTTCCCCCCAAAGTTGAAAATCCCAATCAGTCCGTACTTTTTCACACTAATCAAGGCCAACTAAGTCTTCTCTCTCCTATCTCTTTCTTCTCTCTCTCTCTATTAGGGATGCTGAATAATTTGTTTTTTGATTGTAGGATTTATTAAACAGAGCCTTTAGGTACTAGCAATTTCTAGTATAACAAATAGCACACCTAATTTATCTCCAGATCCATCACCGAGCTTGTGACCTAGGGAATAAGTTAAGTCTCAACATGCTGTAAATTTAATAAAAGGAAATAATTGTATTAGTGATTGGGAGCGCAGTCATTGTTCTCTAAACAGGCAATGTGATATCCTCTGCTTTAACAGCATCCATTTTATTGAAATAAGTCTTAACCATCAATACATCTGGAAAAGTTTGATGGCAAGAAGTTCTTCCCTTTTACTATTTCACTCACTAGCCTTAACGGTTTTTAATTTGTCAAGAGATGCACTAAAATTATATTATTACCTTCAGCGGAGGCATTTTGTGGCTAGTTTTCATTAATTAATTGTGTCATCTCAAACTCTTTGCAAGTCCTTTCCAATGGATTTCTAAACACCATACCAGAAACTTTATCCAGGAAAAGTGACTCAATGATATCCGCAGCCAGATAACACCTCCCTAGAATAAAGGGTGGAGGACGAACTTGAAAACTAAAGAACTTGTGGAATTTCATTTCTGTATGTGGATTCATTGCTGCTCCTATGCTTTTGGAGGTTATTTGTGTAATGTTCCTATGATTTATGCTATTTCTTCCTGGCATATGACTGGTTCTGATTTCTCTCTTTAAGGTACTTATTTATCTCATATTAAAAGTTAAAACATGAGGGGGCTGATCAAACTATGGCAGGTGATGGCAGATTTCAAAAGAGAAAATTTTGAAGGAGGTGGCAGAGGTGGATCCACTGAAAACAGCTTTTGATCCCAAGCTGATTCCACAAGCTGGATGGCTTCTTGCAAACATTATATTTTTTGCAATAGGGAGTGATGGTAATTCTTTGGATCCTGGAAAGTTAACACAAGGTATAGAGTTTGTATCCTACATCCGTGTTGTTATCATCCTTGCAGAGGGCTTATTAGCTTGGGTTGAGAGAGTTGGATTAATGAGAAAGGAGAACCAAGGCATTCATAGTGATTGTGAAACTTCTGCTGAATCTATTGATTGTATGCTGCAGAAGACTCAGACAATTTCTGAGTCCCTAAAGATGTCATACATGGACTTCCTTAGGCCTGTTTGTCAACAGTGGCATCTTATGAAACTTCTAGCCTTGGACAAAGATGGTTTCATTCATGGGGTTGATAATCGGCTGCCAAACAATCTGGAATCTCCAGTGAAGTGTGAACTGCTAGATGTTGTGTATTATTATTCTTACTTGCTTAGAATATTTTCAGTTCTGAATCCTGTGGGTGGGTCATTGCCTATTCTTAACATGTTGTCCTTTACTCCTGGATTTCTTGTCAATCTATGGGCAGCACTGGAAAGATTCCTTTTTCCTGGAAAGAGTCATAATTCTAAGGATAATAATCTTCATGAAAGTAAAATTTTTGGAAACAAGAATAATGAGGTTTTTGATAGAAATAAAAAAAGGGTAGCAAAGGACGCAGGCAATAAATGGGTTAATGTACTGCATAGAATTACTGGTAAGACACAAGAAGCTTTTGATTATAATGGTTCAGTCAATGGTCAACCCAGTAACAACCATGACGATGAGGATTCTTCTGATATTTGGGATATAGAGCCTTTTAAGCGAGGTCCAGGAGGCATATCGAAAGATACTTCTTGTCTGCTTTATCTCTTCTGTGCCACCTATTCCCATCTGTTGCTAGTACTTGATGACATAGAGTTTTATGACAAACAGGTAAAGTACTTCTAGTTTCAGCCTTTTTTTCCTTTCGAATTTTTTTTTGGTTACTTCAAAATTATTTTTACCAAAGTACTTCACCGAAAAACTCAGGTTCCCTTCACACTGGAGCAGCAAAGAAGAGTTGCAGCAATGCTTAATACATTAGGGTATAATGCCTTGTCCCATGGTATCAGCCAGCAGAATAGACCTCTTATGGATGCTGCCGTGCGATGCCTGCATTTATTGTATGAAAGGGATTGCAGACGCCAGTTTTGCCCTCCTGCGTTGTGGCTTTCACCTGCTAGGAAGAATCGACCACCTATTGCAGTAGCTGCCAGGACTCATGAAGTTCTGTCAGCTACAGTAAGTGTGGATGATACTCTGGCCAGTCCAAGCATGGGTTCTGTCATCACTACTACTCCACATGTCTTCCCATTTGAAGAAAGGTAAGCACAAAATAATAAAGGCTCTTGAGCTCAT
This sequence comes from Ilex aquifolium, assembly GCA_951799425.1. Lineage (NCBI taxonomy): Eukaryota > Viridiplantae > Streptophyta > Magnoliopsida > Aquifoliales > Aquifoliaceae > Ilex > Ilex aquifolium. The sequence goes on from OX637405.1 coordinate 11,871,501, forward strand.
ACCTTTTGCACCAGTTTGTTTATGTTCAATTGTTAACTTTGCTTTTTCATTTGCGATAGAAGAATTGACTTTTAAGAACCTTTGCTTTGACTTTGGGCCTTTGGCTAAAGATGCTTTATTTATTTTCTGCAATTGGTTATGATGGTGCTCAAAATCAATTGTACTGGACTACAGAATAGCCTGGGATGGGGCCCAGCGAGTATGTGTGTCTGTATATGAGAGTGTGAGCGTGTATGGTATGTGTATGATGCAAGAAGAAGACAACGGTTTGAGTGGTTCACCTTAGCCGAATGACTAAGGTTACGTCCACTGTAAGGAAGGCTCTTGCTCCTTGGGAATTGTATTACTTGGGGAAGAAGATTGTTCTTACAGGGTGTTTAGCTTGATGCCTTTTACAGGATATTGCCTAGGTTTTACTTAGTAGTTTTCCGAATGGCTCTCTTGTGCACTGTAGCACTGTTGGCTATTTAAACATCTGGTAGTTAGGGTTTCGTGTTGGCCCTTTTTTGTTGATTCTGTGGTCCCCTCTGTGTTTGTCTTTGTCCTGGAGTTGTGGTCCTTGATGCCTTTCTGCACCCACTGCTCGCCGATTGTAGTACATGATCCGTCTCCACTACCTATGGGTTTTTGTTCATCAGAGCCGTCAGATAATGTTCCTTTGTCCCCTGTCCACATGTCACGATGCAGCTTTTGCAGACGGCCCGTTGACGTGCTCCCCTCTCCCGAACTGGTACCTATACCGAACTCGTTAGCATTGAGCCTCTTTGGAACTGGGCCACAGCCCAGTTCGAGCCCAATGAATGTTGTATAGATGAGCTACTTGGACCGCCTTCTACAAGCTTAGAGGGTTTTGGGCTCTAGAGGGGTCTAAACTTAAACCTATTAGTATCAGTTGCCCCCAGCCCCAGGTCAAGAGTATGACCTTCTAGCTCCGTCTTGGTTTTAAATTCGACTTTTTTGCCGCAATGATTACCCGGCGGATGACGGTTCCTTATGATTGCTAATGTTGTTTCAGCAACAGGTTATGTCCCCCTATACTTGCTCCGATTTGAGAGACGTGTCAGGAGAGTACACGCGTTGCGGAGAAAGGGCTTCCTTGGTATGGTTCTTTCCGACATCTAATCTTAATAATAAATGATGTAACAAGGGGAGAATGCCGTTCATATTTCGACTGGTATTTCGAATTTCTGACTTTTCGCGCTCCTTTCCCCCTCTTTAGACTTAAAGGCGGTTACGTCGTTCCTCCGGTGATTCTTAGAACTTTGTGCTTTATTCTTTTGCGAAGTGGTCTTAGTCGTTCATTAGGTACGTATCCGTTCTCTTTCCTTCGCTCGGATCCCTTCAACCCCAGTTGGTGGGGTCGTGGGTTCCGTTTCGTTATTTGGAGGTTTAGTTATTTCGGGCGTCATTCTGCCAGTTTTGCTTTTCTTTTGCGGGTTGTTGACTACCTTCTCTTGTTGAGGCTAACCTTAATCAAATCTTGGTGTTTAGTCCCACTATCTGCTTTCTTTGCATTCCGGACTGCGATTTAAAGCCCCGATGGGGAGAGTTATTTGATACTTTTTCTGAATCTATGTATGGAGAGGAAAGTGGTGAGGGCGTTGAGGAAGTTTCGGCCTCCCACAGTAGTGATCGTGCTAAAGAGGCTTCGTCTCCCCGGAACCCTCTATCGATGACACTTTACTACTTGGGGACAACCAATTTTCGTTGGTTTTAGCAGAGAAGTTCGAGTTTTGTTCTAGGGTGTCAGATTCAAAGAATCCCGGATCAGTTCCTATGGCTTCTACTTTAGGTCGTTTCGGCGAGCCTTCGTTGGCTTTACCCCTGGCTATCCTGAGTCATGCCAAGAAGAAGGGGTCCAAAGGGGCTCCAGTTTCCTCTGGCCCTAAAAAAAAAAAGGCCTAACGAGACCTTTTTGATGTCACTTGCTGTGTCAAGTCGACCCCGAGTCATATTGACGAGGATGACTTAGAGGCCTTGAGGGAGGAATACTTTTTTCCTGTTTCATTCTCCTGAAGAGGACAAGAGGTGTAACTCATCTATTCCTGGGATGACCTGTTTTTTCACCTCGGCATTCTGAGCTGGCCTCAGGTTTCTTGTTCATCCCTTTATTCGAGATGTTCTTGCCTTCTACAATGTATGTCCAGCTCAAGTTTCCTCTATTGGTTGGGGCTTCTTGTCCATTGGCGCGAAAGTGTGAACACTTCACCACCCACCATTCGTTGCCCATTTTTTCCAGCTTAAATCTTTCCCTACTCTTGAATTTTTCTATTTTGTCAAGCGCGTTAAGGTGAAGAGTCTGATTTCTAGGCTTCCTTCTTCCAACAAGGGGTGAAAACCAAAGTTCTTTTTTGTCCGAAGTGATTCTTGGGAGTTGTCAGGAACATCCAACAATATTCCCCGTGTTCTCAGATTTTGGGGGTTCTCGAGAAACACACATAAGAACGTCCTTTAAAGATTCGCCTGTTAAATGTGTTCTTGTCATGGTTCTAACCTGTCTTTTGTCTCGCTCGCAAGTTTCCACCCTTCTCTGGATGCTGCAGAGGCCCGGAGAGTGGCCTTAGCTGAAGTCTACGGTCTTAAGCCTTTTTTCACTTTGATCACTAAGGAGAAACTTGCTGAGTTGCTGAGTACGGGTTTAGGCCCCCTGTGGAGACATTGCCTACTCAGATCACCACTGTTGAAACATTACCTGAACATTCCTCCAACTAGATGGATCCTGAGCTTATAATGGCGAGATTTGTTGACGAGAAGAAAAGAAAGAGGAAGTTGATGAAAACTTCCGAGCTCCCTTCTTCTAAGAAGTCGAAGTTGACAAGTATCCCCTCGGGGCATGAAGAGGACGACCTGATCTCCTCTAAGACCGTCCTTGCTCCCTATTTGCCGCCTGAGCTGCCTCCTAATGGTGGACCCAAGACTGTTATAGTTGAGTTCGACAGGACGGCTCCAGCTCCTTCTCTAGCGGCGCTTCTCGAAGGAGTAGAGACTGTAAAGGGCCCTCCTAAAGTAGATATAAGGGGCAGTGGATTCCTTCGCGATCCTGAAGCAGCTGTGGACGCGCTGGCTGACTTGGTTCCTACTATGGACCCTAAGGAAGCGTGAAAATCATCTTTGAAAGCAAGACCAAGCACGTCATCTAGAGTCTGGTTGAGGTATCGTGTCTTTTTCTTGCTCCATATATTGCGGCATTTAGGCTCTCCTTTTCTTTTCTTTTTTTTTTTTTTTTTACGGTATATGTCTTTGCTAGGCCTTGGCTTACATCAAGGTGATGGAGTTCCACCACCAGCACGCATCAAGCATGTTAGTCGATTAGTCCTCCGAGCAGGTTCCCCTTCGTTCTTAACTTGAGAGGGCTCAACTTGCCAAGGAACAGATGAGGAAGGACCTAGCCGCAAAGGAATGTGAGCTGGGAGGAGCACTGGATGCTGCGGATGCGGCTAAGGCCGGGAGAGGTCTGGTGACTCCATCAAGAGGAAAGACACTGAACTGAAGGCAAAGGAGGAGGAGGAGCTGAAGGCAAAAATGGGGGAGCTGAAAGCCGGAGACGGGAGGATTGCGGAGCTCCTTGAGGCGAATGCTTATGCATTCGTGCAAGGATTCATGAACTTTCAAGAATAGATCAAGAGGTCATACCCCGACCTAGACCTGGACTCCTTTATGCCGGAGTTGGAGGTGTTAAAGCTTAAGGAGCATGCAGAGGGATCTAGCGCCGAGTAGACTGAAGAGCCCGCTGCATAGTTTCTGTTCATAGGTTGTGGGATTTCATGGTGATCTGTAATCTGATATTCGTAGTTTGGATTTGTTACAAAATTTGTGTACCTTCAACTTTATTTCCTGTTTTTAATGCCCCTTTCCTATTGTTTTTTTCATTCCGGATGGCTTTTGTGTGCTAACCTATTTGTTTCCTCTTTCTTTCCTTCCTTTTCTTTTGTTACACCCTTCTTGGCTCTTAGTCTTGGAGGGACGAGAGGGGTAAACTTTGTTTCCCTGAGTTGTATTAACCTTCATTTGTAGCAGTGGGACTCCCCTCCCATCGCGGGAGTTGGCGAGTTAATCGATATCTTGCCCGTGGTTGAGCTGCTTGGCAAAACTACCTAGTCCCAACTTGGTTGAGTCGCTCTCTTGAAGGGCTCATCCTTACGAGCCCAGACGTTTCACAGTTTAACGGAGATTGTCTCGTGAAGGATCTGGAGAACTTTTTTCTTTAAAGCTCGAGCTGAGCGTTCGTGCCCAAACTGTTCAGGATCATTAGGGTCATTTTAGACCTTTTATCCTGTCTTTTTGTGTCCTCCAAGTTTGACGATTTTCTTCAGTCGAGGTTATGTGCCTCTGATAATGAAAGTGCTTCCTCAAAAGTTACGCCCATTCCCTATGTTTTGTGACATGTGGCCGGCGCATTTAATGCGATGAACATGCATTTATTGCGCCTTTCTAGAGGGACTTGTACCGCCAAAACTCCCTTTAAATATTGTGCACCTTCTTTATAGGCATTCACCACTTTGCTTGATATCCTCTACTTCATTCTCTAGCAAATTTTTTATTTTGATTTTCTGGACCCTTCTCTTGAGTTCTCACTATATCTCAGCTTTCTACTTCCAGGTATGACACCCTGCAAGAAACCTTCTCTGACGTCGAGGCTAGCGAGATTGATGCAGTAGAGGCCCACGCATTATCAAGCCGTCATGATTTTCCTGTCGGGGGATCGGTTCACGTTATGGGCAGTGATCCTTATCACCGGTCTTTGGGGCATAGGGTTTGCTTCTTCGAGGTCTCTTCCAACTAGACCTTAGGTTTCCCCATCCTCCCTTTGTGAGGGAAGTTCTTCATTTCTTTAGTTTCTGTCCTGCCATGCTATTGCCGGCGGGTTGGGCTATTCTTTTGGTGTTCCCGGTCCTATGGGAGCGTCTGTTCAGGTGGCTGCGAGTTTCTCTAGGGGAGTTTCTTAATTTTTTTTGTCTTGTGGAGTTGTCTAGGCTCTACTGCTTCGTAGAGAAAAGAGGAGGGGAAATTCCTATCTTCGAACTCCCTTCTGAGCCTGAACGTTGGAGGCGAAGATTTTTTTTTTTGTGTCTGGAATAGGCTAGGAGTTTGCTTCTAAGGTTATCTCGTCGATTCGCATTCCCACGGTCTTGGGGCGTCGTGCTCATCTTGGTGAGTTCCTTCGTCTTGGTGAGTTTTCTTTTACTGAGCTGCCCATCATTTGCATCTATGGTTTTAACTTTGTCTTTCATTGTCAGATGAGTATCCGAGCTTAACCAGAGAAGCACGAGCTCGAGTCAATCAAGCTCGGGCTCGTGGGCCCGTTTCTTATGCTGAGCTGATGGGACCCGAGCCGCCTTGTATCCTGAGTAGTAAATGCTTAATTTTCTTTCAAAGTTGGCTACCTTGTCTTTTTGCGAGGTCTTCCTGATTTGCTCACTCGATTGTCTTATTTTCTTAGCCCCTACGTATCTGATCAGCGAATGGGATGCGATCGTGGGACAAGTGGGCCAAAGGAGGTCAGCACGGGGCCTTGAGCCTCCTTCTAAGAGGGTGAGGGTTGCTGAGGATCGTCCCACGCCGAGCCCTCAGTTTCGAACCTTGACCTTGTTGACTGTCAGAGAGATCACCGCTAGGGTCGTGCCCATTAATCCAGAGGTGGGCCTAGTGTGACGTGGTCCTCTCTCCAGGGGTGTGGAAGCCTCCAGCTCAAGGCGTCTCGATCTAGTCGTGGTTGGAAGTTCTGACGGGAGCTTGTTGGACGACGTGACCGGAGCTAGCCGAGCTTTCATGAAGCTGATTCCTTAAGTCGACCTCCCTTTCAGGGCCAGGACCTGAGATTCTTTGCATGCTCTTCTTAAGGTTTGACCTTTTGCTTTGCCTGTTCTGACTTTAGCCTTGCAAGCACCTACACTTTTAATTTGCTTTCAGGTTGCAACTCATGCCTGCACGTTAGACGAGGAGATTCACCATCTGAGGGTGGCGGTAGAGAGGATAGAGGCAAGGTTGGCTGAGCTGCTGCGTTGGGGCGCAGGGTAGGAGGCTGAGTTGGAGATGACCCTCGAGTAGAGAGCCCAGGTTTTCCAGCAGTTAATTGTCGCCACCACTTTGGAGATCTCCTTGTAAGGTCAGTTGAGCCAAGGGGAGGATGAGCTGGTGAACGCACAAGCCGAGAACATGGAGTTAACGGCCCAGTTGCCCAGTCCCTCGCAGTTATTGCTGACCTGGAGGACTTGTTAACCGCGGAGCGACAGTTGGTCGAGAAGCAGAAGCGGGAGATAGAGAAATTGAAGAGAGAAGCGATCAAAGTCTTTGTGGATGGGTTCTTCAACTTTGAGGAGCAAGCCATCAAGAAGTTTCCCTATCTCGGCTTTGACAAGTTTGAGCCTCGATTCGACCCTCCTCCTGAAGGTTCCCCTGGTGGTGGTGATGCCGATCCTATTACCTCGAAGCTTTGAGGACCTTTGCTCCTACATGTTTCTTCTTCCTCTTTTTTTTTTTTTTTTTTAAATGAATGCAAATTTGAAATGTATGTAAATATCCCTTTTTTAATGGAATGAGACGACCACTTTTAGCTTCTTTTGGATTCTGCATATCTCCCTTCTCCCCCAGCTCCAAGGAGGTCTTGACCTGGTTGGAGTATGATTTTCGTTGATCGTGCCAAATTTGTGAGTTAAGTTCCCAGACTTTATCTTATTACTTGCCGTGAACTGGAGGGCCCGAGCTCTGCATCTTTCTCGAACTCGGAGAAGAAATGGAGGGTCTGAGCTTCACATCTTTCTCGAACTCATTAAGTGCACATCTCCCTTGCCTCTTGCTTCGAGCTAGCAGGTTCGAGCTAGTAGCTCCCTGAGTTGGAGGGCCGAGTTCTTCGCAATTTCAAATCTTGACAGGGGCGCCCAATTCGTACGATTTTGGAAAAAGGTGGTTAAATGCACCTAACTCCACCTAGAGCACCCTGCTTTAACCCATCATAAAACCGTTTTCTTGAAGAAGCCTAAACGTCGCCCTTTTGCCTCCATAAATTAACTACTTCTGTCACGCCCCGAATTTTTTCCTTTTTAAAAAAAAATTACCCGGGCGTGATTAAGGAATAAAACCACACATAACTTACAATAACCTTCCTTGTATTATTATATTTAGCGTACGATTACATAATCCTCACTTGATCAGTTAAAATATCATTGATACAACATAAAGAGAAAGAATAATAGTAGTCCTTATCCATCGTCCTTTCAGCTTATCCTTCTGCTCGACTTCATATTTCTGAAAAATGTTAGATAGGGATGAACTCACCAGCTCAGTAAAACAACGTTTATCAATGACTATCAAGGTTTTAGAACAATGCATAATATAATTAAACAACAGGTAACTGCAAGACTAGGACAAAGTAATGAATCAAATAAATAAATTTCAGGACATATCGATCATATAAATCCATTAATTTTCTGGTCCACGCATGAATCGCCTCCGGAGAAAAATTTTGGGATTTCGCACCCTAGGGAACCCAATGCCCTTCTTGCTTTTCTGGGAACACCAATACTGAGAATTATGTGGTGCCACACAGGCTACCACGACAACCGATATTACTAACCAGTAAACCCAAGGACTAGTAGGAATCATGTGAATCCTCGCAAGGACCACGCATCTACTAACCCTCTGCCCTCGATTATGTGCATCCATAGTAATTTCATCAAAATCATAAAATAGAGTCATATCGTGTCAGACCCAACTACAGGTAAAAATCAAACACTAAATAAAAATAACATTTTACATGCAACTTGGTTTCACAAGATAATTAGGGTCTCGATAAAAAAATTATAATATGTGCGTGATCACAATTTATTTATAAAATCCAAGTTCGACCCCATGATTAAAGCGATATAATATTACATTATATAATTAAAAATAGATTTGATATGAAGCCCCCAAACATGCATGAAAATGCATCAATGATAGTAAAAGATAAAAGAAACCCTACCTCTGACGTATCTGTAACTTGATACCGTAAATTTTTAATCACAAGATCAAATTCCTATGTTGACAAAATTTTGATACTTTTCTCCCCTGTACTCCTTTTCTCTTCTTTCCTCACTTTTTTTTTCTCCTTGCTGCGTTGCTCGAATGGCCTGGACTTGGCTATTTATAGCCAAAGTTATTGGCCAAAGTCACATGTGAAATGGGTTTACATCATCTTGCTTAAGTCACTTGGCTTGCATCACTTGGACATTTGTCCAAATTTCCTTCGTACACTTTTTTTTTTTGAATAGGGCACATGTCTATTTTTTTCCTCTTAACACACTTGCTGCCACTTATTTACATGACCATTGTTTGTTTTTTTTTTCTTTTTTCGACACTTGTATACATATATATATACACACAAACTTACCTATATTATGTATTACTCATATATTACATCATTTTAATATGATATTTTATTTTAACACGAAATATGGCCTATATTATAGTCGACTCGTTTTCACTTGAAGAGTCTATATTTGAGGTCCATTTGTTCATTTAAAATTTTTAAAAATTATATAGAATCATAATTGACGACCTAATTAGCGTGTCAATGATTAATTTATATACAGGTCGTCACAATCCATCCCCCTTAAAAAGAATTTCGTTCTCGAAATTCGATGCTAACCTTGAGAGTTAAAAAAAAAGATAGGGATATCTTGTATGCATATCTGCTTCTAATTCCCACGTGGCTCATTCAATACCATGATGTTGCCATAGCACCTTTACGAGTGGTATGACCTTGTTACGTAATACATGTTCCTTGGTATCGAGGATTTGTACAGGTTGCTCTTCGTACGTTCCATTTTCTTGAATTTGAACATCCTTCCAGTCAATAATATGAGACGCATCTGGCTCACATTTCTTTAACATGGATACATGAAACACATCATGTATTCCCGACAACGGAGCTGGCAAGGCAAGCTGATAAACTACATTTCCAACGCGTTGTGTTATCTCGAAGGGTCCAATGTATCTGAGAGCCAACTTACCCTTTTTCCCAAATCTAGATATTCCTTTCCTAGGGGATACCTTCAAGAATACATAATCACTCACTTGAAATTTCAATGGTCTCCTCCTTTGATCTGCATAGCTCTTTTGTCGATTTTGAGCCGTGCGTAGCCGATCCCGAACTACTTGGATTTTCTAAGTGGTTTCTCAGATAATTTTTGGACCAAATAAAATGCTCTCACCAACTTCGGCCCAACATAGAGGTGATCTACAAGGTCGTCCGTACAGAGCCTCATATGGAGCCATGCCAATACTACTTTGATAGCCTCAGATGTTCATTCTGACTGCCCTTAACATATCTTCTAATATTTGGATCACCCTTTCAGCTTGGCAATCTGTTTGAGGATGGTAGGCAGTACTGAAATGCAACTCGGTTCCCATGGCTTTTTGTAATTTTTGCCAAAATTGAGCCACAAAGCGAGTATCTCGATCCGACACGATTGATAATGGTACCCCATGTAATCTTACAATCTCCCGTATATAAAGTTGACTTAACGTAGCTAGAGTGTCAGTATTCTTCATGGCTAAGAAATAGACCGATTTTTGGTGAGTCGATCCACTATAACCCATACTACATTGTATCATTTTGTAGTTCTAGGCAAACCGATCACAAAATTCATAGTGATATGATCCCATTTTTACTTTGGGATAGGTAAGGATTGTAACAACCCACTAGGTTTCTGATGCTCTATTTTTACTTACTGGCATATGGTACATCGAGCTGTAAATTTAGCCACATCCTTCTTCATTCATTTCCACCAATATTGGCGCTTCATATCTTGATACATTTTCGTGCTGCCGGGATGTATGAAAAACTTAGAGCGATGGCATTCCCTGAGTATCTCTTCTTTCAACCGAGCATTATCGGGTACACACAGCCTTCCTTGATATAGTAATTCCCTCTTTTGTAACCACCAATTCTCAAGAGCGTTCCCATCTTCCAGTTAGGTGCGGATGGATTCTAGCTAGGAATCTGAACGTTGTAATTCAACAATTTTTTGTCGGAGGACAGGTTGAGCAACGAGATTAAACAAACGTGGTTGACCTTCTGCTTCACCCATCCAGATGTCATAGTCCTCTAGTGCCTCCCTCAATTGCCATTTGTCCTTCATCATGTTGATCACTGCACTTCGGAATTTTCTGCTCAATACATCAGCTACCACGTTAGCTTTTCCCGGATGGTATTGAAGTGTGAAGTCGTAATCCTCGTGATACTCTATCTAGCGTCGTTGTCGGAGATTCAAGTCTTTTTGAGTGAATATATACTTGAGACTTTTGTGATCCGAGTAAATCTGAAATTTTTCCCTATATAGATAACAACGCCATAACTTCAGAGCAAAGACAACAGCTGCTAGTTCCAAATCGTGGGTGGAATAGTTTCGTTCATGAGCTTTTAATTGTCTTGATCCATAAGCAACCACCTTGTTATTTTGGATTAATACACATCCAAGTCCTTGTAATGATACATCTGTATAAACATTATGCCCGATACCACTTTCGGGTATAGTAAGGACAGGTGTCGTGGTTAACTTCTCCTTTAAGATATTAAATGCATGTTCATATTCTTTGGTCCACTCAAACTTTTCTCATTTCCGGGTGAATCGGGTCATTGGCATAGCTATTCTAGAAAATCCTTCCACAAATCTTCGATAGTATCCTGCCAATCCCAGAAAACTTCGAATTTCTGTTACATTCTTAGGTCAATCCCAATTCGTTACTGCTTCAACCTTAGCTAGATCTACTGCCACTCCTACTTCGGATACTACATGCCCAAGAAATTTGACTTCCTTCATCCAGAACTCACACTTACTTTTCTTGGCATACAACTTGTGTTCTCTTAGTGTTAGTAACACTTGGCGAAGATGTATATGCTCCTCATGTGACTTTGAATAAATGAGGATATCGTCTATGATGACGATTACAAACTGATCAAGATAAGACTTGAATACCCGGTGCATCATGTCCATGAAAGCTGCAGGTGCATTTGTAAGTCCAAAGGGCATCACCAAGAATTCAAAATGTCCATATCGAGTACGGAAAGCTGTTTTGGGAATATCCTCCTCTCTGATTCTCAATTGATGGTATCCAGTTCGAAGATCAATTTTGGAATAGTAACGAGAACCTCTGAGTTGATCAAACAGGTCATCAATACGTGGTAGATGATATTTGTTCTTTATTGTTACCCGATTCAGCTTTCGATAGTCAATACAGAGTCTCAGCGTATTATCTTTCTTTTTCACGAAGAGTACAGGAGCACCCCAAGGCGACGTGCTTGGTCGAATGAATCCAACAGAAAGAAGTTCATCCAACTATTTTCTTAATTCCTTCAACTCTAATGGTGTCATACGGTAAGAGGCAATAGATATTGGCTCCGTATCAGGGTATACCTCAATAGTAAATTATATCTCTCTTTGTGGGGGTAGTCCAGGTAATTCTTCAAGAAATACGTCAGGAAAGTCACACACTACCAAGATAACATCAGCTGTGATCTTACCTAGTTCTTCCCCAATTAAGTTGGCAAGAAATTCCAAACTACTTTTGTTCCTTGTGGAGAACGGATGCGAATAGTGACGTTTGCTTATGAATTCGAACTCTACATCTCCTGAGGTACAGAATTTGATTTTCTTACTATAACAATCTATGATGGCATGATAGCAAGATAGTAGGTCCATCCCGAAAATTATGTCGTATCCCATTATTTCTAAGGCAACTAGGTCCACAATCAACGCGCTCTCCTCAATTCGGATTATGCAATTTCTGCATACCCTAGCCGTTTCCAAGAAATCTCCCGTAGGTAGATTTATACACAATGTGCGATCCAAAGGTTCGAATTTTAATCCTAATACAACAACATATGAAGTGCAAATGAAGAATGGGTCGCCCCCGGATCAAACAAAATAGGTGTCCAAGAATTATAAATAAGAACGATACATTCAATCACTTCGTTAGAGGTGTCGTTACCCGGTGTAGCCATTGCATAGATCTGAAGTTGGCCTTCAATAATTGTTGTTTTACTTCCTGACTTTTTCTGTTGTGCCTGATTTGGAAACGACTGCGAAGGTCCAACTTGGGTTGTCGGTCCTGCCGCCGGATAAGGGCGTTGTTGTGGACGAGATTGATTGAATGCCTGATAAGAGCCTCGATGGGCCGACCCTTGAGAGGACATGAAGGGACACTGATTTTTATAATGTCCAATTTGCCCACACCTAAAACATCATTTTGTATCATTGGATGCTCTGTTCCAATTCCCAGAATTTTGTCCCTGATTCGCACTCCTCTTTTCATTGGTACCTTGCTCTGGCCATCGATATGGGGTCATTCTTTGGTGATTACTGCTGCCGTCATTTCTCGTCTGACTTCTTTTGCCTTGCTGACAACTTCTGATATTTTGGGTATCCTCCGGGTCTCTTTCTACTAGCATAGCTCTGTCCACCAGTTTCTTATAGTTCCTCAGTCGATGCGCTACGAGGCGTCCTCGGATAGAAGGCTTAAGGCCTTGTTCAAATCGCTTGACCTTCTTGGCATCAGTGGAAACTAATTCCGTGGCAAAGCGAGAGAGTTCAGCAAATTTGGACTCATACTGCGTGACTGTCAGATTACGTTGTTGCAACTCCAGGAAGTCAGAGAACATTTTATCCCTTACGGACTCGGGAAAATATTTATCATTAAACACTCTTTCGAATGTGGTCTACGTCATTTGGTTTACGTCTCTCATTCTTTTGACTGTATCCCACCAGTGATCAGCTTCACCTTTAAAAAGATAAGAGGCCAAGGTAATTCGTAACTCTGGGGAAATATCCATGCCATCCATTATCTTTTTCACTTGTCGAAGCCACCTTTCTGCATCAAGTGGCTCTGTACTTCCCTGAAAGGCAGGGGGCGTTGTCGTAGAAATTCTTTGAGTATCACCATTTTTCGCGTTTTAGCCATATTTGCTTGTTACTGAACTATTGGTTGTATTACAGTAGTATGGTTATTATTTCCTGCCTGTTGGCGTGCCAAAGTGGTCAGTTCTCTCAGGCACTGGCAAATGCCGCTCATGGTGTCCTGCGATGCCGAAGGGGACTGGTTATTGGTGGACGTCTCCTGTTGGTCATGAGATGTGTTTCTCTCCATCCTATAATACATAGTCCATGATATTATAATTATATTTACAAACTACCACCACATTCAAAAACTAAGAACAATTCTAATTTCAAATAGTTAGCGAAAATAATGCATCTTAGCATCTTAATTAACAAAAATGATTACACTTAGTTTACTATCCCAGATACTACTATTTCATACAAGCAAAAGATCTAGGATAGTCACAGTCAGGTGATGCATTCTTATATAAACTTTCACTATTGCTGGGGTTACCATATCTACAAGCAAAAGTTCCTAAATTATCAGAGATTCAAAGCTTCATGCCCCTTCTCTAGGGCGCACGTTCACAGAACCGACAGACAGTGCATGATTGTTTCCCTCAGGTGGTATAGCATCTGGGCCCACATTGGGTTCACTGGGTCTGAGGTTCAACCAACTATTAGTATTAAACGGGTTAGGAGCTTCAACTGGGTGTCCCACGTTAGCTGCAGCTGGGGCCCACTGGAGGTCTGGTACTACTAATCCATCTATAATCTCCCGATAAAGGGTGGAGTTGGTCTCCATACTAAGCGCTTCATGGATTACCCTCAGTTGTGAGGTCAGCCGGTGGTCCACTAGTCTCTTTTGCTCAGCAAAAAGTGTAAAAGGTCAAGTATTACCTACGTCCTAGACCTTCCGGACTAGCAGATTGTAGGTTTCTAGACTGACTCTGTCACTTCAAACTTCATTAGCTATTGCAGACTCTATTTTAGTTTGTGTCATGTAGATATTGTCCCATGTTGCTATACCTATATTCATTAAAAGGTTAGCGTTATAGATATAAAGATAAACTATCCATAACGAAGCATGTTTAGTACTAGTAAATTAACACAAACTATTTGTTTTGACTAATCTATTTTCTATAATTCCCATGTAAGACCTAATTCCTAGACTCTGATACCACTCTGTCACGCCTTGAATTTTTTCCTTTTTCAAAAAAAAATACCCGGCCGTGATTAAGGAATAAAACCACATGTAACTTACAATAACCTTCCTTGTATTATTATATTCGGCGTACGATTACATAATCCTCACTTGATCAGTTAAAATATCTTTGATACAACATAAAGAGAAAGAATAATAGCAGTCCCTATCCATCGTCCTTTCAGCGTATCCTTCAGCTCGACTTCATATTTCTGAAAAATGTTAGATAGGTATGAGCTCACCAACTCAGAAGAATAACGTTTATCAATGACTATCAAGGTTTTAGAACAGTGCATAATATAATTAAACAAGAAGTAATTGCAAGACTAGGACAAAGTAATGAATCAAATAAATAAATTTCAACACATATCGATCATATAAATCCGTCAATTTTTTGGTTCACGCATGAACCGCCTCCGGAGAAAAACTTTGGGGTCTCGCACCCTAGGGAACCCAATGCCCTTCTTGCTTTTTTGGGAACACCAATACCGGGAATTATGTGGTGCCACACAGGTTACCACGGTAACCGATATTACTAACCAATAAACCTAAGGACTAGTAGGAATCCTGTGAATCCTCCCAAGGACCACGCATCTACTAACCCTCTGCCCTCGATTATGTGCATCCATAGTAATTTTATCAAAATCATAAAATAGAGTCATATCGTGTTCAGACCCAACCACAGGTAAAAATCAAACACTAAATAAAAAGAACATTTTACATGCAATTTGGTTTCACAAGATAATTAGGGTCTCGATAAAAAAATTATAATATGTGCGTGATCATAATTTATTTTTAAAATCCAAGTTCGACCCCATGATTAAAGCGATATAATATTACATTATATAATTAAAAATAGATTTGATATGAAGCCCCCAAACATGCATGGAATGCATCAATGATAGTAAAAGATAAAATAAACCCTACATCTGACGTATCTGTAACTCGATACCGTAAATTTTTAATCGCAAAATCAAATTCCTAGGTCGACAAAATTTTGACCCTTTCCTCCCCATTTCTCCCTTTCTCTTATTTCCTCACTTTTTTTTTCTCCTTGCTGCGTTGCTCGAATGGCCTGGACTTGGACATTTGTCCAAATTTCCTTCGTACACTTTTTTTTTTTTGAATAGGGCACATGTCTATTTTTTTCCACTTGACACACTTGCTGCCACTTATTTACATGCCCATTTTTTGTTTTTTTTTTTCTTTTTTCGACACTTGTATACATATATATATACACACACACTTACCTATATTATGTATTACTCATATATTACATCATTTTAATATGATATTTTATTTTAACACGAATATGGCCTATATTATAGTCATTCGACTCGTTTTCACGTGAATAGTCTATATTTGAGGTCCATTTGTTCATTTGAAATTTCTAAAAATTATATAGAATCATAATTGACGACCTAATTAGCGTGTCAATGATTAATTTATATACGGATCGTCACAACTTCACTGTTCAAATTGTCTTTTACTTTCGAGC
Source organism: Ilex aquifolium (assembly GCA_951799425.1). Taxonomy (NCBI): domain Eukaryota; kingdom Viridiplantae; phylum Streptophyta; class Magnoliopsida; order Aquifoliales; family Aquifoliaceae; genus Ilex; species Ilex aquifolium. Next base: position 11,887,057 of record OX637405.1, read on the forward strand.
ATTTATCTCCACCGGGTGTTTTTCTTGGCTAGTATTCTTCTTGCTTCTTCATGGCTTCCTCATCCTTTTCTTTGTTCAGATAGTGTGCTTCTATTCTCATAGACGACCCTTGATATGTTGTTTTCCTGTTTCCCAGCTCTGTGACAGTGGTTGAGGCAGAGGAAATTAGAAGGCGATACCATTTTCCTGCGGGTGTGGCTGTTCGATGTCTTACTTCCAATGAGCCTTACAACCTTCTTCTTCGGAGGAATGTTTTTTTTTTTTTAGGGTGCGTTTAAGATAGGGCTCTGTTTGCCCATTCACCCGTCAATTAGGCGGATTCTAGCCTTTTTTGGGCTCTACCCCTCACGGCTTTCACCATAAGGGTGGGGCACCCTTGTGAGTTTCTTCGTCTTCTGCCGCATGCATGGACATGATCGTTTTCTCTCTGTTTCTGAGTTCTTTTATTTCTTTCGCTTTGACGATGACTTTCCTCCTTGCTATTACTGATTCACATGGAGGTTCCAAGTCCTAATGTTGGTCCTCAACACCCATGGCTCCCCCGAGGGGTGGTCGCAGCTTTTTTTCTTTGTTTCCGGGGATGCCTAGGAATCTAGTGAGGCACACACAGACTGTCTCCTTGTGCCTCGCTCTTGGGGATGCATTCCGAGTAGAGGTAAGGAGTTAGCCTGCTTTTCCAAGTAGAAAGGACACCCTCGTGTTGTACTTTTTTTTCTTGACGCCAGTGGCTTTGTGTTGATCCAGATGATCCTGAGCTGACTCCTGATGAGATTGCAAGGGTCTACCACCTTAGTCGAGCTGAGGCAGTTCCCTTTTCCACACTGGTCATAGTTCAGAACCTTTCCAGGTTTGGGCTTAGCCTCGACTCGGCTGTCATCTCAGCCATCGTCCCGGCTGTTCCAATTGCCCCTCCTCCTGTCGTTGTCGAGGACCTTCCTTCTAAGGGTTTCGAAGAAGACACTGCTACTTCCTTGAGAAAGAGGAGGAAGAGATCACAGGGGTCTTCCCCCTCTCCTCCCTCGGACCCCTCGTTTGGCGAGAGGGGATTTACAATCACTGTGTTGGAGATGGCATTCGAGCTGGCCATGTTGAGGAAGCAACTCTTCGAGGCCGAGAAAGAGAGGGACGAGCTGAAGGAGAAGAATGTTTTGCTCAAATGAGAGATCACAACGCTGAAGAGGATGAATCTAGGATCTTGAACATTTTTTTGTGCTTCTTGTAATCCTCTTTTGGCATTTGTTAATGTAATATGGCTCCTTTGTTCTGTTGTTTTTTTTGTCACTACGCTTTCCGGAGCTTCAGTGCTCTTTGGCTGAGGAACTGGTGGAGTTGAAGAACTCCTTGAAAAATTCAGAAGGTTGAAGTGCCCGTGATCGACGGAGCTGAAAAGCTCTTAGGCTGAGAAGTCTAGTCGAGATTGCGCGGCTGAAGAGCTCATGCTTTTGAGAGTTGAAGAACTCTTTGAAGACTGAAGAGTCTGTGATCGATCGAGCTAAAAGCTCTTAGGCTAAAAAGTCTAGTCGAGGTCGCGCAACTGAAGAGCTTGCGCCTTTGAGTGTTGAAGAACTCTTTGAAGGTTGAAAAGCCTATGACAGACCGAGCTGAACAGCTCTTAGGCTGAGATGCATAGTCAAGGTCGCGCGGCTGGAGACTCCCCACTGGACCATCCCCGAGTATTGATTCCAGTTGTAGAAAAGAAATCAGCCTTAATGCCAGTAGAGCTAGCACCTTATTGATCTTAAACAACTGCCAACAACAAATTCCGCAATCTCTTGATCACGTGATTGCATCGACAAGGATCACTAGGGATCTGTACCTACTTTTAGTGAAGGTTTTCTTTTGACAAGATGAGGGCTCTACTACTGGAAGAAATTACGAACAGAAAATTTCAAAGTCTGTTGATGACATTATTGCTGCTCCAAGAATCATTAGAGTTATTCCCTATTTGATCCAACTATTGTTTGGAACCAATGTTTTTTATGATATTCTAAATTGTACGCTATTTGGTTATACTAATGTTATTGTTCAGATTGGAGGAGGTATATGATGTTGAACAACCATATACTCAAAAAGTTTAAGCTGTTGGAGAGGGTGTAACTTAAGTACTTACACTTCAACACGTCTTCTCACGTGCGGGCTAGAATTTGGACTTAGCACGTGAAAATCTTTTTAATAATTAGGGTGACGTGGAGATTCGAACACAGGACCTTCTGCTCTAATACCATATTGAACAACCATCTACTCCAAAAGTTTAAGCAATTGGAGAGGGTGTAACTTGAGTATATATACTTCAACATATGACAATTAGCTTTTGAGTAGAAGTTCATAATGAAACTCTGCTCCATGGACAACTTAGTTGACAACAACATCTCTCCTATATGCACGGCTGCTTGTGACTGCATGTTTGTGTTTGTTCATGTGTGTGAAGACTATTGGTTAAAATTATGGTTATAGCCCATTTACTTGCTGCGATGGCTCCCCACCAGCTGTGCTCAAGGAGCCAACTCAGTCTACTTCCATGGACACCCGGAAGAAATGATTTCTCTAGCTTGTTCTATCATGCTTAATTTGCAAAATGTTGCCTTTACATTCCAGATGAAGTCATTTACCTTGATGGCTTTTCCAAACCTACTTGCAAATCCGTGTACTTTTCTCCCACAAATTTTCTGATAATTTTTTTCTGTTGGCTTACCTACACAGGCAGTTTATGAGCTTTTTTGCCAATTGCTTGATTATCTCAAAACTCAGATTCTCTATCCTCTTCCAAAATAGATCATGTATGCATGTAAACTATGTTTTCATTGTAGATGTTAATGTAACAGTCTTTTCCCCTTGACAGAGTTCAGATGTTCAGAGAGTTTGTCAACATGGACAAAGTATCTCGAAGAACGGCTGGTGAAGTGGTTGGACCTGGTCCAAGATCAGTTGAGATAGTGATTCGTCGTGGTCATATTGTTGAAGATGGATTTCAACAATTAAACTCCCTTGGGTCAAGGCTAAAGTCCAGTATTCATGTTTCATTTGTTGGTGAATCTGGCCTTCCAGAGGCTGGCCTGGACTATGGTGGATTATCTAAGGAGTTTTTGACTGATATAGCAAAAGCAGCCTTTTCCCCCGAGTAAGTTTTCATGGTACTTATGGTGCCTTCTATATTTTTCTCTCATTACAGTTTCAAATGACAGAATTTCATTTGATCTTTTGTATTATTTTCTAAGGTATGGGCTGTTCTCCCAGACCTCCACTTCAGACAGACTTCTAACCCCTAATACAGATGCAAGATTTCTAGAGAATGGCATACAGATGATTGAGTTTCTTGGACGAATCGTTGGCAAAGCATTTTATGAGGGCATATTACTAGATTATTCGTTTTCGCATGTTTTTGTGCAAAAGATGTTAGGTCGCTATAGCTTTCTTGGTGAACTATCAACACTCGATCCTGAGCTCTACAGGAATCTCCTGTATGTCAAGGTAATCCCTCATGACAATATAAGAAATTCAGAGTAAAGGGAACAATATATTAAATTCTATGTTTGATTGTTTTTATTTTTCCATTAATTATTTTGGGGGTTGGGGATGTTGGGGTAAGGGTCTTGTAATTTTCTTGATTGTCTAGTCCTTGCTCATGCATTTGTTTAAATGTGTAAGATGAAATAAAGGGCATTTCCTAATGGGAATGGCCAGTACTCTTACTTTTTTCATCCATAGTAAGGTAGGGTAGAGGGGAGCACTACATCTATAATAATTAAACAAAGCGTCCTGCTGCTTAAGCTCTTCACTTAGAAAAGCACAACAACGGCCCAGATCGTTTAAATCCGACGGTTTTAATTAAGATTTAATATTTTAACTTTTTAACCACAATAACTCATTTAAATTTTAACCTTTTAATCAAAGTAACTCATTTAAATTGTAACCATTTAACAATAGTAACTTAAATTTTAACCTTTCGAACCACAGTAATTCATTTAACTTTTAACCATTTAACCATAATAACTCAACCCATGTATTAAAAAAAACACGCTTTTTACGGGGACACACTAGTTCATTATATGAAGGTGCTTAAATTGCCATCCTGAATAAAGTGAAATTGCACCTTGTAACTCGTGCAGCCATTTATCCAGTTCTGGGACTTGTAGGCATACTTATAATTTTTTTTTAAAAAATTCAATACAATTTGGGACCTGCAATAGTATTGACTATTTAATCAACATTCTCGAGTGCACTATCAGTTTCTAGTGAAGTCTTAACTTTCAAGGAACCAATTTGAAAAGTAAAACTTCAGTAACATATCTCTTCTTTAGATTTAATTGATTTCCTCGTTATATTGTTGTTTGGACACTTAAGCACGGTAAACTAAATTGTGTAAGGAATTTTATAAATCAAGTTTCAGAAAAAAGTTCTAGAGAGAAAATTTTGGTTGATAATTCCTCTCTTTTTTGAAAAAAAGAATGGACCTCGTGGTGAATTTGAGGTTGCTGAAAATGTTGTCTAGATGTGCAACTTTACATTTATTAACAAAAGGATATGTGCAAGTTCTTTTCTATATTTTTCCTGTTCAAAAGGTTTGTATCATATTGTGCAATTTGATTCCACTTTTGAAGAATTTCAGGCTATCTCAAAATTGATGGATTGTTTTTGCCAATCAATGAATCAGATGTAGGTGGTCTGCAAGGGCCAGGCAGGTCTCTGAAATATTTAATGACTCAGAATAAGAAAAAGACGAGTTCCACGTAGTAGTTATATTTACGTAATTAGGAACATACAAAAAGTAATGGTGGTTAGCTGGAGATGCCTGCGAGTAAAACAATACATTTTTACAATGCCAGTGGAGTATCTAAGGTTTTGCTTTGGTTTTATATGTCTGTGCATTCGTACTGTATGAGTGAATGTCTTTTTATTGGCAAAATGTATTCCGGTAAGGTGACAGTGTGTGGGGCGCTTGTTGCAGTATCCATTTCCTATATCATAGCATGAATTTTTTCCCTTGTAGAAGGAAAGTTTGATGAGGATACGCCTATTGGGGTGGCTAACATAATAATTTATCGTTGTGCTTTCATATGTCAGTTGTATCTATTAGGGATATGATAATAGGATCGATGAGATATTGGGGATATGATGATAGCATCCGTTGCAAAGAGTTTTTTTTCCAATTAAATAAATCGTGACTAATAGTTCCATCGCTAAATGTTTCCTCAAGTTGTGCAGTAGTCCCTAAGGTTTCCATTTTGGTAATTGGCACTTAAACTTTCAGTCTTGAAACAACGGAGTCTAAAAAATGACCTCTGTCATGAATATGGACACAAATTCATCACGTGTCGCTCATGCGATCAAATTCTGTCTACATTCACACCATCACTCATTGATTGGACTTATTAAACTCAATGTTGAAAATTTAAGGACCAAATTATTTAAATTTAAACATATGGGCCTGAAGCGCCAATTGAAAGGTAAACTTTTGGATGAAAATAATAATCAACCCTAAAATTATGACTTTCATTGCCTTCTGGTGCCAGGAATTAGGCAGAAAAGGTGTTGCAAGATGTAGCCAAGGAGATGTAAGAAAGAGCTCTGCGGCTATCAAGTAATAATAATGGTGCAATAATGAGATTGTTTGCTCAGGTCCATGTATCTGAGGATGTGTGTTAACCTCTTTGATTATGCTATTTGTGCTATGAGTGGGAGACAAGCAAACATTGTAGGATTCATGAGGCAAGATATAGAAGATTGAAAATGTTACATAAATCTTAAGGCGACCTGAAAAATTTTGATGGGTGAATGGGCTGTTTGTTTGATTCAGCTTTGCATTTTGATTCATCTGTTTAACCCATTGACTTTTGTAATTAACTATTTGTAGGGTGAAGTTATGTGCATAGTAATAGATCAACTCGTGTATGTGGATGCAATAGTATCTGATATTGGACATGTATTGTTTATGCAGCATTATGAGGGTGATGTCAAGGAACTCTCTCTGGATTTCACAGTTACTGAAGAATCATTTGGGCAACGGCATGTTGTCGAGCTTAAACCTGGTGGCAAGGATGTTTGTGTGACAGATGAAAACAAATTGCAATACATTCATCTGATTGCAGATTATAAACTTAATCGTCAGGTATTCAATTGATTGTTTCAATGGAACTTATTTACTTGAGGAAATTACAGACACTTATTCACTTGTTGAAGGAAATTTATATTGTCTCCAGCATTGAATTGCAGATACTGCCATTCTCAAATGCATTCTACAGAGGCTTGACTGATCTTATAGCCCCATCATGGTTAAAGTTATTTAATGCAAGTGAATTTAATCAGGTACCTTTCCTTTTTATGGTCATTGACTAAATGTTATTTTCGTTATTGCAAGTAGCTGTTGGGTATCTTTGCATGCATTGATGCATTCACTTGTTTTTGTTAATAATGGTCACCATAATTATGTAAGGCTTAAATCATTGTGTTAATTTTTGCAATTATGACGATTCAGCAGGACTTCATCATAGTCTCTCCTCAAGTCTTATTGTTCGCTAACTAGTTAGCGAGAATTCAGTGGATTTTCTGGCAGAGATGAACATGTGCTAATTTTCTTGTTATGAATAGACATTGTTAAAGTCTCCATTAAAAGAAGAATTTGTTATTTTGAGCAATGAAGCCAAAGCTCTTATTCTCAGTTTGGAGCCTGTACAAGGCAGCCAAACTATTCAAAATCTTCTGCACAGGTAAGGAAAGAATTGTAAATTGAGTTCAAAAGTTAAATGAGATGATGTCTTTGAAGTTTAATGTCAGAACTCCACGATCAATTTCCCCAGTGTGCATTTGGACTATGCCTTTATGCTGAAAATCGACCTGTTTTTTATACAAAACAACTTGGAGGCTGTTTTCTACAAACCACCAGTGATTTTTATGTCTTGAATCCTTTTGTGGATGTGGCTAGAGGGTGAGTGGGTGTTGGGGTGAGGGAAGGATTTGGTGGGTTCATGGATGCATAGTTATCAAATCGTGTATCGGAAGGCGTATCGTATTTTAAAAATAGTGTATCGTATCGTATCGTGGATCGTGTATCGTAAGATACGGCGCAATTTTAAATAAATAATAATAAAATATATATACCTTTGAAAAAAAATAATAGACTCATAAAAATATAGCATTTCATTAACACTCCACCAACTATTCAAGTCATCAACATAGTTCACTAATATTATAATACAAAGTTCACACCATAGTTCACTAATTCAAACTTCTAAACATCCATTTAGAACTCAATCTTCAATTTCAATTGAAAATGCATCATCATCATCATTATTGTGATGGGATGCCAACAAGTCTTCACTTCCTTCATCATCTTCAACTTCTTGTATTTCTTCATCCTCATCCTCATCCTCATCTTCAAGTTGAATTATTTGCTTCTCTTTTTTCTTGTTTAAAGAAAGATCTCTAGGCCCTACAAAACAACTAATACAAAATATAAAAAAGATATTCAAAGTAATGGAGAAGAAGAAAAAACAACCACTACATTTTAATTATATACTATTTACCTCTCTTTCTCTTTTTGTTATTCCCTTCTTGAACCTCAAAACATTCACCAACATTCATCCAAGTAGTGTCCTTAGGAAAGAGTGAATCTTCTTTTTCAGTGATCCACTCATCATCAGATTCCATATCTAAGAGAGAGATAGGATCATAGGAATCATCCTCTAGTATTCTCTTTTAGTGTCTTGCCTCCAATCGAAGATTGTACTTCACAAACACAAGTGCACTTAATCTTTGTTGTTCTAATTGATTCCTCCTCTTAGAGTGCACCTGGTCAAATGTACTCTAATTCCGCTCACATCCTGTGGCACTACAAGTCAAGCTAAGGACGCGGATAGTAAGTTGTTGCAACTCTGGACAACATCCTCCAAATGATTCCCACCATAAGGCTATAAAAAATTACAAAAGAATACTGCATTAACTAACTTAAGCAATTGTATTAAATGACTAACTTAAGTTAGTTATCACTAACCAGGTTGTTTCTTCTTCCTCATTTGGATTGTCATGTCCATTCCAAACATCAAATCAGTATTGTGAAAGATATCCAATTGTTTATCAACTTTTTCTCTCAGAACAGGACTTGAGCACATTCTCTGAATAGTCTGATAAAGTCCCATCTTTATTTTATAGTCCGCACTACCGTTAAAGTAATGAATCCTGAAAGTTATTTTGATTTATAATGATCAGTATACTAAAACAATATATAGATTTAAATTGATATAAAAATAGAAAAAATTAAATCTTACCCTGGATTGAGATAATAGGCAGCTGCATGAAGAGGCCTGTGTAATTGCAAGTTCCATCTAGTGTCAACAATATCCCATATGGGCTCATAGTGCTTCTTCACATTACGAAAATTCTTTTGGATTTGTTCCTTTGCCTTGTCCATTGCCTCGTAAATATACCCCATGGTAGGCTTTAGATCCCCATCTACAAGCCTCAACACCTTCACCAATGGCAACACACACTTTAAGCAATACTTGATTGATCCCCAAAAATTTTGGTCAGCAAGTATAATATCCATCACTTTTACACCATCTCCCTTCTTAGAGTATTGACTTCTTTGCCATTCTTCAGATGCAAACATTGCTCTAAGCCCAATTTTATTCTCAAATAAACTCCTTAAAGTTAAATATGAGGTGGCAAATCTGGTCACACAAGCTCTCACCAAATCGTTTTTCTTTGTATACTTCCTCATAAGATTTAACACCCAAGAATGTCTATAGATGTAAACTGTGATTTTCCTTGCCTTTGCTATTATATCCTTGTGTAGAGGAAGGTCTCCAATATCCGTCAAAATAAGATCTAGGTAATGTACAGCGCAAGGAGACCAAAACAACTTTTTCCTCTTTGCAATTAATAACTCCCTAGCTTTTACATAAGCCGATGCACTATCAGTCACAACCTGAACAACATTGTTCTAACCAATCTCTTCTACCATTGAATCTAAAAGCTCAAAAAGATTTTCCGCATTCTTATAAATGCCTGAAGTATCAATACTTTTAAGAAACACACTTCCTCTAGGACCATTCACTAAAAAATTAGTGATAGATCGATGTTTCCCATCAGTCCATCCATCAGACATAAGAGTACAACCCGTCTTTCTCCACTCTGCTTTATAATTTTCTATCAACCCACCATTAATCAAATCTGTTTCTTTTTTCAAAAAAGAACATCTCACCTCATGATACGATGGAGGTTTCAATCCCTTGCCAAACGATGCAGCAGATTCTAACATTCTTACAAAATATGGATCTTTTATCAAATTAAAAGGAAGGGCATTAGCATAAAAACATCTACAAATATCCAAGCATACATCTTCCCTACCCTTTTTCTTCAACATGGTATTCAAAGTAATGGTAGTGGCTGGTTGTATTTTATTAGCAGTACTACTACCCACACTGCCACTACTACTTTTGAAGGTTTTCGAATCCACAAGACTCATATCTTTGCTAGAAGCCTTATCATCTAACAATTGCTTAAAAAATTCAATTACTTCCTCAGGGCAATGCTTACATGACGCTACATCTTTACGATTACCTGCCAAATGATTTTTCATTCTTGAAATACCTCCCCAATAGACATTTACACAATGAATGCATTTCAATTTCAACCTTGATCCTTCTACTTTTTCACAATGTTCCCATGTGGGATTATTAGCAATTTTTTTAGTCATTTCTATATGAAAATAGGATGCTGGTGATGCCACTGCTTCAAAAAAATTAACATTAATCAAGATTCAGAAATTTTGATACAAAAAAAACAAAAAAAAAATATTTGGCTTTGTAAATAAATTAACATCATTTCTTACACTACACAAGACCACAGGTTTCGCTGAAGTACCTAGAGAAGAAAAAAGAAGGCAGCTTCGATGGAGACTGGGCTTCGATGGAGGCAGCTTAGATGGAACAACAGAGGCTGCGATCGTCATCGTCGAAGGTTGACTAGCGAACAACCAGAAGTCGAAGACCAGCGAACAACGAAGGCAGCTGAAGAACACCCAGGAGTCGAAGACCAGCGAACAACGAAGGCAGCTTCGATGGAAAAACAGAGAGCAGCTTCTGTGATCGTCATCGTCGAAGGCTGAAGAACAACCAGAGTCGAAGACCAGTGAACAACGAAGAAGGAAAAGAGGGATTTTATTTTTTTTGTAAACCCTAGCCGCTGAAACGACGTCGTTTTAGTGGTTATAGGGATAAAAAAAAATCAATCTCTTATGCAAAACGACGTCGTTCCATTAAAAATAAATAAATAAACAGTCTTTGCACGTATCGTGAGTATCGTACCGATATGTATCGTATCGTAAAAACGTATCGTGTATCGGACGATACGACGCAAAAACTATACAAAACTACGATCCGTATCGTTTTACCCCTGTATCGTGACGTATCGTACGATACGTATCGCGTATCGTACAATACTAACAACTATGCATGGATGATAGCAAACACTGCAAGGTTTTGAGGAAAATGACTTCGTGCAAGTAATGCCAAAGATTGGTTCTATACTCAATCTAACCCTCCTAGCATTCTCTGCTCACAGAAACTAGATTGAGTAATGACCTTTCCAGGGTCATGGAAGTCTTCACCCAAAGGATGTTTTCCGGTGTAAGGTGCTTATGGTGGCAATACTCATGCCCTCTTCTTTTAACTGAGAGATTACTCTTGACGATCACTGTGCCTCCCAAGGTTGCTTATTTTGTGATTGTTTGGCTTGGTAAAAGAGTTTAGCCTTGGCTATTTTGGGAAAATATCCCTACTTTTTGTTACATACCTGAAGGTGAGAATGAAATTGTCAATGGTCATCTCTTGACCATAACCATATTGGGGGAGCTTTGCGTGATTCCCAGATTTGTGTTGGAATTTTCAGAGTGTTGGAGGAAGGGTTATGAGGGAAAAGGTGGTTGTTGGGAAAATATCCCTACTTTTTGTTACATACCTGAAGGTGAGAATGAAATTGTCAATGGTCATCTCTTGACCATAACCATATTGGGGGAGCTTTGCGTGATTCCCAGATTTGTGTTGGAATTTTCAGAGTGTTGGAGGAAGGGTTATGAGGGAAAAGGTGGTTGTAGGTTTGGATAGAGGCCTTTATGCCTTCAGTGGTGTGCATTTGCAATAAAGTATGACAACAACTTTCAAAGGAGTCCAGACATTGCCTTTGGAGTTGGAAAGTTCTTTTTCAACGTCCCATCATCGTTGTTCATTTGAAAGACCTGTCAAAGAAAGTAAAAATCTATATCAAAGAGGCTAATTTTAGATATCCCATATTTGTTTTCAAAAATGCTACATCCACCAAAAGGTTTACCAAATTTGGGATCCGAAATCATTGTAAATCATAGGATCAGTAGGGCCCATAAATTTTCAGCAACTATCCAATGGCTAACAATGTGCGACATCATTAGAGATCTTAAATTTGGTAAATAATTTGGCGAATACAACATTTCTCATTCGTTTTTAGTAGTAATATAGTATTTTCATCAATTTACATTTAGTATATGTACACTTTTAATTTGCATAGTGAATGTGGCATCTATCTGAATTGGGTAGTCAAGTTTTGTGTGAGTTGGATTGATATTATTAGGATATATTTGGTTCAGATTTGGAATTGGAGTTTTGTGCCATAGTGCATAGACTCTGATGGCAGTCTTTAACAGGATACAATGGCGAAAATATTATGATTTTCTTTTTCTGAATTTCCTTGCTTTCTTAGTTTCTCTTTTGACAGGTGTTTATATGTTGCATGTGGCCATAGTATTTTCTTGTAGATTTTGTCTGCTTGATTTACCTAGGTTATTTATTGCTAACCGTAATTTCTATATTCAGTTGCTTTCGGGCGGAAACCATGACATTGACGTTGGTGATTTAAGAAATAATGCGCGGTACACTGGTGGTTATACTGAAGGGAGTCGGGCTGTAAAAATCTTTTGGGAGGTATTCATCTCAAAATAGCTATTGGATTATTTAATTGTACTTATGGTTTGTTCTGTATATTCTTTTTTCTTTATGGAAGCCAATGATATAGGTCAACTTTCCTGCTACCCATATGGTCTATATTACTCAAGTTTCACTTGTCTGCATCACACTCCACATGCATCTGACGCTAGTTTTCTCTTTTTACCCAATGCACTCAATTTTTGTATAAGTAACCTACTTCAAGGAGACTCGGGTAACCAGAATCTTATCCTTGTCACCTTTGCTCATTGGATATGATGTGTTTTCTGTTATGTTGATTGAAAAAAGGACTCAAATTTAATCAATAAGGAGGTTTTATAAGGAAGCATGTGATTTTTAATGCTTTATTAATACTCACTGACCTTAATGACGATAACAAAGTAATAATTGCTTGGTTAGACAAGTACAGTCCAGTACTGAAACTTAAAGCTAACTTTATGAGTCCAAGCAACCAAAAATACTTTCTTGTCCTAAGGAAAGTGTACTTGATAGCTAATAAAGTCTGGTTTATTCACTTGCTATTGAATTTTTGGTGTTAATGGTATTTTGATTATTTCTTCATTTGCTAGATATGGCCTACTTTTGTGGTGCATGGAGCAAAGGTAGGGTCAAGTTGTGTTTTATTTTGTGTCCCAAGTAGTCGAGAATCGTCTAGGATGATAATAGTCTAATAGTCTTCAATTTAAATTTCTTATTTTGGAGTCCTAATCCTTCTTTTTGTAGTAGTGGTCACTGGCATGAACACTGACCAAACCCTTGCTCTTTCTCGCCAACAAGGATCAAAAAAAAATTTTGGTGCATTGTTTCGGTCACCTAAGAAATGGAAACGCTACGACCTATTTCGGAAGCGGAATGAAAAAAATAAAAAATTTAAGAATTATTTTTCCAAAATATTAGTCAAAATATATCAAAGTATTTTGAAATACTTTGAAACATTCCGAAATAATTGTGTAAATGCATTGAAACATTACAAAACACATCAAAATAATATAAAACACCTCGAAGTATTAGAATTTTGATTTCATCACTAATTCATTTCGGCCTTCTTGGAAACGGAAACGTTTCGGACGATTCGAAACGAAATTTTGATACTTGCTCGGCAACATTCAACTTCAAACCCTCTCACTTGCTTACACCTTATCATAGCCCAATATTTTACCAACTCTTTCTGCCACGAACAAACCATAACTTATTCTGAAAGAAACCTTTTCTTCTACTGCCCATATCAAATTTGACATTCTTTTAGGAGGAAGGTGTTTCTGCAATCGTCCTACATAGTTGAGGCATATCACCTTCTGTCTACGGTGGACTCTAGCATAGTAGATCTTCTTGCTTCCCAAACCTTCAATTGATATACCACAAGGACAGATCCAAATTTAATTTCGGTTTATAGTGTCAATCAACTTGAAAATATATAGGAATGATTCGAAAACTGAATGGAAACTTGGGAAAATTTTATAATTATTATTCTGAAGCATTGGAATTCCAATTCCGAAACATCCCAAAAATTCTGAAACATGGGAATTTCGAGTTTGTCATTGATTCATTTTTGTTTCTACCTAGACGGACATATTCCCTCATTTCGTCCGAAAGAGGTCAAATTTTGATCACTGGACTTGTGCCTGTGACAAAAGTTACAGCTGAGGGTGGTACTTAAGCAATTTTTGCCACTTCCATGTATACCCCGTCCTAAAAAAAAAAAAAAAAAAAAAAAGGGGATCTTTTTGATGTTCTTTTAACATGTTTTTGCCGCATTTTGGCTTTATGTGAACTTGTGATCATAGCCAAGGTTGTCAAAACCAATGTTACTAAGATCGTGGGTCGTTTTTGGTACGTGGTAGGGGTATGGGTACATGGTACGACACTTTCTTAGATACGCGGTATGATGGGGGTAGATTTATTTAATACGGTATTTTGGGTCGCAATTCGTTTTAGAACTCTTATGTAGATCGTTTTCACTACTAGACAACATTATATATTACAGAACATTCATAAACACAAAGTTAGTTACCATTTATCTTATAGTTGTGCTTGATTTTCTATTATCTAAAATACCATATAATTATAAATCTATATACATGTAGTCAATTAATATGTATTTTATATTTGTACTACATGTTGTAAAGCAACTTGATTTAGGGTTAGTATTACAATTTATGGTCGTCAATTTTGGTGATCTGGATCGCAAACCCACCTCGTTTGAGATCAATGTACCCAGATCGTGGGTCGTTAAGAGTTTAGTGATTGTGGTAGCCATGGTCAAAACATGTATCAAAAGACGTATTATTTTTCAAAAACAGTGTATCGCATATCGTAATGTATCGTGTATTATAAGATATGTGCAGTTTTATAAAAGATATTAAAAAAATACATATACCTATGACAAAATGTTATAATAACATTTCATTGCACCACAAATTTATCACATAAAATAATTTAAAGAGACTACAAGTACCACAACAAAAAATTTAGAGAGTTCTAGTTCTAACATCTAAAATAGCTAGAGGAATACACTTTTAACAATCAAACTATTTGCTCATACGATAAAACGAATAAAAAAGAAGACTTTTATTTATAAAACTATAGATGGTGAAACAACTTCATTTCATTACCTAGTGCTTGAAAGAATTACTTCTAAGTGAAAATGCGTCGTTTTCTGATTAAAATTCAAAGGAAAACATATCAAACAATTTATACGTATCGTTTTGTATCGGGTGTATCATATTGTGTATTACACGATACGGTGCAAACCGATACACTTAAGCAATACGTATTGTTTTCTTCATGTATTGAAACGTATCATGTATCGTACGTACGATACTAACAACTATGATCATAGCCACTTTTCACTTAACGACATGAGAACCCCCTAATTTTTGTGTCTTGATAGTAAAATTCTTTTAGCACCGCGTCCTTGTACTCCTGAAGGAGCAAAAATAGAAAATAGAATTATAACAACTTTAGGAATATGATGGACTACTAGAGATTTAGTTCACTGTCAATCTCTTTGCAACTGGGGCTGCTAGCCTACAGCTCATTGGCTGATGGACCAACTGCTGATGCCGTGTTAAACTCTGTTGTGAGAAGGATGTGTATAAATTGTGCGTAATGCCAACTATGATGAGAGTTAACCCCCCCCCCCCCCCCCCCCCTATTGGGGCAGAGGGGCGTATCCACCTCAAGTACTCGTTACCCCCAGTCAGCAATCCAATTTGAGGATTCCTCAAGGCAGTGAAACAATGCTACATCCGCCGAGCTTTCTAGCTCTTTGAAATTTCTTTGAACCTGTAGCAGGAATAAGCATTAGGGTGGAATGATTGAGTGTGTACGCTACACATTGCTAAAGTTGAGCATCTGCCGTACCTCATCCTTGAAACGGGGTTCATATCTGAGGGCCCTTAAGTTGTCACAATATTAAATTACATCAGAGCAATTGCCTCTGTGTGTGTGATCTACATATTCAAGTTTCTTGCGAACAAAATAGTGTTTTCTATCTCATTTCTCAATTTAAATGGATCACATCATTTCATCATTCAAAGTTTCTTGATGTTTTGTCTCTTTTTTCTTCTGTTTTTGTGTTTTGTAATTGCTCATCTTGCTTGAGGATATGCAATTGAAATTGATTGGTCAAATCTATCTTATTTACTTATTCGGTTTTGAGTTTATTTGGGCTTTTATGTCCCAGGTAATTACAGGATTTGAACCAAAAGAGCGTTGTATGCTTCTTAAGTTTGTGACCAGTTGTTCTCGAGCTCCTTTGCTTGGGTTCAAATACTTGCAGCCAACCTTTACGATTCACAAGGTATCCTCTTAAATTACATCCCCCGTGTGCTCTTGTGGGGGCACGGCCTGCCCAGGCAGGTGCCCATCCTAATGCTTGATTCATCCATTTTTGTTTTGTTATTATCCACTAATTATCCTTGACCAATCATTTCAATTTCATTTACGGCTTTGATGGGTGATATTTATACATTTGTTGGATGTGTGCTTGTTTGATCTTGGAACATCATATGTTAAAAAAATTTAATTTCATGCATAGCACAATATATTGAGCCTTCCTTACTGCATATATCCTGTGAACATTTGCGTAGAATTAGTGGGAGACAAAAATGTGTTATACCTAATAAACACAAACCAAAAATAAAAGGGAAAATTTTATTCACACCTCCAGTAATTAAGTCTAAATTCAATGACACCCCCTCCCGATTCTGAAACTTCACTTTACCCCCTTTTGGTTTATACTTTCAAATCAATTACACCCCCTTAACGGTAACTTTTGCCTCTGTCAGTAGATAAAGTAATGATTTGACTAAATATTTTGTAAAAATGTCAAAATTACCCTTTGTTATGTAAATAGGCTAAAATGTCCTCAATCCTTTCCCATTATATATATGCTAGCTAGCCAGCAAGCGTGATTCTATCATTATATTATCGTAATGAATTTTTCATTTTAAAGCGTTGCATTATAACTTGATTATCATATTAGTCATCATATTATCACTCATTTGGTTATATAATCAAGTTTTTATAATTTTTATAGTTAAAAATGATTTTTTTTATAGATAAAAATGATTTTTTTTATAGATAAAAATGATTTTTCTATAATAAAAATTACAATCAATAAATTCAATGTCAAAATCTCATCCATTTCTAACTCCTCTGTTATAATCTGTCATCTACAACATCACCCGACCACTCTTCACACATCACCATTTATATATAAAATTTAAAAATTATTTGATAAAATTTAATTAATTAAATAAATTTGGTATTAATTTGATAAATTTAAATATTAATTTGGTGTTAATTTGATAAAATTAAATATTAATTTAATATTGATTTGATAAAATTTAATGTTAATTGAATAAATTTGAATGTTGCTTTAATAAAATTTCATGTTCATTTGGTGTTACATTAAGAAATGACATTAATTTGATAAGGTTAAATGTTAAATTAATGGAATTTAATATATTAAATTTTAATATAATAAAATTGAATGTCAATTTGGTGTTGATTTGATGAAATTAAATAGTAATTTAATATTAAATTAAAGAAATAATATTAATTTGATGAAATGAAATATTAAATTAATTTAACTAAATGCTAATCTGATAAAATTAAATATCAATTTTCTTAATTTGATGAGATGGAATGTTAATTTAGTTTAAATTAAATATTAAATTGATCAACCTAAAGGTTAATATAATATAACTAAAAGGGAGTGCATTGAAATTTTAGAATCAAGAGAGGGTGTTATTAAAGTTAGGTCTATTTACAATGAGTGTTGTTAAAGTTAGGTCTATTTATAATGGATGTGGATAAAATTTACCCTATAAAATACTCAGGGGTATTTCTATAAATCAACCATTGTCGTTAACACCGTAACCCAGCAATTACTGAAAGGGAGTGATAGTGAAATTTCAGAATCGGAAGGAGGTGTCATTGAATTTAGACCTAACTATAGAGGATGTGGATGAAATTTTTCCAAAATAAAACTATTCGATGACAATCTTTCTACTGCACGCTGTCAAACAAGAAAATGGTGAGAATAACTCTTTTAAATGTGGCATTTAGCTTGTCACTAATTTACTGGTATTTTTTTACAACTGACATCTCTCCCCATCTCTTTGGATGTAGGACTTCATTAGGAAAACTAGGTTTATGCCACATACAATCGATTTCATGGTAGGTTTAGATCAAGGAAAGCTTATAAGATTAGGATCTTTGTGATTGGTGGAAAGGTATACCTTTTATGGAAGGGAAGGTGTTGGAACTTTGAGTCTTCCGGTGCTGGAAAGTTAAGAAATGTAGGCCCTGTTTAGTTTGCATCTCAGAAACTGTTTTCTGTTTTCAGAAACATTCTCAGAGAAAAGTTGTTTGACCAATTGTTTTTTGAAAATTGAGAACAAAAATTGAATAAATTTTTGTGTGTTTTTGGAACAAATTAAGGTTATTTTGTGTGTTTTTGGAAACAACCTTTTTAGAATTTAGAAAACACTATCACCACCACTACACTTCCATCACCACCACCACACTTCCACCTCCACGTCCACCACCCTTCCACCAACACCACCACCACCACCGCTACACTTCCATCACCACCACACTTCCACCACCACTACTACCACACCATCACTGCCACATTTCCACTTACTACCACATTTTTGTTTTCATTGTTTTCATTGTTTTCTGGATTATTGTCCAAACAAGTTTTACTGTTTTTTATTCCGTAGAATTGTTTTATAAATCATATAACCAAACAAGTTCTGCAACACAAAAATACCAAAAACAGTTTTATAAAACTCTTCCCAAAAATAGTTTCCGAGTACTGTTTTTTGAGACGCAAACCAAACAGGGTCATATGTTCCATTTTTATGACTGACAATCTGAGACTTGGGCAATGGGTTAGGTTGGTTGGGAATTACAATGGAACGTTTTGAGACTCAAAGAGGGCTATTCGAGTAAATATTCAATGTAAATGTGACACCACGTCATTATCGTCACGTGATGTCACCATCCTATCTGAAATGAACTAAATGGACCCCACTTCTAGATATGGGGTAGTTATTATGTTACATGGAGGGGGTGGTTATTAAATTGTGTTGGATCCACTTGTTACTTTTTTTTTCTGGATGGTGACACCACGTTGCGGTGATGATTTGTTACTTGTTACAATGAATATTTTCTCTGTTTTGGGTCTATGAAACAGTGTCCAAGACCAATGTTTTGACTATTTGTGTTGGTAGGGTTAAGTCTTTAATTGTTAGAAAAGGTTAGGCCTTATAAAGTTTTTCGGGTTGAAACGATTGGTTCATTGTTAAATTGGAAGGCTACACGAGACTAATGGACTCTCTTAATTCTGTAGCAATTATGACTCGTTCTTTTAGAAAACTACTGAATTTTCTACTTAAGAATAAATTCTAGAAAATATAAAACTCTAAGGGGTCGTTTGGTTGTTGTATTATAGGGTGTCTTAAAGAGTTATATTGGATTAAAACGATTTAATACGAGTTTATACTACATTTGGATACAAAAAATCACTTCATATTATATGTGGGATTAATTAGATAAGTCTCACATACGGATAATTCTAATACAACTTATCTGTACTATTGAGTTATTTTAATACCACCAGGAGAGGTGGTATTATAATACAGACTAGGTGTATTTATTGTTATTTTACAATTTTACACGATCTAAGAAAAATTCATGCGATCATTCCTTCTTATTTATTTTAATAAAAATTATATAGACATCCTGACTTCATAACAAACCGACCCTTAATTTTTTTATAGTGATCCGACGTTCCCGTCATATGGGCAACCTGTAAAAGATGTACCTCATTTGTCATTTACATGGATAATGATAAACAACGACATTAATAATAAATAAATAAATATATCCAATACACTTTTACACAATTAAAGCATGCTTGTTTAATTCTAATATTATTTAAAAATAGGGAGAATTACATCCACACCCCCTGAGGTTTGTCACTTAATCACTCAGACCCCCTGACATTTGAAATATTACACACAGGCCCCTGAAGTTTGTACGCGCGTAACACTTAGACCCCTAATGTAAATATATCCATTAATAAATTACACTCAGACCCCCTAAAGTTTGTAAATATATATTACTTAAATCCTTTAAGTTTAAAATGTTATACTTAAACAAAAAATATTTCAATCAAAGATAAAATATCAAATATTTTAAAGTTTGCAATTAAAATTCATGTTCTATTGAATCTTTTATTGAAATAAAATCAAAAATAAAAATTCAATTTTTTATTAAAAAATTGTGATTAGTAAACAATTATATTGTCTATTGAAATTTAATTTAGTCGTTTAAACGACCAAATTAAAATACCAAACTACCCCAATTAAAGCTAAAAGATATTGTGTTTATTACAGTTTGACCCCTTGTTTATTTTTTTTAGTTTTATTCTAATAGATAGTATAATTATATACTAACTATGATTTTTTTTTTTTAAATTAGATTTTTTTTTTTGATTTTATTTCAATAAATGACATAATATAATATGAATTTTTGATGTAAAATTTATGTTCTATTATGAATGACTTAGACCCCTTGTTTGATTTTTTAACTTTATTCCAAGAGATAGTATAATTGTATACTAATTACTATTTTTTAATAAAAAATTAAATTTTTATTTTTAATTTTATTTCAATAAATAATACAATAGAATATGAATTTTGGTTGTAAAATTTAAAATATTTGATATTCTATCTTTGATTAGAGTATTTTTTGTCTAAGTATAATATTTTAAACTTAAAGGGTCTAAGTATTATATACCTACAATCTTCAAGGGAGTCTAAATGTAATTTATTAAAGGATATATTTACAGCAGAGGTCTAAGTGTTACGCGCGTACAAACTTTAGGGGGTCTGTGTGTAATATTTCAAATGTCAGGGGGTCTGAGTGATTAAGTGACAAACCTCAGGGGGTCTTGGTGTAATTCTCCCTTAAAAATATTCATAATAAGTAATATTTACATAGCTTTTGGTTCTATTGATATAGTCTTACGAAATATTGGATTACTATAAGGGATCAAATTGGAGATGATTGAGGGCATTTTAGTCCACTCATTTAATACCATTGAATAAATTACCTAACCAAACATTATATTGGACTTGATACTTATTATCCAACTTTTAATACCATACTTAACAAACGCTTGACTAAAATTGGTATTATTTTTATCCCTTATTTAATCTTAGATTTTATTCATCTATCCAGGATTGTCCCGTATTCCCTAATACAATCTTTCTTTTCTTAATACGACATCCAAATGACCCCTAAATAAAACCTAAAATCCATAATGACCTAAAGTGCTGACCCATGGAACAAAACCACAACATCATCTTGCAATCTAATCCCAAAATATCCTCGACTTCTAAAACTAATAAAACACACTCAATAAAAACCTTGTCCCAACTATTTTAAAAGACAACAAAAAAAAAAATCCCACCATCATTTAATTTGCAATCAACAAATACTCTCTAATACATTGTAGTTCACCGCGAGTTCCAGACCGTGCTCCTAGCAAAATACTTGAGTTTCCTTTTTCCTTCTCCCTATGCTGTAAATCATTCCCCCTCTGTATATATAATTTTAGTATCTTATGACATCCCACCTACATTCCATTTCCAGTTATGATCAGTTGATTAAATGGCTTGGCCAAGTTATCTGTCTTTTCTGTATCCCCTTCCCTCCTTTACCAGAATCAGAAAAGAAGTACCAATCCTAATCCTTTTAATGAATGGAATGTATAGGTTTCATGCGATGTGCCTCTTTGGGCAACATTTGGAGGACAAGATGTGGAGCGGCTTCCTTCAGCTTCTACATGCTACAACACTCTCAAGGTATTGTTATTAGTTGACTAAGCTGCAAACGCAGATTAAAAGAAAACTTGCAGACCATATATATTGTTAAACAACTATCTACTCTAAAAACTTAAGCTGTTAAAAAGTGTAATTTAAATATTTATACTTCACAAGGTACTGTTATTAGGTGACTAAGCTGCAAACGCAAATTAAAAGAAAACTTGCAGACCATATATATTGTTAAACAATCATCTACTCCAAAACTTAAGCTGTTAGAGAGAGTGTAATTTAAGTTTTTGTACTTCAAAACGTCCCTTATGTGCAGGCTAGATTTTGAGTCTAGCACATGAAAATCTTGTAATAATTAAGGTGACGACGAGATTCAAGTACATGATCTCCTGCTCTGATACCATGTTAAACGACCATTTACTCCAAAAGTGTAAGCTGTTAGAAATGGTGTAATTTATTTATTTATACTTTAACATATATATTGATCACTGATTCATAAACCATGTACATTTGCCCTGTTTAATGGATACAGCTTCCCACATACAAACGCGCAAGCACTATGAGAGCAAAGCTTCTTTATGCTATCAATTCCAATGCAGGGTTTGAGCTTTCTTAGAGATTTCGCGCAATATATTGCTTGAGGTAAACCTTCTTTGTTTTGTTATGTGTTGCTATCATGTCTTATTACATAGTGTGATTATTGAAGATTTTGATCCAGTTAATGAGAAGAAATCTCATTCTTGATATATCTTCACGGATGGGCCTTCCAGTAACATAGGTTTCATTTGTATAATTTTTTCTAGTTGTCAAAAACCTCACTTCTGTGGTTGATACTATAAGACAGTCAAAATTATCTCTTGTTTTCAACTCAATCTGAAAATTTTTGGGTGGAAAAACAGTTGAAATTATATTGGCAGAAACTGAGAATTACTGGGTAAAAGATCTTCCAGAATATCTGTAAATGGTGGGGAACAATGCATGTTCAGAAGGGAACTGGTCAGATTAACATTCAAGCTTTGCATGTCTTTTTTCTTTCCATTTTCGATCTGAGTTGTGACTAGGTAAATATTCCAAAACATTTGTACTATGCCCTGACTTGCATTCAATTCATATTAGGCTATCCGTGGAATTTGTTTTGTATTCTTTACACAAGTGTCAGACTTTTTGACGCTATGTTAATGTAGCAATGGAAAACACTATTAATAATACAGTATTTATTTTCTCATTCATACAAGCTAAGATCGCCGCAGAGATTTTTTTCATATTGGATAAACTTAATCTGACCATCTTTACCTGAGTTTGCACATACCATTCAATGGAAAACCTACCATTTAACTCTCAAACAGGATATACCAACCAAAGCACATACATATTTTGTTCTAACAGTATAATAAGTAGTTCATCAGATGGAAACTAAAATTATTGCTTTAACTACAGTAGCCATTAAGAGATCAGGGAGACTCCTTGTACAAGTAGATCTTGTGCGAGCATTTGGTTAGCCGATTCAGAAGGATGGACTCCATCCCAAAAAACATACCCTGTAGCATTTGAACATGTCCCTATAGACCTTTCATTGCAAAGCACGGATGTTTCTAGTGTACCAGTCCCACAGCAACCCTTCCTTGATTCAAAGAATCCTGGCATAGTGACAATTTCACATGAGAATTTTTTATCAGTTTCTATTGTTTTCAGACACCCAAAAAGAAGCTCAATTCTTCAATCATGTGTGTGTTTGTGTGTGCATGTGTAGTGGAAGTGCATCGTATTTCTAATGCACCACCTTTCCAAAGATCTCATTTTGTTGTTTTTAATTACCCACCAGTGCAGTAGAATCATCTCATGGGTTCTTAGGATGGTTTTATACTTTGATGATGAATGAATTAATTTATGGCAGGATGCATGGATTGGCTACTTATTGTTTGAAAATTGGTGGACATTACCATTATCAGTGGGCTTTGTGATCAGACGCAAGAGAGGCTGGTAGATATCAAAGACCACAAGTTTGAGACCAGGAAGCCTGTTCTGCAAATCTTGGGATGTGCTATTTAGCTTATTGTTAAACAAAATGGCATCGCCATTCAGCCTTGCAACACACTGGTTGCTACCTGAACCGAATAAAGTGATTGCTGCAGGCAAACATCCAGTTGGTGGTAGGGTTGTAACTCCGATCTTCCTAACTCCCAGCCCGTACAGATTCTGTCACATGGCAATGTTGCTGATGTTAAATACACAACTTGTGTTTGAAAGAAAGGCATTCATTAGATTTGTTTATAGTCAAGCTTCATATCAAGGTCCTGTATCATTTTCACAATGAACAATAGAACTGCTCGAGTGTTTCGTGGTTGAAATTTGGATATGTACTCATTCATAAACGAGTGATGGTGGTGGAGAACAAGATAAGTTTCTACGTTTCTCTACGAGTATGGAAAAAGTTGTGTGACTTGATAAAGATTATGTAAGAGGAAAACCTGTACAAAAGTAGAGTAGGACTGGATGAGAATGTCCGAGAAGCGATGGGGTGTGTAGAATATGTTGAGAAATGGATTGATGTAGTAATTCTGAACGAAGTCACTGCTCCCTGCACTCAGGAGGTGGATTCCACCCGAGAATATGGCGTTAGCTCTCGCTTTCCCTACCATCTCCACCACTTTGTTTTGCCACTCTTTGTAATATTCTACTTGTTGGGCCAATGTAATGGCACCCTGAGAACACCAAACAACAAATGTTCAAGCTTTTAGTAATTACTTTCTGAGAGAGTCAACAATAATGTGTGTGTGTGTGTGTGTGTGAGAGAGAGAGAGGGGTTTACATATAACTCGGCAGTCTTATTATAAAAACCAGAAGATGCTGAGGCAAAATTGGCACCAGTCAAGAGGATCTTTCCTTTGGCATCTTGGCTAAGATAAGCTGGTGGGTATGAAGTGAACCCAAGATACTCGGCTGCCATAAGGAAAGGAAACGACACATCATGTATGAGAGAGACAGAGAAGTGTGTAGTTCTTTTCATTTGTGTGTGCTTCAAAAACCTGAACGTAATAATAATAATTATTAATAATTACTACAAAATAAGGGTGATATTGCAATTCAATTTTGTATAGTTGTGATAAAATAGGGTTTTTGGGTCTCGATCCTATCATTTTAGGATTAATGCTAACATATAGAATCAATCATAATATTTTAGGAATCCATCCAAATTTAATTGGACTTGTACCTTGACATTAATGGGTTATAACTGACATTTTTGAGTAATAACTTAACCTCAAATGACTTCTAGTACTTGAGCCCTCTGGAAGTCAGGTACCGATACTTGGGACTGGTACGTGAGACTGTTTAAATTCGAGAATGAAGGAAGTATTGGTACTTGTAAGCCTTAGTACCGGTACCTAGGCTTACTGGTAGCGAGGTACCGGTACTTGTTACCTAGATTTGATTTTTAAACTTCAACGTTTCTGAGCCTCCAGATCTTGAGTTTTTTTCTTCGGACGATATGATTGGCTAAATTTTAAATCCTAAACTTTGGGATATAGACCTTGAAATGGTCGTATGAATAATGTATGAACATGTTGTGTATTGGGTAAAACTCATGCAAGGGAGGTTCTATCCGAATTTTGTTTTGTTATGATCCTGGTAAATGGGCTGTAATGACGTAGTATCGGGGTTATATAGTATTCACGGGCATTTCGTGGATTTATGGATAATCAACGAGTTGAGATAGGATCCCCAAATTTTAGAGTGTCACAGCTTGACTAGCCTTTGTATCATCTAGGGCCGGCTCAATATTATAACAATTGAAGCATGGCCTTTAGGCCCCATCTTTGAATGAGACATAAATTTCATAGGTCTCTCAATATGATCGATAGTCTAAAAATTCAACCCATAAAACTAAGCCCTAAATGGAAGGAAAAAAACTCATATAATGTCAATGCTAAAAAAAATCAATTACGCATCAAGTCACTCCCATAGGTCCCAATTACCCCCTCCCCCTTCCCCAATAAAAACATTAAGGACGAGACAACATAATCTACTATATAAATATTGAGTTTAAGAATTTAAAGATTTTCTATTTAATTTGAAAACTTAAACTCATTGGACGATAGAAATTTAAAAACTATTGTCTTAATTATATAGAAATACTTGACTCTTTTCGAATGCATTCTTTTTGCAAAATATAATTATTAACATTCTACAACAATATTTTCTATAAATACAAACTTTTCAAAATTAAAATTAATAAAATTCTTCGTAAGTTTGACAATGTCTAAGAAATATTAAGCCAATTATTCATTCTATATCAATCAAAAAAGATATGTTAGAAAAACTTAATACAAAAACATAATAAAAAAATTTCATCTAAATAAAAAATAAAATAAAATTTACATAAAATAAGTTTCGAAAACTAAAAGACCTCTTTCATATTGGCCGTTTTAGGCCTCCAATTGTATTGAGCCGCCCCTGATATCATCGTAAATTTTGATACATTATCGAACTTGGTACGATATTCTTACATGTATAATACTTTCCAACAAGAAAGAAGAGAAGAGGAGGAAGATGGAGGGGGTTCATGATGAATATTACCAGTGAAGTCTGTGGCTAACTTGCCATTACAGAACCTCCCCGTAGGTCTGTGGGTGACAAAGTCTCTACCATAAGGGGGGAAGTTTGCTTTGATAAGTGTTTGGAGATTGTTGTTGTTTCCTACATCAACCACAGAGTCCCCAAAGATGCACAATGCAGGAACAAGAGGGTCCCCATGAGCCACACAGAAGAAACTCGCAGAAACAACTAGAATGAAACCCAAAACAGATCCTGAAAGCCCCATTCCTCCACCAGAAACTCACCCAAGAAGAGAGAGAGAGAGAGAGAGAGAGAAGGGTAAGTGGATGATGAAGATACAGAAGAGCAAGTGGGAGAATTTAAGGAGAGAAGTCTTTGTAAGTAATGAGCAAAGTGGCATAACTGTCTGGGAGAGTTGGGTTGCTATAAAGCTGAACATTTGCTGGTCAGGAGGCATGTTTAGCACCCCCTTAAATGTAAATGATATTAATCATTATTAGGCAAAAATGATGAGTCGGATTTGTCCATTTTTTGTGAGTTTGTTTTGAGGAGGTGACAAAGATTTTGGTTAAAGTTAGAGATCAAATAAGATCCTCGTGACTCAAAGAAAATGTTTCTCCTAAGTTCTCTCTCTCAAGAGAATCCAAAAGGGCTTCAAACCAGAACCAACACAAAGATGTATAACAATCCAAATGATAGTTTAAGTGGTAATAGGAGCGAGCTTTAAATTTAGATGTCATGAGTTCGAATCTTAGCAAACCATTGGAGCAAGGTCATGAGGGATTTATTCTTTATGTATATCTAGTCCACACGTAGATGGTCAGCCATGACATCGCCAACCGGTATGCCAAATGCCAAGTGGAGACTCCAACGGCTCTTTTTGGCATGCAAGGTTTCTCCAACCGACATGTCAATTGGTAACTGGGCAAAAATAAATTTGGCATATCTCAACAAATATGTCAAATCTTTTTGATGCATTATTTTATGGAGTTGTTGAGTATTTAATGTAATTTATTTTATATAGTAACATATAATTTGATTAGAATTTATATTTTAGAATTATACTTTTAATTGTCGTTTAAATTTGTATTAGTTAAGTTCAGAGAGAATTTTAGTTTTAATAAAATATATACTACTTTTCATATAAAATTTATAATATTTTAAAATATATTTTTTTAATAATATTTATTTTAATTGATCTCAAAATTTGTTTTAAATGCATATATTAAATTAATATAAAGAAAGAGATTTAAAAGATAAAGATTGGATAAAATAAATTATTTTGACATATCAGTTGGAGTGCAGGTAAAATACTATATGTCAAATTACTACATAAATCTTCAAATTTAAATTTGGCATATAGCATTTAACATCTCCATTTTAGAGATACTCTTAGGATAAGACCACATCCTTATTAATCAAGTATCACAGATCTTGGGATAAGGATGTGGTCTCATCCTAATCCTTATTCATCCTAATCCTTATTTTGGCATTTCTATTATACTAGTTGGGTGCACACGTGCGTTGCACGTGAATTATTTTGAGTGAAATATCGTAAAATAAAGTCATGGACTACTTTTTCTAAAATTCATATTTTTAATAAATTACTTTATATGAAATTCATGTTTTTAGTGAATATTGATGATCAATCAATCGATAATCAATTTTGATAAGCAAATCCCAAAAAACAAAAGCAAAAAAAAATACGTACTAAATATGTTAGTTGGTCATTTCATGAGTAAATTTGGAAATGACTTTTTTGCCTAGATACAAACATTATCACTAAAGAATGCAAAGAAGATAAAAAAGAGAAAATTGTCATTCTTGCTTTAGATGGGATATGATGGTATTAAGATATTGTACTATCATGATCAAGTGACCTTTTTACTTGGACGATCCCTGGGAGAATTGCAAAGAAAATTGAAACAATATATGTTTTCTATGCAAAATCAAATGATTTTATTTGGCAAGTAGGTTGCATCACACTTGAGAAAAATTGGTATGTTATATGTTTATCTATGACAAGATTCTAGAAGAAGTATTGCAAATTTTTCATTGGATTTATATGCAGATTAGACAAAATTGAATCCATTGATAGGCCTACTTCTAAGCGTATAAACTTCACCATCATACATAAATCGTTGCGCCTCTAATTAACTATATATTCTGATTTTAATTAACTACTTCAACAACATATAGCTCAATTCCAGGCAAATACATTTTTAGAATGTATTAATTTTGCAACAAACCAAATAACAGTTAGAATTAGCATCAATAACTCAAAATTTTAAATTAAACCTAATAAAAGAACCCAGTGGATTGAAGTTGTCAGTCCAATTTTACAACAAATCAAACTACATTTCAAAATCAAATTATAAATTTAATTCCATCTAATTTGGAACAATTAAACCATTATAACCTCTATTAATCATATCAATGCTCAAATGTAAACAACAAAAGATTGAAGAGGTAGTTTCCCATACCTCACAATATAGGACAAAAAACCATGAGTTTTGAATTCTTCTTAAAAAGTCAAAGCTCTGAATGCTTACATTGTTGAACAATTCTTTGTCTTCTCCCGTTTTGGCTAACAAGGAGAATTGATGAACTTTTATTTGTTTAAATATGAAACTTTCTAGCACATTTTATTCATAATGATGAATGTTATATGAACATTAAAAAATCAACAAAAATTGGAAACAAGAAGCAAGAAAGCATTGAAATAGAGAAAGAATTCACTTTTGAATTTAATTTTAGTGCTTGGCAACAATTCGT
Source organism: Ilex aquifolium (assembly GCA_951799425.1). Classification (NCBI taxonomy): domain Eukaryota; kingdom Viridiplantae; phylum Streptophyta; class Magnoliopsida; order Aquifoliales; family Aquifoliaceae; genus Ilex; species Ilex aquifolium. The sequence continues at coordinate 11,915,711 of OX637405.1, forward strand.
ACCAAACTTTGTTTTATTTCCTGCAAAAAATAAGACTAAAATAATACAATAAAGCTTAAAAAAATCTCATTTTTTCCTTAGGGCAAAGAAAATTATTTTAAAGTTTATTACGCTGTGCTTTTGTTTCTTCTTCAATTCAGCCTTAGACCACACCATTTTCACTAAAAATATTTTTTTATATTATAAGGTTCAAAATTTTCAAGAAAATGATTTAAATTACCAAAAAGAAGTGGATCAATTGCTATCATAACATTTGGTGCCGCATCCAAGACAATGTCTATCAGATCAAAAGAAAAAAGTCAGTGCATGTCTGACACTATGGTATCCATTAGCACATCAAATTTATTTTTTGAAGCATATAACGATAATAGAATGAAAATTGTTATTTTGGTCATAGATAACATAAGGGTGAATGCACCAGCAAAATCAAACTTAACATTTTGGATCATAAATATAATGAGAATGAATCCACAAGAGCCAAATTTATAAAACAAAAATTGGGAAGAAGACCATGTTATGAGTTATAATATGGTATTACTTGAAAGCTGTTGCAAACATTGTATTCGTAGGTTCCATATTGGAAAGAATTTGAGAGAAGGGCAATTGTCACCTGTAGTATCCGAACTTCATATTAAAAAACTTGCTGAAGCAAAAGTGAAGTCATGGTCAATTCCTAACAATGGAAAGAGAACATCTAAAAATATCCTACCTCATAACCAATAGGATCAACAAAATATTAATATGAAACAGTAGACGAAGAAGTTGAGACTCCTACGGTTACAAGAGAGAGAGAGGTACACATGGGAAGTTTTTTAAGGAGATAACCAAAAGCCAAAAATGATGGTGAATTAATGCAACTTTCATGAAATACTTAAAAACTCTTTTGCATCATCTGGAAGGAGAAAACCAAAAGGCAAAAGATGACTTTATTAATGTATTAATGAATCCAATAACTTTTATAAAATAGGTAAAAAAAAAAATCGCAACATGAATAAAATAGACTAAATTGGAAAATAGATAGATATATATGTAATAATAATGTTGTTAATAGTCAATCAAAAGTTTTGATCTAGATATAGATATCGCTATAGATTTATTCAATCAATCAAAATTAAATTGACATTTTATAGTAGTATAGATAGATATAGATATAAATATGAACAAATAAAGTCTAATATTTGAACACGATTAACACGAATATGAACAAACACAAGCTCGAGTTCCCTTGGTTTTATCAGTTGAGCCAGATTTGATAAAATCTTAGCGAACAAAGTTTGAACAAAATATATGAAGTTGGTCACAATCCTAAACCAATTCCTAACTCTATTTACAAAATGCAAACGAATGAGTAGAATATATTTGGGGTATAAATTACAGCCTGCGCAAGAGGTTTGGTCATAATAAGGTGCCTTGGATTCTGCCTCTATGCTCTCATTATGCCTTTAGACCACAACATGAATGAGCACTCACATCCTAGAAAAAGGCACAGCCTTTATTCCATAGCTAAATTATAACAAGCATGACCAAAAAGTGGAAATGTTTCCACGCAGCTGTTCATATTGCACATGGGATAAGGGTATGGTACCCAGGGGTGGCCCAATCGAAATGGGGGTCTTACACGAAAATTGTAAACGGGGCCCTATTAAGATTTATTGTAATATTATTAAATAATATTATATGTTCTGTGTATTTTAATTCAAGCATGGAATATAAAGATTTATTATGTTCTATGTCACACATCATAGAAAATAAAAAATTCATGAATAATATATTTCAAGTCCAAAAACCAACTTTTTATTTAGGGAAATACTATATATCCCAAATCTCTAATCCAAATTTTCATCCCAAATGAAAGGAGACCATTGAATGAGTGGGTTCCATCAACTTTTTTAAATGAGACTCACTGATCTAATGGTCTCCCTTGATTTGGGATGAAAATTTGAGTTAAAGATTTGGGATACAATAACATTGCTCTTTTATTTATATGGATAAGATTATAATACTAAAATCAATATCGTGTTAAAATCAATCTCAGTCATTGATTTTTGTTTGAATGAACTGAAAAAATAATGAAATGCTAAAAAATTATAAATTAAAAAATGTTACATGTGATTAAGTAATCCAATATTAACAAACAATTGACAAAATACATCCCCTTTTATGTTTCTTTTTAACTCCAAAGTCTATTGTATTATAAAAGAGAGAGAGAGCAAAACTTTTCCAAACAGATGGCAAGCCTGACACGTGTACCACGTAGGCCCTAAAAAGTAAACTTTTGTTGATTGATTGTGGGTTGAAATGATTTTTTGGGACTCCATGATTAGCGGATGCTGTCCGATTGAAAAAAAAATTGGTCTAAAAACTTGGGCTAAATTTTTGGGCCCTTAAAATGAGGGGGCCTAGGCAGCTACTTTAGTGGCCTAGACCTAAGGCCGGCCTTTATGATATCCAAAAAAAAAAAAAAATCAGTATCATACCGATAAATTTAATTATAGTCTTTGATTATGAAACACAATAAATTAACATAGCAAAATAATTCAGATGGTGTAAAAAATTAGGAAGCGCGAGGTGGAATGAGCTGAACGAGCTTCGAGTGAAGTGCCCTAGGTGAGTGAGGTGAAATGGGTGAGAATGCACAAAAAATTAAAGTGTCTCGTCTAGTTGAAGAGTTGGGTTAATCCACTATAATGGAAGTTTTTACTCTTTTGGCTGTGTATTACTTGCGGAAGAAGAAAAATATAATTAGATCTCCTTTAGGGTAGATTATGTGCTCACCTTTTATAAATTAATAATCATTGACTTTTATAACCGAATTTCTAAAAAATATTTTGGAAAATATCTAACCGTTAGAGGTTCTTTTCTCAAGTCATGACGTGACCTTTTAGAAGAGACAATTTGATATGTTAGAAGTGATGACTTCCTGTCTAAATTAGGATTTACTGGTGAATGTTATCTTTTATCCCTTCGGATAACTTTCATGCTGTTAATTGTCCTCTGGACACCAATAGCTGACGTAGACCACTCTAGGTCAGCTCGATAAAAAGTGATCTAGACAGTTATTCTGACATGTCCCTTATCCGAATTGTACATTTATTTTTAATATCATCAAAGTCAATTTTACACAGTCACATTTTTATTCGGTGAAAAAAAAGAAAGTATAGGAGGCAAAAATACATTTTTTGTACTATAATCGGATCCACATTTCACTTTTAGGGAACGAGAAGGCACCTAAATAAGAAATTTTATTGGGAAGACTCAAAGACCATGACCTTGCATAACTACAATGAGTGCCATGAGATCATCCTCGTCGTATGGATCTTCTTGTTCTTTTTTATCACATTTTTTCGGTTATTCGTTGCAGTATTAAATTTCGGGAGTGAAACTATATATATCTAATATTTTACAAAGTATACAGTTAAAGTCGAAATCTCATAGATCTACGAATTTATATATAAGAATTTATAAATATATATTATATATGTATCTATATATTATATATATGTATAAATATATATATTATATTATACATATATATAATATATATATACATAATGTATATATATATTATATATATGTATAAATAGGTATATATGTACATATATATACATATATATATGTACATATATATACATATATATACCAATTTATATGTATAAATATATATATTATATTATATATATATTATATATGTATTAATATATTATATATATGTATAAATAGGTATATATATACATATATATGTACATATATATACATATATATACCAATTTATATGTATAAATATATATATATTATATTATACATATATATATATTATATGTATATATATATGTATAAATGTATAAATATATATATATGTATAAATATATATATATATATGTGTGTGTGTGTGTGTGTAATTATATAATATAATATAATATATATATGTGTAAATATATTATATAATATATAATATATAATAGAATATTATAATATAATATATTATATTATATTATAAGATATATTATATTTTAAAGTTTGGTTTATTGAATTTTTTTTTTTATGAAATTATCAATCTAAAAATAACTTTCTTATATTTTTTTATTAATGTTTGAATTACTGTTCAAACATATATTTAGGCTGTCGAAACAGGTTTTACTATTTTCTGTTCTGTAAAACTATTTTTGAAATCATCTAACCAAACAAGTTTTTTATCTCAAAAAATATCAAAACCATTTTCTCAAAACTCTTCTCAAAAACTGTTTTCGGATACCTGTTTTTGAAACGCAAACCAAACAGGCCCAAAGTTTCCCAAAGTAAAACAGGCATCATTGCACCATCTACCCTCAGTCATGATACTACTAAATGCAGCTCACTTCTCAAATTAACTTTCTAAAATACTGTCAAGTAAACCCCAAGAAGATACCCTAGCGAAGACAGGGACGAGTTGTTAACCCAAATATCTTGAATTTGAAATTTGGAGGATTTATCCTTCATGAATTCCTTAGTCCCAGCGTGGATATCTTGTTTTTGACCAGATTAGAAAGAAAATTAATCGAGGTACGCATAAACTAACTCGGACAACCCTGACCACAATACTCAAAACAAAAAAAAAAAATTTATATATATATATATATATTATCACGTGACATTAAGAAGAACACTAGGAGTCACCATTCCACTTGTTACATTAATGACATTGTAGCTTAACTCCTATATATTTAACAACCCTAACCTAACATTATCAGTCTGTGCAGTAACCCTAGTCAATTGGGTAGCCAAATCTTGTTAGGTCATATGGCCCGACTCATGTCCACCAGGCTGGTTTTTAAACTCAATCGGGGACACCTAATGAAGGTAGCTACGAACAATAACAATGCACCAACTTTACTATATGATAAAATCAATCACTAGGAAAATCTAGAGCTAATTGGAGTTTTGTTCCATCCTTTGATAGAATCACGCACTTATTTGAGTGAAATTGTTTGTGAACTTGTGAACTGAACACCTATTTAAATTCAGCTTGTTGGGACAATTTAATTTTTACCACCCAAGTTTACATATGACATATAATTGCCGATCCTTCTTTTTTTCTCAAATATATTACAAAAGATGGAGAGGTAGCAAATATGATTGACGATTTTTTATTTTTTTTGTTTTGTTAAGGCAATTGCTTAAAAGTTATGAACTTGTGGATCGCACTTGTGATATGATTGTTATTTTAGAACATGTGGATCCATTTATATACAATGAATCTCACTCAATTAACAATAAATGATCGATCAAAGAGAAAAATACAATAATTGATTTCAATTTGCGTATGTACCATGTACAATCCTCTCATCCTCTAAATGCAAAATCCCAAATAATGTGTCAATCAACGTGATCCAATACAATCATTGTAAATACAAATGTTGGAATTTCTATAAATAATGCCAATAGAACTTAAAAATCTAAGTTAATATCCTTACACACTGATGTACCAGCTAACAAGGCCCAATTGCATTATTGTAACTACAATTATGGAGTCTTTTTCAGTAAAAGTATACTAGTAACACATCATTAAGTTGGGATATCAGTTTAAGTTATGAAGTCTCAGTGTTATTATTCTTTGTTTATTGATACCATGTCACCTGATTAAGATCTTAGGGGCCAATAGTATTATTCAACCTCTATGTTATACTACTCCCAAAAGAGTGGAAAAACAGGAACACCACCAAAAAGGCATACCCCCCCCAAAAAAAAAAAAAAAATACATTAGAGTTGCAAGAGGTCCATGGCTCTCTTGATAATTCTCCTGGGGAAGCAAATCATCCAACTTGAGCAGAATAAACCACTGCACTTACTATAACAAAGCCACCTCCACTCAATTCATTAAAAGCTGGAATGCCTCATTTGTGCTCTCTACAGCATACTCGTATCCAAGACTGATGGCACGACCCTGAAACTCATCCATATCTGTCGAGGCAACTTGGAAACCGACTAATACATTTGCACCAGTATCTCCCTTTTCAAGAGGCAAAAAGAAACGAAAATCATATTACCCTGCTGAAATCAAAGAAAAGCACCAAAATGAAAACCAGGAATGAAAGTAAGGTTCCAACCTGTCCGCGATAATGGAATAAGCTAATATTCCAACGGGGACTGAAAGCATCCAAGAATTTCATCAAAGCTCCTGGCCTATCTGGGAAAACAAATCGACAAAGAACCTCATTTTGAACATGTGACCGACCCCCCATCTGAAAGATTCAGAATGAAGTAGACTTAGCCATAAGTACAGAAACATATAACTTTAATCCCAACTACATTAAGTATATAAGCACATGCCAGTACAATACAAACATGAGGGCATTCAAGCTAAAAGGTCCTTAAAATTTTAACTGCCACAATTTCAATCCAACACCCTTTTTTTAAGGGGTGCAACACAAATCCAACACTCATTGCTAATAATCAATAACAGGCTATTTGAGGCATATAAGAACAAATCGAAATTTATTTCACCCAAATCAAAATCCAACACTCGAAATTTATTTTACCCAAATTCTCAACCTCCTTCATAAGTTCCTCTATGCTCCAAAAAGAACCCTTGCAATTAATGATGACTTCCTTTATGTTTCTTATAGTTCCCATGGAAACCTCTGTACATTTATCTTAAAAAGAGCTGGAAAACGTTATATTGGTTTGGAAGGTGAACTTTGCTTAATGAACTTCCAATATTTTTCTGAACAATAACATGGTCAATTACAAAATCTTTACAATTTTATAACCTACTTGATATCATGTTAGAGTGGAAATGAGAGGGAGTGGAAGAGCAAGAACACTTGATATAAAGAGTTTTAATGCCCTCATAGTGCAAGTACATCTCGTTTTGTATTGACGACACAAAATTAAAGGAAGAAAGCTCTATAAGGATTTACATCGAAACTACACGCGAATAGTAGATTGATACTATTGATAGTTTCTTACTTGGCCCTTAGCTAATGTAACAACAATGAGCTTGTGCATTGACCAAAATAATACTTAGATCAAACCAATGCATTATGAATAAGTCAGCAAAGTGCCAAAAAAGGAGATTCAGTTAGAATATTACCAAATGCCGTAGATGATCTTTAACCAAATCATTATTTGTCAGATTGATAGTTTTAAGTTGAGAAGATTGCATCCTGTCTACTATTGCTTCAAGTTCAAAATGTGTGTGAAGGCCAACACTGCATACAACCAGGAACAAATAAGTACATGGAAGAGTCACGCTTTGTTTTTCCCAGTACATATTGCAATCATCAAATATCCTTTATTAACAACCAGGACCAAGTAATAAATGCTTACAACAGAAAACTGAGAAAGAATAATGCATGCGTACAAACACTGAGAATTTCTTACCTGTACAATACTAGAGCTTTTTCTTTATCAGAATGATATCTGTACTTGAACTCGGTGATATTTGTTGGTCCCACCTGCCAACCCAAATGATTTGAAGTTTGTACCATGAGTGGATTAAGGAAAATGTTGATATTGCTGCTAATAACCCACCAGTTGACAAAATCGTTTAATGATGCCAGGCTCTTCTGGTATGTAAGTTGCAAGCACAGCCTCCCGTTGTCGACCAACATCTGCAAGTTCAGTTACCAATCTCAGCCTATCGAAGTTCATGTTTGCCCCACTAGTTATTGCGACGACATTCACATCCTTGAGGCCATAATACTTGCAGTATGCTTCTGCTCCAGCAAGGGCAAGAGCACCTGCTGGTTCTAGAATGCTCCTTTTCTCCTCAAACACATCCTGGTACATTAACACATAGAATACTGTCCTAAGAACATATATTGGTCAAGGCCAAATTGTAATTTTAGCCATCAGTTGTTCAATGACAGTGAAGCTTTTGACAGCATCACTATAATTATTCCATAATTATGATAGGTCAGAACAGCATATTAGGAGACTAAAATTGAAATTATACATTTTGAACTCCTGAAAACAATAGGGTGTAACTTGCAGTACACTTGGTTGGTGACATGGCATATCAAGAAGTTTAAAAAACATTCCAAGGGCATTCGTGTGCTTTCTTGCACCTCTGCAAGTTGAAACCAACCATCCAAGTTGGGGGTGGCAAATGGGTGGGTTGGGTTGGTTTTTGGTTGGGTTAAATTGGATTGGGTTAAAATAAATCTAGTCCATTTTTCACTCACCTAGTAAATGAGTTGGGTTTATAACGGATTGGGTTAAACTGATTAACCCATAAAATAATTAAAATTCTTAATAGACACATTAGTACACCAAAAAATACACACACACATTAGTAATACACCAAAATACAAACACACACACACACACTAATACACCAAAACACACACAAACTAATACATTAAAAATATACACACTAATACACCAAAAATACACACATATGCTAAAACACATTTAATAAAAAAAAAAAATAGACACATAATGGGTCGAGTCAATTTGTGGGCTATGGGTTGGTTCGTGGGTCGATACATGGGTTGTGAGTCAACTCGTGGGTTATGGGTCAACCCATGGGTAGTGGGTCAACCCATGGGTAATGGGTCAACCCATGGGTCATGGGTCGGACCATTATAGGCCAATCCATGGGCCGTGGGTCATGGGTGGTGTATTAGTGTGTGTGTTTTTGGTGTATTAGTGTGTGTATGTTTTAATATATTAGTGTATATGTGTGTATTTTTTGGTGTAATAGTGTGTTTATTTTTTGGTATATTAGTATATTTATTTAATTTTATTACTTGTGTTATTTAATAAAAAGATAAATATTCAACCCAATGAACACCCACTTGTAATCCATATTAACCCGTTTAATTAAAATGAATCATATTACCTAATCCATTTAGAATTCATATTAATTAATATAGATACTCAACCTATTTATTTATGGACGGGTTGGACGGATTAATGAGTAATGGGTTAAAATTGTCACCTCTAATTCAAGCCTAGCCTACTTTCTTCGCGGGCTAATAGTGGGGATCTCGGCGAAATTTCATCAGAGGTAAAGTCAATTAATGCTATTCTTTGGTCAGCAAACAAAATTAAAAACTAAGAAACTAAAGTACCAATTTATGACATTCAGCAGACAGATCTGACTTTCACCTATTGTAGAGACACGATGTCAATTTAATCTTTTGTCCACAAAGTATACCAACATAAAATGCATATGAAAGACAAAAGATGATTGTTACATCACAAATAAGTGTGGATGTCGCCCAAGTTGATCCGTTTTTAAACGACAGTAACAACAATGACTTGCCGACCAATTTACCATCACTCAGAGAAAAGGATGCAGATGCAAACTACAAGAAAAGAGGCTCACCTTTATTGAAGCACAGATAGCATCCCGACTAACAAGAACTACGCCATCTATCAATTCTTTGCATAAACGGAAAGTCTCTTCACCTACCACTTTAACAGCTACACCATCTGCAAAACCTCCCAGCTGATCCAGCATAACTCGCTGATTATGATGTAACGACAAAGCCATTGCATTTGCATCAGAAGGCTCCACTCCAATAATCTTTACCTGTGTCAGGGATATAAAGTAGCACTCTTTATGAATTAGACCATTTGACCAGGAAAAAGGAAGCTAAAGGCAAAGACAGAAGAATGGGAAACCAGAGTACAGAAATTGCCCTTCTAATTTTTTCCACTCAACCAGTGGCAGAGCCAGGGATTTTGACTCAGCCACTGCACTCAACGAATTAGCATAATTAAACTGCAATTAATCATCATTATACATATGCTCAATCTAATACCATCCAACTGAACTAAAGTAGCCACTATGAACTCCATCACACACCGAAAATTGCCCTCTCTCTTGTTCATCTTGGCAGTTATCTTGGATGATTTTTTTTAAATTTTCAGTAATATGTTTGTGTGGCTTTCTGATACTCTAATGGCAATTTTGATACAAGATACCTAGTTATAACAATAAACTCAACAAGAAATCTTACAGCTGACACCACCATCCATTTATTTCAATGTAAAACATTTTATCGGAAGATTTTCTCACCTTCGAGCTTTTCTCTAACTTTTACCGTAACGTGGTCATATTTTTTAGAAAGTGCAAATAGCTGACCTAATCATTTTCCACAAAAAGGTTCCACCAGCAGGCAATTTGGGGTTCAAGTGGCCAGAAATATCCATAAATGAGTGCATTTGTATTCTTATCAGAAAAATATAACTGCATCTGTACATGCCGAGCACATATAAATAGCAATTTATTTATGGACCTAGAAACTGTGTGTATGCCTCTACAATTTACAAAGTGCCCATATTCGCACCTGTATGCAGTCTTAAACAATTGCCTATACTTTTTCTCTTCAACATATCCTTAGAACGTTAGGACAAAATAGATCATTTGTAATATTGAAAACTTTGCAGAAATTGATATTCCTGGTGATAAACATCGTAAGTGCTAAAAACAAACGGAGCCTTCAAAAAGATAATTTATTTTGCAGCAGAAAAATCAACCAACCTCTGGAGAAACCCTCTTTACATAGGCAGCAATACCAGCTATTAGCCCACCACCACCAATGGGCACAAATATTGCATCCAATGGGCCTTTCATTTGACGCACAATCTCCATTCCAACAGTCCCCTGTCCGGTGATGACGTCTGGGTGATCAAAAGGAGGTACGAAAGTGCGGCCTTCCTCTTCCGCCCGTTCTTTGGCATATGCCTGTGCTTCATCATAAGAGTCCCCCACAAGGACAACCGTTGCACCCAATCTCTGAACTGACTTCCACTATTATATGTACAGAAATATATAAAGAAAAATCCATGACACCATATAACAAAAGAGAATCAAAATTAAATCCAAACAAACAAATGCAACATCAAAAAAATCCTAACCTTGATCTCCGGTGTTGTAATAGGCATAGCAATGACAGCATCGCAGCCCAATTTCTGGGCAGAGAGTGCAACGCCTTGGGCATGATTTCCGGCCGATGAGCAGATGACACCTCTTTCCAACTGCTCCTTTGGAAGTTTAGCCATCATATTATAAGCTCCTCGAAGCTTGAACGAGAAAACCTGATTGTCAATCTAACACTCAATTTCATATAAGAAGATTTATATTCTTTGACAACATCAGGAGAAATCATGAGTAAATCTTGCAAAAATGAAATTTTGAATTCTGAACATAATAGTGACAGATACAGAAGATAATTTATATTCAGTTATAGAGTTTGTGTATGCGGGTCTATGTGAACCAGAGAGCAAGAGAAGTAAAATCTTCCCATGGCACCAAATCCAATATATTATTAGATTGGACACTGTATTCAAATTCAGGAACTAGTCATAAAAATAAAAAATAAAAAAAGCAACCTGTTGCTTCTAGTCAGCCAATTTCAAACTCTGACAGTAACCTAAAATTAGAATGGGCCAAAAATAAATAATCCAAATTTGGTGAAAGTTGGCAAAACTTGGGGAAAAAAATTAGTCTTTCTATTAGGTGGATGAAATTTGTAGAATCCATTCAAAATTCAGCGCAGATATCAAGTTTGCGCTGCCAAAAGCTTTTCAGAAGACCAAGAAGGTTCAGCACAACACTCGATCAAAAAACCCAAATTGGAATCACATTGAAATCATTATCCATTTACTAACATAAACTGAAAATTACAGCACAGACTTCATAATTTACAAAAAAAATTCTTCATACACCTTATAAAACAATCAGACATTGTCCCAATGTTCATATATTCACTACACATATAAAGAATCAACATGTGAACCCAAACCAGTTCCGTATGCCTTACAAAGCTGGAGGTTGTGAGTTCAAGTTTGCCATATGGACACTCGGTATCCCTTACCCGGAAGATAGTATAGTCAGGTTCTCAAAGCGCCATCGATACCCCTTTGTTAGACCAAACAACAACAAAAACAGAGAGAGAGAGAGAGAGAGAGAAACTGCATTCTGTGTAATTACTAAAAGAGGCTTACAGACTGAAGATCCTCTCTCTTGAGCCAGAGATTGACCCCAAGCCTCTCCGAAAGCCTCGGCGCGAGCTCCAATGGCGTATCTCTTGGAACAACATCGTAAACCTTGGACGCCAATATGGCTGTCAAATACTCCATCGCACTCAATTCACCGTCCATAACCGTATGGTCCGGTACAGCGACGAGCTCACCCGGTGGACATTGCAGAGACGCCGGAGAGACTCGGAGCAACTGAGAAGGAGCTGGTGCTGGTGCTGGCGCTGGTGGTGGTGTTAGGCCTCCCAACGGATCTCCTGGCCAAGTAATGGTGGAGGATTGCAAAGTGGGGAGGGGGACCTCGGCCGTTGATTTGGACTGTGAGCCGGAGACAAAGAGTTTACATCTGATGCTGGCGGTGGTGGTGGTGGTGGTAATGGCTTTGAAGTTGTCATTGGTGGTGAATTTGGGGCGCAGGAGAGGTGAATGTGAAGAAGTGAAACATAGAGCCTCCATTGGACGGAGATGGCAGAGGGACGTAGGGAGGGTGGAAGGGTAGTCGCAACGGCCATGGGAATTTATAGGAGCTTTCTTTGAGGGTTTTAACTGAACGTGATAAAGTTACATGCCTGTGGTTTAATTGCCTATGACCTAATGACACATCTCAATGTAATCTAATTAAAAGATGCCTCGTGCATGCGGGTCATACAGCACGGTCTCACTTTAGTGTTGCTCAAAAAAGCCGCCAACTTTTATTCATATATTTTTTGTTTTTTTTTTTAGAAGTACTATGTGCCTCAAATTTATAACTCAAATTTACATCTCAAATTTGCATCTCAAATGAAAAATGATCTATGAGTGAATGCTATCAACTTTTTTAAATGGAATCTACTGATCCAATGATCTCCTTTCATTGAAGATATAAATTTGAGTTATAAATTTATATTACATAGTATTGTTGTTCTTTTTTTGGGGTCAATATTCATATTATGTTTAAATATTGCATTCAAAATTTCAGAAAAAAAATCAAGCATTCTATTACAATTTAAAAAACATAAAAATAATAATATTAAATTTTCTAAGGAGAATATTCAAAACAGTAGTTAATAATAAATCATTGCTATGATATGACCCACAGATTTACTGACAAATTATTGGGCCTTAGGCAGAGAGTTGACAATGGACAATTTAAATTATTAAATTTAGATAAGACTATAAATATCTTTTGTAATATCCTATTGAAAGTTATAATGTTTAAAAATAATTATATCATAATTTTTTGAGAGTTTAATTTACAACTCAAAATGGTCTAAGTTACAATCAGTGGTGAACAATGTTATCAGAATCGGATCGGACCGGTCGGTCGGACCGGTTCAACCGTGAACTGGGACCTTAGCCGGTCCGGTTGACTAATTAAACCGCATAAGGAAAGAAACCGGATAAAAACCGTATTTGGGTTTGGCCAAACCGGATCAAAATGGCCAAACCGGACGGTTTTTTAAAACCGGGCAGTTTAAAATCATAAAATGTTCTTTTTTTATTTGGGTTTGGCCATTTTGATTTTGCCCAAAATCGAAGAAGGCAGAGAACGAGAAGACCCGTGCCTGCTCACCTTCGTCTCACCAGCTAAAGGGAGGCAGCAATCAGTGCTGCTCACTGCTCAGGCGGGTTCGACGACCATCGATTTCTGCTCAGGCATCCACAAATTTCTGCTCAGGCGACAGTGCTTCTCAGGCGACAGTGCTGCTCTTCTATTACTCCAGTCCAGATTTCTGCTTAGTCTTTTCCTCCTTTCTCCTATTAGTATACAACTCAGGCGTCCTCGTTAAGGTGGGTCAAGGGAAAGTTAATGGGTATATGTATTTTCCCATTCAATTATTCAGAATGACAATTCCATAGGATCATCCTTACGGGTTATTAGAGTGCCTCAGTACTCTATATTAACTGATTCCATGAATTTCTTTTCGAATCATGCTTGAACCCTTGGTGCATCTTTGCATTCAGTAAATGGGTGTATGTATGAAGTTAAATACCTCTGCGAAATTTGGAATCAATTGGTGAGCAATTGTGAACTTAGATCTTTTTCCACTGTGTATGGGTTATTGTACAATTCCATAATTGAAGTACAACGTAATAGGAGTCGGACCCGTGCCTACTCCAGTGCAGATTTATGTTGGATGAGTTGTTTGTTTAATTATTTGGTGTTTATTCTGCACATTGCTGGTTATGCCATGAATTGATACTGTAAACATCATTTGATTTTGATATTTGGCATTTTTTTTACTTAACTTTATAAATTTTATGGCAAATTGTATGTATTTTAGATATTTTTTATATTTTTTAGCTAAATTATTATGTTTTATATTTATTATATTTTTTTTTTCATTTTTTTTATTATATGGCCGGTCCGACCAGTTGATCCAACGGTTGAACCAGTGAACCATTGACCCGATCCCCTTACCGGTTCGATGACCGGTCCGGTTCTGATAACATTGGTGGTGAAGGCACAATGGGGTCCCTTACGCACCACCGATTGGTACTACCGCCGCCTACCACAACCACTCACCACCATCATTATCTCATTCTTATATTTATTATCACTACCACTATCATTCCACTACCACCGTCGCCCACCGCCACCACCCACCACCATTCGTCGTCGTCCACCACTCCCACCACCCACTGTTACCTATGCTCACCGCAAATACCACCACCACCGTCATTCGCCACCACCCACAAGCACTCATCGTCGTTCACCACCACCCCAACCCGTTACTCCCACCACCATCATCGTCGCCCCTCCATCATCACCATCACTCATCACTACCACCGTCGTCACCATGGTTGTCACTATCACCATCGTCACCCAAAACTCACCACCATCATCACTGTTGTCACTCATGGTTACCATTACTACCACGGTCGTCGCTGTCCACCATAACCTTGATAGAGTAATATACTAAAAGTTTACTTTTTGTACTGAAACTCATTTTATTAATTAAGAAAAATTTGTTCTTTTAATTGAGAATCTATATGGGTAAAATGTTTGTATTATATTTTATATATAATGTGCATGTGTGTCATATATTTTACATTGTAGATAATCTGGTGTGTAGAGTTCGACTTATGCACAGAAGACCAGATTATCAGATCCTTGTATAATATGAGTATATGTTCACAATCGTGGATGGAATTGGACATGTCATCGGTATGATTGTAGTGTAATATTCTATCATAGTCTGTCTTGACTGTAAGAGCTTGTTTGATGTCTCGGATTATTACACTAGTACACTTTGTGTATTGAACAGACCCGTGTTGAGATTATTATCTTTTACTGATTTAATAAGATAATAAATACCTCATAATTATTATGATTGCTTATGCTCTTAATCCCTAAATACTTAATTGTCACGTGTATATAATGTTTATCACTTTAAGTCATCAAAAAGTAAGATTCATATTGGGTCAATAAGCTCGATGAATTGGGAGACGATATTATTTGTATGGTGAAAATTAAATATTAAAGAAAACTACGTCCTAGTATTTAAATGGGTTGATGATGTCCTCTTGAGGAAACTCATAAATTTTGTCCATGTCAAACCCTGCAAGTAGATTTAATTATCCGACATGACAAATAAGTTGAGTGGTAAGGTCTCAAGAAATAAAATAAGCTAATTAAATATAATTGTTAGTGATTTATTTAATTGATGAACATCTATAATCTTAAACGTGGGGAGATTATTAAGCATATAATAATAAGGAGCTCGAATATAATTTTGAGATAAGGCCTAGGAGATCAATTATAAGTCTTTAGTAAACTGACTTATTATTAATGGGTTGTAGGATGTTTGTTTTGGGTTGAACATAGGAATCTTAAGCCTATTGGGAGCTCGGTCCTTATTTCTCCTTAAGGTCTCTATCGTAACCTATATATAGACGTTTAGATTCTCTATTTCAGTATCTATTCTTTACTCACGTTTTGAGAGAGACTGAAAGAGAGAGCAAGGATTCAAAGGTCTTGGCAACCCACACTGCATCTAAATTCTGACGTTGGGGGATATACGATAGAAGGTAGCGAGGTTCGTTGAGCTGTAATTGTTGTTTTATTATGCGTTCGTGCTGAAACGAGATCAGTCCCGAGAAATCTCGAATGTAAACCCTAATTCCGCCTTGTAGGGTTTTAAAGAAAAGTTTTTGATATTTGATATATACGCGCTATCAACGGCTCTTGGGATTTCCGTTCCAACAAACCTGTTGGAATTTTTCTATATTGAACTCCCATTAATTGATAGTTAATTTTTAATTTGTGAAAAATAAGTTGAATTTATAGTCCAATGAGATGAGTCCAATATTATTAAGTGATCTATTTTGATGTGCTTATTTACATCTTTTTAATTGATGTAGTTGAGGTGGTTAAGTGTAGGCCTTAATCTAATTGTGGCTCATAATGGGAGAGCCTATTAGATTCATTATAAATAGCAGGCTAGGTATTCTCTCCACTTCATAACTCTAATTTGGTTTATCCCATTGAGAGCCGCTTATTACTTTGAAGAAAGAGAGAAAGACCTTGTCGTTCTACGAAAGAAAACCGGAGATCAAATATTATGTTCTAAATCTTATAATTTAGATGTTCTAAATTCATATACGAATTATTAAAAATTGTTACACAATCATCACTGTCTCCCACCACTACCATTGCCACCCATCACCACTACCACCGCTCTCCCCCACTACAATCGGTATTGAAATTTTTTTCTCTCTCCTTTCTGTTTGTGATTTGATTTTGAGTGTAAATACAAATATATTTATGATTAATAATTTTTTTATTATTCCGTGCTTTTAGGCACGAGCAAAACTAGTAATACAATATAACTCAAAACAAACAAAATCTAACAGATGAAAGGATCCCATAACAATTCTATTTGTGATATTGTATCACAATAACAACCTTATTTTATAGTACCTTTGGTATGATTTCAAGAAAAACATCTTTGATACCACAATTAAATCTTCTATAGTAATATGATAGATTTTTATGTTACTATTTTTTGTTGAATTTTTTTTTTAGGCAGTGCGTATTTGGGATGCACTTTCAAGTAGTGTTCTTTTAATAAAACTGTACTAAAAAAATTTTAAGAATTATTTTTTGATGAAATATTAAAGCTTCAATATTGTTATCGATCATAAAATATATTATTTTTTAATTTTTTTAAAAAACAAAGTTACAATTAATTAAAATTATTCATGATCGACAACAATATTTTATAATCGATAGAAATGTAGTGGTCAATTACAAAATATTGGGATCAACTGCATATTGTATTAAATTGTCTTTTATAAAGTGTAATTTAATATTTAACAATGGTATTTTTCGATACGATGTAGTAAAAAGTATCACTACCGTAGTCATTTTCTTAAATTTAAGTGGTAAAAAATAGGTTGGATGACATCATATTTAGGGACATTCCAACTTTTTGGTCTCGATCTAGATTTCTTTCTATATTTTTTAATTTTTTTACCCCTTATAGACCAAAAAAAAATTATTTTAATTAATAATATATAATGTATTAAAAATACATAAAATATAATAGAAGAGATGTAACCCTCTGGTTAGTCTAATGCTCTGTTTGGTAAAAAAAAATAAAATGATGGAAAGTTAGAGGATAAATAAAACATCATATTTAGTAAAGAAGTAAAATAGGAAGGATGAAAAAGTGGATGAATGAGATTTCTTTCCAACTCACCAAAATCAATACCTCCAAAATTGGAAGAAAAGTGGATGAAAAGTTAATTATTTGTCTATATATCATTTGATATATACATACATTATGTGTATTAATTTCATATATAAATACAATGATAAAATATGTAATTATATTTTTTTTAAAATAAAAAATAAAAAAATAATTTTTCTATCGTACCAAGCACAAAATAAAATTTCTTTATTTTTATTTTTCATTCGTCCTACCAAATACAAAGGAAAGAAAGTGTATCCCTTCTATTTTTCATCTCTCTTATTTTTCATCTTTCCTATCAAACAGAGCATAAGTGAGTAGATATTTATTATGTGAGTAGTTTTTCAAAAATATTTATGAGCCACATTGTCCCCATTTAAAAGCTTGCCCACATGCAAACGTGCAAGTACTTCTACATGCATTGAACTTTGTTAGAGAAGTACAGGGATTGGGAACGTGAGGTAAACCTTCTTTGTTTTATTATGTGGCACACTATTCATGATTAGGGTGTTTCATGCAAAATACATTTTTTTTTTATCATGATTAAAATATTAAATATAAATAGATTAAGTTACCATAATTAAAATTTAAGTCGTAATATAAAATCGTCAAATTTAGGAGCGGCCACGAGACATTTTGGGACCTAAAGTGAAATAATAAATGAGACCTTTTTATTTTTAATATTAATAATAATTTTAATTTTTAAAATTTTCGAAATGCAAAAATATTAATTGAGTTTTATATTCTAGTTTTTGTTACCCTATTTGAACTTGAGAGAAAGAGAAGAGAGAGAGAGATTGAAAAATTATGATGATATGCTTGAACTTAACTTCTTTCAGGGGGTTAACACTTGATTTTTCAGCAGCTCTAATTTTACTGTTAGCTTTTTTCTTTTTCTTTTTTTTTAAAAAATTAAATTTTAGGATATTTTAATTTTATAAACTGAATTAATAGATCCAATCTAGGGAACTTGAAATCTTTTGTTTTAGTTTAAAATAAAGTTTTTTGTGGAACCTATTTTTTATGGATTCAAATTTTTTATTCGAGCTATTATTACACACTTATAAATTATATGACCTTCTTTAAAGTGGGGCCTAAAGCTAAAATTTTATTAACCTAACATTTGGGCCGACCTGGTCAAATCCACACGATTTGAACCATTATTATACTTTGTGTAAATAGGAATATGTGTTTTATTATATAGATATGATTATTGATGTTTTTCATCCAGCTAATGAAAACAATATTTCATACTTCATAAATATTAACAGATAGGCCTTCCAATAATATATATATATATATGTGTGTGTGTGTGTGTGTGTGTGTATAATCTTTGTTTTTTCCATGGCCAAAACTTTTAGTTTTGTTGGTTTGTATGATAAGACAATCAAAACTATCTCAAGTTTTCAATATAATTTAGAAATTATTGATTGAAAAAACAGTTAAAATTATTATGACAGAAGCTGAGAATTGCCGGGTAAAAGACCTCCTTCAGTATGGGCTCGTTTGGTAGGATTCAGATCCCCTCCATTTCTCTTTCCCTTCAATTTCTCTCAATATAGTACTAGATGAGTGACATGTGTAAGATTCAGAATTTTAATGGACAATATTTTTTCCTTGTAAGAAAATTCCTTAATAATGGTTAACACTCCAACAACAACAAAATTAATGAGGAAACATCTTATCCATTGAAATTCAAAATCCTACACATGTCACTCATCTAGCACTATATTGAGGGAAATTGAAAGGAAAGGGTAATGGAGGAGATCTAAATCCCGTTTGGTAAACGTATTATGAGGGGATTAAATATTAGATTGTACTATTTTTTATTTAATCAGACTTAATATTTTATTTGGTAAGCAAATTTGATACCGTATTAATTTCAAAAACGTATATTAATCATATATTTATCGTATATTTTTTATACGATAGACCTGTATTATGAAATATTTTAATACCACCAAGAGAGGTGGTATTATAATCCAACTCAAACGTATTATTCTACACAGTTACTATTATAACCCTCCAACAGATAAAATCAAGTTGTCATCAATATAACAAATGAGGGTATTTCTGTTAATTCAACATTAATACGATGAAATAATTCTCTAACTAAACAACCGATTGGATTAAATAACTATTATCCAGTATATTGACAAACACTAGATAAAATTACGTATTATTCTAATATCATATTTAATCTTATTTTTTATCATGTTGTATTATATTAGACTGAATTATTTTATATAATTCATCCATTTTTAATACGGCAACCAAACAAACCCTATGGGTCGGTGGAACAATGCATGTTCAGAAGGGAACTACTCAGATTAACGTTCAATAAGTCTACCTTACTCCCAAAACATTATAGATATCGTATCGAAATTGATCTGTAATAGTAAATATGACTTTGATTGATTAGTGATTATTGATTGAAAAAAAAAATTACGTGTCACAATTTTATTAGATGGAAACCCGACTTGTCAAGTTCTGAATGTGTTCTTCCTTTGCTTTTTCGATCTTAGATGTGACTTAGACAAATAATCCAAAACATTTGTACTATGCCCCCCCTGTCTTACCTTCAATTGAAAATTGGATCATACACGGAATTTATTTTGAAGACTTTACACAAGTGTCACATTTTTAATTTTTTGGTCGGTCCACATGAAGTTCACATGGTAATAGGTCTCGTACCATAAGACCTGCTTCAATGACAAATTAATGAGTGTGTATTCAAGTGCGACCAAATAGGTATAAACAAATCTCTCACCCATTAATAGAAAAAAAAAATATTAAAAACCCGAATCGTCAATTTTGGGATGAGAAGGTGGAACTTAGTATGAAATTATAATAGGAATGGGATCCATGTAGTACTGTTAATGAAATTCATCCTCTTCAAATGGATCTTCTTGGTTTTACTAATAACATTTAGATCTTTTAATTGTGTCGGGTGAAGCGAGTTTGTGTCGTATTTTAATAAGTTCGTGTCAAAAAATACTTCAATTATGTTCAATTTGTTTACTAATTTGTGATTAAATAAGTCGTGACATATCGGATTCGTATCGTGTATCAATCATGTATAACCAATATATAAACAAGTCGTATCATGTATTTTTCAGAAATTGAGTCGTATAACCACTATGCAAAATAAAGTGAGTGGTACACACAATAAAATTGTTCCTGATCACTAATTCGCAATATATTTTTGTATATGGGAAGCCAGTCATTTAAAGAATCGTCTTTTAATAACAAATACAGATGACACAACCACTCTAGACAATTTGTTCATATCTAACTAATTAAATATTCAGTTCTATTGGGAGTAGGGTAGTGATTTAGAATCACTTCGATAATAACAGTTCAAGCAAAGATTATGGGTAAAGAGAAGGTCAAGAGGCTTCAATTATGTGGAAGGCAATGCTATTTTACTGACAGGCCATGAAAAGGGGAAGGAGGGTGGTTGAGAAGTATCTCTCAATTTGCTGGATTTAAAATCTTGTAGGTAATGCCATAAGAATAATCCTTTCTATGGGAAGACGAGCTAACCTAACGAGCTTCCCTTCTACTACCGGAAAGAGGAATTTATCACCGCTTACGCATACATATTCAAATCACTCTATCCTCTTTGATCCTATTCCAAGGTGAGGGAACAGGACTTGTATCCTTCTATACAAAGCGGAACATTACTCAGAAGCAAACTAAAAAGAGGTGCAATGAATGACTTAAAATGGTCCTTATGCATAGACAAATTGAGCAACTACCGTTGCTGTGAAAATAAAAATGATGCCTAAATAGTTTCATCATTTTTGTTACAATGAGAATAACCCTTATGAACTTTGTACACTGTTTCAGTATTTGAATGACAACTACTTTTACCAACAATTTAGTTGCAGATCAGTGAAATAACTTATCTAGCTAGGTTGCAAGTAACTGAACCATTTCCTTCTGGAAAAAAAAGTAAGTGAACCATTTTAGACCATTTCTCTCTTCTTTGCTATTTTCACAATCTTTTGTTCTTATAGACAAAAACAATATTATTAAGCCTGGGAGAAAGAGTGAATCCCACAGAGACAACAAGTCAAAAAAAAAAAACGTTTTACTTTTAGAGAAAAAAACATTTTTTTTTTTTTGTTTTTAAAATTTTTAGTTTGGAAAAGATTAAGAAAAGCAAGGGAGAAATTGAAAAAATTATGCCAAACGGTGCTTGTACTATTGGTATAGTCAATATCGTACTATTTGATGCTAAAGAATTACTCAGATTATTCATCATGATCCCGTAAGAGATTAGTCAGGCGGAATGGAGGAATCCTTTGGCAACGAAATTGGTTTATACTACTAAAGAAAGTAGTGTAAGTACGTAATTGAGAGTCACAAGGGCCGAGGGACTCAATACGCTATACAATCAATCAACCCACTCTATATAGGATCAGTACTGCCTACTGAAGGAATTTACTTTTTTTTTTGGATATTTGTGAAGAAAAATTTGAATAACACTCAAGTGACACTTCCCTAAGTTTTCAAATAATAGCAAGCTATGTAGATGTGACATAGAAACTAGGCCTAGGGTGTTTGTCTTAATCCTACCAAAACAGCAAGTATATATTATATAGACATGTAACTATTTTGGGCCGGTGCAATGCACAATGCTCTTTTCTACCCTGATGATATTGTGTAGGTACAACCATGTTCACACCTAAGAGCAACTCCAAGGGAGTGGCATACCCCATATGCCACCTCAAATTTAAAAATTTTCACTCCAAAGGGGGTGGTATATGGGGTTGGAAAATGGCATTAAAGGTCTTGGAGTGACATTTTTAGCAACTTTGGAGAGAGAGAAAGGGAGAGGTTGTAAATGGTTTGATGAATATAGATCCGTTAGATGAAAATAGATCCAACGATTCATATAGATTGATGAATAAAAAAATGAAAATGACACTCCATTTTGGCACCTACCATTGGAGCAGATTTATATTTCAGGGGTATCAAAACACTATTCAAGATTACAAATGAGTGATTTGACACCCCAAAATGGCAACTCCCTTTGGAGTTGCTCAACCCCATTTTTTGTTTTACCCCCACTTTGTTTTCTAACCTTTTTTTTTCTCTTTTCTTCCTTTTTCGTTGTTATTGCTAAATAAATATAAACACAATCATCATGCAATGTATACAAGAGAATATTGAGGGGCTGAATTTGTTTATTTGTATTACTGTCAAAAATGAGTAATCAAATCAAGACTTATGTTCCAATCATTTAGGGTTGATTATGTGAGTCTGTCTTCGCCGTTCATTTCGGTCATGCGTTATACGCTTATTTTAAGTTAAATATTTTCTTATTATTTTGTTCAATGTTAATTTAAGTTTACCCTTACTCCTAGCACCATTAAGAGAACATAAAAGATGAGTAAAAATCAAAATTCCCCAAGAATTAGTAAAAGATGAGAAGTTACAAAATTTAGGAGACACGTATGTAAGGCCAAAAGAGAAAATATGCATTATAAATACAGAATTTCCATAGCCCTTACCACCACCCTTCTCCTTTGGCTTTGCTTCCAAAGTTGTTTGAGGAATTGCTAGCAATGAAAGTTTCCAAAGTACTATTAGTGCGAATTTGAAGCATACTTGTAGTAGTTGGTCTAGTCCAAATGGAGGTTTATTTCTTCTCCTTTTCATTAGAAAAATTGAATAGAAAAAAATGACTAAGTGTCCAGTGGCAGTGGAAGTTTGTCATCCCTTTAAAGGGAAAGCTAAGTTCTTTGGTTTGGTGATGGCTCAAGCACACCCGCAGTAGAAATATGGCGGTAGCTTCTATCAATTTGGCTTATCGGAAAAATAAAAATAATTATGTTAATCGCAGGACTTCTCCCTTGAGGAAGAATTTTTGTTCAATTTTCTGCAATTTTATGCTAGTGAGCTTAAGAACTTTGAGTTTTGCTTGTTGGAGATTCATCTGCTAAGGGCCATCCCAATGAACGAAGCAGTGGAATAAGTAATTTTGTTTCTGAGTTAATATGGATATGCTTGATGGTATTTGCCACTGGTCATATTCCAAGTATCTTTTTCAGTTTACAATTAACGTTTTCCGAAATTGCTCTTGCTTGGTAATATAATCTCATGGGTCCTCTACAATCTGAGATTGTGTTTTCCAATGTTTTCTTCACCAATGGAAAAGTTATGAGTTCCACCCCTTTTTACCTTTCTTTCACTTACTCTTTAATAATACTTTTTGATTCAAGTATGGTTGGAGACTTTCTTATTCATGTATGATCTTTCCATATCTTTTTACACTCTTTTAAAGTTCGCTTTTGTGTACTTCCATCTATTTTGAAAGTACCCATTTTTGTCCTCGATATTGGTAAAATTAATTGGTTGTCATACTACTTTTATAATGCTCGGAGTTTTTACAGATTCTTCCAACAAGTTTTCCTCCCTATCAGTGCTCCACAGGGGTACGACGGCATTATTTCTCGTGTTCAGTTTATTAATCGTGTCATGTCGGGTCCACTCGTTTACAAAACGAGTGACTTAAAAAAAAACTCAATTCCTCTAACTTCGTATCTGTAAGAGGCAAAAATATGATTTGCCCTTGGCTGCAATGAAAGTTTGATATTTGAGGTATTGAATTCCTATGAACGTGTTCTCACAGCCTCTTGCCTACAAAACGAACAAACTGTCCAAGATCGAAGTGTTTCGATCGAAGGCACTCCGATGCTTAAGTCAGTATTGGTCTTGATTGAATTGCTAATAGACAAGGAGAGTTCAGCGTACCTTTCACCTTTGCTCCTTGTGCCTTTTATAGATCCCTGTTCAGTTAGGGTTTTCATGATTTTTCGGTTCAAGGTGGTACACCTTCTACCAATCAGGCGGCTCTAGTTGGGAAGTTGCTGATATTTCTCCAGCAATTCCTCCTGTCGTTCCTATAATTTCGCCCATTTGTTTAGCCAGAATGCCTGAGTTATAGGCGTCCCCTTAGCTCTTCATTTATCGTTTTAAACAGCTCGGTCACGATGTGGACCGAGCTCTTCTATACATTATGAGCTTTTTCGATCAGATCGGTCATAGTAAGAACCAAACTGTTTCACCAAATACCGAACACCTTTGACGACAGGGTTTGGTAAGAGCCGAGCTCTTTAACTGTTTGCCGAACACATCGCTCAGTTCGACTCAGTCCATTGAACTGAGTGGCTTAGGGCTGCATCACGTGTCTTGTCTTGTCACCCTCACGTGGGTCTATTTAATGTCATGACACGTGCAATAATGGAAGCCACCCCCTTCATTTGCCCCCAGAAAAGGTCTGACATACGCCTTTCGTCTGTCAGCCGTTTTATGTCCCTAGTCTCATCATTGCGTACATCCCCCTTTGCTTTTGGCGGCGAATCTAGTCATTTAAATGCTAACCTTTGGAATCCCTCCCTTTATAAACGGCTTCTCTTCAGCCTCTCTTCACTTTGCCTTATGAGTTTCAAATTTCTCTATTTCTCTCTGTACCTTCTGCACTTCATCTTCCCCAATGGCTGCTCTCACATCTCCAGAAATTCCTGCCTTTAGAACAAAATACAACATCCCGGACGACGTTGAAATAAGAGTCGCCGGAAAAGATGAACCGCTGATAGGCACTCAAGAGAGTATTCCCATCCACACTCGAGCGATCACTAAAGGTGGGGTTCGCTTCACCCTGGACCCCCTTCTTCTTTGGGTGCTCTCTGCAATGAAGCTATGCCTCATCCAATACTGCCCCAACTTCTTCAGGATAGTGATGGGGGTGGCTGCTCTGAACAGGCTCATGGGCTTGAGCCTCGGTTTGTGGGAGATCTTATATTGCTACATCATCAAGCCCATTGGGGATAACTATTATCTGGCAGTGAGGAAGAAAAAACGCTACCTGGTGACTCACCTCCCAAACTCGAACAGAGGCCATGAGAATGATGTGGTCTTTGTTTCTGGAAATTGGGAGTATTCTACTGGGGCCACCCCCTCTTACCGTTGTCCCTATACAGAAGGCGCACCAAGTGATTGTATTTTCTACTTATTTCTTCTGATCTTTTACTTCCTTGTGTTCATTTCCTAACAAGCAATCTTTGGCTTCACAGGTGAGACCGTGAAAGGCAGAATCCCTGAGTCATCAGTTAAAATGGATGAGCTCAGGAAAGTCTGGGACTTCAACGATTCAATCTTCTACCGAGCCGCCCATACCCTGCTCGGATACACTCCAACCTACACCTCCTTCATTGTTGTGCCGAACCGACCCAACGCAACGCTAGCCGCAGATCGGGAAGAAATACGAACTACTCAGGAGCAAACACCCCGAGACCGCAAAAGAGCTTCAGTTGCTTTTCTTGGGAGAAGGACGGTGAGGAATTTCTTGGATATTTTATCGACTGTTGAACCGACTCCAACCTCCGAACCACCTTTGCCAGTGGGCCCATCGACTTCTTTATCCCCTGCTCAAGAAGAACCAGCAACCTAGGTTCAAACTATCCTTCTCGAGCCAAACGATGTATTACCACCTGTCACTGATGAAACGGATTTGGTTCGAGCCCCCGAACCTTCAATGCATGTGGAGTTAGATCCTCCTGATACTGTTCATTCCCCCGACCATCAAGACGACTCGATTTTTGAACTTGCTGAAGACCCCGACCCAAAGAGGCACAGAACTGCCGATCCTGAGGCAAGCCTTTCACCTAAGCCAGTCAATCCTTCTTTCCGGCCTATCCTCAAGGCCAAAAGGAGAGAAATCACTGTAAAAGATTCTGCCATCGAAGACTTCAATGTCGTAGTGGGGATCGCCAGAGGAGTCATTCTGCCTCGGGACCTTACCATGAATGAGGCATTGATAGATGATTAAGTGTCCCGCCAGGCAATTCAGCATATGATGTTGGTAAGATTCATCCTTAGGCATTCTCTTTGTTCTTAATTAAAATTTTAACTAAGTCTTTTTGCTTTTGAACCCGTAGGGTCTTCAAAAAGTGCATGAGGTAGGGGCTGGGATAGCCAGAAAAGACAGGGCTATGAAAGATGCTATTCATGCCTGAGCTTCAGCACTTGCCAAGAAGGAATCTGTGGATGAGGAGTACGCCAAAATCTGTAATGAAGCTAAGGTTCTGCAGGCTCAAAATCAAAGCCTAACGGTGGAGAACCGACAGCTTGAGGCAGAGATCGGCAAGCTCAAAGACTCTGAACATGAGGCAAACGTGGAGCTCTCCCAATCCCAACTTGATTACACCAGTCTTCTAGAGGAGTTTGATCAATACAAGGCTGAAGCAAAAGAGAGAAAAGATGTTGTTTACAATGAAGAGGTTGAGAAGGCAGAAAGCGATCTGGCTTTACAGATCCCTCCTCTGCAGGATGCGTACTTTAATAAGGGTTGGCATGCCGCACTGACTGCTGTTGGAGTTTCATCTTCCTCTGAACTTTACTCTAGGCATTCCCTTCCCAACTCCTCACAACTTCCTGAAAATACTTAGTTTTTTTTTTTTTTTTTTATGTAATGATCTTTTTGCTGTAATCTTTTGAAGTTTGAATGAATGAACCTGAAGCGTTACAGTGATCCTTTCTTGTCACTTGTTCCCAGAGCTCGGTCTCTTATCAGAGACCCTTTAAACACTTAACATTAATTTAGAAACAATTCAGGCTCTTGAAGTAGTGGCCTTAGCACGACCCTTCTTCAAAGAGTTCGGTCCTGCAACAGAGACCTTCAAACACTTAGAAACAATTCATTCAAACTCTTGAAGTTATGGCCTTAGCTCGGCCCTTCTTCAAAGAGATCGGTCCTGCAACAGAGACCTTCAAAGACTTAGAAACAATTCATTCAAACTCTTGAAGTTATGGCCTTAGCTCGGCCCTTCTTCAGAGAGCTCGGTCTCTCAACGGAGACCTTCAAACACTTAGAAATAATTCATTCAAACTCTTGAAGTTATGGCCTTAGCTCGGCCCTTCTTCAGAGAGCTCGGTCTCTCAACAGAGACCTTCAAATACTTAGAAACAATTCATTCAAACTCTTGAAGTTATGGCCTTAGCTCGGCCCTTCTTCAGAGAGCTCGGTCTCTCAACAGAGACCTTCAAATACTTGAAAACAATTCATTCAAACTCTTGAAGTTATGGCCTTAGTTCGGCCCTTCTTCAGAGAGCTCGGTATCTCAGTAGAGTTATTCTCAGATCCCTTTGGGCATTTCTGAAGTAGTTTCTACCTCGCACCGACCCACCAATCTGATTGGATTCCAATCCATCCCAAATCAGTTTACATCGTCATGCCTAGCTGTGGGCCTGGATCAGATCGGGTGGCTACGCCTGATTTAAGTCGGTGCTTCTATAAGGATTTTTTGCCTCCCTGCCTTAACAGTAGGAAGTATAAAACAGAAAAAAGTAGAACGAGAACAATGAGATTAATCTTCAAAAGATCTTTATTGATAACTCCAGTTCGTCAATACATTTGCCAAATTCTTATTGATTCTTAAAGGGCACCCTTAAGTTTCCGAAGGCACTTCGGAGGTCTATTTAAAAAAGGCACTTTTTAGAAATAGAACTTTCTTAAATTCACTGAGTTCCAAGGGTGTAATACTGTTTTATTGTCCAAGGTCTCAAGCTCATAGTATCCACTGCCGCTTATTCGGGTTACTCTGTACGAACCCTCCCAATTTGCTCCAAGCTTTCCATGCGTTGGGTTCTTTGCCGATCCCAGTACGCGTCTAAGGACTAAGTCTCCAAGTGTGAAAGACCAAGGGTTAACTTTCTTGTTATAAGCTCGGGACATTTGATGCCGCTAAGAAGCCATTCTAATAACTATTTGCTCTCTTTTCTCTTCTACTAGATCAAGATCTCGAGTGACAACGGCATCGTTGCTGTTGCGTTCAACCAGGTCGGTTCTTAGGGTCGGTAAGCCGATCTCTAATGGGATTACTGCTTCCATCCCATAAGCTAGGGCGAAGGGCGTTTCTCCAGTTTAGTGCCGAGGTGTGGTTCGGTACGTCCATAGTACACTCTGCAGCTCCTCTACCCACCTCCCTTTCGCATCCTCTAACCTTTTCTTAATTCCATCCAAGATTGTCTTGTTGGAGATTTCTGCTTGACCATTGCTCTGAGGATAAGCTGGGGTGGAATAGTGGTTCCGAATTTCATATTGCTGACAGAAGGCTTTAAAGGGACCACTATCGAACTGTGTGTCGTTATCCGAAACAAGTGTGTGTGGAATTCCGAATCTGGTAATAATGCTCCTCCAGACAAACTTCCTTGTATCAGTATCTCTGATGTTGGTTAAGGACTCGGCTTCCACCCATTTTATAAAATAATATGTTGCAACCAGAAGGTACTTCTTATTGCCCGGGGCCCGAGGTAGAGGTCCCACTATGTCCAGCCCCCATTGCGCAAATGGCCACGGGTTCGCCAATGGAAGCAGCTCCTGTGATGGTTTTCTCGGTATTGGTGAGAATTTCTGGCACTTCTCACATCGCCTAACAAACTGTTGAGCGTCCTTCTGCATATATGGCCACCAAAAACCTTGGGAAATAGTCCGGTGCGCCAGAGATCTTTCGCCTGTATGAGCTCCACAACTTCCTTCGTGAATTTCGGATAGAAAGTCAGGGACTGTTCTCGGGTGTACGCATCTTAGGTACGGGCCTCCGAATGAGCGTCGGTAAAGCTCGTTTTTTGGGGATATCCAGAATCTGGACGCCTTCAGTCTTAGCTTATGAGCTTCCTTCTTATCCTCGGGTAGGTCACCATTCTTCAAGAAATCGATTATCGGGTCCATCCAGCTCGGTTCGGATTCATTCTGTAACACTTCATCGTAACTTGTCGGCCAAATGCTAGGCTCGGACTGAAACTCAACAGTTAGAGCTCTTTCGGTTTCTTGGTCAAGTGCTGAGGCCAGTGAGGCTAAATCATCAGCTTGCGAATTCTTTGCTCTTCCAACTTGCTGGATTAAGTATTCGGGGATTTTGCTTAGTTCTTTTTCTGCAACGGCATGATACGCCATCATCCTCTCATCCTTTGTCGCGTACTCCCCTATTATCTGATTCACCACCAGTTGTGAATCAGATAATATCTGGAGCTTCATTGCCCCCAGTTCGGCTGCTAGCCTTACTCCAGATATCAAAACTTCATATTCAGCTTCGTTGTTTGAGGCGTGGAAGCCGAGCCTGATGGCTTTCTCCAATAAACAACCATCTGGACTCACCAGAGTGAGGCCAATGCCGGCACCTTTCTGATTCGAAGACCATTGAACAGATAGGATCCAACCTCCATCGTGCCTAGTGATCTTCCAAATTGGGTCAGAGCAACGAGAGAAGATGATAGTGAGGATGATAGAGAGAAGATGATAGTGACGGCGCCAGCCCTGTTTTCTGTCCGTCATCGGTTTGTCCTTTCTGTTCCGGGCTACTTTTAGACTGAAATTCTGCAATGAAGTCTACCACTACTTGGCCTTTGATTGCCTTCCTCCGTTCGAACACAACGTCGAACTCCCCGAGCTCGACTGCCCATTTAGCAACTCGTCCTAATAGGTCGGCTTTGTGAAAAAACGACTTCAATGGTTGGTCGGTGAGCACTGTTATTTGGTGGGCCTGGAAGTAATGTATGAGTTTCCTCGCCGAGCTAATCAGTGCGAGCGCGAGTTTCTCCAACGGAGTATACCTTGACTCCGCATCCAATAGCATCTTGTTCACATAATAAACAGGTTTCATCTTTTCACAATCATTCCTCATTAACGCACCACTTACCGCGTGTTCCGATACAGCTAGATAGAGGAATAGTCTCTCCTTAGGCGATGGGGTTGATAGGATCGGCGGTGTGGCTAAGTATGTTTTCAGATTTACGAACGCTTCCTCGCATTCCTGATTCCAAAGTGCCCCCTTCTTTCCTTTGATTGATTGGAAGAAAGGTCGGCATTTATCAGACGCTCAGGATATGAATCTCCCGAGAGCAGCTGCCATTCCAGTTAGACTCTATACCTCCTTTACGGACCGAGGTGACTGCAGCTCTACAATTGCCTTGACCTGATCAGGGTTCACCTCTATACCTCTATGGGTAACCAGGAAACCCAGGAATTTCCCTGACCCGACCCCAAATGCGCACTTCGAGGCATTTAATTTCATCTTGTACTTCCGCAAAACATCAAATGTGCTTCTCAGGTCGGAACAGTGGTTAGTGGCCTTTCTGATTTTAACCACCATGTCATAAATGTAGACTTCTATAGTACTGTCAATCATGTGTGCAAACATTTTGGTTACCAACCTTTGATATGTAGCATCTGCGTTCTTTAACCCGAAGGGCATCACTTTGTAACAGTATGTCCCTACGGGCGTTATGAAGACAGTATTTTCTTGGTCCTCTTCAGCAAGGGGGATTTGGTGATATCCTCTGTAGGCATCCAAGAAGCTCATTTGCTCATGCCCGGCTGTTGCATTGACCAATTGGTCTATCTTAGGCAAGGGGAAGTTGTCTTTTGGGCAAGCTTTGTTGAGGTCGGTGAAATCTACACAGACTCTCTATTTTCCATTGTTTTTCTTCACCACCACTGTGTTCGACAACTAGGTAGGGTATTGTACCTCCTTGATGACTCGGCTTTCAAGCAGCCGTGCCACTTCCTCTCTCACTGCCTCCTGATGCTGAGGGGCCGACCTCCGGAGCCTTTGCCTAACCGGTTTGAATTTAGGATCAATGTTCAACTGGTGACACGCCACTTCGGCTGAAACGTCGGGCATATCATTCGTGGTCCATGCGAAGATATCGGCATACTGTCGAAGTAGGGTGACGATCTATGTTTGTTGCTCGGGGCTAAGAGCCGTCCCCAACAAAAAATACTTATCTGGGACTCCGCCTTTGTCTAAAGGTACTTTAGTCAAGTCTTCGATCGTTCGGTCGATAACTTCTTCCTTGCCTAAAGGTACTTTAGGACTTTTCATAACAGATCGGTCTGAGGGATCAACCGAGATGTCCGACGTTGGTTGCTATTTTATCTCCTCGGCAATTGAACTTCTCCCCCGATCTTCAACTACATCTTTGGCCTTTACCGAGGCCAGTAGGCAAGTTCTGGAGCTGACCTGGTCTCCTCTGATGTTGACTATTCCTTCTGACGAAGGGAATCTCAGCATCTGATGGTACGTTGAGGGCACCGCCTTCATCTCATGTAACCAGGACCGTCTCATTATCGCATTATAAGCCGACACCATGTCTACTACCAAGAATTCGGTCATGACACAAACTGGCCCCGTCTTCACAGGCAGTGTAATTTTTCCCCTAGGAAGGACTGTCTTTCCGCTAAAGCCGATTAACGGAGTGTTTGAGGTTTCAGATTTTCCTGCTTGAGACCGAGCTTCTCAAATAGATCCATGTACATGATCTCAGAGGAACTTCCCAGATCGATCAGTACTCTTCTCACGTCGTAGTTAGCGATCCTTACTGTTATTACCAACTCATCATTATGTGGCTGATGAATCCCGATCAAATCCTACTCTGAGAAGCAGATCATCTCGGCTGCGTTTTCTAACTTCATTCTTTTGGACCTCACCTCTGGGGTCAATCGCAACTCGAACACTTCTCTTTCTTTCGCGGCTTTCTGGATGTATGCTCTAGCAGCATTGTTAGTGGCCATTTGCGGGTTTGTGGCGGCATGGATTACGTCTATTACTCCCACTGCCGTGGTCTGGTCTCCTTTCGGCTCGGCTCTTTCCCTGTCAGCTCCCGTTCCATCCTCGACGAATTCAGATAGATGCCCAGCCTGAACTAGCTCTTCCAAATGCTGCTTTAAAGACCTGTAATTTTCAGTCATGTGCCCCACGTCCCAATGATAGGAGCATCTGAAGTTCGGGTTTCTTTTCGAAGGATCTCCTGTCAACTTGTTGGGCCACTTGAAGAATGGCCTCGCCTTAATCTGGTTCAATATCCTGTATATTGGTTCTTTGAACAGCATATTTACCCCGAGAAAATGGGACTTCTGGGGATAACCTTCCTTATCATTCTTCCTTCCACCTTCTCTGCTCGGCTCGGTCTGCTTATCACGACCGAACTGCCTTCTGCCTTGATGATCTCTAACCATGTCTCTGGATAAGTCGTCGTCGACCTTGGCATACTTTTCGATCCTCGCCATCAATTCCTCCAGATCGGAGGCTGGCCTCCTGGTGAGTGATTGGTATAAAGGGTTCTCCTTCGGTAACCCGATTTTGAAGGATGTTACTGCAATTTCTGGATTACATCCTTCTACCTCATTCATTGTTTCCCAGTTGCGATGAGCATACTCTCGCAGTGTTTCATTGTTCTTCTTCTTCAACGTCAACAGAGCCCCAACATCCTTTGGCTGCTTGTTCCTTGTAATGAATCGAGCCGTGAACTGCTCGGCCAATTGTGACCATCCATCTACCGATCCTTTCAGCAGACTGTCGAACCATTTCATTGCTGATTCCCCGAGACTGCTGGGGAAGATAGTGCAGAGCAGGGGTTCGTTCCGTCGATGAACGGTCATCAACTGCCTGTAATGCCTGATGTGCGAGGCAGGGTCGGTTTTTCCGTCGTACAGTCTGAAATTCGGGACGGTGAACTTGCTCGGGATTCGTCCCCTTTCAATCCATGAGGTGAAAGGTGACGACTCCGAGCCGTCTCCGTATTCGCCGGTCGCTCTCCTGGCTAGGTCCCTAGCCGACCTTTGTTCTGGCCTCTTCAAGCGGTTGTTGAGTTCTTCGGTGATGAACTGCTTCCATGTATCCTCCTCTTGGATCCGAGGTTTTTTCTGTTGGCGCTTGTTTTCCTCAGCACCTTTGTTTTTGTTGTGCTTTTCTTCGGGACCTTCTCGCTGATTTCCCTTTACATGCTTCTCCTTCCTAGTCATCTCTTTTAGCTTAGCTTTCAATTCCTCGTTTTCTTTTATTAGGCCTTTCTCCCTGGCATATGATTTCTTAAACAAGTTGTCGTGAGCGTCAAGACGGTCATGCAGGGATTGGACCAACTTTGCCAGGGACTGGTTCTCCCCCTCGGCACGGAGGGAGTCGCCAAGATCTTCAACCTGCTGATTATGATTCCTGGTTCGCTTGAAGCTTGCTGAGGAGATCTCATCATCCTCATGGGGCCCAGATGGGCTTTTGTTTTTGCGTGATTTAATGTTTCCGTCAGACGGCAGCGACGCCGGATCTGAATTTTCCATGGCAAAACTGCCTCTAAGAGATCCAATAGCACTTCTGAGTCTTGACATCGTTGTTTTTTGGTCGAGTGATGAGAAAAATCTTCCCACAGACGGCGCCAAAAAATGTAAGAGGCAAAAATATGATTTCCCCTTGGCTGTAATGAAAGTTTGATATTTGAGGTATTGAATTCCTATGAACGTGTTCTCCCAGCCTCTTGCCTGCAAAACGAACAAACTACCCAAGATCGAAGTGCTTCGATCGAAGGCACTCCGATGTTTAAGTCAGTATTGGTCTTGATTGAATTGCTAATAGACAAGGAGAGTTCAGCGTACCTTTCACCTTGGCTCCTTGTGTCTTTTATAGATCCCTGTTCAATTAGGGTTTTCATGATTTTTCGGTTCAAGGTGGTACACCTTCTACCAATCAGGCGGCTCTAGTTGGGAAGTTGCTGATATTTCTCCAGTAATTCCTCCTGTCGTTCCTATAATTTCGCCCATTTGTTTAGCCAGAATGCCTGAGTTATAGGCGTCCCCTTAGCTCTTCATTTATCGTTTCAAACAGCTCGGTCACGATGTGGATTGAGCTCTTCTATACATTATGAGCTTTTTCGATCAGATTGGTCATAGTAAGAACCGAACTGTTTCACCAAATACCGAACACCTTTGACGACAAGGTTTGGTAAGAGCCGAGCTCTTTAACTGTTTGCCGAACACATCGCTCAGCTCGGCTCAGTCCATTGAACTGAGTGGCTTAGGGCTGCATCACGTGTCTTGTCTTGTCACCCTCACGTGGGTCTATTTAATGTCATGACACGTGCAATAATGGAAGTCACCCCCTTCAGTATCGTATTAACGAATTTTATCATATTTTAAGACTCCAAATCACATTCTTTCAGCTACTCCTCAATGAGGTGATAACTACTTTTTTAAATCATCATGCGCACCACCTTAGTCAGTCTTATCAATGTACAGTCTGGTTTATGTGTCTGTTGGGGGGTTCTAGATCTGAATTGGGTTTATTTAAGGTAGTTTGGTAATATTTTTGTTTTTATGTTTTTTTTTTTAAAAACACTAGTTTTTGTTTTTTTGTGATAAAAATTAAAAATATAAAACATGTTTAGTAGTCATTTATATTTAAAAATTTATGAAAACAAAAATAAAAAATATATTTGGTATTATAATAGGGTTTTCATAGTTCATTGTTATTGTTTTTAATTTTAATTTTAACAAAAATTGAAAACAAAAACCAAAAAAAAAAACAAAAACATTGAGTTACCAAACGACACCTTAGTTGTCGAAAAATGAAAAAAAAAATGAATATCTATCTAATATTAGAGTTAGTAAGTTAAATTCTTAACTTATAAACATATAACAATGGTCAAGATGGATCTAATTTTCATCTACTTTAATCTAATAGTACAAAATTTATCCCAAAACTTTTTTCCCCTCCCAAAAACATTAACTTTTATGCACGGCTCCAATGTTAGACAACTCAATCAACACATCAACATAGTCCCCAATATCAAACAGTCTCATCAATTCACAATACCTCTCTCTTCATTTTAATTTTAAATTGTGTAATTAAAAAAATTAAATTGTTATTTAAAATATAAATATTACAGGATCAATATTCAATTTTTGTTATTTTGTATTTTCAGGCACAAGATTATTGCTAGTATACATATAATTCTTACATAGAAGTGTGTGGCACTTTGATTTTGTTTTCTTGGATGGAAACTAGAAGTAAAATCTGTAAAGAATTTTTATTCTTAGCAATATTCATGTGTTCTACAAAGTCATAATCTTATTTGATAGAGCTTCTAACTTAATAATCGCGCAAAGATGAAGATCAGAACTACATCATATGTTTGTGGTGGGAAGAATGTCTTTTAAATGAAAGACTACAAGCCTATGAATAAGCAGGGGAGCATCAACAACCATGTAGATATCTAGAAATCCTTTACCCGAATGAAAAAGAAGTGAAAGAAAGACCTTAACTGTTGGAAAAAATAGAATCGGAAAGATAAAGTGTAAAGACTAAGTTAATCTCTAAAGACGATTCGCGTCCTTTTATGAAAGAAACACAACGCATAAGGTAACAAAGCGTCATCCCCAGTATACAAACAACCCAACCAATTGACTGTTACTTCACTCAGATCTACACAATCGAATACAGCAGAAACTTCACACAACACCTTTCAATTTTTGTCCAAAAACTTATGCAGTAGAGAAGAATATAGTAAATATTCAAATTGTATATTTATATACTGAACTACGTAAATATATGTACATAAAATATAGGTGTTTAATATTTCGTAATTACTCCCATATTTAATCCGATAATAACTATTAAAATTAAATATAAAAAAATAACTATTGAAAAACTAACCGTTTGAACTTTTAGTATTCAAAAACTGAATTTTTAATATAAGAATTATGACGAAAAATAATTAAATAAAATATTAAAAAATAAATTTAATACTTGTTAATATTTTTTTTCTATTTAGGCGAGCCAAGGGGACCCGCTACCCCAATGTGGACTAAACTAGTCAATGTGTTTTGTAAACATTAGTCTCCTCCACTCGTCTCACCCCTGCACACGTGAGAATCTCAATGTCTCACTTTAACTCAAGTACTTCTAAAAATTTAGTCGATGTAGAATTGAATTCCCACAAAAAACATTCTTTTGTTTAAAATACTCAAGGAATGAACTCTACATCAATAGGCTTAAAATTTTATGTTCAAGTTCCAGACATATATATGGAATATTGAGTCAGTTAAAACCGATGGCTAATGACCTTGACTCTTAGGCGCGCGCTCATAATGAGTACTCGAGGGCAACCATGCTCTCTAGATGAGAATATAGCGGTCTACAGAAAACCTCATAGAGAACTAGGAAGTCCAGCCATGAATACGAGACATGAACGCGAAAGACAAACTTACATGGAGAGGTAGGAAGTCCAGTCCAAGGCTGCAAATAAATGATTATGTATTAGTTGAACCATACTTGGTGAGGTAGGCTAGGAAGTCCAGTCCAAGGCTGCAAATAACTGATTATGTATTAGTAGAACCATTCGTGAAAATAGAATCTTAATGCACAATACACCACGATGACATGGTTCAAAGCCCCTTCCTTGGGCTTTAGTAATCTTTTCTAGTCCTCAAGTTTGTGCCAATGGAAGAATGATGACAAAGCATAGTTGACGACCGAGGAACCGCATGTCTCGTGCCCTATCATATCACCGACGGTACCGGTAGCGTTTGAAGTTGAAATATACATGTAAGATTCCTCGTTCAAACGTGCACTTGAATCCCTTCTTGTGAGAATATTCCCATTCTTTGTTCACAACTCGGAATGCCTATATTAAGATTGCATGAAACAGAGTCACTTCGTTTTTCAAGTAAAAAAATTCAACCAAAAAATCAGCTAATAGACTAAGACAACTTACAATGTCCTCATAAGGAGGGCCCGCATGAAACCTTATAATGCAAGTCTCAGCACTATCTCCATCCTTCTCTATGGTAAAAGTAGGAGCTTTTGTTTTGTCGACAAGATCCGGGTAGAAAATATTGAATTTGTACCCTTGCACGATCTTTGGAGGTGGATTGTCATGGTCATAGTGAGTTTGATTGTACTTGTTCCACTCATACCCAGTGTGAACACGGTTAAAGTACTTTGGCTTCCTGGGGCGGTATTTGTCATGCCACCAGTACACCTGCATCCACATTGATGGTGGTTGTGTGAAAAAATACTCTGGTATCCAGAAGCAATAATAGGGAAAGCAGACAAAGATGGGATACCTGTGAATCGAGGTTTACTTCATCACTTGAGCCAAATACTGCATCACCTACTTCCATGGCTCCCATAGCTTTCATGGCTTTCATCTCCAAATCATCTTCAGATGGAGTTGGCCTTGAAGCCATTGCTTCTTGGATTCGTCTTTGTTGTTCTTCCAAAACGGCTATACGTTTCCTTTCCTGTTAGGCACCATAATATACGTACAGGTTTAGCATATTTTTCCATATAAAATCAGTCAATGAGTGACAAAAGATGACATCTACAGGCAAGTTACCAGTATAGCCCTGTCCTCCTCGGGGTCAATTGCTTCATCATTTTCATCACCATGCAACAGCTCTGGTGAAAATGATCCAGCCTCCTCTTCTTCCTCGTGAAACTCTTCATCCAATATGGGTTCTGGAGAGAGAGCTTGAGCATCTGTGCGGAAGGACTATTAGCTTACCATTCCTCATGCCAAAGTACAAAAACACACCAGCTATGAAAAAAATCCATACCCTGATCAGGCTCGTCCTCTATAGGCCTTGAATCCTGATCCTCTTCCAAAGTATCTTGGCTTCCCATCGGTTGCTCGAGGCGTTCCAAATGCTTCCGCAACATTTTTGCATGAATTTCCTTCAGACAAGCCTGTAATTATACAAATTAGGTGTTGAGATCCAACTCAAGAGAACATAAATACAAAGGAACTCGAGAAGAGTAAACGATGTACCTTTGCCTTGTAGATGTGGAGACGTTTGAGAACAGCTTCCCAATACTCAACCACCTTGGCAGTGCCAGAACGCATCTGTGACTCAATGTGGGACTGTAGTGCTTCCAATTCACCATAGGTTTTCCCTTCCAAGAGACTCTTTACATCTACTTCAATACTAGAATGTAGACCCCTCTCTTCAGCAAGCAACTCAGCAGGTGGTTGCTCACCACGCACTCTGGCTCGATCCAGCGCATCTTTTTTCCGAGCTTCAGCTAGCTCCCAATCACAGACCACCAGAAGCGCCTGTTGAATCCATACATGACAGTGTTCAATAATCTTCATAAATACTGACACTGGCCTTCAGATTGTTGTCTATGATAAATTTAGTACATGTCAGCAAAACAATAAAGCTATGCTTACCAAGTTTGTGTACTAAATCTTTCATCCCAAATGATGTAGCACAATCTCCATCATTGAAAATTAATGGGATCCATTTATTTGATGGTGAAAAATGTGCTACATCATTGGGGATGAAGATTTGGTAAAAACATTTAATAAGCATAGCATTGCTCATCTTCAAAACAACCACAAATTATAGCAATATGGTCTTATGCAGAACAGTGCAATTTTCATGAATGCAATTTTCATATGAGCAAGATAACCATGTATTGTAGATACTTGTATCTGCATGATTTTATGTGCATTTGTGGGCAAAGAAAGTGAGGTGATCATTGACATCATTTCACCAAAACATTAAAGAAAATAAGAAAGAAAGCACAATCCAGATGACAAAATTGAGGTGGCACAGATTTTAATCAAGATGACTGAAATCTGTCTCATTCAGAAAAAAGAAAAGGCAAGAAAAATGAGGTAATCTTTGCCATCATTTCACGACATTGTAGAAATATAAACGAATAAAAAAAAAGTGAAGATGAGAAAATTAAGGTGGTACAGATTGCCCCACTCTCTGTATAATGCCCCCAAATGGGAAGTCCGAGTGCTATCTAGCCCATGTAGGTGCACAAGACTTGAGGAGCATAAAATAGTACATCTCACGTAACTAACTGCTTCTCCAGAGACTTGGATAGTCTTCCAAGAATTTAGAGCATCTCCAATAGCCTCTTTATTCTCACTCAGTTCTCTATTATAAAGAGTCGACTTTTAAAATTTCTTATTGGACTCTTTATTTAGACTCTCTAAAATAAAGAGTCCAATTTAACTCTCTACATTTGGAGAGTCAAACTCCATCTCTGCTCAATTTTTTTGGAACATACAAAATATATATTTGACTTTTCATTCAAGACATTTAGGATAAACGTATCTCATTTACAATAATGGAGGAAAAATAGGAAAGAAGTCAAATTTATTGCCAAAATGACAAAACATAAAATGATAAGAATAAAGAGTCCTATTAGAGTGGTGTATATATTCACTTTCTATTATAACTTTTTACTAAAGATGCTCTCTATTTTAGAAAAGATGCTCTCTAAAATAGAAAGCACTGTTTATATAAATTGGAACAATCACCATGCCAAACATCTTGACGCGAACTTGTACTTTAACTGATTCAATTATCCAATTAAAATACAAATCTCCATTTTTTTCAAAAAGTCCACTAAAACAATAAAAAATTGTTTGTCTAATGCATCTTAACTCCCTCCACCAGATTGACATGAATGATCCATGATCAGCATAGTGAGAAAAAGCTCCAAAATATTTGTGAGTGGTAAACAAAAAATCAACAAAATTTTTTTTGCTTTCTTCCTACATTCCCCCCGTGCCAATAAAACTACAAACCAAAGCATCAAACAACAGCAAAAGCGTGTCACCGCTATATGTGCACATGTGTCTGACATATATGGCATGTCTATCTATTTTATTTGTATTTAGCTCAAAGAACTAATATACATAGGATTTCATTTAATTAACAGAAGACATTGCAGGGCTTGGAATAAAGTAACAGAATCCCTACTCCAGGAGTAAATATTAAATGCAACGGTGGATGACATGGTATCACCAACCAATAATAAAATCACAAGTGGACAAAGTGACCCCAATTGGGCTTACATGGAGGAAGAATGGGAAGTTATTTACTTACATGACAAGTTAGTTATAATTTTTGTGGGATTCATTTGCTTATTTGTTTTAATATTATTGGTAGGTGATATCATATCACATTGCCATGTGGTATCACCGTTATAATGAATATTTTCTCCTACTCCAGAGGTCAGATGCAAGCTCACACTAAACATGCTACTCAATAGTTCAAATTAAATCACACCAATCCAAGTAAATTTTGGCTACAGTTTGGGGCTGTGAACTGGTTAGAAGCAGAAAAAGTTTATTCTTACTCAAACTTGGCCCCATTAAATTCTGAGTATGATATCAATATACATTCAGCTATTCAAATCTAAATCTGATTTAAGAGATTTGATTTTTAACACAAATTTAATCGGATAAAGAGCCTAAATTGATTAGCTTAAACTAGAAAATATGTAAGTTGGACGAATTGCTGATAATTTCTATGAATCTATCTACATAAGTAAAACAAATAATTTCTCGGAGAGGAGGCTTACAAAATATAAAGTCTTCCCTCCTTAATTGCCTAATTGTCATGTTCTTGAATTCCTTAATTAAAAATACATTATTTCCAATCAAAATCAGTTTTCCATGTAACCACTTATTTGAATTTTTTCAAACAGGTGGTTATCTCTTCCCCACATTTCCTTTCTCCCCACAACTTCCAGTTAGTTTCCCACAATTTTCTGCCTTTCCACTTGGCTCTCTCATCTTTCCTCTAATGATAATCACAAAATAAAATTGCTGGGAGTAAGGGATGAGCAGCTATGGCCGGCCGCTAGGGGTCATTGTTTGGTGCAGTGAGAAAATGGTTAGATCCGTGAGCCTGTTGATTTGAATCTAAGGACAACTTTTTC
Source organism: Ilex aquifolium (assembly GCA_951799425.1). Taxonomy (NCBI): domain Eukaryota; kingdom Viridiplantae; phylum Streptophyta; class Magnoliopsida; order Aquifoliales; family Aquifoliaceae; genus Ilex; species Ilex aquifolium. The sequence continues at coordinate 11,956,884 of OX637405.1, forward strand.
ATCTCATATCATATAAGAGGATATGAATCTGCATGGAAATCCGTCAATTTTCATCAGCTTCAGATTTAACATAAATTTTTGGCATGTCAATGAATTCAAACTTGTGACTATCCTGTAAGACCGATTAGGCCCGGAGCCATGGAATTTTGTTATATAGCTCTGTTTTGAGACAGAATACAAATGTAGACTATTAGCTTGGAGAAATGAATCGAAAAGGAAAATAGGATTTATGTTCTTTCTTTTGGCAAACAGTATTAAGGCATTATGGAAGAAATGATCGAAAAGAATGTAATGGCAATGGCTGCTTGAATTTTCAACTTCAAGAACTGCATAAGATGAAAAGACAAACTCAAAATTGATTTTTCTGCAACCAAGGGAGACTGATACAGCCCAGTAGGAAGAGTTATATGCAGCCCTGTTTAGTATTTTTTGAGGATTTTTTATGTTTTGATTCTTATTCTGCGTCTAATTTAAGAGTTAGATATCAAGAAAAAAATGTGTCTAGACTATGAGTTAGTCCAATGAATTATAAACTGTCCTTAGGGAGGCTAGGGATCAATCTCTTTTAAGTATAAGCCATTCTTGCCTAAGTGAAATTATGGTCAATCATTTTCCTCCTTGTAATCCGTTATATGTATGTATGAGTATATGAATGACTAAACGAGAACCTGGAAAGACAGACTGTTTTTTGGCTTATAAAAACTTGTCCACTGTGGGAAAGTTTTCCCTTCTTTGCCTATTCGGACTCCTTTAGCTGTCCAAAGAAACAGTTCACGGCCAATACACATAGCAGCAGTCTTGGCTACATTATTTGCTCAACTGCCGATCAACTTGCTTTAATGCAAAGTGTAAACAAAAGATTAAAGTGACCATTGTATCCAACAGCTTGCTCCACAAACCCACTGACATTTTTTCGGATTTATATTTTGCAGGACAGCCAGGTAATCAAAGATATACTATCTAAAAATCATGCAGGAAGTAAGTTCAATGCCTTAACTAGATGCGATGGTATCAGACAACTACACGACACCGGAAACCGGAGTTTCCGAAGAGGAATGAGTCTCATGTAACATTTGCAAATTTCAGGAACCATTCTTGCACGACATCAAGTATTATGACGTTCACGATATTGTAAGATGGATCCACAATGAGCCAAAAAGGACTAAAACGAGCCGAAAACACAAATAAATACATAAATAGACAAAAGTAAAAGAGATTACCTCCCAATACTGTATATGTGTTGGTGTTGCCCTGTCTAAATCCAGATGCATTTTTATGTCCTCATGAAGCTCTTCCATTTCTTTTGCCGTCAAACCCTGTAATACTCAAACAAATGAAGATTGTCAGGCTCAGCAAGAATATTTAAAGACAAAATAAGGATCGAAACAGGTCAAAAGAATCCTAGCAATTATGAAAAATGAAATATTAATTTCATGCTCATTTTCAACATAATAACCTCATAAAAGCTTCCAAATACACAGCAAATGAAAGAAAATTACGAATGATACTGATAAAAGTAATCGTAACAATTTCTTAAATCACACCAATAATAAAACTATTATCAGGAAGAGATTCGGATTTACAACATGAATGCACCAACATAAGCCCACTGCTTATTGTTTTATTTTCGAAAATTGCAAAAACAAAATACAGAAACATATCTGGCTTCATTTTTTCATAAAGCAAACTTCCACACAGAAAAAAGTATTCCTGTGTTGTTCATTCATGTCGGCGAAACTGTTGGGCCATACATTTAATTAGGTCCACCTGTTAATACCTCTTAGCAACACAAAGCATCTTCTCACCCCCATGTCTTGTCCTCCTTATCCTCTATCCACGGCCCTTCATAATCGCCAAAAAAAGTAATCAACCACCAATTCATGCAGTTTTTCAATTTGGTCAACCAAATATGAAATCACCACCATCCAATCTGATTTCATGGACAGGCAATCCATTCAGTACACTAGCATCAAATTGCAGCCTTCACACCAGCCTCGGCCACCACCACCTAAACCCACAAAATCACCAGACACAACTACCGCCATCTTACCGAAAGCCACTGTACTACAAATAAGACTCGTGTTTGATGGCAAAATAACTTGCCAGTAACAACAATGATTAGCTGAAATTCACATCTAAGGAGGACAAAAAACAATACTCAAGCAAAAATGCTTATAGCTCAGATGAACAAATTGTTATATTAAGTTACAAACCAATGTTCGACTCTGCACAAAAAAAAATATGATGAATTGCAGTAATTGGATCGGTAAGTTCTGACGCAGTGTTAAGATTGGTTAAGGCAACAGCAAATATCCACCATTACTGAGGTGTCATTGAGTACTAAGACTGCATTCATTACAATTACTTCAATGAGAGTTTTATATAGGTCTGTCTTGGTGATTTACGGCTTGCTTATTGCAAATTTTGAGGATTACATGTTAAAGAGTCCACAGTGACAGCTAACTATGCCCTAGGATAGATAATAACCTTATCAAATCAACCAAATTGCGTAAAACTGGTAATTCAAATTAGGATTCATCCAAAACATCACGACTTCTGTGTATGTTCAATTGATTTTATTTTTCTTTTTTAGGAAAACAAAAAAGTCTATTAAACCTGTTTTCTGTTTTGTTTTAGAGCAAAAACAAAACTGTGATTGCTCTTTCCATCTTTTCAATAACAACAAAAAAAAGGGTTTCTGTTCTTTCTACTTAATCAATGCATTCTTCTTTTCTTTTCATAAGTTTTCTTCAATGGTATAATACATGGCGGAAACACTGTTCTTTGCAGAATGTGTGAGATCCCGAATTTTCTAATAGAAGTATTGAATTTAAGTAAATAGAAACAATGTTGGAGGAAAACATAATTAATATTAAACTTTGTGGCATATCTATAATTAATGAAACTAAAGGGTTGCAAACTATAATTGAAGCTACTCTTTTTGTTGGCTGGCCATCATTAATGTAAATGACTTGGAAAAGTAGGCTAAAAGAAAAGGAAAAAAAAAGGAAAACAAGGAAGAAAGATGTGGCGGCTGGTTTTGGAATTAGGAGAGAAGGAAAAGAAAAGGAATAAAATAATAGCCAAGGAGAAGGGTGTGTGGTGGCAGCTAAAGGTGGTCTAAATGGGTGACTCACGTTTTCATCGCATACGTGTCCATTTGTGGTGTTTTGAAGTTCAAGACCTATCTAGAGGTGTATATTCTAGACTTTTAAAATAGAGAGATAGAGTTTATGTGTTTATGATGAGTAAGAGACGAAGTACGAAGCTGAGGCAAAGGTCTTTGGGATCAAACAAGAAGTGAAAGTTGTAAGGTGAACAATTATGTGGTTATTGATCCATTTACAATAAAATTCTACTATCGTGTTATTGGAAGCGTGAGGTCAAGAGTAAACGGTATCGTTTAAGGATCGGGTAAGTGGTTTATATATGATATGCATTCATTTAATCTCTTTGCAAAGAGTACTTTATTGATATCGTCCTATTCGTATTCGAATTGTGATATCGTTTGGGTTTGAGTTTCGAAATAATATTTCGTTCAATTGTTGATATTTCGATGTTCGGTCATAATTTTCGTTTGACTTGTCATTAATTGCTATGATGTTAGCTTTGGTGAAATACTTGAGATTTTTCAACTCGAGCGTGAGGTATACTCGGTGGCATTGTTATGATTGTGATTTGTGTTCGTGGCCCTGAGAGGTAGACATGATTGAATTATGATGCCTAGCTTGTTGTCGAGATTGACCGAGTGTTCAATCATGGTTGATTTGATTGTTCAAACGTTCGAGTTCGTTGACATGTTCAATATATTTGTACTCCGTAAATTATCGTATTAATTCTTGTGTCATCGATTGATTATCGGTTAGTTGATAAATTATCGTCTCGCCCTTTGACTTTGTATATTATGTTTTAAATTACTTATTGAGCTTTCCCCAGCTCACCCTCATTTACCCTCTCCGGTGCAGGTTAAACTTTAAAATTTTGTGAAGAATCGGGTTGACCAACGAATGATCGATTGCAGTTTAAATTGTTATCGAGAGGTTATTTATTCATTTTCGAGGTGTTAAGTGATTCTGATATTTAATGGAAATTCAATTTATTCGTTATTAGGGAAATTAACACTCTGAATATTGTTAAATGGATTGGGGTGTTACAGAAAGTACTTTCCATCAAAGATAAGGAATTGGTATATTTCTTGATGATTCACATCATAGCTTCGCATGCTAGGGGTCCGTGTGTGCGTGTTTGTTGCACACGCACACATGCAGAAGATTCACAAACTTACTATATTGAGTACCTAAAATAAAAATAAAGGAACCACGTTATATCAATAGGCAACTGCAACTAATATAAGGACCATCGTTTATTCCATCAATGTTGAATGGAGCTTTAGGAACATACAATAAGAATAAAGAAGTTCCCTGGATTAGAATGTTCTATTTGATAATTAAAATAAAATATGGTATCCAAACAACTATTTCTCAAAGCAAACCTATATCTAAATTTGCAATTGAATGCTTCATTTGAAATGCATTTTCAAAATTGTCGATAGTTATTATCAGCATTCAAATATCACAATACCATTTATGTTTCTCCCTTTCACCATTTTTGACCTTAGTTCTCACTACCAAAAATATGTCATAAGTTTGTGTTATAGATGTCCAAATGCCACTATCATAGTATTCCATAACCAAGTCATAATTTCTGACAGGCATGTATCTCAAATAAACTAAAATATATCTCATACCATGCCACAGCCAGACATCGTCGTTTTGAATAACATGGCCAGATCATATACTACTGGATAAATGAATTTCTACTAAATTACAAGATATCATGCTTACTCTCGCTCCTAGCAAAAAGAGAGTGCGTGAAATTTTTTCGTATCTAATAAATTAAAAATGTCTACAAAAAGGAAAAAGACTAACAGAAAATATCAGATAATAAAGCTTCAATTTTATAAAAACATAAGGATGTTTACCTTGAAGACCATGTAAGGTTCGTTTATTTCTATATCAACATCATCAGAAGGATCAAGTTGCTTAGAAAGTACATCAATTGGCTTTGTGCGCCCTTCACGCAACCGAATCTCCGACCTAACTTTGCTTTGATCAAAATGAAACTGTAAACCAACCATGTCAGCAACTCATCAAATTGCAAATGGAAGAGCAATCACAAATTTACAACAGAAAGAAAGCAAAATAGAAACTCCCTAACCGGTTAAGCATGTTAGCAAATTCCTTTGTTGTTGATTTAAAAAAAAAAAAAAGAAATGTGAAAATCCATACAACACTGCACCTCTTCTTCTTTCTTCTCCCAGTCTTGGAACTCTGCCCGAGCACGCTCTCTGGCCAGTAACGCCTGCAAAAGAAAGGTGTTATACAATGTCATATCTAACAAACAGGGCAAAAGAAATTAAACCACAGTATAACTTCCTAATGGTCCTTAGGATTTCTCCTGGACAAATCAACTGAAACCTCAAACATCAAAATAAAACCCAAATCTACCATTTCTTCCTCATGTTGTGCTTTTTCAATAGCCCTTTCCTCCCTTCTCTTCTTCACTTTTTCAATCTCTGCCTGCAGTGTAAATTTGAATAAATACAATATCTCATCTTATTGAAGAATGAGTAACAGTAATAACGAAAACAACATCTGCTGTCTAAACTCTAAAGCTGTGTCAGTAAGAAACATCATTTAATTGATCAGAATAAAATTCCAAATGCAGATATTCAAACCCAGGGGCAAAGATACATACAGGAACATATATATCACCAAAAAATGCTGAATAATGTACCACCAATTTAAAAATACAAATAATTAAAACAAATTTGTTATGTATACTGTAACCAATTTACTTTAAATTTCTTTGGACATCTTCTACGATATGGAAAGAATCATGCAAGAACTATTGTAGAAAAACATCATGGCCGTCAAGTGGTACTCACCAAATTATTAAATCAACGAATATGCTTATGGTAAGTAATTAAACCAACAAATATTGTTCAATATTACACTTCATCTGCAAATCTGTCATATCAAATAATAGTTTTTGCAACTTGAGTACTCACACACATAGAGAGAGAGACCATATCACTCCAGTGGTAAAAGAGATTGCAACCAACACTTACAGCCGCAAACTGAATTGTGTCAAGTAGCACCAAGCTCTGCTCCAGATCTAAGACTATATTGGTCAAACTCAGCTTCTTAAGAGTAGAAGACATGACACCGACTTTTCTGCAATAAGTGCAACAGCTCTGTTTGATGTGCAAGTCCATAAAGCATATAGAAATCTTACCAAGAGTGTATATCTGCTGCTCTTCGTCCTTATTTTTATTTAATCCACTCTACTAGCACTGCAATTCCTCATTATTACAGTGGTTTTCTTCCTCCACTATTCCATGGTAACTCCAATTTAAACTCCTAAAAGTAATTAAATCCCATGAACGTAGGACGAAATTACATGCCACACCCAGTAACCTTTATAGTCATCAGACAAACTTGGGTCTGTTTCTAATTGGTCTGTTTCCAACCCAGCCTCAATTTGGGGTTCAGGCGAAGTTCTGTGAATTAAATAAACAGTCCAATGAGCCTCTACCAAGTCGAACAGGACTGCTCATAGATGCAACCTTACGAAATTTCCATGCAGCAGAGAATCAGAACATCACTAGCCTTTCAATGACACAGCTATCCCTATAATCTCCCAGTGAAATTAATCAGAAAGTTAGAACACACAAGCTTTGGGAAAGGAGACCAAAAGAAAAGAAGGAGAATCACAAAATGCTGGCGAGACAATACCTCCACAATTCTTCAACTATTGCACAATGAATATAAAACATGGCAACATCCAGAGTCCCAGTATTCCCCAGATATGCTAATCTTGACCATATTGACCAAATCCACAAGTATTACCAAATCCTCTGTAGTTGACCAAAAATTGATCCAGAGGGTACAAGGTATCTTTATGTATGGTTTTGTACCAAGAACAAACATTCTGGTTCGTGCCATTAACTTCTACCAAAATCAACTATAAGCTTCGGTAAAAAAATGTCAAAATATAACCCAAACCTCTAGGGATACATTTTAAAACCCCATAAGCAATCAGACTAATAGAACCAGATTCTGGAATTTTTATGTTCCTTAACAAAGTTTCACATTATGGACAATCAGTTTCTGAATAATCAGTTCACTAATTTGTATATGAAACACATAACCAAGCTGGTAGAATACAACATGCCACAAGTTGCTACTCTGAAAAGCTAGATAATACTTCAAAGCAATAGTATAACTAGTTGTTGAAGTGCAAGGACATACCATTCGTTCTTTCTGTCTCTTCTTCTCAGATTTTACCGAAAACGACTCAAGTGGCACACCATGTGTTATATCATGCTCAATCTTCTTTCGCCACACAAATCTGCAACCCAAATATTTTTCATTTATCACGACTTTGAAATGGTAAATCATGCAACATTAGGCCACCACCATCTTCTCTTAGGAAAGTTTTATTCCTGTTGAGGTTCTGCCCCACGTAACACCTCAAATTATCCCAGTATACTTGATTTTCTTTTAAGTTTCCACCATCGAATTTCATAATGAAGTTTAACAGTCTTAGTAATTGCTACCTTATGCACACCTTAAAAATTAAAAGGCATGGTCATAACCATCCAATAAGCATCACATAATAGAACTGGATAAACTTCATGCTAAAATAGAGGCTTTTAGTGCTAAATCCACCAGTTTTTTTTCACAGCCCTAACCCTATGCACATTTACTCATTGAAAAGGATGCATTCTTATTTTTTCCCTAGATACAATTGAAAATTTCAGCAGACGCACATTTTAAAAAGCGTGTCCTCATTAAGAAAAGGAATTTCAAAATTGCTTACACGGACCCTTTAAGTGAAGGCACACACTTGAGGCTTAGAATGAAACAAGAAAGCAGCAGCATGTATCACTTATGTATGTTAGCTTAAACCATACACTAACTCAATGCATATGAAGGATTTGACTTAGCTTAAACCATATACTAACTCAACGCATAGGAAGGATTTGACATACTTTTCATTCAGATTAGAATCGCCAAATGGATTCGAATCATTCGAATAACCTGATACGGTCTGCGACTTCAATTTCTTCGCTACTTTCATCGCCTAAACCACAATATATGTCATTAGCCAAGGACAAACCCAAGAAATCCCACAAGATTTTTACAAAAAAAAAATGATTATTTTCACCTTTTTCTGAGCTTTTTTTGCCATGTACTCAACAATATCTTCCTCCGAGATCTTCCTCGAACTCGACCTCTTCTGATCACTTTCATCGTCCGAGTCCCTCGACCTCCGCCGGCTAAGGCGGCTATTCCTACTTCTGCTTTGCCGTTTGCGACTCGGTGGAGATGAGTCACGGCTGTCCGCATCCAACGCCGACAGGGAGTCGGGCTCGGATTCTGAGTCGTCCGAGGGGGTTCGTTGTCGTCTGTGTCTGGAATGGGATGACATCGTCTCTCTCTCTCTCTCTGTTTTGCTCACGTTCCAGGAGTGCCCATTTGGAGTGTTGAACGATGAATATTAAACGGAGTCACCCGCCTCCTTTTTTTCTGTGCAACATTTTTCATAGCTTTTACAAACCGAAAAAAAAAAAAAAACACATAATATTAATTCTATCTATTAAATAAATTTGGGTCATCTTACTCATAGTTTTAAATCCGGACCGGACATCAAGTAAAGAGACCAAGTGAACGGATAACTGGTTCAACCATTTGGTCACTGATCGAATCGGCAATATAATAAAAATATAATAATAAATAGGCTATAAAATCACAATAATTATAAAAATAACATCAAATATGTAAAAAATCAAAACTTGTTCATCCCGAAGCTGCTTCAAATCATGAAACTAACATTTGCAACGCCATTCGAGCTAAGATCATAAGGGCTGTCATCCCAAACCTGCTTCAAATCTCTTTGTTATCATAATTTCTAATAAGACCAATGCAATGATATAATTATATTTTTGTTAATCCAATATCTGGCATAGGCAAAGAAACTATACATAAGAGTACTGTTTGTGCAAGAACATGGATCAACTAATTGCCTTGAAACTTGAAAGTCCCTTTGGTCTAAATTACTTTTATTGTGTGCTCATTTATTTAAGTCAGTGGCTTCATCACCATCACAATCAACGTATAAAAAATCAAAGCTTCATTCAATGTGTAAAATATAGCATTATCAATCAAAGTTTCAATTTATATTCAATATTGTATACAAAATAAAAACCAAAAATCAGATATAGCATAGAGAGTCAGATAGACGAGAGAGAGAACGACTGAACGAGAGAGAGAGAGAGAGAGAGAGAGAGAGAGAGAGAGAGAGAGAGAGAGAGAGAGAGAGAGAGAGTATGTACCTGCTGCTGGTAGTCGGCGATGCCTCGATGGAGCTCTGAAGCAGCTTACTCCTTCGAATTTCGAAAGTTTCTTCCACTTCTATCGATTCTTTTGGCTTTTCTTGCTCGCAGTGCAGCAGAGAGAGACTGAGACTGAGAGAGTAAGAGACTGAGAGAGAGACTCACGCTGAGAGGGCTGTGATGTGAACGTGCAACGTCGCGAAGACGAAGAGAGCAGAGGCGCAGATCGAAGACGAAGACGAAGAGGCAGGGCTGGGAACGATTTAGGGGAAAATGCCCAAAAGGATCAAAACTCAGCCATTTATACTAAATTAGGCGAACCGTCCGGTTTGATTAAAATTGTCCGATTTGAACGGTTCAGCAGTTTTTATCCGGTTCAATAGGTTTATTCTAGGTTTAATGCACAAACAATCTGATTGATGAACCGGTATCTAAACCCGCTGGACCGGGGCAGATTTTAAAATACTGGTCTTACTCTTACTTGATCTAAATAAAAAAAAAATTCTAAATCTAACCCGTATGCCTATCGAATATTAAAATTTTAATCCACATTTGAATCTGATTTATAAAAACCCATATGGATTCAAATTGAATTTAAAAATTGATCTTATCCATCGGCAAGTCTACTCATGGCTTTAATTATTCAGGTACTAATTGTAGATCATGATTTTGAGTTGAAGAAATTGAGTTGTAATTTAGGTTATGTGAATTTAATTTAACCTCGTTAGTTATAACTATTTAGACTATAGACCCTAGGTAATTTACTTAATGTCCTAAATATTTAAAACAAGCGGCCCAAAATTGACTATTAATTTCTCTAGAAATCAAAATGCAGAAAAGCTAGAGACAAATAGATCTTCAAAAGACAAGCAACAAAAGGAATAAAAAATTGGACATAAGAGCATCTCCAACAGATACTTCAAATGCCCAAAATAGGCAAATTTTAGCTAACCAAAGCCAAAAACAGCACTCCAACAGATTATGTTCATATGCTGTAAAATAGATTTTTGCTACAGTGATGCTCTAAATATAGAGCATCACTGTCTAAATATAGAGCATCACTGTAGCAATATGTAAACATAATATATATTATTTTCTCTCTCTTCCTTTCATTTCTTCCATTCTCTCTCTTTCTCCCTTTCACGATTCCCAAAAAATATAATACAAAAGGGATGATAAATAATATTTAAAATGAGTAGTTAAAAATATAGAGAATCTGTTGGAGTGTGTATTGAAAAAGTGAGTAGCTAAAATAGAAAAAGTTGTTTTTTGGGTAGTTAAAATAGCTATTATTGTTGGAGATGCTCTAAGTAGATAAATTTACATTAAATGAACCAATCTAGAATGAATTTTCTTGGATTATCTTGTTTAAAGGTTCGTTTGTTTAACGAGATAGGTGATAGAAAATGGAAAAAAGAGACAAAAAAATAGTGGTAAATGCGAAAAAGAGACAAAAAAAAAAATCTAACTATTTGAGTATTTATTTCCTGCTCCTAAAAACTTTCTTATAAACTATGTAATTATTTTCCACTTTAAGATCAATTAGAAACCCAAGACTTTATCTCATACCGGAATGCAATTGGCTTAAAAAACACAAGGAACTCACAGCCTGGCAAGAAAACATATTCACAATTCAAGAGAAAAAGGTGATGAGGATGTGGATGGAGACGGGAGTTTAGGGGTGTCAACTCTGACCCGTTGATACGAACTCGATACGAACGATTATAAAACTAACACGATTATTAAATACGCATAATAAATAGTTTAGAGTAATGTTTAATACTCAGAACACACTAAGTAGATTTTTTTTTTCGTGGGTCTTGATATGAACACGATACGAATAACGATGACAAAACATAAATAATACCACATACGGGTCACACGAATACGAAACGATTGACACCCCTACTAGAGTTGAAGGTCTTGGGAGATGGGGATGGATGGTGGACCTGTTGGTTGATGGGTTGGTTATGAGACTACTAGCTAATGGGACCAGTGATGAAGAAGGTGATTTGTGAAGTGCTTATAAAATCGGATAAATATGTCATAGACTCATATGACATTCAAGAATAGAAAGGGTATAGGCTAATAAGTATACTAACATTTTCTATAAAAAAAATTCCTCTTATCCAAGTTCTTGCAAAAAAAAAAAAAAATTTATTTTCCTTTCACTTTATTTTCTTTCACTCAAACGGATCCACAGTTGCTCCAATATGTTCATCCACTTCAAACAAGGTTTCCCAATTCCCAGAAACGTTTGAATTTACAGCATCGAAATGACATATTGCATACCCTTGAGTTAAGGTAGCTTGTTGAATAGATTTTGAGTTGTAGATCGAAAGAGTGAACCAAAATCTACCCTCAATCAGAAACCAAGGATTCCACAAGCCCAAAAACTTGGAATTTTACAAGTCTCGGCCACCAAAATATCAAAAAGCGAACAATAGAGTAGCTTACAAACATGAACATTGTCAACAAGAAGCCAACTCTTGAAGATTTTACCTTGCACTACAATACTCGCCGGTTCAAGCATGAGCAGTCAACAACCCTGTTTTACTTCCAATGTCTAAAATTTGATTATACACCCAGATGATTTACAATGTTTCCAACGAGTCAGAACAGAGAACCATCTAGGAGGTGAAAGTCGACTGTCCATACAGGTTAAGAATAGGGGAGGTCGGGTTTACCAGCAACCAAAACGAAGTAAGAGACATATTGCCACAACAGATCGATATTCATTTAAACATGAATAATACAACAATGGCAGGCTGATTGCTCTAACAAAAAATCAGCCAAGCCCACCTACATCATACAAAAGAATGGGGTTTTGATACCAAGGTCTAAGTTACAAAAATAAAAATCCAATGGACACCCATAAGTGAATGAAGAGAGCATAAGTGCCACGAGGTTTCAGCTCTAAGAGCATACTTTTTGATGACTTGCTCACACTCAGCTGCTCATCATTGATGAATTCGTCCTTACCAGAAGTTATGAAGACATTTACAGACGAAAAACCTGAATAAGAGACATTCAAATAAATCACAAAAGAATCAAAACGACAGGTCATACTGGAAAAAAGGACAAAACTTGCATGGAAAAGACTAAACTTACAATCATAGTCCGCCCATCCGATCCGTTGATGAGCTAAATCATAAACAAAGATCTTATCTTTGAGAACAAGATCTGCAGAAAACAAAATACTAATAAGCTGGTTATTCTACAATGTTCCAACCCTATGCACAGAAAATAGACGAAAAGCATATCAATAACCAAAATATTTCCTTGCAATTTGTAAGAAAATAAACAACCCAATTCCATACTATGAGATGCCATGTGTCATTCATGTATACATGAAAGATTGAGTTGCTAAATAAAGCCCAAGCATTGGGGGTTGGCGCAGTAGATTACAATAAAACCATTTTCGCAACAGTTTCTTCTTTTTCCTATTTCCTATTGGAATACTTATTTAGGCCAGGAACCAACCGCCTAGAATTGTTATCCCTGGATCCTGAACTTTCTGAAAGCCACTGCACCACATAGCTGCACCATCCTGTAACAAAACATTGGTCACTTCAGGCTTGATCCACATTATTTTTGTTTCATAACTAATAGCATGTTCCACATTTTGTTGCCAACAAGAAAGATTGATCATGTCTGTGCAGATACTAAGGAAGTTGAAAAACTTACAACAAAACCCAACTGTACAAGGTAGTCTGTTGGTTTTAGAGCCATGGATGTGCCACCCGCAAAGTTTAAAGCAACCTGGAGGAAATGTCCCGGTTATACTGCATAGAAAATAGATATTGATCCCAGTGCCCAAAAAATCACGTACTGAACTATTTTCTAAACAAAAAAAAAAGTTCAAAAATAGAGATATAAAATGCAGGGATGAACCTGGTGGTGACCAAATAACACTGGTTTCCTTTTGAGAGGATGGGTGTCACAAATTGTGAAACAACGGCAGTAACCTACAAATGAATCTATAAGAAAATCGACTTCAAAACCACAGGCATAAATTTTAAGATTCTTCCATAAAGCAAATTGCTTCAAGTTAATTAAAACCATCAGATGGGTAAACTTGCCACATTTTTTGACTGGAGAAATTTTACTTTCTCTAGACATTACAAACAAGTACCTCATTTCATGAACCCTTCCGCCAAATGATGTCAGTTACAATATTAGGGCAAAGAATTTCCAACATAATATTAATTATCAATTTGGATATACTCATAATTAAGCTCTATGCATTATGAAATCGCCCCTAGCTCGAACATGGAAAAAAGATACAATAGGGGGTAAACAATCCTAAATCAAGGCTTTTTTTTTTATTAAATAATCCGGTGAGTAAAGCAGTTGTACTCCTAATTCAAGGCTTTTGCAAATATAGAATCATCACTATAGTATAAAGGAATGTGGTTAATGAGAATAGGGATCCTACACAAAGAGCCTACTTTAACATCCCCCTAAGTCTAATACATGGAGAGGGTAATCATTGACTAAATCGTATTTTCATGACCAAAACCATGTCATTGAATCAAGTCTAATTAATGAAACAAGAAAGTCTGATGTTGTTTTTAGCTCTTTCCACAGCATATTTCGGGCATTAATACATTTAGAGAAGCTTTTAAGATGTAGCAATGGCCAACATCGGCCAACAGTGACCAAAGTGCTGGCACGGCATAAACAAGGGAGGATGAAGTCGATTGTTTTCAAAGTTTAGTTTGGTTTAGCTGTTCATATCAGATCAATAAACAAATAAATGAAAGCACATGAATAATCTGTCAAGCCACTGATATTTGGAGAAAAAAAATAAGAAATAACAAACTTATAGCAGTGACAAATGGATTATAAGCTCCTTCCACAAGGTATGCCAAAGTTGTTCCAGAATCAATGATTGTTCCTTGGTTGCTTGATGCTGCAAATGTTGCTGGGTCAATGGGCACCAACTGCCCATTGACAACAATGCTCTGTAGGTACAAATTGTAATGAGGCCTGAAAGATTTGAGAGAGAAAAAAAATTTCAAACTCTTATTCTCCAAATTTCAACATTATTTAAGGACACAGTGTGAAATAAAAATATGGAAATCTAGAATAACTCAAGTAATGTGAATGTTGAAATAATGTGAAATATATGGTTTGTTGATGAGGACTGGAACATACAAGGATTGTAACACCTTCGCAATAAAAGTAAGGGTTAGCTGGCAAAGTCTGGTTGTCTCGAGGGGAAGGGATTTACTAATTGTTTGCAAGAAGCATTTGCTCATAATGCCTAGTCATTGTCTACACACACACACACACACAAAGGAATCAAGCTTCACCATATGGCTAAAGGGTATTGCATGAGTAAAATGCAAGTGGAATAACTGTATTGTGTCAAAACATAAGCATGCAATGTTCCTGAGTTTCCAACTGTCACATACATCCACATTGTCCATGAAAGCATCAGCAACAACAAGAAGAATTGTGTACAGTACGTATTGTGACGGGACAAGGGGACTATAAATGATGTTCGGATCCAAAATCTCACCAAGAACTAGTATACCTCCACCATTGCCATCTCCTTTCAAGCAATGGGAGAACACTTTAGGAGTAATCCCTTGCGATGGCAACTGTGATGTTACAACGAGATCCTGCTGACAAAATCCAAAAATCCCATCAATGGCTCTATCTGTTGTAGTCAAGTCACCAGACTGATAGATGCTACACCTGTTCCCAACATCGGATCCAAATATAAGCATCAGCAACAATCATGAGAGAGAGAGCGGTCAAAATTTTGAAGGGAACACAACTCCTGAGTGAAAAGTAATTGCAGTATGAAATACATTATGCCAGACACATTACTTCCTTAATGCTCATCCTTATTCCTAGTCATCATTCTAATGAATTACTTCCATGTAACAATTTCTTATTGCTAAAAATGCTAGTTTTGATTTAGTTATGAGTGTGCATGTTGGTTTTCATGGTCATGCTGTCATGCATAGTTCCACATTGTAACTTAAGCTAATGTTGTTGCTTTGGTAGTTATGCAACCACAAATGGTCTTTTTGTGTGAGAAAAAAATTCATCAACATTTACATTTTATTAGCTTCTTGACTCTTTTGCCCAACTCTTTTCTTTTTCCACTGACTGTATCAAATTCCACACTCAGGCAAAAACATGCAAATGAATACGACATACATATACACAAGACAACACAACAAATGATCTCGCATATGCCACAACGACTTACCCAAAGATAATTGAAGTTGAAGAATTAGCAACTAAAGAAGCTCCCAGAATTGAGTCAAAATAAAGCAAATCGGATACATAATGACCAGATATCCCACTTCTGTCTCCATACTTGAATGAGTAGCCACGCTGATTGCCCTGAGCAGAGCATTCAGCAGATGCAGAATGAATTATAGAAACACAAATGGTGTGTGAACAGGAAACCGAAGAAGCAGTTTATGAGCTTGTGGGATCAAAGAAATTGAGCTCAATCTGAAAACACAAAACAACATCAGTAAGCAGAGAAATACAAAAAAAAAATCTCCTATTTCCGTCAGTTCAACAAACTAAATGGGCAATAAGAGGGTGAAGAAGGAGAAATTTACTCCAAGTCCACTCCATAGGGGGCAATCATTGCAGGAATTGCATGTAACCCATAAGATGTCACTGCCAGTATCAATCCGCACATTGAATTCTTTTGGCAGAGATCCCAATTTCACTTTTGTAAAATACAACCTACAAAATATAAGAAGCAACCCCATGAATGGAGAATATATTCAATACAGGAAAAACCAATTGAAAAATTCAACTAAAGCAACATTTTGGGTGGTGAAATCTATATCTATACTACTTTAAAATATCAACATATGTGAAAAATATTTTTTATCCATCTTTACCTTCAACAATGCAAGTATGACACCCTTATCCTCTAATAGTTAATTGCATATTAAACCTAATTGATCACCTCTACTAAACCCACTGGCTACCGGTTTCTTTTCCTGCTGCCGTTAGCAACAACTCTCTCTCTCTCTCTCTCTCTCAGTGATAACTACCCATATTCTCTCTTCTTTTAATGTTCTATTTGAGGCTATACAGATTCCAGGAAATAATGACCGAAAATTGAAATAGATGCAACAATTACTCATCAAATTTTCATTGATTTCATTTCCACATATTTCTCTCAAGTCATATTTACCATTGTGAGGTCAGACACTTTTTCTTCCTCCTCTCTCAGACCCTCACGGGCTTTGTGTCTTGGCATTGCTCAACCATCGGTGTACTGCTCCATCTGGTAAAATTTCTCTATAAATGAAATTCTTATTTGAGCGTCTTATTTGGAGTTTTTTTTTTCTACATCGTTTTATGGAATCTATCGTGTATGGTTTGGCAATAATTATTATAACTACAAACGCAATGGTCTCATGGCTTGTGCTTAACTCAATGAATCCCTCATACTGACTATCTAGAGCTTATGAAATACCAACCAATCAAGTGGTTCTTTTGTGCTATATTACATAACACTGGGTCCAACATATGTAGACCAATATGCACATCAATTGAAATAATGTCAGTAGAAGCAATCATATGATTTTAAGTTTTTTTATTGATAGTATACATGTGGATTTGGTTGTTCCAATTGAACATTACTGCAGAAAATGTGTAGGTTGCTATTGTCAATGTGCAAATCTGGCCTTTTTTAAAAAGGCAAACCCTTTGATATCGCAGCAATTGCATATATTTTCATTAAATCTTGTGACTTTTCATTCCGCAATTTTGTGACTATACTAATATCTTTGATACCTTTGTGATTTGAGGGAGGGGCTTTGAATAACTGAACAATTTTGAGAATAACTCTAACAATTGAACACAATTTTCTAGCTTCTGTTAAGGATAAAAAACTAAAGAACTGACTATAAAAACTGGTAGTAATATATGAATTGATCTTACGGAAAGACAGGACAAATAGAATCGATTTTCTGGGGAAAAAGAATCTGAAAAGTTCAAAGTCTGAATCTATACTTGAAAGGAAAAAAAAAACAAGAAGAAAAAGTCCCTAGAAAGAAATCAAAATAGGTTTGTTATTTAATTAAGAAGAAGAGGGAGCAACGAAAGACAAAAGCAAACCTATAACTAATAGAAAGATATGTGAATGGGAATATCACACACATGCCAGAATGTGCAATTTAATTTTATATTATGTTTAAGTTTATGGGCAGGAACTCTAATAAGACTGCTCATTAGATTATTTCAAAAATAAAATAAAATGTAAAACTAACAATTCATTAGAGCTTTTAATCTATTTTCTCACTAGATTGTTGCAACAAAGAAAAGGTGAAATCTTCCCTTGAGAACCTCTCAACATGAACATAACCCTGACAATTCAACTACCGAACACCAACATGACTTGCTTGTAAAAGTATTAACCTAACACGACAGAGGTACCTATGGTATCGAAAACATGAAGCAACCCACAAACAGTAGGCCTATATATATATATTTAAAAAAAACAGTAGGGAGTACATAGTTACTTGTACTCTGACCATATTCACATGTAAGAGTACATATGTTCTTACTATGTATTGTCCAAATATCTTTTTCTTACAAAATTCAGAAGCTATCATCCCATCTTGTAATTATATGTGTAATGAAAATAATAAAATCATAATCAAAATTGAAAATAATTTTATACCGATATAGAAGTTCATATATGTCGAAGTAGCTCACATCCTTGATTGAAATCTAGCATTTAGTACAATGGTATGAAATAAAAATGACAATGAACTTTGGAGAACTGTGGTATGAATTAATAACTGTTGGATTCACTACAAAAAAGATGGGAAAATCCGGCATTTAATTTCCGACGTTTAACTTAAACGTCAGTAATTATTAATAAAAAATAATAAAAAAAAATTTTGGCTTAATTTTGCGGCGTTTAATTCAAACGCCACAAATTATTAATAAAAAAAAATTTTCCCGCTTAATTTTCCTGCGTTTAAGTTAAACGCCACAAACTTTTAATTAAAAATAATAAAAAACTTTTTTTTTTCTCCCCCAACATAAACCCAAATTTTCCCCCAATTCATTCGGTCGACTTCTCTCTCTCTATTAAGCTCGCTAAGGATCCAACACTTCAAAATCTCGCTGTTCCTTCAAGTGTCACTAAGGATACTCCCTCCCCCTCTCTCTCTCTCTGCCTTGAATTTTCCTCTGCATCACAATTTGATGTTCGAAATGCCTTCGCCGTGAAACGCTAGGGATAGCAGAATCATATAGCTAGGGATTCATGACTCTCCTTATTGATGTTCGAAATGCCTTCGCCGTGAAACGCGTTTGGATGAGGTTGCTCAGGTGGCTTATTGTGTTGTTATCTCCGACGACTATTGTCTAAGACTGTGTTCTAATTGGAAAGGTAAACACATGCGACTAATTTTTCGTTCGTGTTTTTTGCGACTAATTTGTTTGCTTTAGAATTCGCATTCTGGTGTGCTTTCCCCGGTAAATTATGCCATTTTCGCCCAAAATATTGTGGCAAAACTGAATTGATTAATAATTATGCGACGCAAAGCTCAAAATTGCATGACATTTGCAGTAATTTTTCAAGGAGCTTTAAAAATTGAGTTATACTCATTAGATGTTTCTGTTTAAAGGATTATGGAAATCGTAAAGCAATCTCTCTTGCTAAAATATATGAAAGAATGTGATGTTTTATCTGCATGTTACCATTCACTCCTTGATCCTGCTGTTTGAAGAAGCACTCTTGTCCATAACACTAATGCTTTCGGAAACACAATGAGGTTATTTCTTACATCATCTACATCTATAGCATGCTCTTTTAAAACACTAAACTTAATTTTAAAATGATGTTTTACTTCATCCATGATGATGCATATTGGTGTTTGTATGATTTCACCCTAAAAGTCCATGATGTTCTATCCATAATCTTACTTTGTCCATAAAAGGACGTAAGGCATACATCCAATGAAATTATCCGTAAGGCATATATATATAGGATTGGCGAGTTTCCAACTTCCTTTTTTCCTTGTTTTTTTTGTGTTCGATTATTTTGATATCTCAAAACCGCATATGTTTGATGGTTCAGATTTGCAAACATATCATATTGGAATACGTTTATGGATAAGAGTTAGATACATTTACATAGACTGGACCCGTTGTACGAACAAGGAGTTAAGAATTTTATCAAGTTTGCATGTGACAATAAACCAAATGCACTGGAACTCACGTGCCCATGCAAAAAATGTCGTAATGTTAGATTGGTAAAAATGGAACTTTTGGAAGAGCATTTGATTGTAGATGGGTTTCTTGAGAGTTACATTCGTTGGATTTTTCATGGGGAAAGTTCATTTGCTTCGGTTTCTAGAGATATGAATCAAGTGACTCTAGTTCGGGAGATGAAATTCAAGAAATGTTGCATGATGCATTTGGGATTCTACCTCCAAGTCCAGTTTGTGGAATGAGTAGTGACGAACCTGAAAATGATAGTAGAGAAGGGCCAGATCAGGCGACAGAAAAGTTTTTCAAACTGTTGAGTGAAGCTGAACGAAAGTTATATCCGGGATGTACCAAGTTTTCGACACTGTCATCTGTTGTTCAATTGATGCACATCAAGTGTCTTAATGGATGGAGCGACAAGTCATTCACAATGTTACTTCAAGTACTAAAGGATATGTTACCCCAGGGTAACACGTTGCCCACTTCATTTTATGCAACTAGGAAGTTGATTAAAGAGTTAGGTCTAGATTGTATTAAGGTACATGCATGTCCCAATGATTGCATGCTGTATTGGAAGGAGACAGCTGCTAGGAATGACTGCCAGAAATGTCAAACATCTAGATATGTTAATTTTATTGTTTTATGTGGAATTCATGTGTTAATTTATATTAAATGTTAGGCTCATCGACAAAAAAGAGCGAAATTGAAGCATGTTAATAACAATGCAGCGACATTCCCGCCCAAGTGACTCTCCCTCTTCTATGCCAGTAATTTTTTTTTTTCTCTTAATTTCTTTTATTGGGAGAAGTTTTGCTAATGAATAGTTGAAGAGCGACAACTATATGAACAAGCAATTCACAATTTTCTCGACTTCATGGAAAACTAAGGGATGTCAATATAATTGTTATTTTTTCCAAAAACAACTTGGCTCAAAGGTAATCTTTGCAAATGGAGGGTTTGATGATGCCAATGGATAATGTAGAGTTGTTGAATAGTTTTTGCTCATTCATTTCCATGTTGTGATGCTAAAAGGGAGATTGTTGTTTTGTTGCCAGTGAATTTTGGTGCCTATTAAACCAGAAGAATGGAACATAGTGGCTCAATGAAAGAAAGTGGAAGACATGGTCATGTAATTTTATTTTGTTGTTTTGTAAGGTGGCTACTGGTATCTTTGCATGTTTTGGTATCTTCGGTCTATGTTGAATCTGCTTGTTTTGGTTGATGATAAAGGCTAATGCGTTTTGGCTTGGGTAGTGTTGATTTGTTTGCATTTTTGGAAGGAGGAGGGCAGCTATAATGAAGTCTTTGGACTGATTGATGGTTGCAGGCTGAGATTTTACAGCTATAATGAAATTTGTATTTAAAAAAAAATTACCGGCGTCGGAAAATTGTTACTCAGAAATAATAATTACTGGCGTTTAAATAAACGTCGTAAAATAACTCCGATAGAATTCAATGAAGTCGTCGATTAAATAAACGCCGTTTTAGCGTTTGGTAAACGTCACTTTAGTTTTTGTGGCGTTTAATTATACGCCGGTAATTTTCCCGACGGAGGTTTCGACGACGTTAACACAAAACGTCAATAATAAAATTTTGCGGCGTTTATTTACATTTAGCGGCGTTTATTAAACGCCGGTAAAAGTCATTGTTCTTGTAGTGATTTAATGAACTAGTTTGTATTATGATTGGTATTATGTTTTCTATCACGGATTTGAATTGCTTTATTTTTTTTTGTTTAATATTTTTGTTAACAGACTCACTTAAATTGATGTAGATGCTACTGAAACTCTATCCACTGACTGATATGTTAGAATTATGCTTCTGCCTATGTTTGATTGAATGGGTTTAATGCTATAGTTGAATCTTAGGTTTAAAGTTGAGGAAACTTAATGTTGCTAATACATGCTGCCATAAGGTTAGACTCCATCCACTTGCTACTACATACCTAGTAAATGTGTGCTAATATTTGTTTATGATCCTATTACTTTGATGTTTTTGCTATAAACTAGAATTTCTCTAATTTTATTATCTCAATTATAGGGGCATTCCCTCAAATTCCCTTAGGAAGTTCCAAAGGGAAGGAAATAGAGTGTTGGAAGGCCACAGTAATTCATTGGGCTCTGCATTTTTTCGAACCACTCAGGCATGACATTGCAGAGATAATAACAGCTGCATTGTGTTTGGTGCTTATAAGGGATGATATTAAGTTATTGTACAGTTACACGGTAAAGATTATTGTGGCTATTGTATGTTGCTTTTGCCATTGACTTCACATATCATAGAGAAATATTTTTGGTTTTTGACCCCACGAGTTTTCTAATAATTTACCTCCAAATCTTAATATCAATATCTGAGTGTTGATCTTGTGGTATGCATGACAGTGAGACAAATTAAATTGACCTTATGAGAATGTTGCTAAAATTTAAAGTGATTATTG
The DNA here is from genome assembly GCA_951799425.1 of Ilex aquifolium. NCBI lineage: Eukaryota > Viridiplantae > Streptophyta > Magnoliopsida > Aquifoliales > Aquifoliaceae > Ilex > Ilex aquifolium. The sequence continues at coordinate 11,978,939 of OX637405.1, forward strand.
CACTTACATTTGGGTCATTATGCTAATGTATTTGTTCACTGAATGACATAAAAAAAATTGACCATTCAGAGAAGTTTTTCACTATAATGCTGTGTAAAATTTGTTCGTTCTCACTTCAGAGAAGTAGATAAGAATTTTGATGCCTCGCTTGACCCAAAACAGTTTGCAGTGAAAAAAGTTTTTGACTTTGGGGGGTGCATCTTTAGCTCCGATATCATATTAAAGTTTTTGTGCGGATGATCTTTTTATGATAGGTTTTAGGAGAAAGCATTATGTGTTGGGAAGCTGCGGCATAGAAGACTGGCTAATGCAAGATTACTTTTTTAAGGTCAAGTTTCCTTTTTTAATGTTTTTCTTTCTATCCCTTATTTCTTGAACAACTTAATACACTTGACAAAAGTCATAGTTCCGTCGTTACGTGTATTCATTATATCTTATTAGAGAGACCTGCCTCAGTTAAGCAACAAACAAAAATTGCAAGAATATGAAAAACATACTGAATATGTGTCTCCGTGTATGTTTCGTGTCTTTGATTTTTCTTGTAAATTTAGGGAATGGTGGATTTCAATTATATTTTGAATTGGGAGTTATTTTGGAATGATGAATCTAGAACAATGACATAAAAGAAACAAAGTTACTGAATTTTTATAGTGCTTGCAATTACCTTAGATAATGTCAATGGCTTGGTACAAATTCAAGAACACAATAGACCATACATCTCGCTAACAAAGAGGAGTCAGGAAAAATAGGTTGATGATCTCACGACAGCAAGGTTTGGGGTGCTAAAGGAATAGATCAATAAACATCCACAATGGCTTAGTTTAATATTATGTTTGAGAATGTCCTAATTCACATGCGTGACTATCTTCTGCCTTCCTTTGCCTCTAAATTCCATTTGTTTATGTCCTACCTTATGTCTGGTCTTATTATGCAGGGTAGAATGTTAACAAGGTGAAGATTGTTGTTCATCTTTTTCATAAATCAACTGGGATATGAATCTTTTGCACTGAAGAAGGAACAAATTTAAAACAAGAATCGTGCTCTTCAATTATTGAAATTGATGTATCCATTTTTTATTGAGAAATTAAACTTGAGTTTGATCATTTTAAGAAATTAGATTTTGTAACACTATTTGATCATATTAAGTTTACTCAACCTAAACCCAGTGTTTATTGAAATATTAATTATTTGCTCGATTTAAAATATAAAAGATGTGGATAATAGAATTATGCGCATACTTGTTTTCGTATTTATATGATTAAAAAACTACAACTATAACTCTAAATAATCCACGTGCAACGCACGTGTGCATCAACTAGTGAATAAAGAAATCACAACCCATAAATATCCAAACTAATGAAAACAGTTTTAACTGTGGTATGGATGATGGTAATTTTTTTTGGCTTACCAGTACATTACCATCAAGAAGACCGCAATGTCATTGAATTTTTTTTTTTTGGTTATAATTTCATTCAATTTACAACCTATTAACACCCAATAATCCAGGAGCAAAAGCTAAAAGACCCTTTTCTGTGGGGTTTTTTTAATGGGTTTCAATAAAATTACCATACGAGGTAGGGATGATCAAATACATGTGTGTGTGTGTGTGTTATCTTCAATTGAGTGAAAGCCCACAATATCCTCTTTTGATCACTCTCAATAGCAATAAGACCCAGAATCTTCCTTTAATATGCAACACTGTCAATAGCTAAGAACTGGAGAACTAAAAAAGCAAACTCAAAAAGACAAAAGAGGTTTTAAGGATTTGATGATACCCATAAATTTTCTTGATCTTACTAAACTATTAGTAGTAACAATAACACAGAATTACCCAAGTATAAATGCTCTAAAACCCAAGAATTGAGAAAAGGAACCAAAAAAGAGGGCATTTTCAACGGCCTTTGACAAAATTACCCGACGATGTAGGGATTGGAGGAACCAACTACCGGAAAATCAACAATACCACCGGCAACACCTTGCAAGATACGCGCGTGCCTCGCTTTATCCGAGCTCTAAGCACCTCCAGCTCCACTCTCTTGCTGGTTGGAAACGCCCTCTCCAGTGTCAGCACACTTGTCGGATATCCACCAGCTCCGGCACCGTAGACCATCGCCGCCACCATTACCAAGGATAAAAATTCCTCGCCAACCATAGCCGGGAATTATCGCTATCTATACCAATAAATTTGAATGTATACCAATGTATAGTATGTGGCTATCCGTAGTTCATAATATGAAGAGAGTTATAGAGGTGAATGTAGAAGATCGAGGCGTATGCTTCTGTACATTGGTAAACGAGAGAGAGAGAAAACACAAACACTAGAGAGAGGGAAGAGAGGGGACGGTCTGTGCATATGCAGTACCTTTGGATCAGTAATGCATGCTTATGTAATTACCAGAAGTTTCAAAAAGAAATTAGTTACTAAACGATTGTGTGAGGTTGTGAAAGGTCATAAATGCCCCAGATTTGAATAAGGGGTGGGGTGGTTGTTAGAAGGGTAATTTTGGTATGGCGTGGAGTTTTGGGAGACAGGTTTGATTTTGTATTGGATTGGATGTAAATTAAGGAGACTAATTATGAAATGGTGTTTGTGCAATGAGTAAGAATAATGCCTAATTCAAACGCCTTGTATTTGCTTATATACCCATTAGTTGGATATATATTTTCATTTTTTTTCTATGGTTTAGGTATTCGGGTGAATTTATCCATATCTCGACTAATCTTCTTCTCGATCTGGTCAAAAGCATTTAGAGTATTCATAAGAGATAAATCTCTTATGATCTGACCCTCAAAAAATTGTTAAGATTTGAACTCAAGACGTCTAGATTTATAACTCGTTCATATTATCACTTGAACTATCTTTTGGGATTGATTTAGATCCCCATTAATATAGATTGTTTAATTTTTGTTAATTATTGGTTATTCCCCGCCTAATTTTTGTTGCAATTTGGTTCAATTCGGACTTAATTCTTTGAGTTTACAAAATCATAATGAATTTGAGTTTAATTCAAAGTGAACAAAAAGTTGATTATCAACTTGGACTAGTATTCGTATTTATTCTTGGTTGGGTTAATTCGAGTATATTTAGCATTTAAATTGAGTTTGGATTTTTTTTTCGGTTTTAAGCCAACTCATATACTAATTTTTTTTACTTTAAATACTGAATATTTGAGATTGAGTTAAGTTATCTTCAAGTTAATCCATCTAAATTATAACCAGTAATGTTATTTGGATTTATTTATTGATTTAATTTTCTAACTTTATTATTCATAACCATTGAATTGACAGTGAGTTTTAATATGCGTTATACCAATTTAATTGTTGTGATAAATTAAATTAATAAATTGTGTCAATAAATTAGCTTAAAATAGTAGTATTGAATTATAACATTACTTTTTGAGATAAAAAAGGGATAAATTACACTCAAACTCTCTAAAGTTTGTTACTTAATCACTTAATATCAGAGTTAATTTTAAATTGTTGGGATATGTCTACGATCAATTGCGCTTGTCAATTGTGTTAGGTGAGCTAAGTTCGTGTCGGGTTTTAGCGTGTTCATATCAAAAAATATTTCACTCATACTCGATTCATTTATTAATTCATGTTTAACAAATCGTGTCATATCGAGTTTTTATCATGTATAAATCGTGTATAACTGGTATTTAAACGAGTCGTGTTGTGTATTTTCTTTTGATTGATTTTCATTCGTACCCGATTTCTTTATTAATCGTGTCGTGTCGGGCCACTCATTTATGAAACGAGTAACTTAAGAAAGACTCAAACTCTCTAATTCTGCATCGTATTAACGAATCGTGTCATATTTTGATACCCCTACGATCAACCCAACACTCCCTATCTTGACCATAAAATATAAAACTCGCTAAGGTGCCAAAAAATATTGTTTCGACGCTATAATCTTACCCATTATTGTAATGTCAACTGAAAAGCCCAACCATTCTTTGGTCTACAACCATCCCAATTTGGAAAGTTTGGAGCACATACCATGGCAGACCTGATTCCTTGAATGTATATGAACATGCTTCTTTAACAAAGTACCTAGGCTTAATATTCATTCTTTTGGTATCGAAATGTTACTTTGCTTCTTTGTAGTGCAATATTCTATTCCATGTTCGTAACACAGGGTTCCAAAAGAGCCCAACATGAGATGTAGAAGAAGTTTCATACCTCTTTTGGATAGCATGATGATTTTTAATCACATTCGAAAGTGAAGGCGTGTGTGTTCTGATGATAATCACAGTTTCCTGCCAGGCTGCCACCATGAGGATGACTCGTTGACTACTGTCTTTTTTTAAAAGGGAGAATTACATCCAGATTCTTTGAAGTTTTTCACTTAATCACTCAGACTCCTTGACATTTGAAATATTACACACAGACCCCCTGAAGTTTGTACACCCGTAACCATTAGACCCCTGCTATAAATATATCCGTTAATAAATTACACTCAGATCCCCTAAAATTTGTAAACATATATTACTTAGACCTCATAAATTTAAAATATTATACGTAGACAAAAAATACTTCAATCAAAGATAAAATATCAAATATTTTAAATTTTACAATTAAAATTCATGTTCTATTGTATCTTTTATTGAAATAAAATCAAAAATAAAAATTCATTTTTTTTAAAAAAAAATCGTAATTAGTGTATAATTATATTGTCTATTGAAATTTAATTTGGTCGTTTAAACGATCAAATTAAAATACCAAGCTGCCCCAACTAAAGCTAAAAGATATTGTGTCCGTTACAGTTTGATCCCTTGTTTAATTTTTTAGTTTTATTCTAGTAGATAATATAATTATATACTAACTATGATTTTTTTTTTTTAAACTAGATTTTTTTTTTTTGATTTTATTTCAATAAATGACATAATAGAATATGAATTTTGGATGTAAAATTTATATTCTATTATGAATGACTTAAACCCCTTGTTTGATTATTTTTGTTTTATTCTAATAGATAGTATAATTGTAACTAATTACGATTTAATATTCTATCTTTGATTGAAGTATTTGGTCTAAGTATAATATTTTAAACTTAAAGGGTCTAAGTATTATATACCTACAAGCTTCAAGGGGGTCTTAGTGTATTTATTAACAGATATATTTATAGCAAGGGTGTAAGTGTTACGCACGTATAAACCTCAGGGAGTCTGTGTGTAATATTTCAAATGTCAGGGGTCTGAGTGATTAAGTGACAAACCTCAGGGGGTCTCGGTGTAATTCTCCCTTTTTAAAATTGATGGGTTTGACTCCGGTATTGGGAAAAAATTAGTATCTTATTATTTATTATTTTATTGAATATATATATTACTTTTTGGTTAGAATATTTAATCAATTTTTAGAGTGTATTAATGTAAATGGTTTTGATATGGATGTTGGTGGTCGTTTGATGAGTATATTTGAAACCATCGGATGAGCTTATTGAAGTCTGCCCTATTTTATATTATAAATTTTCGCTTACCATTTTTTAGGTGAAGCTTATCACTTTTTGAAGAAAAACTTATCACCTTTTTATTTTTTTATTTTTTTTGGTCAGGTACCAAAAAATAAAAATCGGTAACTAGTGTTGTTGTTCATAACTGATTTGCATTTCTTATTGTTTGTGATACTTTCGTCATCATTATGTGCTTCTCCCTCTCCCTCTCCCTCTCTCTAATTTGTAGCGAATTTTTCTTTTCCTAGTATTGTGGTGATTGGTGTCATATGAATTGAGCCACGGTGGTCAGCCGTCAAAATTGAAAGAGTTGGTAAGTCTGATAATTCTAGACACGGCTGTCAAATCGACACGAACTCATCACAAATTTAACAGGTTTGAGTAAAATTTTAACGGGTTCGAGTAGTTAATGGGTTAACTCGATAGATCCGTGAAATAAGCGAATTGATTTCATGTTTAACCCACAACTCCGTTTAATCAGTTAACAATGATATTATAAATTCTAAAAAAAAAAAAAAAAAGTCTCTCAACCTCTACCTCTCATCAGGAATGATAATTTCTTTCACATTTTTTGTTGTAAACATAATTTTTTGCTCAGTCATGATTTATTGTTATAATAAATAGGTCAAACATATATAATGTATGACGAGTTAATGATTTTTTATGTAGACTCAAAAAATTCTAACCGATTCTCTTATTCAACGGGGTGACACATGGGTTGTGTTGGGTAACTCGTCTAATAAATGAGTCGTGTACGAATGTAATAGTTAGATCCATTAATATAAACCAATAGGGTTGACACGAAACTGTTTCATTCGATACGATTGTCAAGCCTAATAATCAGTGCAAGCCTAAACACTCTGTAACAAAAAAAAAAAAAAAAGAGCTACAACTAGTGTATGTTTCTCCCATCGAAGTAATTAGCTTAATGACTATAAAATCCCAACCCTTCAATATTGTTCAAAAAGTCAAAAAAAAAAAAAGGAGAAACTGAAGAATTGAAGGTCAAAAATTTAACAGACCAAACAAAAAAAAAAAGAAGGTCAAAAATTTAAATGATTAAAAAGAAAGAATTGTCAAATCCAAGTACTGAGATACCTTATGTGCATCCCTTTGAGGGTTACATTCAACTATTCCTTCCGCGCGCAGATTCCGCTTTAATATTTGACTATTCTTTTGGATGTATTTTTCATTTTATTATAATAGCAATTCATTTAAGTTTCTTTGTAATAGTGATCTACCGCGGCATGCAAAGGGAAAAAAAAAAACTATTCAATCAATGGAAGTTTAATTTGAATTAATAGCCAATAATGCACAAAAGACCACTATGATGCATGACTTCCAAACTATCATAGAGCATATAGAGCAGTCTGAGGGGATAGTTGTTCTATTTAGCCAACCAAAATTTGTTTATGGCATCGAATAAGGTAGTTGTAGAGGCCCATTACCTGTTATATATTTCTCTTCATCATCAATTAAAGATAAAGACTAATGAGACGAAAGAGGTGCCTTCGTCTGTCAATTCTCTGGCTTTGATCTTGAAACAGTGAAACCAATTAATTGGCACATGAACTTTGCTTATATTGCAATGACTCTTGTCAAACGTAGTAGATAGTAATGTGTATGATGGTGATAATTTGCGAGTTCTTGAGAAAAGACATTGGCACCTCGTAGAAAGAAAAAAGTGTTTTGCAATAAGTGAGCTTGGCTTCTTTAGTATTCCATTTTATCTTGCTCCCGTGTCGAATCATGAATCCTTCGGAGTGGGGTTGGTTGGCTGGCTAGTGCTAGGCGTACAAGGACCGTTAAAGAACCGGCTCAATGCATCACAACCACTCTTTTAACTCCTTTTAAGCAATTATGAAGTCCATAAGATTTTATGGGCATCACATCACTCTTTATAAGTTTTCTATAACTATTTCTAATCCATCTAAACTTCTCCATTGATAACGTACCCCTTAAGGAAAACAATAAAAAGAGGAATAGCAGGGCACAAAAAAGAAAGAAAGAGTAGACCCCACTCTCTAATTTAAATGGAGTTTTGACTCTTTCAACTTCTCGAGTAAATATTCAATGTAATAGTGACATCACGTCATCACTGTCACGTAGTGTCACCATTTAATTAAAAAATTAAAAATAAGTAAAGTGAATCTCACTATTTTTATAACTACTAATAACCACCACATCCAATTAGCAACACATAAGATTAGTGGGATCCACTATACTTATTTGTTGTCTTCTAATTGGATGGCGACACCATATGATGGTTGATTATGTACAAAACGATCTTATGCAAGATTAACAGTCGAGTGTGTGATAAAGTATAATTAATGGATAATTAATAGAGCAATCAATGCCAATAATGTAAATATCGGGTCAACATGCAGATATATAGTTGTTTGGTCCAGGTGACCTATTCCACTCCGGAAAATAACAAGGGTTGCTGGGGGACCTTTTATTGATTAAGTAAGGTGAACGCGAGAGAGAACAATGGTTAGTCCCGAGAGGGATACAATAGCTAAGAGAGAGAAAAGTTATGTGTGGAGAGAGTAGAGAGGTGTAGAGAGATCTCAAGAAGTGCCCTCTCATGTAAAGAGAACTTACAATTTATAGGCACAAAATCTTAGTTAAGACGGTGATGTGAGGGTAAATGTACTAGATCTTCGGGGAGCTACAAAAGGTAAGTACAATTAAATGTTGCCTTGATCTTTGAGAGTGAATATTCCGATAATTGCTCTCCATGTGCTCTAATTTTTCTGGACTCTTTGAACTTTAGACTGGACAGAATTCATGAATTGGGCTTGATCCGTCTTGTAGCTAATTTGGGCCTAACTCATTAATTGGGCCCGACTCAGTTAAATCTGAACTCGTCAATGGTGATGACATCGTGTTACCGTTGCAATGAATATTTTCTCCAACTTCTCATTTCCTTGTCAGATCTCAGCCCCGCTAAATCGCTAATTTAAGATCATAGTTTTCGGAGAACTTAATATGGAACCATTTAGAAGCCCAAAAAAATAGAGGGCAGGTAATTGTAATTAAGGAGGTGCGTCCAGCTTAAGCCGTAAGCTATGTTCTTGGCCCCGCACTATATATATTCGAAGCAGTGTTCTGTGCGGTTGCTTACAATACAATTAGCTCATTTCAAACACCTTGACCACGGTCAACGATATCATTCTTCTTCGATCAGTCTCTGTACTATCTTTTTTCTCTCTCCAATGGCCGACTCCACCACCAAGGCGACAACATCGGAGACTCCAATGGCCGACTCCACTACCAAGGCGACAACATCGGAGACTAAATCGACTGAGGTCAAGCGCTTATGGAGCGATGAAGCTGAAGAAGCCACCGACGAAGCTGAAAATTTATCGCTGGCCGAGGAAAAATTATCTTCTGAAGTCCAAATTGATTCTTTAGCCATCGACGAATCGAAGAAAGTCAATAAATTTCTCAATGATCCAGAAGATAACAATATCGAAGCTGTACTTCTCTCTCTCCTTTCGTCCCTCTGAAGGTCTAGGTTTTTAATTTTCTATTTGGATTTCGATTAATTTTAGACTGTTTGATATTAGGTTAGTTCTGATGGTACTATATATTCGTCGGCGAAAAGCTTCGAGGAGTTGAACTTGTCTCCGGAATTGTTGAAGGGATTATATGTAGAGATGCACTTCGACCGGCCTAGTAAGATCCAGGCCGTTAGTTTGCCCATGATATTGACTCATCCGTACAAGAATATGATAGCTCAGGCACACAATGGGTCTGGTAAGACCACTTGTTTCACGCTTGGTATGTTGAGTCGGGTCGATCCCAAATTCCAGGCTCCTCAGGCTCTTTGTATTTGCCCTACCAGAGAACTGGCTATTCAGGTAATGTGTTTATTGCATTTGTATGCACATATTGTGAATAGACAAGTGGTTCGTATTTTTCTTGGAGACGCTGTATTTGTCTGTTTTCGTATCATTTCCGCTTCATTGGCTTTGAATAATGATTAGTATTCGCAATAGTGGATGTATACATTCAGCATTATGTTTCTGTTAAGTGCATCTGTATCATTTTTTACGGATCCTTGAAAAATTGATGAAGGGGATCTTGTGCTAGTGTATTTAAGGAAGGAAAGATTTCCTGAGGGCACCTAGCACATCCATCACCCAATCATGTAAAGGCCGGACTAAGGCCTGAAACAGAGGATTTGCAATGGCAAAGACCATCACCTTCCCACTACCCTCTAGCTTTACTTCAAACTCAATTGATCTTTTTGAGGTACTATATGCAGGACTAAAGACATCCTTTGAGGAGGGAGGGTCGTCTAGGCTCTCCGGCGGTCTTATATAATTGTTTATATACATGTGATTCTTGAATCTTTTTGTTGGTTGGCCGCCAACTAGTGGTATATTTTCTCTTGGGAATTGGGATTGCAAGTCTATGCTCAACTGATGGTGTTGCCTAGGGTGTGAGTAGGTTTAGATTGTGGCATTAAGTGGATAATTGGTGTGTTCTGAATTTTTTTTGAAGATAATCTTTATGTTGAATTATTTTTTGCTTACCATTCGAACTTTTTGTGCATTTACGTGGATTATTGTGCAGAATGTGCAAGTTCTTCAGAAGATGGGAAAGTACACAGGGATAACAGCAGAATGTGCTGTGCCAACGGATTCCGCTAATTATTTGCCCATTTCAAAGCGAGCGCCAATCACAGCTCAGGTAGTGATCGGCACACCTGGCACGATCAATAGATGGGTTACAGCGAGGAAATTGGGCTTGAGTTCAATGAAGATTCTTGTGTTTGATGAGGCAGATCACATGTTGGCGGAGGTATTCTCATAGATTTTCTTGGGACGTTGTGTTCAAGCATCTTTTTTTCACATGCATTTCATTTATTAACTTTATACTTCTAACAGTTTATATTGTCTATGAAATCTTCTCATTCTGTAAGCTATTTTGTCCATTTAACTCTATACTGTTTAGTCGATCTGTGGGTGAGTTGTTTTCGGGCCCTACAAAAACTGAGATATCAGCAACTAATATGTGTTACTTATTAATATGAATTACTTATGGAGTGTTCCTTGAATATTTCCGCTTCATGTGCTTTATTTTGGTTGTTTTTTGGAGTGCTCGTTATCTATTTTTCTTTTTTTGCCTTGGAGATGTTTTTAATTTTTTCAAGAATTGTAAGATGTCAGGCTTTGGTCACTGCTGTGCTACAATAACTTATGGATATGTTTTCTGATAAAATTTATGTATATCACCTGCTGAGTTTCCTTTTGTTGCTTCATCAAGCTTCACAGCTCAAAGCTAAACATATTCCATTGTCATATATGAACAACCAACCAGCATTTTTCAGTACTTATACATTGGATTATTATTGGTTTGGATATTCATTATTCGGGGTGCCACAATTGACTAACATTTAACGAGTAAAATGGAGTCTTTCCTGGGTGTCACTTGTACTGAATCAGATCGTCGTTGAACTGATTTTTCATCTTTGTGATATCATAAAGTTTTGTTTTTGTTATGCCAGTTTTATGGTTTGCTCTGAAGAAAAATTATTATTGAAAAGAAGAATAAGGAATTAAAATATGTAGTTCCTATGGGATAGTTTTATCATCTCAACTCTTTAATTGGTACTTCCTATTATTCTTAAAGCCTGTTGTCCTGTTGCCCTGTCCCCTTCTACTCCAAACATGGAAGAAAGAAAAGAAAAAAAGAAAAAGGAAAAAGGGGCAAACCTCAAGTAAGGTTGAATTTGAAAATTTAACATAAAATTTGCAGTTGTATGTTTCTGTCAATCTATGACCTATTGATGTGATTTAAATGGTTGGCTGCAATTTTTGTAGATACTTTGTTTTTTTCATGAAATTTTTTATCTTTTTAATCTTTGTTGCTCATTGAGGTTGTTTTAAGGTGTAGAGTGGCTTTAAAGATGACTCAGAGAGGATAATGAAGGCAATTGTTAGGTGCAATCCTGACTGCCAGGTTAGTTACCCATTTGCATGTGAATGATTACTTTACTTTATAAAGTGGGGGATGAATAAGTTTGCACTATCTGCTTCTCAATAGTTGAGTGCACATTGCTGTTTGAATAAGTGATTTTAGATTGTTTATTATATGTGTCTCTAAGGCTGATTTTAGGCAGTCTTATGAACTAGATCTTAAGCTGATGTTTCTCAATCAACGAAAATTTGCTGAGATTCAAAATTTCCTTGCAGATTCCCTCCCCTCCGTCTGCCTTTATTTGTTGTTTTTTTTTTTTTGGGGGTGGGGGGGGGGGGGGGGGGGTAGGGGTTTCAGGAATGATAAGATGCATCTATTTTCCTTTTTGGTGTTTGTGTTAACCTAAAAATATCCTAATTTTGATTTCAGATATTTTAGTAAGGCATGAATTCAGCACCATTAGACTAAAACCAGTTGACATAATAAACTCCATCTGAATCACATTTCATTTTGCAATGTCTCTAATTGCACTGTTTTACTCTTCCGTTTCTCATGAACTAAACAGTATATACTGTTGCATAGTGCGGATTGCGGTTTCGCCTGCTACTTAAGTACTGAAGTCACTTCAGGCAGCTGGAATATGTAACATATTGAAAATAAACTCTGTTGACTTTGCTAATGAAACTGTTTAAAGGAAAATTATTATATTTTCCTTCTTCCACATGAGCCTAATTACTTTACTTGAAACTCCTCTTCAAATCTTGTTAGGTGTCTGGATTCACTAAAGCAGATGCATATAAGGAAGGTGTGATTCCTAGGTTCCTGTAGAAGTTTGGATATACTTGAGAAATTCAGGTTTCCTATATCCTATAGGGGCCATTTGAAACTGAAACAGTTGGAGATATTTGACTATTTCGTTGGAAGTTGTTAATCCATTGTATCGGGGAGCCAAGGAGTATCCTTGTAGGATACTTGGCCAAAGTGTGACCCGTTAGCCAATGAGTAAGTACTGTGATGAAGCGGCTGTTGCTCACCTAACATGATGTATGAGGTCACAATTCACCCAGCACGATCATTTGGGGTGAAAAAGAATTGGGGATCGGATGAGGTTATCTAACACTATGCCACTAGAAAGGCAAAAATCTTTGAACTTTAGTATTGCATGGCCATGCCATTGATTGTGAATAATAGTTTTCAGTTCCAGTTGTGATGGAAGTGTTTGAAAATGGCCAGTTCCTTCTAGGTAGAGACAGAGCAGGCTTAGTTATTTCCTGGGAAAGTAGTCACATGGACATTAAGTCGAATTGATTAGTATTTCTCCACTGTCTGCTTTCACTGGTGAGGATACTTTTTAACATAATCTTGAATGAATTTCTATATCAGCAAAATGCCTAGAGGATTTGTCATTTTTAGTGTGAAGGGCAAATTGGAAACAGTTATGCATTAAGAAACAATGAACTGAAAATAGCAAAGGATGCATTTTATTGGTTAGATTTTAGTGGATATTTAATTTTGAAAAATATTTTCTGGTTTTCAATTTTGTTGATCAAGAAATTTGTCGCATTTCTAATATGGATCTAATACTTGACTTTTCTTTGGGGTTTCCAATTGCCAGGTGCTCCTGTTTTCTGCTACTTTTGATGATGCTGTCAGGGCCTTTGTGACGAAGACCGTTAAAGAACTCTTTTTAAAAGATTACAATGAAATAAAAGTGAACAAAGAAGAATTGTCACTGGAGTCTGTGAAGCAATATAAGGTGAACTGTCCTGATGAACTTGCAAAGATTTTGGTGATTAAAGACAAAATTATGGAACTAGGACAGAAGTTGGGGCAGACAATTATATTTGTTCGCACAAGAAATAGCGCAAGTATGTTGCATAAAGCGCTTGTTGACTATGGGTATGAGGTTACAACTATTCAAGGTGCTCTTAAGCAAGAAGATAGGGACAAGATAGTGAAGGAGTTCAAAGATGGACTGACCCAAGTTCTTATATCAACTGATGTCCTCTCCCGGGGTTTCGATCAATCACAGGTGCTAATCTCCCTAAATTTTCCCAGTCCTTTACTTTTTAGCTTATTAACTTCATGTTTTATGCTCCACATTCCAACGATGTGTTACGGTTTCTTTCAATAGGTGAATTTGGTCGTGAATTATGACCTTCCGGTGAAATACAATAATCCGTCAGAACCTGATTATGATGTATACTTGCACCGGGTTGGTAGGGCAGGGCGATTTGGTCGCAAAGGTAAAATTCTCTATTTAATGATTTTTTTCACTGTCATGGATGTTTCCTTAAATTTATCATCTAATGATTCAGAATGCATGATTTGTGTATCTAATATCATTATGTGTTCGGGCCCCCACCCTGGTCTCGCTTTTCTACCATGTGTATGTATTGTTTTATTTCTATTCGCATTGTCCTGTAAGTTTGATCTTCAGTTCATTGTGTTGTATGGTGTTTCGAATGTTGAAATGTAACTTGGTCTATTTTTATCATGCTTTAAATGTGGAAATGCTAACATGCTCTATTTCTATGTATGTCTAGCATGTGTAATTTTTTTTGCTTTTTTGGGGAAAAATCTGCTAATGTTAGGATTTTGTTGTCAGTTTGATCCCCCCCTCCCTCCCCTCTCTCTCCTTCCTTTCCTGCACTGAACAATATTGTATTAGGCTTTCCCAAGCCGAGGTCAACTTTTTATAGTAACAGTTTAACTTGGGGGTTGAAGTATTCATGCAGTGATCTGGCAGCTAGTAGAAAAAACAATTGTTTTGTGTTTGTGTTTTTTGGTGCAAACTATGAACAAGTATGGCCTAGTATTTCTCCATCAGGCAACCTGAGCGATGCAAAAAGTTTCTTTAACTAAGGGAAAGGCCAAAATTTATAGAAGAATACTTACGTGATTACATCATTCTGACAGGAGCTGTATTTAACTTGCTGTGCGGTGATAGAGATGTCATGATTATGGCCAAGATTGAGAAGTATTACAACTCCCAAGTAGATGAGGTAATTCTTGCTAAATGTAATGAGTTATTTCTCTTCATATCTTTTGCTATACTGCTCCCAAGATATGCTTGTGGGTATTTACTGTGAACTTTAGTGTCTCAAAACTAGTTTGCTGTTGGAGTAAGAGATTATGAGTCTCTCCTTCCCCTCCTCTCTCCCCTTCTTTCTCTTTCCTCCTCTGATGCTATGTGTAACTTGCAAAAAAAAACGGAGTGTATTTGTTTTTAGGATAAGCATGAGATTGTGGATAAAAACTATTGCAGGAATAAGAAGGCTGCCTGTGTCTAATTGCACGTTCTTGCTTTTTTATGGGATACAGGTGCCCTCATGGAGGAGTGATGAAGATTTTGAAGCTGCTCTTAAGAAAGCTGGCTTGCTGTGATTTAAATGTGACACGCAAACTGTGACAATGTCAGGCGGGTTTGCTTAATTATTCTATTGCGGTCTCCAAGCTTGTTAGCGTGACATATGCATGGATAAAGCAGTTACATTATCCTGGAAGAGCTTCAAGAGGAAGGATATTGTTTCAATGGTACACTTGATAAAAGATCGGTGGCATTAGGTCCTTCAGTTGTCACATCTCTATCAATGCTATGCTCTCTCTTATTTTGTGTGCTAGTGAGGCAGTGGATACTTAAGTTTGTGGTGGCTTTAATTCTGTACTTAATGGACGGGGTTGTTTCAAGAGTCATTCCTTGATATAATTGCTAGCAATGTTCTTGCTTCCATGTTTTGAAAGTTATGTTTGCATTTAACTGAGAGGAGAAAAAGAAAAAGGCAGTTTATTTGTAGTTTTTGGGGTGTGATTTCAGATGTATGTATAGGTCCAGACTTTGTATTTAATGAATTATTCTTTTCGTGTGCTAACGAGTAGGTTAACTGCCTTCTTACAGGACCCAAGTAATCCTCCTTATTTGCTGCATTTAAGTGTTCACTTGATTAGTACTCTGGTTTAATTGCACCAGGTTCTTGATGCTGCAAGTTATCCAGAAATTGTAGTCTATCTTTGGCTGTCCCCTCGATAAACCTTTGCACTAGAAGTGGCCGTTCCAATTTTTTTTGGTGACAAAGCAAGTTTTAGCCGGGAAGATTATTTCACCGTGCTGTTTCTAGCTTTAAACGATGAATGTGGGAATGAGTTCACTCCTAGACATCATGCCTCCAGGCAATGACCACTTCGCTTAATCAGCTCTATTCGAATTTGATCGTTACTTTCTGATCATTTGGAGCAAAGTTTTTTTTCTTCCTTTCATGTTATTAATCAGCTCTCGTCTTAAAATAATTTAGTTGTTTACTAACAGAATGTAGACTGTTTTCTTAAGATACATCAACACAAATAAGGAC
Source organism: Ilex aquifolium (assembly GCA_951799425.1). Classification (NCBI taxonomy): domain Eukaryota; kingdom Viridiplantae; phylum Streptophyta; class Magnoliopsida; order Aquifoliales; family Aquifoliaceae; genus Ilex; species Ilex aquifolium. The sequence goes on from OX637405.1 coordinate 11,994,674, forward strand.
AAATATCTTTTAAATAGATAAAATAAAGGCAAAATCATTCAACCAACTTGGACATAACTAGATAAATCTTAACTACATAAGACTTCAAACACAAACCGAACACCAAATTAATGGGTCGAACAAGAAATTAAACGAGTTAATGAGTTAAAATAGGTCAATACGATTAAACACGAAAAAAAATCATGTCGAGTTCATGTCCAAATAAGATCAACCTGATTTTGACCTAATTAACCCGTATATTTTAAACGGATTGACATAATTCGGACACGAACACGACCTAACCCATTGTAGACCCGTTTAACCCATTTATAACAATATAATTTGTTTATTATGTATGACTAATGTGATCTTAACATTATTACTTATTAGTTCTTCCTTTTATTGTGATAATTGACAGTATAGTTCTTAACATTATTATGACAATATACTAGTATAATTCTTGCTTTAATATTTGGGTTGAAACCTGAATGCATTTTAATTAATTTCATTGATGAGATTAATATGTTATTTGTAAAAAAATTATTTTAAATTTTGGATGAATGATTGAATAATGTATTTAATGATAATGAACTGGTGTGGAAATATGTTATGTGTGTTAAACAAGTGTGTTAACCCGAAAACGACCTGTGTATTAAACGTGTCAAACAGATTGTGTTCTAGTAACCGTTTAATGACAAGGTCAGGTTAGTGTTTACACATTTCGATATGATTATTAAACATGTCAGGTTTATTTTTGACACCAACTCGAAATCAACCCAACACGAAATGGCCCAACCCAACACATTTGACACCTCTGCTAAATACTTTAAAAGAAAAACAAAGTAAACACAAAATCTAACTACAATTCCAGCTCCTCAAGATTAGGCAACGGAAATCTCAGAATAGCTGCAATTCCGGTTAACTGCGCGAGCTTTTCATAGCACACATGCGTTGATGAAAACACCAATACCTTCCCACTAGCTTTCTTCACCGAGTTAACCAACTCTATGTACTTCTGCCTTGTCTCAATCTCTTCACTCTTATACAAATCATCTGTGATCATCAGGGTTTCGATTGCTGTCAACTCGTTTGCAGTCTCGACGCTCTTTGGACCATAGCAAGCACGATCGGAATTGCTTGATACCATGTCTGTGAATTCCTTAAACGCCTTGATTTCAGTGGCAGCTTTGGTGTCTTTGATCAAATCCATCACCGTCGCTTCATTCAGGACTTCCTTCAAAGAGTTGATATACAGAGCCTTTGTATCCACCAAAATTATTCGGGACTTGCTGTTTGTAATCGATTTCATCTTCAACTTCTGTGCTTCAGATAATAGATAATTTCGAAACTCATCTTTTATCGATCCAAGGCTTCCAATTACGACACAGCGAATGACATCCAAATCAATATGCTTTGTAAAAGCACGAAAAACATTTTCGAAAAACTTGTTTGATCCAGATTTGTGTCCTGTACTGCCTTCTATTGGAGGACAGACCATTGCGACGCTTCTACCGACTGAGAACATGTGAGCCAACCCTTCACACATCAAAACAACCACCAAATCGGCCCCGGCGCTCCGATCGCAACCCTCTTTCAACGTGTTCATCGCTTCTTCGTTCCAAACCTTCTTCGTCAGATGAAATTCCTTGTTTTTCTCGAGTTCTATAGTATGAAACACGCCGGGCTTGACAAATTCATTGCACGTAATGGTCTTGCCACGAACCCGAATGACAGGTGAGTTTTTATTGTAGTCCACGGCGGTGACTCTGATTTCAAGCTCGACATTAACCCTAGACGGGTTCTTCTTCGACCCAGAATCGCTGGCGTTGTGGATTTTCCGAGAGGTGTCGACATTAACCCTAGTCTGTGTGGTTTGTGCTATTTAAAGGAGGGTAAAGGTTTGCGTTTCGTATTGGGATTGGGATTGGGATTCAGTTTCCTTGTGTGATTGGGTAAAAGGTAGGTTTCCTATTCCGATCAATGTTCAAGTTAGTCAGAATCAACCCAACAACCTTATTATTATTATATACACAGAACAACCACCCAACACTTTTCTGCTCTCAAAATATACCTTCACCAGGTTGTAGGAGGAGAAACAAGATCTGCCGGTAGCACAACCACTCTAATGATTCATAGGTCAAGAATCGTTTGGCCAAGGATCAAGCAAAAAGTGAAGAATTGTTTGTTTCAGAGCAATCACACTATTGTAGGAGTGAGCAAGTGTTGCAGCGTGGTGAAACTGGGATTAGTTGATTTTGGGGTTATACTGGGTATAAAGGGATAATGGGTTCCAGAGGGATGGGGATGATAGTCGATGGCGTTAATATTTTTTCGGTAAGTTGTGGTGTTAATTGGTGGTAGTCGGCGGTGGTGATTAAATAAAAATAGGGTTGACAGCAATGGAGAGAAAGGAAGATGGAGGATAAGTGTTCGGGTCAATTTGTGGAGGGTAGCATAGTCATTTTGTAGATTCCGTTAGGTCTGTTAGTTGGTTGTTACTGACAGGGGAAGTCAGTGTAATTTTTCATACCTGAGGGGTCTGTGTGATTTAGTGACAAACATCAGGAGGTGTGATTGTAATTTATCCTTTTTTTTTTTGGGTTTGTGTTCGAATTAATTTACGCATATCTCGACTAATTTATTTTCAAGTCTAGTTAAAAATAGATCATCTACATTCGGACTAGAGTATTCATAATTGTCAAAATTCAAATTTAAAACGTCTAAATTTACAATTCGTTTCTTATTATTTTTCGCACACAACCACACACTCCAATCACACAGATATTCCTAAAACTTTTCGGAATCCTTTCTTCTCCAATCCTAAGCGTTGTCCAGGCACAATTAAATGGGAATATTCTTGGTGTCAAATTTCAATAACAAACCACCGAGCGTTAGATCAGTTGGTGAGGGACTGTTCTAGTTTAACCAAGGTCTCGGGTTCGAGTCTTGAGAACGCAGCTGCGTTCAGTAGGGAGAATTTTACTGCCCTTGTGGTCCCACCTGACTCGAATTCGGATTAGTCGGAGCACAATGTGACTTTCGAATACCGGATGGTCTCACAAAAAAAAAAATTTCAATAACAGTGGTCAATCTCATTTTTTTAAAAAATTCTTTAATATTTATTTAAATAAAGATAAATACTTAGGGACAGAGTGGTGTGGCTAAAGAGGAAAATATTGAATGAAATGGACCATCACGTCATTCTTATCATATAGTGTCGTTATTCAACAATAAATCAACATGCCAACACACAAATAAATAGACTTAATTTAATAACTACTCTATTTATGAAAAAAAAAAAATTATTATTCTATATAAGAAAGTGGGATTTACCATCTTCACTTGTGAATTTGCTATTAGATAGTGTTATCGTTATATTAATTATTTACTTTGGTCTTAAAAAATAGAAAAAATATTTAAGACAACGGTAATACCTTTTCATTATTATCATATGATGCCATCTAAAAAATGACAACGTTCGTGTGACACTTGACGAACTGGGTTGAATTTAATGTTATTTTTGAGTTGGGTCGATGCGGAACCTCAGGCCATGGGCACCGTGTATTTGCCCCATTAAGGAGGCAAACAAATTTAGGTAGGACAAAAGTTTTAGGGAAATTTGGAGGCCGATCCCCCTTTATAGAGTTGTTTAAACTTAAATCCGTCAATGAAATTTATTTGTTATGAAGTCTATTTTTTGTCAATTTTACCATACAATTCCTTCCCTTTAGAAGTGAAATAAAACTAAAAATTAAAAACTCCTAAATCTTAGGAGTTTGATTGACATTAAAATTTTTTTTCTCTCATATGTATCTATATTCATATATAGGTTAGAATTATATATATATATATATATATATATTAGAAGTTTGACTAACATTAAAATCTTTTCATCCTCATATCTATATATATCCATATATAGGTTAGGAGTTTAATTAATATTAAAATTTTTTCTTTCTCTCTCTCATATCTATCTCTATATATATAGTAACATTAAAAATAAAAAATAGTAACATTCAAATACAAAAAAAAGTTATCAATTCGACACAAAAAATAATACATTTAAATACAAAAAAAAAAATAGTAACATTTAAACAAAAAAAAAATTGAAACATTAAATATTAATATTTTTAAAAAATAAAAATAGTAACATGTTACATTCAATAATTATTTCTCTCAACAAAAACATGTTTAACAATAATTATTTTTCTCAAATTCAAACGCAAAAAATAGTACCATTCAAACACAAAAAAATAGTCATATTCAAAAAAAAAAATAGTAACATTGAATATTAATATTTAGGAAAATAATAGTAGTAACATGTTCAACAAAAACAGTAACATGCTCAAAATAATAGTAATATGAATAGTAACATACTCAACAAAAGCAGTAACATGAACAGTAACATAGTAAAAAAAATAGTAACATGAAACATTCAATTTAACAAATTAACCCCCATGAAAAATACCACAAATTACAAAAAACAAAAAATTAACAACAAAGACCAGAGATTCTCATCCGTTACCCACAAAATTGACATAATTCATAGAAAATTAAAAGATGAACATTGATGAAACAACGCCACTAGTTGTCCGGAGAGAGAGAGAGAGAGAGAGAGAGAGAGAGCTTTGAATTTGAATTTTAAATTTATGATGGAGATTTTATTGGCATATTTTAATTGACATTGAATTAAGGGATAACAATTTCTAAAATATAAAATTAATTTAACCTCCTTGAGGGTATTTTTGAGATTTAAAAAAATAGTGGACTTAAGTCAGTATATATAATTTTAAACATGGACTTGACTCCTTATAAGTTTTCTTACAGGACTTATCTCAAAACAAGTACATCTAAGGGGACTCACCCCCAATTTTCACAAAGCTTTAAGAGGTTTTTCCTACTTTCTTTGTAATATTTTAGAATTTTGAATTATTAAAATAGAAATTAGTGTTATATGCCATTTTCAACAACCCATCTCCTTATCTCTTAGGTACTAACCATATATCTATATTTATCTAAAAATTATTACTTATATTACTCAATTCTTTTTAATGATTCTTTACCCAAGAAACGAAGAAGATGGATTGTTTTTAATGATGGATTGTAACACGTGTTTGGAGGTGGTAGAATGAAATATGTTTGATGTTCTCATTTGTGTGTGATTAGGGATAACATGGGCCTAAAGACACGATGTAACGAAATTAACTGGTTAATTTAGAAAAAAAATTTATTTTAATTTGTTTTAATTATAGATTTTTGAAAGAGATGTCAATGACTGTTAGATGAGTTTATTTGAGACTGTCGGATGAATTTATTGAAGTCTGTCATGTTTTATATTATAGATTATAGATTATATTATGATTGTAACAGTTGTGTTTCAAGGTTTGATTAGTAGGTTTTTTTTTGAGCAATTCTACAAAACTCAAATAAAATTCAAAAAATTGTAATCCAAATGTGTATCATCTTTTAGATGAGTTGGTCTTATCAATTTTTTCAATGGGACCCACTTATCTCACACTCATCCAAAGAATAATATGCATTTGAATTTTAACTTTTACATTTTATTTGAATTATGTAGCAATTTTTTTTTTTTTTTGGATTTTCGGATTTTCCCGTTTAGCATTAAGTTTTCGCTTTTGTGTGTGCTTCGGTTATTGGTTTGATTGAAGTTTTTCCTTTAGGGCATTCATTTCCGCTTGATTGTTGAAATGTGTTTACAACAACAAAGTCACAACTGACAGGTTCAAATTGCTTCCATTTTGCTTGATAACTACTGTGGTCTTCTTGATATTAATATTATGGAAGCTTAATCAAATTATGTAGCAACGAAGAAATTTGATGGATAGGCTTAAGATTCATATAATACGAAAGATGGGTGAGATTAAGATTTAAAAAAATACAAGAAACGAAAAAGATAGAAGATAAAAAGAAAGAAACTTATTTACAGGTCTTCAATAGATTCGTGAATGTTAAGGTGGCGGTCAATGAGGGAAGCAACTTTGAAGAGAGAGGCAGGGTTACGAGGTTTGAAATGTTTCGTCGAAGGAATCTTAGATAGGGTAAAAAGTTATCGTTGTGAATTTGATATAAGATTTGAGTTTTCCCCAATTTGGGTCCAGAATACATTTTTCCTTACTTTGGTATAAGTTTGGGTCAAAGATTGTTGAAATTTTTTGAACCATTTTGACTCAAATTTAAATCTAAATTAGACTCAATGTTAAAGATGTTCTAAGGCGTGAGTTTAGGTTATATGTGGATATTGGTGTGCGCTTAGGGTTCAATTAGGGATGTCAAAATATGATACGACATGAAATTAGAAGTTTTAAATTTTTTTAAAGCCACCGATTTCATGAACAAGTGAATTCGACCCGATAAGATTAATAAACGAATCGAGTATTGGTGAAATCAATCAAAAGAAATACACGACTTAGTTATCTATTAATTATACACAATATAAATCTAATATAATACAACTAGTAATTGCCTGTGCCTAAAGGCACGAAATAACAAAAAAAAATCAATATATTTGTATGCGTTAGCTAAAAAAAAAAAAGCTAACAATTTCAATAGCCCGCATGAATCTGTATCACTAAACACTCATAATTCCTCTATCCAATGTATAGATCTCAAAAACAACAAATTGCAGTGATCAAAATTTATGTAAACCTCAAAATAAAACCACTAAGCAAGTATATACAAAATCCTTCTGCTGCATCCTTATCATATCATCAATTCTTTGTAGATAACGCATTTAGGCATCTTTTATTCCTTCTCTCAATTGCCACGTATTATCGAATCAAGCACTGTGTAAAGTGGATAAATAGTCCACACCTGTTCAAGAGTGAGACATGTTTCTTTTTCCGCAACTGTTCGTCATAATAGTCTTCGTCGAACAATTCATCTGGCGAGGTGAAAAAAGGCCGCCTCTTTGATGTTTCCTCTAGGTTCATCATTGATCTTGCTCCTATATTAATATTACCCAGAATTTTCACATACATATTTCAAACAAAAAAAAACAATAATCATGACTCACTAATCCTTAGACCACCATTATTAATCTCATAGGATTTAACCTATTCACATGCAACACGTGTATTCACACATCTATACTACTATTAAATGTCAACAAAAGTGAAAAATTTTTGTTTGATCATAATACCCTTATAAAAATGATTAAAGACAACTATATCATTATGTATTTAATTACTCAATATCAATTAAATATCCAAATAACCATTCATATACTTTCCCTTCCACACAAATAATCTATATGAATATCTATATCTATATCTATACATTTTTCTATACTTCAAAAAATAAATATTCAGTATACATCCAATTTATAATATAGATAATACTAATATCTATTTATCTATATCTATATTACTATAAAATTTCAACATCCATGAAAAACTTTTGAATTCCTAATTTGCTCTTAAAAATGCCTAAAATCCAAATTATATACCCTGTAATAACTCTACTAATGGTTTTTATCAGCATTTTTCATATCATAATCAGAGTAATTAATATTTAAAAATTTTAGGTTGTTCCCCTTTTGTGCAGTGAATACATCAATTCGTCTTTCAAACAAGTTTCGCATATCATCACAACAAAATTTGATTGCCACCAAAATCTTGACTTCCAGAGTTTTTGACATTTGAAATTCTACCGTTATGAGAATTAGATAGCCACCAAAAAATTCCTTGGCTGTAGACATGCACTTCACCTCACTTTTATATATAGATTTTATACATATTGGATCAACCTTGCCTACTTGGGGAAGTGATGCTACAAACCACGAGATTTGAACCAATTCTCTTTATGGTTGAAGAGGTGTTGTTTAATATATGGTTTCTTTGTGGCTCTCATTTTCTTTTTATGTTAGAATGAATTTTGGGTTAAATTTCAATTTTTAGGATTTTGTTACCTAATTCACATGACATCTACCACATTCGTAAAACTCAATCTTTCATATCAGAAATGACCACAAAAACGAACCCATTCTTTTGTGGAGTTCTCAAGGCCAAGCCCATAAGCTCGTGTTGCTCTGAGGATGCTTGATGAGGAAATTTTTAAATTTCAACTTTTAGCACTTTTGTAATTTTAATACTAGAAATATACTAATATTTGTGTACTTAAGCTTCATATATCTACAGATATTTGAAGAGTTTTGAAAGTTTGGCAAATCATTGTTTGTTGAAAGCATAACGACCTTTGGTGTAATAGAGCAAAGATGACTTGAGCAAACTGAAGAAGTTTTTACCAATTCTTGGTGAAGAAGCATAATCATTGTATCATGAATTTGTTTGTTACTTTTATCAACTCTTTGTTTCGTACATAAAAGTAGGAAAAAAATTGTGTTATCATGTTATGATATATTTTTATCATTGAGGATCAAAAAAAATAAAAATGTTACTACAGATGCTACCATGAAAATGATGGAAATAATACTACACTTGGAACATGTGGCTTGCCCTTGACACTTTGGTGGAGTGAAACTCTAGGAAAAAATGCATGGAGTTGTCATCGTTTTTAAGTCTATAAACAATTGCATGTTCTAAGAAGTCACTTGTGATGAGGGTAATTTTAAGTGTTACTACAAAATCATATATTACACTGCATTACTTTTTAGAATTTTCAATTTTTTCATGAATACGTGTGTAATTTCTTATGCTAATGGTTACATTATGTGCTGATTCGGGATTCTCATATGATTTCTAATTTCACTTATAGGTCAAAAATAGTACAATAATAAATCTTGAATTGGGTAAGGTTCTTATAGGAATGTACTTTGAATAATATTTCAACTAATACTAGCATGTCTCCTGCTTTGATATGAGTTTAATGTTCAATCTGGTCTTAAAGTTCTCAATGATTTTTTATTTATTTATAATATTAGAGTGTATGCCCCTTTTAAATTATAGAAAACCACTTAATCTATTTAGAGTGTGGTTTTTTACGATGATGTGGTCAAAGACCACTTGTTTTTTTTCAGATTGAAAACAATAAAAACTATATAATCTACATACCAAAAATATTTTACCCTATATAATATTCAAATTAGTTCACGTGCAACGCACGTGTGCTTTAACTAATAAATTAAAAAGCAAATCAATCCCATACAGATAATCAAGAAAAAGGAAATATTGGAATTAAAAGGTCACATAAATAAAAAGAAATCCTTCGAAATATAGTTGTCATCCAATAAGGTAGTTTTAACGAAAGTCATCAAATAAACTATCAAGGACATCAAACAGCCACATAAGAATTTAATTTTTAAATAATATTATCCAAAGACCGAGATGTTCTATCAACATCACCCAAAGAGAAACTCGGAAACCTTGGACATAAATACACACAATCAACAGTGAAAAAACCAAAAATTGTAGTAACATAAGAATGAAAGCTTAACTAAAGAATATTTTACAAAACAAATCATAAATCAATTTGTCTATGACCTTTTGAAGCTTGTGAATCTTCTTGATTCCATGCTTGTTTACGATATATAATGAACTACAATAAGAGCATTGGACCTGCATGCAGTTAAGATCAATTAATTAAAGATTATCAAACAAATTCTTGCTAAATCAGATAAAAAAAAGTGAACAAATTAACTCATAGAACAAGAAAAACAGACATGACTCCTTTCACCAAAAGTAGACATGTAGCAGAGGGGTGTGTGTGTGTGAGAGAGAGAGAGAGAGAGCATACCAGAAAGTGAAAACTTGGGAATAACAGGTCTGATTGGGGTCGGAGATGAGAAACCCTTATTAGAGGGCTCATAAACATCCATATTTCTTGGAGATTTTTTCGTCTTCAACTGTAGATTATGGATTATAGAAGAAAAAATATTTCCTTTCAATTTTTTGAGTCTGCTTTCTCTTTCTATATTTGTAGTTTAGATAGATATAAAAGATCTGATTAAACACGCAATTGCACCATCACTCAACTTTGTCTCCGTCTAAAGTGGACGGCAACTCTTCAAAATTATTTTTAAAATTTTACGTAACAAATTAATACGAAGCTTAAGATTTATTTATATTTATTTTTGTGGAACTTATTAATACTACCCTGATTCATTTGATAGACGGGATTTGGTTAAAAAAATTGGTATGCACATCTTTACTCATCTTTCTTATCCTCTCCCTTTTCATTTTTTCTTTGGGCATTATCAGATAGAGTGATACACAAAAAAAAAAAAAAAAGGATTTAATAATAAGATGGAAACTACATAACTTTGATGTGTTGATGCTGATTAAAAAATGTGATAGTGCTAATTAAGTAGTCCTTTAATTAATTTGACGTTTGATTTTCACAGTAAAATTTAAAAACTCATTTAAATTTCGACGAATTGAAATTTTAAAACTCGTGTAATATTTCATTTTAAACTTCGACCAAAAAATGGTACTTATTATTTGAGGGTAAGATATTAGGACATGAATTGGGGGATTGCGTCTGATATGGATACATCGCCTATAGAGGAGAGAGAGAGAGGCATGAGTTAGGAAATGTTGTTGGGCGGGAAAACAAAATTCAATACTCATTGTAGATCATTAGATCAAAATTTTTGAGATAATCTGAATCGTCTTTTATGTTGGGATTACGTTATCCGTTGGATATGTTTATATTTTGTCTCAAAATGATCTGAACCTCTCTTTGCCTCCAAAATTCAAACTCAGCACTACTTTATTATATAAATTTATTAAATACAATTTAATAAATAAATTAAATATAAATAAAATATTTTTAACACAATAAAACCCGACATAAATGGGCCAGGGGCTTAGTTGTTGGGCTTTACTCATGGGCTTATGACAGGTCTAGATTCGGCATGGCATTGAAGGGTCCAATCAGAGCTTGACACCTAACATAGCACGCCTCCATTTTAACTCACGCTCCATAATACGCCACGTCGGAACCACCGACAAACGGGAAAATAGTACGATGTAGAAAATCGAACCGCCGAAGCCAAAGTCCAACTCCGACACCTCTCGGCCATGGCAACGCGTGTCGCGAGGACGGTGGCGGCGGTGACTTCATCGCTACCGTTGATTGAGATATCTCCGGCGAATGAAGCCTCTTCTCTGATAGTGCTCATCGGCCGTGGCGTGTCCAGAGTCAGGTGGGCCTCATCTTCGTCGTCGTCGTCTTCATCTTCTCCTCCGTCTCCGAAACCCAATAAGAAGATAGCTGACCGTCTCTCCGCCGTTATAGACGCCATGTACGACCGTAGTCTTCCTCCCGAACTCCGAGGCCAACGTAACGTCGTCAGGTGATTACTGATTATTACGCTTTCTACTTTGTCGATTCCCAATTACCCTCTGTTTGGCTACCGAGAAGAAAACTTCCCGGAAAATAGAAATTGCAACGTTTCTTATAGACCAGAAATAAACTACTAGTATTATTGTTAATTGCTTGGAACCAGTTCTTTGTCTAATTGAAACCATCTTGGTGTACCCTCTGTTTGTCTACCGAGAAATTTTTTCCAGAAAATTCAAATTATAACATTTCTTATACGCCAACATTATTGAATTTCGTATTTGCAATTGGGCAGGTCAGAAACAGACATTATCAATGTGGTCGAGCAACGAATATGGCATTCGATGGAAGAAGGTCAGTTCGAGAACTTACCAGGGAAGGGAAAACCTCTGAAGCTTAGTACTAATCCTCATGCCGACCCAGCTGACGACACACTGTACAGAATTCTTTCAAGGAATGGATGTTCTCCGGAGTGGGTTGAACTGAACAAAGAGATCAGGAATAGAGTTGCTGAGTGGCGATTGGCTCTGAAGAAAGCTTGGGTACGCAAGGATGATCGAGGTGACTCCAAATGGATTGAGTGTTCGGAGACCCTGAAACTACAGTTGCGTGACATCAACAATAAGGTGAGAGATGGGTTATAGTATTCTTTCTATTTCTGTTTTTTTTTTTTTTTAAGGTTATTTTTATTAAGAGCCGAAAAGGAAGTGTGGCTAATAATTGTTAACACGATTTGGATATGAAATCAGCTCGAAACTAAGATTGTTGGTTTAGTCTTAATGCCTAGGGTGATAAACGGGTTAATCTATCACACACGGTTAATGAGTGAGTATGAATCTATCTAAAATTAATATGAAATAAGATTTATACACGATATGAATTCTACTGTTACAAGTCGGATGAGTCTGAACAAATTTTTACATTACATATGATAGACACGACCCACTAACAATCCTAGGAATGGAGGTTTTGGCATGATTGTCTTGGCCCGGGTATGGATGGTAGGGGGAAGGGATTGGCATTTGGATCATAGTCCAGGAGCCACACCTGGCCCTGCAAGCAATCAGCAGGCTTGAATCTCAACTTCTGAAACTCCTGGGAAGGGGAGGCTGATAGATACTACAAGTTGCTTGTCTCTGTTTATAACTTTTATTGACATTGTAACACAAAGCAAGTATATGGTGCTTGTGAATTTATCAAGGACAATTCAATCAACAGGTTTCCCCTTTTCCAGTGGTGGCTTGGTGGGTCTTATTCACAGTTACCAGAAATCACTCATCCGAATGGAACAACTGCAAACCTAGATTGACTAAATTTTCGACCCCAAAGTGTAACCGTAACTCCAAATGATTTAGTTTGGAACTGGCATCACAAATAACAACAAATAGCAATTGACTGTGCTTATATAGATGTATGATTACATGTAAATTTATGTTAGGAAAACGATCAGCAAGGTAGAATACATACTAGTTGAGTAATGTGTATATACATCAGCATATATAAGAAATAATTTTGTATAGTAGTGTAAGCGGTCTAGATAAGACTTTTGTGACCCTGAATAGTGTATCAGCCAAGCCCTCATCACACCATGTATGTCGTACCGTGCGTACCATATCAATCTATAGTGCAAGTAACATTGGTCTCATCAATCCAAAATTAGGGAAAATTTGGAGCGGATAAACTTTATGGTGCATTTGACTAATGTACAAATTGGTTGTCTCTCTCTTATGTGATCAGACATGTCAAGCCGGATTAGGAAATTGATCTCAGATAGATCATTCGAAAGATATTTTTTTGGCACTGTCTGGATCTATTTGCTTGGCTGTGATAAATTTTATAGGGTTTGCTGTAGTACCATATTTATCGAATGCAAAAACTGAATTGGTGTATAATTCACAGGTCTTCCGGTACAACCTCATTGTTCCTTTTGGCCGCCAGATGTTTGGGTTGAAGTGGGAGAAAGAAATTGCTCGCCTGAGTGAGGAAAGCTAGACCATGGAAGAAATATGTGGTGTTTTGGGTTTTTTTTTTTTTGTGGGGGGGGGGGGGGGGGGGGGGGGGGGTTAAGGGGGAGTGTGTTCAGCTTTTCATTTTTTTTTTTTTATAAGTATTTTTGAATGTGTAGGAGTTTACTTAAACGCGCAAAGGAAAGGTTTTTTTTTTTGGGCCAAAAGAAACTGAGGTTGAAGATAAGAGGATAACTGAGAAGTATCCTTCATCACTGTAATTTGAACTAGCTGGGGTTGATCTTCCAAGTTAATGTCACTGGGAAATCAGATGCCGTCACCCATGGACCGATATGGATAAGCCATGTCCTGCAGCATTCGAGTATCTGTTGGTATTGCACCTTGTTTTGGTGGAGATGCCATTCTAATGGACACTTGAAATCATTGCACCTTGTTTTGGTGGAGATGCCATTCTAATGGACACTTGAAATCATGGATGAGCTGTAGGATCCTCCAGGCCTGCTTAATATGTGGGAGCATTGCAGCATGAATAACTGCGTTAGAATTACCATCTATTAGAACATGGTGCTAGTTCTATGTTTGAGCCCAAGTGGCTTTGAGCCTTGCGCGCTATCTCTCTCAAAAAAAAAAAAGAAAAGGAGAATTTGAGAAAACGGGTAGTTCATAGATTTGGATCACCCCGTGGGTGGTGTCACCAGCTCTTTTGTTCTTCTGATGGCAGTAATTTTGGATGGGTCTGCCATCAAGAGAGAGAGAGAGAGAGAGACCCCTCTATCTAATTAAAGCCCTAACTAACGAGATTGTCCCTGCCATTTCAAATTTAACGAGGGGGTGATCCTATCTGGGTGTTTTTCTTAATATGACTCGAGGTGCAACTGCAATTTTTTATATGCGACGACAATATGATGTTAAATATGTATGTATCCTGTAAAAAAAAAAACTGTAATTTATACAAAAAAGACTACGAAACAAATGTAACATCGCGGTTTTCTTTGTCAACCATCTTGATAGTAATCAAAAGGAATCTTTATCGAAGTAAAAGCACTGTAACACCGTATTTGCTAAGCTCAGTAGCATCGCTCAGCAATATGCACACACGAATACAAATTTTACGCTTGGCCGTTTCAGAGATGTCTTTGCTGCAAGATGTGTGAGTGCACGTCTGTGGTAAGTGTTACGCAGCTTTTTGTATTTCTGCACGAAAGTTGCAAGATCGATCTCCCTATCAAGAAGCTGCCCGTGAACAATCTCCGATTCTTCATCGGTCTTGTTCATTGCCTCTGCAAACAGTGAAGACATCTTTGAGACTACATTGTAATTGAAAGATATCCATGTTTCTTAAGAATAAAAAGATGGGCTAAAATGATCGTGACCCAGAGTTTTACAATGATAACAATAGTACTTTCATCATCGTTTTAATCCCAAGTTTACCTTGCAGACGATGAAGCAGGGATGCTGGGGCGTAGAATTTCAGGGTCTCCCCTTTTTGCCTCTCCAGCTCATTTAGCTTTTCCATTGCAGTAGCTAATTCTGTAGTCCTAATAATTCTGCACTGTATCACAAGAAAACATCAAGCAGAAGACCTTTACCGGTCAGCAATCCAATGGTGAAAAGCAGCAGAACAAAATTAAAAAGAAGACAGTTCAAAAATCTCACCTGATTCCTTAGTTCCATCATCTGCAGTTCCTTTTCCAAATTTTCGCCTGCATAAAGAAATTATATCACGACAACATTTATTAGTCTAATTTGTAAATGTCAAACGTATATTGTTCAACCGCGTGTGACAAATTAAGATAATTTTTGTCTTACATTTATTTAATTTAACTTTTGGTTGTGGGGTTAGGGGCGGGGATAGAGGGGGGTGGGGTGGGGCTGGGAGAGGAGACAGATGAAACTATAGTCTAACAGAATTAGCCTATCTGTTCTGAAGAAGGAAGAGAGAAAAGAGAAGAAGACAGAATAAGCCGAGTACTCACTAGTTAACTGAAGAGTTCCATTCCGAAGTTCATCTCTCAGCTGTTTAATCAAACAGAAAAGGAAAGAAAATAAGGGTTAGAACCAATTGCAAACGAACAACCCGACAGCATGGCCAGGTAAGTAACATAGGAGAAGACACATATATGCTCCATCTTCCTATGAAAAACCTTCTTGCTTAACTGAATTAGATGAGGGAGGCAGCATCCTTAGCCTAGAGATGGCTGTTTTGTTACTTCTATCTGGTTGTCCTGTTTAATTTCCTTACAGCAGTCCATGAGGGGTGGAAAACAGGAAATGAAGGTAGAAGTAATAGAAAAGGCATCTCTAGGGAAAGGACGCTGCCCGAGACCTTGTTTAGCTCAGCTAAGCAAGAAGGATGATGGAATATAAAGTCCCCTTTTCTTTATGATATTACAATTGTATTATGTTCTCAGTTGTCAAAACCAAACCCCTTTCTCCCTTCGTCTTACATCCTCCATGCTCCTCTTTATAGGAAACAGGGCATCATACTAACATGTAGCCGGGTAACATGTATTCGCAATTTTAACTTCACAAACAGATTTTCCCATTAATTCTTTGCAATTTGGATTCTTTAACAATTCCTACTTTCATTTATTTATAAAGAAGGAGCACGTATATGTAATGCTTGATTGACCACATGAGAATCATCACAAGCAAGTCAAAAGGAATGTCCCATAACAAGATTCCAAGAGTGAAGGGATCCCAGCAAGCTTTAAAATATTTTTCAGCCCTTGGCATGCCTCGTAAAAGATAAAAAAAAATTATTATCAAGTTAACCAGCCAACTCAATTAGGAATTATCGGGGTGGGGAAAAAGAGAGAGATTGGCTAGAATAAAACATTTATTTACCAGGGCAGTTTTAATCAAATATATTTACTGGCACAGAGAAATTTAGTTCCATGGATAGTGAACCAATTAAGATGAATTGCAGAAAACCATAACACACGCACCAGAGAGACGTTACAAATATGAGATACAGGGGAACACATAAAAAAGAATGATTCATAACTCACCTTGTTCTGAGTTTTCACAAGGTCAAGAGAAAGAAACAGATTACGATATGCATCCTTGTCGGAAAAAAGTTACCTTAACTCATCAACACTAGATAACACAAAAAGAGAATGACAAGAAGCGCAAACAATGCAAACCAAAAATTAGGAACTTTCGCTATCTAAATAATTCCCTAGGAATCACAATGACACATATAAGCTGGTTGTATCAGAAGAAAGGAAAAAACAACTCCACAGCAAAAATCATAGTAATAGCACAATGGCTTGCTGGACTATATATTGTCAACAGTACAATTTACCGTTCATTTGCGCAATCAATATTTCTATCTTTCAAAACACATACATAAGTGTGTGTGTGTGTGTGTGCCTATGCTCAAAAAATATACACTTTCCGAATAAAAATGAGGATCATATGCTTTCTAAGGGAAATGGGAAAAAGTAATTCTACTTTTCTCCCTGAGAAAACGTGTATTCTATATGTTTAAGATGCTTTCCCTCAAAGTTCAAGCAAAACACTTCACAGTATGACAATGTTACACAAATTTTGATGCTTTGAAACAACTCTAACTTCTAATAAGATGGATTCAGAATATCAGGACCTAACCTCTTGTCTTTCAACAGAGCAATAATGCCCACAGCTTCTGCAGGTGAAACTTGAGATAAAGCGTGTGGCCTATCTGCGCGACTTTGCAGACTAAAGCCGCTAGATGCACTGCTACCAGACATTGAGGGGCGAGACGAGCTTGGCGAGCTAACAACAGATGGAGGATACCACGATTCTGTAGGAATTTCCTGGGGATGTGGCTGAGCCTGTTCCTCTTGAGAACCCCTGTAGGTAGACAGGATTAGAGCCTAATAAGACACACGAAATGTCCATCAAAGTAAAACATGAACTAACAGCCGAATAATCCACTGTTATTTCCGTGTTGCAATTTTTTGTTTGGCTTTAATCAAACAAACAACTAAAAATCATATCATTAAGTAGGAAAGTTGAGATTATAATCAATCAAAATAAAAGCCTTAAGCTCGGGAAGTGTACCATTGAAACGATATCCTTCCTCTTGAAGCTCTTCCAGGATAATGTAGCTGCTTATCCGTACATATGCCACGCTAACAAGCTTGGAGACCGCAATCGAATAATTAAGCAAAACCGCCTGAAATTGTCACAGTTGGGGTGTCACATTTAAATCACAGCAAGCCAGCTTTCTTAAGAGCAGCTTCAAAATCTTCGTCACTCCTCCATGAGGGCAACTGTATCCCATAAAAAAGCAAGAACGCGCAATTAGACACAGGCAGCCTTCTTATTCCTGCAATAGTTTTTATCTACAATCTCATGCTTATCCTAAAAACAAATACACTCCGTTTTTTTCTGCAAGTTAAACATAGCATCAGAGGAGGAAAGAGAAAGAAGGGGAGAGAGGAGGGGAAGGAGAGACTCATAATCTCTTACTCCAACAGCAAACTAGTTTTGAGACACTAAAGTTCACAGTAAATACCCACAAGCATATCTTGGGAGCAGTATAGCAAAAGATATGAAGAGAAATAACTCAGTACATTTAGTAAGAATTACCTCATCTACTTGGGAGTTGTAATACTTCTCAATCTTGGCCATAATCATGACGTCTCTATCACCGCACAGCAAGTTAAATACAGCTCCTGTCAGAATGATGTGATCATGTAAGTATTCTTCTATAAATTTTGGCCTTTCCCTTGGTTAAAGAAACTTTTTGCATCACTCAGGTTGCCTGATGGAGAAATACTAGGCCATACTTGTTCATAGTTTGCACCAAAAAACACAAACACAAAACAATTGTTTTTTCTACTAGCTGCCAGATCACTGCATGAATACTTCAACCCCCAGGTTAAACTGTTACAATAAAAAGTTGACCTCTGCTTGGGAAAGCCTAATACAATATTGTTCAGTGCAGGAAAGGAAAGAGAGAGAGGGGAGGGAGGGGGGGGGGGGGGGGGGGGGGGGGGGGATCAAACTGACAACAAAATCCTAACACTAGCAGATTTCTCCTCAAAAAAGCAAAAACAATTACACATGCTAGACATACATAGAAATAGAGCATGCTACCATTTCCACATTTAAAGCATGATAAAAATAGACCGAGTTACATTTCAACATTCGAAACACCGTACAACACAATGAACTGAAGATCAAACTTACAGGACAATGCGAATAGAAATAAAACAATACATACACATGGTAGAAAAGAGAGACCAGGGTGGGGGCCCAAACACATAATGATATTAGATACACAAATCATGCATTCTGAATCATTAGATGATAAATTTAATGAAACATGCATGACAGTGAAAAAAATCATTAAATAGAGAATTTTACCTTTGCGACCAAATCGCCCTGCCCTACCAACCCGGTGCAAGTATACCTCATAATCAGGTTCTGACGGATTATTGTATTTCACCGGAAGGTCATAATTCACGACCAAATTCACCTATTGAAAGAAACCGTAACACATCATTGGAAAGTGGAGCATAAAACATGAAGTTACTAAGCTAAAAAGTAAAGGACTGGGAAAATTTAGGGAGATTAGCACCTGTGATTGATCGAAACCCCGGGAGAGGACATTAGTTGATATAAGAACTTGGGTCAGTCCATCTTTGAACTCCTTCACTATCTTGTCCCTATCTTCTTGCTTCAGAGCACCTTGAATAGTTGTAACCTCATACCCATAGTCAACAAGTGCTTTATGCAACATACTTGCCCTATTTCTTGTGCGAACAAATATAATTGTTTGCCCCAACTTCTGTCCTAGTTCCATAATTTTGTCTTTAATCACCAAAATCTTTGCAAGTTCATCAGGACAGTTCACCTTATATTGCTTCACAGACTCCAGTGACAATTCTTCTTTGTTCACTTTTATTTCATTGTAATCTTTTAAAAAGAGTTCTTTAACGGTCTTCGACACAAAGGCCCTGACAGCATCATCAAAAGTGGCAGAAAACAGGAGCACCTGGCAATTGGAAACCCCAAAGAAAAGTCAAGTATTAGATCCATATTAGAAATGCGACAAATTTCTTGATCAACAAAATTGAAAACCAGAAAATATTTTTGAAAATTAACTATCCACTAAAATCTAACCAATAAAATGCATCTTTTGCCATTTTCAGTTCATTGTTGCTTAATGCATAACTGTTTCCGATTTGCCCTTCACACTAAAAATGACAAATCCTCTGGGCATTCTGCTGATATAGAAATTCATTCAAGATTACGTTAAAAAGTATCCTCTCCAGTGAAAACAAACAGTGGGGAAATACTAATCAATTCCACTTAATGTCCATGTGACTACTTTCCCAGGAAATAACTAAGCCTGCTCTGTCTCTACCTAGAAGGAACTGGCCCTTTTTTCAAACACTTCCACCACAACTGGAACTGGATACCATTATTCACAATCAATGGCACGGCCATGCAATACTAAAGTTCAAAGATTTTTGCCTTTCTAGTGGCATAGTGTTAGATAACCCCATTAGATCCCCAATTCTTTTTCACCCCAAATGATCGTGCTGGGTGAATTGTGACCTCATACATCGTGTTGGGTGAGCAACAGCCGCTTCATCACAGTACTTACTCATTGGCTAACAGGTCACACTTTGGCCAGGTATCCTACAAGGAGAATCCTTGGCTCCCCAATACAATTAACAACTTCCAACGAAATAGTTAAATATCTCCAACTGTTTCAGTTTCAAATGGCCCCTATAGGATATAGGAAACCTGAATTTCTCAAGTATATCCAAACTTCTACAGGAACCTAGGAATCACACCTTCCTTATATGCATCTGCATTAGTGAATCCAGACACCCAACAAGAATTGAAGAAGAGTTTCAAGTAAAGTAATTAGGCTCATGTGGAAGAAGGAAAATAGAATAATTTTCCTTTAAACAGTTTCAGTAGCAAAGCCAACAGAGTTTATTTTCAATATGTTACATATTCCAGCTGCCTGAAGTGACTTCAGTACTTAAGTAGCAGGCGAAACCCCAATCCGCACTATGCAACTGTATATACTGTTTAGTTCATGAGAAATGGAAGAGTAAAACAGTGCAATTAGAGGCATTGCAAAATGAAATCTGATTCAGATGGAGTTTATTATGTCAACTGGTTTTAGTCTAATCCTGAATTCATGCCTTACTAAAATATCTGAAATCACAATTAGGATATTTTTAGGTTAACACAAACACCAAAAAGGAAAATAGATGCATCTTATAATTCCTGAAACCCCTACCCCCCCCACCCCTCCTCTTTCACCCCCCAAACATCAAATAAAGGCAGATGGAGGGGAGGGAATCTGCAAGGAAATTTTGAATCTCAGCAAATTTTCGTTGCATGAGAAACATCAGCTTAAGATCTGGTTGATAAGACAGCCTAAAATCAGCCTTACATACACATCTAATAAACAATCTAAAATCACTTATTCAAACAGCAATGTGCACTCAACTATTGAGAAGCATATAGTGCAAACTTATCCATCCCCCACTTTATAAAGTAAAGTAATCATTCACATGCAAATGGGTAACTAACCTGGCAGTCAGGATTGCACCTAACAATTGCCTTCATTATCCTCTCTGAGTCGTCTTTAAAGCCACTCTACACCTTAAAACAACCTCAATGAGCAACAAAGATAAAAAAGATAAAAAGTTTCATGAAAAAAACAAAGTATCTACAAAAATTGCAGCCAACCATTTAAATCACATCAATAGGTCATAGATTGACAGAAACATACAACTGCAAATTTTATGTTAAATTTTAAAATTCAACCTTACTTGAGGTTTGCCCCTTTTTCCTTTTTCTTTTTTTCTTTTCTCTCTTCCAAGTTTGGAGTAGAAAGGGAAGAATAATAGGAAGTACAAATTAAAGAGTTGAGATGAGAAAACTATCCCATAGGAGCTACATATTTTAATTCCTTATTCTTCTTTTCAATAATAATTTTTCTTCAGAGCAAACCATAAACTGGCGTAACAAAAACAGAACTTTATGATATCACAAAGATGAAAAATCAGTGCAACGACGATCTGATTCAGTACTAGTGACACCTAGGAAAGACTCCATTTTAATCGTTAAATTAAATGTTTGTCAATTGTGGCACCCCGAATAATGAATATCCAAATCAATAATAATCCAATGTATAAGTACTGAAAAATGCTGGTTGTTTGTACAGATATGACAATGGAAAATGTTTAGCTTTGAGCTGTGAAGCTTGATGAAGCAACAAAAGGAAACTCAGCAGGTGATATACATAAATTTTATCAGAAAACATATCCATAAGTTATTGTAGCACAGCACTGACTAAAGCCTGACATCTTACAATTCTTAAAAAATGAAAAACATCTCCAAGGCAAAAAAAGAAATATAGAGAACAAGAACTCAAAAAAAAATCCAAAATCAAGCACATGAAGCAGAAATATTCAAGGAACACTCCATAAGTAATTCATATTAATAAGTAACACATATGAGTTGCTGACATCTCAGTTTTTGTAGGGCCTGAAAACAAGTCACCTACAGGTCAACTAAACAATAGAGTTAAATGGACAAAATAGCTTACAGAATGAGAAGATTTCATAGACAATATAAATTGTTACATGTATAAAGTTAACAAATGAAATGCATCTGGAAAAAAAAAGATGCTTGAACACAACGTCCCAAGAATAGCATTTTTCAACTGACTACACATGTTTATTAGTCGAGAAAGTACAAACACAATCAAAATCTATGAGAATACCTCTGCCAACATGTGATCTGCCTCATCAAACACAAGAATCTGCATTGAACTCAAGCCCAATTTCCTCGCTGTAACCCATCTATTGATCGTACCAGGTGTGCCAATCACTACCGGAGCCGTGATAGGCACTTGCTTCGAAATGGGCAAATAATTAGCGCTATCCATTGGCACAGCACATTCAGTTGTTATTCACAAAGTTTTCTTTCTTCCTTTCATGTTATTAATCAGCTATCGTCTTAAAATAATTTAGTTGTTTACTAACAGAATGTAGACTGCTTTCTTAAGATACATCAACACAAATAAGGACAAATATCTTTTAAATAGATAAAATAAAGGCAAAATCATTCAACCTTTTAGTAACTTGGACATATTGAACTCTATAACATCAAGAACTCGAATTTTTCCTTGTTGCAATTCAATTTGTCAGATTTGAACCACACTAATAACTACCACCTTAATCAAATAATCAAGTACTAGATAAATCTTAACTACATAAGACTTCAAACTTCTAAAATATGAAGAAGAACCCAAATACCTTTAGAAGAAAAACAAAGTAAACAGAAAATCTAACTACAATTCCAGCTCCTCAAGATCAGGCAATGGAAATCTCAGAATGGCTGCAATTCCAGTTAACTGCGCGAGCTTTTCATAGCACACATGCGTTGATGAAAACACCAATACCTTCCCACTAGCTTTCTTCACCGATTTAACCAACTCTATATACTTCTGTCTTGTCTCAATCTCTTCACTCTTATACAAATCATCTGTGATCATCAAGGTTTCGATTGCTGTCAACTCGTTTGCAGTCTCGACGCTCTTTGGACCATAGCAAGCACGATCGGAATTGCTTGATACCATGTCTGTGAATTCCTTAAACGCCTTGATTTCAGTGGCAGCTTTGGTGTCCTTGATCAAATCCATCACCGTCGCTTCATTTAGGACTTCCTTCAAAGAGTTGATATACAGAGCCTTTGTATCCACCAAAACTATTCGGGACTTGCTGTTTGTAATCGATTTCATCTTCAACTTCTGTGCTTCAGATAATAGATAATTTCGAAACTCATCTTTTATCGATCCAAGGCTTCCAATTACGACACAGCGAATGACATCCAAATCAATATACTTTGTAAAAGCACGGAAAACATTTTCGAAAAACTTGTTTGATCCAGATTTGTGTCCTGTACTGCCTTCTATTGGAGGACAGACCATTGCAACGCTTCTACCGACCGAGAACATGTGAGCCAACCCTTCACACATCAAAACAACCACCAAATCGGCCCCGGCGCTCCGATCGCAACCCTCTTTCAACGTGTTCATCGCTTCTTCGTTCCAAACCTTCTTCGTCAGATGAAATTCCTTGTTTTTCTCGAGTTCTATAGTATGAAACACGCCGGGCTTGACGAATTCATTGCACGTAATGGTCTTGCCACGAACCCGAATGACAGGTGAGTTTTTGTTGTAGTCCACGGCGGTGACTCTGATTTCAAGCTCGACATTAACCCTAGACGGGTTCTTCTTCGACCCAGAATCGCTGGCGTTATGGATTTTCCGAGAGGTGTCGGCAGAGATAACGTCGCCGGCAGCGATGAGATTGTATAGAACCCACAAATCATCGAGTTCTTCTGGGAGGAGTTTGACATCGCCTGGTTGGTGGAGAACAATTTTACTCTCTAACAGCTTCATTGTTGTGAAATTTTTGATGGTGGTCTGTGTGGTTTGTGCTATTTATAGGAGGGCAAAGGTTTGCGTTTCGTATTGGGATTGGGATTGAGTTTCCTAGTGTGATTGGGTAAGAGGTAGGGTTTCCTATTCCGACCAATTTTCAACTTGCAACATTTATTATACGTTAAATCTCGGATTTGCAATTGGGCAGGTCAGAAACAGACATTATCAATGTGGTCGAGTAACGAATATGGCATTCGATGGAAGAAGGTCAGTTCGAGAACTTACCAGGGAAGGGAAAACCTCTGAAGCTTAGTACTAATCCTCATGCCGACCCAGCTGACGACACACTGTACAGAATTCTTTCAAGGAATGGATGTTCTCCGGAGTGGGTTGAACTGAACAAAGAGATCAGGAATAGAGTTGCTGAGTGGCGATTGGCGATTGGCTATGAAGAAAGCTTGGGCACGCAAGGATGATCGAGGTGACTCCAAATGGATTGAGTGTTCGGAGACCCGAAACTACAGTTGCGTGACATCAACAATAAGTTGAGAGATGGGTTATAGTATTCTTTCTATTTCTGTTCTTTTTTTTTTTTAAGGTTATTTTTATTAGGAGCCTAAAAGAAAGAATGACTAATAATTGTTAACACGATTTGAATATGAAATCAGCTCGAAACTAAGATAGTTATCACAGACGGTTAATGAGTGAGTATGAATCTGGCTAAAATTAACATGGAATAAGATTTATACACGATATGAATTCTACTGTTACAAGTCGGAAATGAGTCTGAACAAATTTTTACATTACATATGATAGACATGACCCATTAACAATCCTAGGAATGGAGGTTTTGGCATGATTGTCTTGGCCCTGGTATGGATGGTAGGGGGAAGGGATTGGCATTTGGATCCTAGTCCAGGAGCCACACCTGCCCATGCAAGCTATCAGCAAGCTTGAATCTCAACTTCTGAAACTCTTGGGAAGGGGAGGCTGATAGATACTACAAGTTGCTTGTCTGTGTTTATATCTTTTATTGACATTGTAACACAAAGCAAGTATATGGTGCTTGTGAATTTTTCAAGGACAATTCAATCAACAAGTTGTGAATACATACTAGTTGAGTATGTGTATATACATCAGCGTATATAAGAAATAATTTTGTATACTAGTGTAAATGGTCTAGATAAGACTTTTGTGACCCTGAATAATGTATCAGCCAAGTCCTCATCACACCATGTATGTCGTACCGTGCGTACCATATCAATCTACAGTGAAAGTAACATTGGTCTCATCAATCCAAAATTAGGGAAAATTTGGAGTGGATAAACTTTATGGTGCATTTGACGAATCTACAAATTGGTTGTCTCTCTCTTATGTGATCAGACATGTCAAGCCGGATTAGGAAATTGATCTCAGATAGATCATCCGAAAGATATTTTTTTGGCACTGTCTGGATCTATTTGCTTGGCTGTGATAAATTTTATAGGGTTTGCTGTAGTACCATATTTATTGAATTCAAAAACTGAATTGGTGTATAATTCACAGGTCTTCCGGTACAACCTCATTGTTCCTTTTGGCCGCCAGATGTTTGGGTTGAAGTGGGAGAAAGAAATTGCTCGCCTGAGTGAGGAAAGCTAGACCATGGAAGCAATATGTGGTGTTTTGGGGGGGCTCTTTTGGGGGGGGGGGGGCGGTAAGGGGGAGTGTGTTCAGCTTTTCATTTTTTTTTTTTTATAAATATTTTTGAATGTGTAGTAGTTTACTTAAACGCGCAAAGGAAAGGTTTTTATTTTTTGGGCCAAAAGAAACTGAGGTTGAAGATAAGAGGATAACTGAGAAGTATCCTTCATCACTGCAATTTGAACTAGCTGGGGTTGATCTTCCAAGATAATGTCACTGGGAAATCAGATGCCGTCACCTATGGACTGATATGGATAAGCCATGTCCTGCAGCATTCGAGTATCTGTTGGTATTGCACCTTGTTTTGGTGGAGATGCCATTCTAATGGACACTTGAAATCATTGCACCTTGTTTTGGTGGAGATGCCATTCTAATGGACACTTGAAATCATGGATGAGCTGTAGGATCCTCCAGGCCTGCTTAATATGTGGGAGCATTGCAGCATGAATAACTGTGTTAGAATTACCATCTAGTAGAATATGGTGCCAGTTCTATGTTTGAGCCCAAGTGGCTTTGAGCCTTGCACGCTCTCTCTCAAAAAAAAAAGAGGATTTGGATGGGTCTGCCCGCAACAAGGACCAAGAGAGAGAGAGAGACCCCTCTATCTAATTAAAGCCCTAACTAATGAGATTGTCCCTGCCATTTCAAATTTAACGAAGGGGTGATCCTATCTGGGAGTTTTTCTTAATATGACTCGAGGTGCAACTGTAATTTTTTATATGCGACGACAATATGATGTTAAGAAAAATATGTATGTATCTTATAAAAAAAAACTGTAATTTATACAAAAAAGACTACAAAACAAATGTAACATCGAGGTTTTCTTTGTCAACAATCTTGATAGTAATCAAAAGTAATCTTTATCGAAGTAAAAGCGCTGTAACACTGTAATTGCTAAGCTCAGTAGCATCGCTCAGCAATATGCACACAGGAATACAAATTTTACGCTTAGCCGTTCAGAGATGTCTTTGCTGCAAGATGTGTGAGTGCACGTCTGTGGTAAGTGTTACGCAGCTTTTTGTATTTCTGCAAGAAAGTTGCAAGATCGATCTCCCTATCAAGAAGCTGCCTGTGAACAATCTCCGACTCTTCATCTGTCTTGTTCATTGCCTCTGCAAACAGTGAAGACATCTTTGAGACAACATTGTAATTGAAAGGTATCCATGTTTAAGAATAAAAAGATGGGTTAAAATGATCGTGACCGAGTTTTACAATGATAACAATAGTTCTTTCATCATCGTTTTAATCCTAAGTTTACCTTGAAGACGATGAAGCAGGGATGCTGGGGCGTAGAATTTCAGGGTCTCTCCTTTTTGCCTCTCCAGCTCATTTAGCTTTTCCACTGCAGTAGCTAATTCTGTAGTCCTAATAATTCTGCACTGTATCACAAGAAAACATCAAGCAGAAGACCTTTCCCAGTCAGCAATCCAATGGTGAAAAGCTTCTGGACAAAATTAAAAAGAAGACAGTTCAAAAATCTCACCTGATTCCTTAGTTCCATCATCCGTGGTTCCTTTTCCAAATTTTCCCCTGCACAAAGAAATTATATCACGACAACATTTATTAGTCTAATTTGTAAATGTCAAACGTATATTATTGAACCGCGTGTGATAAATTAAGATAATTTTTGTCTTACATTTATTTAATTTAACTTTTGGTTGTGGGGTGGGATTGGGAGAGGAGACAGATGAAACTATAGTCTAACAGAATTAGCCTATCTGTTCTGAAGAAGGAAGAGAGAAGAGGGAAGAAGACAGAATAAGCCGAGTACTCACTTGTTAACTGAAGAGTTCCATTCCGAAGTTCATCTCTCAGCTGTTTAATCAAACAGAAAAGGAAAGAAAATAAGGGTTAGAACCAATTGCAAACGAACAACCCGGCAGCATGGCCAGGTAAGTAACATAGGAGAAGACACATATATGCTCCATCTTCCTATGAAAAGCCTTCTTGCTTAACTGAATTAGATGAGGAAGGCAGCATCCTTAGCCTAGAGATGGCTGTTTTATTACTTCTATCTGGTTGTCCTGTTTAATTTCCTTACAGCAGTCCATGAGGGGTGGAAAACAGGAAATGAAGGTAGAAGTAATAGAAAAGGCATCTCTAGGGAAAGGGCGCTGCCTGAGCCCTCATTTAGCTCAGCTAAGCAAGAAGGATGATGGAATATAAAGTCCCCTTTTCTTTATGATATTACAATTGTATTATGTTCTCAGTTGTCAAAACCAAACCCCTTTCTCCCTTCCTCTTACATCCTCCACACTCCCCTTTATAGGAAACAGGGCATCATACTAACATGTAGCCGGGCAACATGTATTCGCAATTTTAACTTCACAAACAGATTTTCCCATTAAGTCTTTGCAATTTGAATTCTTTAACAATTCCTACTTTCATTTATTTATAAAGAAGGAGCACATATATGTAATCTTTGATTGACCAAATGAGAATCATCACAAGCAAGTCAAAAGGAATGTCCCATAACAAGATTCCAAGGGTGATGGATCCCAGCAAGCTTTAAAATAATTTTCAGCCCTTGGCATGCCTCGTAAAAGATAAAAAAGAAACTATTATCAATTTAACCCGCCAACTCAATTAGGAATTATCGGGGTGGGGAAAAAGAGAGAGATTGGCTAGAATAAAACATTTATTTACCAGGGCAGTTTTAATCAAATATATTTACTGGCACAGAAAAATTTAGTTCCATGGATAGTGAACCAATTAAGATGAATTGCAGAAAACCATAACTTAACACACGCACCAGAGAGACGTTATAAATATGCGATACAGGGGAACACATAAAAAAGAATGATTCATAACTCACCTTGTTCTGAGTTTTCACAAGGTCAAGAGAAAGAAACAGATTACGATATGCATCCTTGTCGGACAAAAGCTTCCGTAACTCATCAACACTAGATAACACAAAAAGAGAATGATAAGAAGCGCAAACAATGCAAACCAAAAATTAGGAACTTTCGCTATCTAAATTATTCCCTAGGAATCACAATGACACATATAAGCTGGTTGTATCAGAAGAAAGGAAAAAACAACTCCACAGCAAAAATCATAGGAATAGCACAATGGCATGCTGGACTATATATTGTCAACAGTAGAATTTACCGTTCATTTGCACAATCAATATTTCTATCTTTCAAAACACATACATAAGTGTGTGTGTGTGTGTGTGCGCCTATGCTCAAAAAATATATACTTTCCGAATGAAATGAGGATCATATGCTTTCTAAGGGAAATGGGAAAAAGTAATTCTACTTTTCTCCCTGAGAAAACGTGTATTCTATATGTTTAAGATGCTTTCCCTCAAAGTTCGCGCAAAAAACTTCACAGTATGACAATGTTACACAAATTTTGATGCTTAGAAACAACTCTAACTTCTAATAAGATGGATTCAGAATATCAGGACCTAACCTCTTGTCTTTCAACAGAGCAATAATGCCCGCAGCTTCTGCAGGTGAAACTTGAGATAAAGCGTGTGGCCTATCTGCACGACTCTGCAGACTAAAGCCACTAGATGCACTGCTACCAGACATTGAGGGGCGAGACGAGCTTGGCGAGTTAACAACAGATGGAGGATACCACGATTCTGTAGGAATTTCCTGGGGATGTGGCTGAGCCTGTTCCTCTTGAGAACCCCTGTAGGTAGACAGGATTAGAGCCTAATAAGACACACGAAATGTCCATCAAAGTAAAACATGAACTAACAGCCGATTAATCCACTGTTATTTCTAAAACATAGATTCATTTCACCGAGTACCAAATACTAAAAACAGAAAATCCTACAGAACCGAAGATAAAGAGCAGGGCAGCCTAATGACCCAGATCAACAACACTCATTAGCAGCTAGAAATTCTAAAAACCCAATTGATCCATGCGCCATCCCATACAGATTTATCGATACAAACCACAATTCTATGAATTAAGGAGTTTATTACCGAAAAAATTATACAATAGCACAATCCAGCAATTCACAATAGAACACAAAATCATCAAAAATAACCAGAATTAGCTGAAAAAACAAAACTTTATGGAGTAGACAAACAGTATGACCTAACATAACCAATCAGAAACTTCTGCTCAACAACAAAACATAAAATTTGCAAACCGTCGATGACCCAAATCCCTAAAAGTAAGCAATTGTTGAACGAAAAGTATAAAAGACCCTAGAATTATTCGAGAGACACAGAGAGAGTGAGAGAGATAAATTACCAGAAGGACTTGAACATTTCTTGAACAGGTGTTTAGTAATCTTCGGATTAATCCAAAAAACAATCACAAACAATTCAAAACCCAAGGGAGCTTCTGTCTCGCGCTCGACCTTCTCAAGATCAGGATTAACGTTGGGCTTTGGTTTTGGTAGCAGGTAAGAGCGTGATACGATTTCACCAATTTGACTTTGTGCGCGTGTTCCTATTTGCCTAGAAATAACAAAGAAATTACTAGTGATTTTCAATATTTATCCCTCCTTTAATCTAAATTTAAATTTGAATAAAAAATTTCTTCAATCCGATACTAAAATAATGACTCAAATTTTTATTCAAATTTAAATTAATATTTAAAAAGCTGTATTTGATATAAAAGCCTCTAACGGGCAAACTCAAATTTAAAGAAGGAAAAACTCAAATTTAAATAAAGATAAATTCAAATTTAAAAGAGAGTAAAGATCACTCTTGAATCTTTAAAAGATGTTAAAATCTAACTATTAAAGATTTATGTTAGGATTTGAGTTTTCCTTGATTTAAGTAAAAAAATGAGTCTCACTTGATTTTATATAAGTTTGAGTCAAATGTTGGAACAAATTTTTTGAACTTTTTTATTCAAATTTAAATTTGTATCTAAATTTAAGTCTGCGTTGGAGATGCCATGAGGCAATAGAAATTGGATATAATTTTTTTGAAAAAATTTCATCCACACCTTTATATCTTATCTTCAAACACATTCCCTATATTATCTGAAATTTCTTCGATACCCCCGGTAAGAATTAGTCGGTTGATAAAGGTAACAAAACTTGTTATTTTATTAGATTAACCCTAACAATCTCACATATTATCCACTTGCTAACCATACATATATATAAATATATAATAAAGATATATTTTGCAATATCTAATATATTACTATACACTTACAACACAATAAATATATTTTATATAATACAAAATATCTATATAATAAAGTAGAGCTGAGTTTGAATTTTGGAAACAAAGAGAGGTCCAGATCGTTTTGAGACAAAAGATAAACATATCCAACGGACAACATAATCCCAACATAAAAGACGGTTCAGATAATCTCATAAATACTGATCCGACGGTCTACAGTGAGTACTGAATTTTATTTTCCCACTCAACAACATTTCCTGACTCACGCCTCTCTCTCCTCCGAAATCTCTCAAATCTTTCCCCACTCTCACTTCTGCCTCTCTATCCCAATCTCTCACGCCTCTATCCCTGTATGTCTCTCACTTCTGTCTCTCTCTTCCAATCTTTCACGCCTCTATCCCTGTACGTCTCTCACTTCTGCCTCTCTCTCTCAATCTCTCACGCCTCTATCCCTGTACGTCTCTCAAAGACTTATTTCAATCTCTCATACATGTACATCTCTCACTCAGTCCCACCCAAAATACATATCTCCCATTTTCATATATATACTACGTTTGTCTCTCACTCTCTCTCTCTACCAGCGACCTCGCCACTGCCACCGGCGATACCAGATTTCGCTCTCTCTCAAACCCAAGGGAGCTTCTGTCTCGCGCTCGACCTTCTCAAGATCAGGATTGACGTTGGGCTTTGGTTTTGGTAGCAGGTAAGAGCGTGATACGATTTCACCAATTTGACTTTGTCCCCGTGTTTCTATTTGCCTAGAAATAACAAAGAAATTACTAGTGATTTTCA
This sequence comes from Ilex aquifolium, assembly GCA_951799425.1. Classification (NCBI taxonomy): domain Eukaryota; kingdom Viridiplantae; phylum Streptophyta; class Magnoliopsida; order Aquifoliales; family Aquifoliaceae; genus Ilex; species Ilex aquifolium. Next base: position 12,025,870 of record OX637405.1, read on the forward strand.
GTTTTTATACCTCTTTTAATCTAAATTTAAATTTTAATAAAAAACTTCTTTAACCCGATACTCTGAATCATGACTCAAATTTTTATTTAAATTTAAATTAACATTTGAATAAAACACTGTATTTGATATAAAAGCCTCTAATGAACAAACTCAAATTTAAATAAGGAAAAACTCAAATTTAAATAAGAACAAATTCAAATTTAAAAAAGAGTAAATATGATTGTTGGATCTTTAAAAGATAGTAAAATCTCACAATTAAATATTTAGGTTAAGATTTGAGTTTCCCTTAATTTGAGTAAAGAAATGAGTCTCATTTGATTTGATATAAGTTTGAGTCAACGGTTGGAACAAATATTTTAAACTTTTTTACTTAAATTTAAATTTGAATCTAAATTTAAATCAGGGTTGGAGATGTCCTGAGGCAACAAAATTTGGATATAATTTTTTTGAAAAAAACTTCATCCACACTTTTTTATAGAATATCTTATCTTCAAGCACATTCCCTATATTACCAGAAATTTCCCGGGTACTCCTTGTTAGAATTAGTCAATTGATAGAGGTAACAAAACTTGTTATTTTATTAACCCTAACAATCTCACATATTATCCACTTCCTAACAATACATATCTATATAATAAAGTAGCTTACAATTTAAATTTCAAAAGATAAACAAAATGAATTTTGCTTTTCGCGGTTCAGATCGTTTAAAATTTTACTTTAAAATTAATCTAACGATTAATATTAACACCCTAAATTTAATAGAAAAAATAGGCCCCTAAGGGTGTGTTTGGAGTGACTTTTTAAAAGTATTTCTAGAAATTATTTCTCATAAGTACTTTAAAAAAAAAAAAATATTGTTTGAAACCGCGCCACCACTATCTCTACCATCACCACCGCCATCGCCACCACCACCACCGCCGCCACCGTCGCCGCCACCACCCCCATCGCCACCACCGCCTCCGCCGCCACCGCCACCACCACCACCACCGCCGTCGTCGCCACCGCCGTCGCCGCCACCGCCGTCGCCGCCACCACCATCGCCGCCACCACAGTCATTGCCACCCACCACAACTATCACCGTCTCCTACCACCACCACCTCTCACCCCTATTACAACCGATACTTAAATTCATTTATTTTTCCTCTATGCTTGTGATTTGATTTTGGATATGAATACAAATATGTTTATTGTTTACCATTTTTTATTATTCTGTGCCTTCAGGCACAGACAATAACTAATATATAAATATATATTTTGCAGTATCTAATATATTACTATACACTTACACTTACACAACACAATAAATATATTTTATATGATACAAAATATATTAATATATAATATTTGTATATATCAGAACGTAGCTTCCTTTATCGCCAAAAGGGTTCATGCCCCACTAGACTTTGAAATCCACACCACCATTTTGTTGCAGTAATCTATTACCAAGGCTTAATGTCTCAACAAAATATTATTTTTTAGTAAATAAAATATTATCTTATTATTTGAGTTATATATTTTTTTTGCGTGATCCATCGATTAGACAATATGAATTAAATTAGGCTTCATAAAAAAATTAAAATAATTTTCTCACAAACTCAATAACTATGTACATAAAAAAATTTGTTGGAAGGTTTAATACAAATTTAGTCATGAATAAATGTCGTGGTATGAAAAATGTTGAGTACTACTTTGATAAATAATTAAGAGGATATGTATTAAAAAAACATTCTTCCGTTCATTTTTTTAATATCTTTGTTTATAATGATTTTTTTTGCCTATGATAGAATTTTGTGTATTAAAAATGAAATTTAAAAAACATAAATAAAATCTACAATGCTGGTCAGGATTTTTATACATAAGATTTGTCCCCCCCTAGGACTAAATTCTAGCTTTGTTCTTGATATATATTACTGTAAAATGGATATATATTATTATAGACAATATATTAGTACTAATTAATGTCCGTGCCTGAATGTAACATAACAAAATCATTGTCATAACCAAATCAAATCAATAAAAAAATAGTAAGTGGAAAGAATTTGCAAATAAATTGTGTGCAGTCCAAAAAAGTTCAAAAAATTAGCCATCGGAAAAAAAGTTAAACCCCTATAGTTATGAAACTCGAGCATGCATGCATAGTGCGTAAATAAAAAAATTAGGAAAATATTTTTATAGGGAATGTTTTAATATGTATGTAATTATATAAAAAAATAAATTTAAAAATAAAAAAAATTAGATTTGAGGTATTTATGAAAATGTCATTGCAGGGCATTTCCTTCCAAGCTACTGCCTGGCTGCAGCAGGAGGCTCCCCATCACTCTCCAACACTCTAGAAGGCTTGAGGAGCTGCTGAAGACTTCCTTCATAGCCTGAAATGGATAAAGAGAAAAATTAGAGAGAGAGAGAGAGAAAGGGTGAAGAACCAAACTTCGGGAGAGGCTAACTCAAGCTACAAATGGTATACTTCTTACCTAATTAGGATGCTATGAGTTCATTTTTGGTGTTTAAATCGTGTTTCATGTACTGTGGAAGTATGAATTCATGTTTTGATTTTTCAGGTTTTAGTTGGTATAGAAACGTGTTTGAGTTTTGGTTTGGTTTTAGCTTGAATTATGGTTTGCGAATAGTTTTTGGGTATTTAATATGAAGTTTAGTGGTGGTTTGAAGGGTGGCCGTGGTCGGTGTTGGTGTTGGTGGTTCGAAAAAGAGGAAGTTCATGATGAGGGGTTTGAGTTTCTTGAAAATTAAAGGTTTGAATCTTGAGTTTTTAAAATGTAAGGGCTATTGGTCTAGACTAAAACCAACCCTAGGAATCCATTGGTGACCTTAGAAATGGATTTTGAGTTTGTTTGGTGGGAGATAAAGGTAGTTACAAGTTTGACCATGAGTTGTAAAACCTTATTTTTTTCAAACTTTGGTTCAATTTTTGGATATGTTAGAGTTTGATTCGAAGGGTCTCACCTATGGGGATCTGAAGAGGACCATGAGGAGAGTACATAGGCTCTAAAAATAGGTCTAAAGGTATTCTGTGGAGTGAGCTATAAGGGTGAGAAGAGGGGGTCTTGAACTAGAACTTTGGTATCTAGGGTTTGCTGGATGAAGAAGATGAAGTGGACTAGAGGACCACTGGACACCCTGACGGAGAGTGAGGGTGCGTCCAGTGTCCGATGGATCTTTGGTCAGTGCCAAAAGTTTCAGAACGTTCGTGCGGAGGTCCCGATAAAATTTGAATTCAATCCGATACTCGGATCAATATGTGTTGTAAAATGTATATTTTTTTCTCCAAGGCCAATTTGACCCTATTTTTTGGGTATTTTCACCAAAAAAATTTTATATTCATCCTTAGATATGTTAATTGAGTATATGTATTGAAAAATAATATCGTTTTATTTTTGGCTGTTTTGGATTGAAAAGCAGCACATAGTAGAGTTTCTTAATTCCGGATCAGACGAAGCATTTTAAATTCATTTTTAAATTATGTCTTATATTATTTTTAATTATTAGAATATTTTAAAATTATATGATTGGGTATTTGAACTCGAACTTGGAATTTCGGTTTTGGATTAAGGTTTTGAGTGCGATAATGCACATTGGTCTGAAACGATTGATTTGACTTATATGAATTGAGATATCATAATCATTTTAAAATAAACATAAGTACACATAGATCGGGTACAATGTTTAAAACCCGGCTTAGCCCGACGGGTTGACCCAGTGAACCTGTGCCTAAATTGAGCCAATTCATATATTGGATCGTTTATGCACCAAAATCGGAGTAAACCCGGTGAACCCGTCAACCCAAGAGAGTTTAATCAAACTGGATGGATCATTTAATTTACTATAAAACTCTAGATTTTGTCCTTTTGGTTATTTTGCCCTAAATTGTTTCCTAGCTGCTAGCCCCCTTCTTCGCAACAGTGGAGTGGTAGACGACTTAAAGTTCCTCTCAGTGTTAGTCTTTCTCTTGCTCTCTCTATCTCTTAGACTCCCAGCCTCTTTTTGGTCTCTACAGTAGTGTGCACTACGATCGAGCACGAATGGGATAAGTCAGCTAATAAGGGACTCGATCGAAGACTCGAAAAAGAAGGAACTTTCGATTTCGAAGGAGAAAGCTGCTTCAGATCTTCATCGACATCAAGGCATCGATGATGACTACCTAGCACCAACAACAGGTACATATTGTCACTCACTCACCCTCTCTCTCTATGTTATATCTGGTTTTTTATTTGTATTTTGTATACATTGAATATTTGATAATGCTATATTTTATACATTGAATGCAGCTTTGACTTTTTATACATTGATTGTGATAGTGATGAATCCACTGACCTGAAGAACTGAGCACACAATAAGAGTAATTTTGACCAAAGGGACTTTCAAGGCAAGTTGTTCATCTATGTTCTTGCCCAAACAGTACTTTTATGTATAGTTGCTTTGCCTACACCAGATAATGGATTAAAAAAAATATAATTGTATCATTGCATTGGTCTTATTAGAAACTCTGATAACAAAGAGATTTGAAGCAGCTTTGGGATGACAGGCCTTAAGATCTTAGCTTGAATGGCGTTGCAAATGTTATTTTCATGATTTGAAGCAGTTTTGGGATGTCAAGCTTTGATTTTTTTACATATTTGATGTTATTTTATAATTATTGTGATTTTTTAGCCTATTTATTATTATTTATATTTTTTTATTATATTACTGGTTCGATCAGTGATCCAACGGTAGAACTAGTGACCTATTCTTTGCCGAGTTGATATCTAGGTTGGGTTTTAAAACTATGGTCAGGTGACAAAAGGGTTTATATTCCAGTTTGAGGCCGTGGAGGGTGCTCATTGGGTCCTTAAATGCCCGGGTGACCAGTTGGTCTTCAGACTTGGGTGCTGAAGTTAAGGTGTGTTGAATATGAAACGTCACGAAACATATTCATATGCATTCATTTGTATCAATTAGGTTATTTTCTAGTCGATAATCATTTGCATTCATCCATATGTTAACTATTAGGGTCGAATGCTATTATCTCGGCTATACATAAGGATCGACCGTAAAGCAATGAGGGGTATCTGTTAGCGGTAAATGTGAAGTGTACTACTTCATAATAATTGGAAATAAAAGTATATGATATATGAATTATTTTTCACTATAAGAAATGAAGTTTGATGAATTGATTTGGGTTGAGTTGCTTAAACTATGGATTAAATGTGCTTTTATGAAAAGCTTGTGATTTGAGTATTATCCACTATGACGAGTTGTTTAAAGCTTAACATGACTTACATGTTGTTGCTTTGGACATTGCGCAGTTGTCGTGAGACAGTTTGACATTGTTTAAATATTGTAGATAGTCTGACATTGCTTAAATGTTGTAGATAGCTTGACATTGTTTAAATATTGTTGTTGACTCGTTGCTTATGTGGATATTTAATATTTTGATATCTAATGTTGATTTTAGTTTCAAAGTGAGTTGAAAACACATTAATTTTGTTGTTCTCCTTAGATGGTGAACATATTTTGGTGAAATAATATTTGATTCATATTTTTGTTATATTTCCTTTGATTATGATGTTCAGTACACTCAAGAAAATTATTGATTTCAATATGTCGAAGTTTAGAGTAAGGTCCACTACTGCATTAGCACGATAGAGATGAGAGGGGAATTAAAGAGGCTGCTATGTACATTTTGTACATGAGTGTTTGTTTTTCCCTGTTATTGTAATGAGATGGTATCTCTAATCTTTTATTTTGGTACAAATGACACCGTTGTATTCTCTGATATATAGTTTTTCTGTTTTGGTGGTGTTATTATGTGACATTATAGATTTTAAATGCAATATTGCATACTGACGCTGGTATTACCACGGGACGCCTTCATATTCGGGAAACCAAGAGAGTCTCTCGAGATGGAGTGTGTGTTTAATCCTAAAAAGTGCGTAAACGAATTAGGGTTTTAGGGTTAATTATGTGCATTAATTGATTTAAAATACTTAATTGATATTATATTATGATTAATTTTTGAAATTATATATTTTGTAGGTTTTCATATGTAATTGAGGAAACTTAGAGGGTTAAAGCGCGAAAGAAGAACAAATGAGGGAGGCAAAAAGAGATTCAGCAAGAAGCTCACTTTGAGAGGTTAGTGATGTGAACGTCCAATGTCGCGAAGACAAAGAGAGCAGAGGTGCAGATCGAAGACGAAGAGGCCCGCTGGGAACGATTTAGGGCAAAATGCCCAAAAGGACCAAAACTTAGCCATTTATACTAAATTAAGTGAATCGTCCGGTTTAATTTAACTCGTCCGGTTTGAGCGATTCAGCGATTTTTATCCACTTCAATGGATTTATTCCGGGTTTAATGCACAAACAATCTAATTGGTGAACTGTCACGGTTTAGATACCGGTTCACCAAGTAAACCGTCCAGGCCGGGCCGAGTTTTAAAACACTGGTCTTACTCTTACTTAATCTAAATCCGAATCTAAATAAAAAAAATTCTATATTTGAACCGTATACCTATCGAATATTAAAATTCTAATCCACATTTGAATCTGATTTATAAAGACCCAAATGGATTTGGATTGAATTTAAAAATTGATCCGATCCATCAGCAAGTCTACTCATGGCTTTAATTATTCAGGGACTAATTGTGGATCATGATTCTGAGTTGAAGAAATTGAGTTGTAATTTAGGTTATCTGAATTTTAATTTAACCTCGTTAGTTATAACTATTTAGACTATAGACCAAAGGTAATTTACTTAATGTCCTAAATATTTAAAACAAGCGGCCCAAAATTGACTATTAATTTCTCTAGAAATCAAAATGCAGAAAAGCTAGAGACAAATAGATCTTCAAAAGACAAGCAACAAAAGGAAAAAAAAAATTGGACATAAGTAGATAAACTTACATTAAATGAACCAATCTAGAATGAATTTCCTTAGGTTCGCTTGGTTAAAGGTCCATTTGTTTAGTGAGCTAGTTATAGAAAATGTAAAAAAGAGACAGAAAAAAATAATGATAAATGCGAGAAAGAGACAAAAAAAATCTAACTTTTTGAGTATTTATTTTCGGCTCCTAAAAATTTTCTTATAAACTATGTAATTATTTTCCATTTTAAGATCAATTAGAAACCTTAGACTCTATCTCATACCAGAATGCAATTGGCTTAAGAAACGCAAGGAACTCACGGTCTGGCAAGAAAACATATTTACAATTCAAGAGAAAGAGGTGATGGGGAGGTGGATGGAGACTGGAGTTGAAGGTCTTGGGAGATGGGTACAGATGGTGGACCTGTTGGTTGATGGGTTGGTTATGAGACTACTAGCTAATGGGACCAGTGATGAAGAAGGTGATTTGTGAAGTGCTTACAACATCAGATAAATATGTCATATGACATTCAAGAAAGGGTATAGGCTAATAAGAAGTATACTAACATTTTTCTTGAAAAATTTTGCTCTTCAACCGAGTTCATCCAAAAAAAAATATTATTTTCCTTTCACTAAAACGAATCCTCAGTTGCTCAAATATGTTCATCCACTTCAAACAAGGTTTCCAAATTCTCAGAAACGATTGAATTTACAGCATCAAAATGACATGTTGCATACCCCTGAATTAAGGTAGCTTGCTGAATAGATGATTTTGAGTTGTAGATTGAAATACTGAACCTAAATCTACCCTCAATCAGAAACCAAGAACCTAACGGAACCCTTTCTACCAAAAACAAAAGGTAGGACTCCACAAGCCCAGAAACTGAATTTTACAAGTCTTGGCCCCCAAAATATCAAAAAGAGAACAGTAGAGTAGCTTACAAACATGAACATTTCAACAAGAAGCCAGCTCTAGAAGATTTTACCTTGCATTACAATACTCACCAGCTCAAGCATGAGCAGTCAACAATCCTATTTTACTTCCAATGTCAAAAATTTAATTGTACACCCTCAGACATAGATATGATTTACAATGTTTGCAGTGAGTCAAAATGGACAACCATCTAGGAGGTGAAAGCTGACTGTGCATACATGTTAAGAACAGGGGAGGCCGGGTTTACCAACATCAGAACGAAGTAAAAGACATATTGCCATATTGGCACAGAAGATCGCTACTCATGTATACATGAATAATACAACAATGGCAGGCTGATTGCTCTAAATAAAAATCAGCCAAGCCCACCTACATCATACAAAAGAATGGGGTTTTGATACCAAGGTCTAGCTTACAAAAATAAAAATCCAACTGATACCCATATGTGAATGAAGAGAGCATAAGAGCTATGAGGTTTCAGCTCTAAGAGCATACTTTTTGATGACTTGCTCACACTCAGCTGCCCATCATTGATGAATTCGTCCTTACCAGAAATTATGGAGACATTTACATATGAGGACTGATTAACCCTAATTAATGCATAATTTAATTAGGGTAAATAGGACAATTGTGTTAGTTAAACTAGTCAAAATAAGTCAAATTATGGTTAATATGTAAATTAATGATAATGCATTAATTGTTGTTCTTTTTAGGATTTCTTTATGTCAAAATTACAAATTACCGGGGAGCCAATTATCAAAGCATAGGGTGTCAATTATTAAAGCTCAAAACAAAGGGAGATCAAAGTGTAAATCAAGATCTTCTTGATATTTGTAAATAAAGATCTTTTAGGATATTTGTAAAAAAAGATCTTTTAGGATATTTGTAAAAAAAGATCTTTTAGGATATTTGTAATTTGGATGCCTATAAATACCCCCCTTGGGGCCTTGTAATCATAATCTTTCTCTTATATCATTTTTCTTGTAAAGAACATTTCTTCCTAGTGGAAAACACTCCAAAAGTCTTGATTGCTTTCTTGTATCATCTACCAAGTAGTTATTGATGTCTTTTAATTATTGCTTTCTTTTATGTTATTATTATCTCTTGGTTGTGGATTAAACATCAAGTAGTTATTGTTTTCTTTTATGTATTATCATCTCTTGGTTGTGGATTAAACACCAAGTAGTTATTGCTTTCTTTTATTGTATTATCATCTCTTGGTTGTGAATTAAACACCAAGTAATTATTGCTTTCTTTTAATTTAAGTATTGTTTTCTTTTACTTCCATTGTTGGAGCTTCCTTCTTCCCTTAGAAGAGTGAAACTCTTCCACTTTTCTAGAGTTTTACCAAAGCCGTGAAGGGTGGAACGTGATTCACTCATTCTTTGTCGAAGATCGGCTTTCTTGTTGTAATATGTCGAAATTATATTGATGCATTTCTTTATGCTTAGCTTAATCTTTATTTCTTCATAATGTCTTCCCATTTCATTGTTGTTTCCCTTTTAAGCATGAGTAGCTAAGCTTTTTAGTTGGCTAGTCCAAAAGGAGACCTCCATTTGGAAATGCTATTTCAAAGTGTTGGCTAGTCCTAGGGGTCACTCCAATGGAAATACCAATTCAACTCAAATCATTCCTCTAATAAAGCATAGGTGAACGATTGATTCGTGGGAAGTTAGGGACGAGATTGATTGAGGATCTAAGCATAAACCGTGACAAGTCTACGGAATATCAAAAACTCACTATCTCATCCACTCTCTACCCAGTCAAACCGAATCACCGTACTCTGAGGGAAGGAGAGAAAAAGAGTTGAAATAACATTTCCAAATGGAGGTCTCCTTTTGGACTAGCCAACTAAAAAGCTTAGCTACTCATACTTAAAAGGGAAACAACAATGAAATGGGAAGACATTATGAAGAAATAAAGATTAAGCTAAACATAAAAAAATGCATCAATATAACTTCGACATATTACAACAAGAAAGCCGATCTTCGACAAAGAATGAGTGAATCACGTTCCACCCTTCACGGCTTTGGTAAAGCTCTAGAAAAGTGGAAGAGTTTCACTCCTCTAAGGGAAGAAGGAAACTCCAACAATGGAAGTAAAAGAAAACAATACTTAAATTAAAAGAAAGCAATAATTACTTGGTGTTTAATCCACAACCAAGAGATGATAATACAATAAAAGAAAGCAATAATATAAAAGAAAGCAATAACTACTTGGTGTTTAATCCACAACCAAGAAATGATAATACATAAAAGAAAATAATAACTACTTGGTGTTTAATCCACAACCAAGAGATAATAATAACATAAAAGAAAGCAATAATTAAAAGACATCAATAACTACTTGGTAGATGATACACGAAAGCAATCAAGACTTTTGGAGTGTTTTCCACTAGGAAGAAATGCTCTTTACAAGAAAAATGATACAAGAGAAAGATTATGATTACAAGCCCCCAAGGGGGGTATTTATAGGCATCTAAATTAAAAATATCCTAAAAGATCTTTTTTTACAAATATCCTAAAAGATCTTTATTTACAAATATCCTAAAATATCTTTATTTACAAATATCAAGAAGATCTTGATTTACACTTTGATCTCCCTTTGTTTTGAGCTTTAATAATTGACACCCTATGCTTTGATAATTGGCTCTCCGGTAATTTGTAATTTTGACATAAAGAAATCCTGAAAAGAACAACAATTAATGCATTATCATTAATTAACATATTAATCCTAATTTGACTAGTTTAACTAACACAATTGTCCTATTTACCCTAATTAAATTATGCATTAATTAGGGTTAATCAAGGACCTGAATAAGATACATTCAAATAAATCACAAAAGAATCAAAATGACAGTTCATTGCTGGAAAAAAGAACCAAACTTGCATGGGAAGGACTAAACTTACAATCATAGTCCGCCCATCCGATCCGTTGATGAGCTAAATCATAGACAAAGATCTTATCTTTGAGAACAAGATTTGCAGAAAACAAAATACTAATAAGCTGCAATGTTCCAACCCTATGCACAGAAAATAGACGAAAAGCATATCAAAAACCAAAATATTTCCTTACAATTTGTAAGAAAATAAACAAAATTGACTTCCCAATTGCTGGGAACAATTTGTTGTAACCCAATTCCATACTACGAGATGCCATGTTTCATTCATGTATACATGGAAGATTGAGTTGCTAAATACAACCAAGCATTGAGGGTTGTTGCAGTTGATTACAATAAAATCATTTTCGCAGCAGTTTCTTATTTTTCCTATTGGAATAATTATTTAAGCCAGGAACTAGCCACCTAGAATTGTTATCCTTGGGTCCTGAACTTTCTGAAAGTCAATGCACCACATAACAACACCATCCTGTAACAAAAAATTGGTAACTTCAGGCTTGATCCACATTATTTTTTTTTATAAATAATAGCATGTTCCACATTTTGCAGCCAACAAGTGAAATTGATCATGTCTATGCAGATACTAAGGAAGTTGAAAAACTTACAACAAAACCCAACTGTACAAGGTAGTATGTTGGTTTTAGAGCCATGGATGCGCCACCCGCAAAGTTTAAAGCAACCGGAGGAAATATCCCGGTTGTACTGCATAGAAAATAGATATTGATCCCAGTTCAGGTGCCCAAATAATCACGTACTGAACTATTTTGTAAACAAAAAAAAAAGTTCGAAATAGAGATATGAAATGCAGGGATGAACCTGGTGGTGACCAAGTAACACTGGTTTCCTTTTGAGAGGATGGGTGTCACAGATTGTGAAACAGCGACAGTAACCTGCAAATGAATCAATAAGAAAATCGACGTCAAAACCACAGGCATAAACTTTAAGATGCTTCCATAAAGCAGATTGCTTCAAGTTAATTAAAACCATCAGATGGGTAAACTTACCACATTTTTTGATTGGAGAAATTTTATTTTCTCTAGACATTGCAAACAAGTACCTCCCTTCATGAACCCTTCCGCCAGATGATGTCAGTTACAATATCAGGGCAAAGAATTTCCAAACAGAATATTAATTATCAATTTGGATATACTCATAATTAAGCTGCATGCATTATGAAATCACCCCCAGCTTGAACATGGAAAAAAGATACAACAAGTAGGGGTGTTCACCCTACCCTACGGGTAGAGAATATAGTCTTCCATCTTCCTACCTGATACTTTGCGGAAGAATTTTTTCTTAGCCTACCCTACCCGATCAGGTGTGGTATTCCTACCTGATTAATCGGGTAGGAAATCGGGTAAACACTTTTGTAGCTATTAATTTTTGGATCATTTTAACAATTCAATTAAATAATATGCACCAATTTAACAACATAATAAATCAATAACACTAAAATCTAAAACAACTACAACAACAATTACAATAAAACACAAAAAAACATGAACATCAATTCATCATAATTGTTACACAAATATAATAACAATTATTTTAATTTTAAACCATATAAAACACATTAAAATCATAACTGCTCTAATAGATTATCAGTTCACCACAAATCATGTAATCTACACAAAAGACAAGTTCATGTTTTAGCAATTCAAACATCCACAACAATAACAATGTTATAATATAAATTATACCACACAAATACTCTTATAATTACTAAAAAAAATATAAAAAAGTTAAATATATTTTTTGCGGGTAGGGTAGGGTAGGAATGCGAAGATTGATGGGTATTCCGCATTCCTACCCGATTTTTGCGGCTAGCCGTTTAGTAGGGTAGGGTAAGGTAGGGTCGGATAGGGTAGAAAATTGTGGTCAATCGGAAATTTGAACACCCCTAATAACAAGGGATAAACAATCCTAAATTAAGGATTTTTTTTGTTAAATAATCCGGTGTGTAAAGCAGTGGTACTCCTAATTCAAGGCTTTTGCAAATATAGAATCATCACTATGGAAAATAGGAATGTGTTAATGAGAATAGGGATCCTGCACAAAGAGCCTACTTCAACATCCCCCTAAGTCTAATACATGGAGAGGGTAATCATTGGCTAAATCGTATTTTCATGACCAAAACCAAGTCATTGAATCAAGTCTAATTAATGAAACAAGAAAGCTTGATGTTGTTTTCAACTCTTTCCTTAGCATATTTCGGGCATTAATACATTTAGAGAAGCTTTTAAGATGTAGCAGTGGCCAGCATCGCCCAACAGTGACCAAAGTGCTGGCACGACATAAACAAGGGAGGATGGAGTCAATTGTTTTCTAAGTTTAGTTTGGTTTAGCTGTTCAGATCAGATCAATAAACAAATAAATGAAAGCACATGGATAATCTGTCATGCCACTAATATTTGGAGAGAAAAAAAATAAGAAATAGCAAACTTACAGCAGTGACAAATGGATCATAAGCTCCTTCCACAAGGTAGACCAAAGGTGTTCCAGAATCAATGATTGTTCCTTGGTTGCTTGATGTTGCAAATGCTGCTGGGTCAATGGGCATCATTGATCCTTGGTTGCTTGATGTTGCAAATGATGCTGGGTCAATGGGCACCAACTGCCCATTGACAACAATGCTCTGTAGGTACAAATTGTAATGACTCTTGAAAGATTTGAGAGAGAATTTTTTTTTTCAAACTCTCATTCTGCAAATTTCAACATTATTAAAGGCACGGTGTGAAATAAAAATATGGAAATCTGGAATAACTCAAGTAATGTGAATGTTGAAATAATTTGCAATAAATGGGTTGTTGATGAGGACTAGAACATACAAGGATTGTTTTGCTGAATAGTTTGCAAGAAGCATTTGCTCATAATGCCTAGTCATTGTCTACACACACACACACACACAAAGGAATCAAGCTTCATCACATGGCTAAAGGGTATTGCATGAGTAAAATGAAAGTGGTATAACAGTATTGTGTTAAAACCTAAGCATGCAATGTTCCTGAGTTTCCAGCTGTCACATACAACCACATTGTCCATGAAAGCATCAGCAACAATAAGAAGAATTGTGTACAGTACATACTGTGATTGGACAAGGGGACTATAAGCGATGTTCGGATCCAAAATCTCACCAAGAACTAGTTTACCTCCACCATTGCCATCTCCTTTCAAGCAGTAGGAGAACACTTTAGGGGTAATCCCTTGCGATGACAACTGTGATATTACAGAGAGATCCTACTGACCAAACCCAAAAATCCCATCAATGGCTCTATTTGTTTTAGTCAAGTCACCAGACTGATAGGTGCTACACCTATTCCCAACATCATATCCAAATATAAGCATCAACAAAAATCATGAGAGAGAGAGAGAGAGAGAGAGAGAGCGGTCAAAATATTGAAGGGAATGCAACTCCTGAGTGAAAAGTAATTGCAGTATGAAATAGATTATGTCGGGCACATTACTTCCTTAATGCTCAACCTTATTCCCACTATCATTATTAATGAATTACTTCCATGTAACAATTTCTTATTGCTAAAAATGCTAGTTTTGATTTAGTTATGAGTGTGCATGTTGGTTTGCATGGTCATGCTGTCATCCACAGTTCCACATTGTAACTTAAGCTAATGTTGTTGCTTTGGTAGTTATGCAACCAAAAATGGTCTTTTTGTGTGAGAAAAAAATTCATCAACATTTACATTTTATTAGCTTCTTGACTCTTTTGCCCAAATCTTTTCTTTTTCCACTGACTGTATCAAATTCCACACTCAGGCAAAAATGTGCAGATGAATACGACATACAAATACACAAGACAACACAACAAATGATCTCGCAGATGCCACAACGACTTACCCAAAGATAATCGAAGCTGAAGAATTAGCAGCTAAAGAAGCTCCTAGAATTGAGTCAAAATAAAGCAAATCGGATGCATAATGACCAGATGTCCCACTTCCATCTCCATACTTGAATGAGTAACCAAATTGATTGCCCTGAGCAGAGCATTCAGTAGATGCAGAACGAATTATAGAAGCACAAATGGTGTCTGAACAGGAAACCGAAGAAGCAGTTGATGAGCTTGTGGGATCAAAGAAATTGAGCTCAATCTGAAAACACAAAACAACATCAGTAAGCGGAGGAATACAAAAAAAAAATCTCCTAGTTCCGTCAGTTCAACAAACTAAATGGGCAATAAGAGGGTGAAGAAGGAGAAATTTACTCCAAGTCCACTCCATGGGGGCAATCATTGCATGAATTGCATGTAACCCATAACATGTCACTGCCAGTATCAATCTGCACATTTAATTCTTTTGGCGGAGATCCCAATTTCACTTTTGTAAAATACAGCTTACAAAATATAAGAAGCAACCCCATGAATGGAGAATATATTCAATACAGGAAAAACAAATTGAAAAACTCAATTGAAGCAACATTTTGGGTGGTGAAATGAATAAAGAAATCACAACCCATAAATATCCAAACTAATGAAAACAGTTTTAACTGTGGTATGGATGACGATAATTTTTTTTGGCTTACTAGAACATTACCATCAAGAAGACCGCAATTTCATTGAATTTTTTTTTTTTGTTTTGTTATAATTTCATTGAATTTACAACCTATGAACACCCAATAATCCAGGAGCAAAACCTAAAAGACCATTTTCTGTGGGTTTTTTTAATGGGTTTCAATAAAATTATCATACGAGATAGGGATGATCAGATACATGTGTGTGTGTTATCTTCAAGCAGAGTGAAAACCCACAATATCCTCTTTTGATCACTCTCAATAGCAATAAGACCCAGAATCTTCCTTTAATATGCAACACTGTCAATAGCTAAGAATTGGAGAACTAAAAAAGCAAACTCAAAAAGACAAAGAGGTTTTAAGGATTTGATGATACCCATAAATTTTCTTGATCTTACCAAACTATTAGCAGAAACAATAACACAAAATTATCCAAGTATAAACGCTCTAAAACCCAAGAACTGAGAAAAAGAACCAAAAAAGAGGGCATTTTCAATGGGCTTTGACAAAATTACCCGACAATGTAGGGATTGGAGGAACCAACTACCGGAAAATCAACAATACCACCGGCAACACCTTGCAAGATACGTGTGTGCCTCGCTTTTTCCCGAGCTCTGAGCACCTCCACCTCCACTCTTCTGTTGGCTGGAAACGCCCTCTCTAGTGTCAGCACACTTGCCAGATATCCACCAGCTCCGGCCAGCTCCGGCGCCGTAGACCATCGTAGCCACCATTACCAAGGATAAAAACTCCACGCCAGCCATAACCGGGAATTATCGCTATCTATATCAATAAATTTGAATGTATACCAATGTATAGTATGTGGCTATTCGTCGTTCATAATATGATGAGAATTATAGAGGTGAATACAGAAGATCGAGGCGTATGTTTCTGTACATTGGTAAATGAGAGAGAGAGAGAACACAAACACTAGAGAGGGGGAAGAGAGGGGACGGTCTGTGCATATGCAGTACCTTTGGATAAAGCATGCTTATGTAATTACCAAAAGTTTCAAAAAGAAATTAGTTACTAAACGATTGTGTGAGGTTGTGAAAGGTCATAAATGCCCTAGGTTTGAGTAAGGGGCGGGATGGTTGTTAGAACTTAGAAGGGTAATTTGGTATGGCGTGGACTTTTGGTAGACAGGTTTGATTTTGTATTGGGTTGGAGGTAAAGTAAGGAGACTAGTTATGAAATGGTGTTTGTGCAATGGCTAAGAATAATGCGTAATTCAAACGCCTTTTATTTGCTTATATACTCATTAGTTGGATATATATTTTCATTTTTTTTCTATGGTTTAGGTATTCGGGTGAATATATCCACATCTTGATTAATCTTTTTCTCGATCTGGTCAAAAGCATGTCATTCACGTCGGAATTAGAGTATTCATAAGAGATAAATCTCTTATGGTCTGACCCTAAAAAAATTATTAAGATTTGATCTCAAGACATCTAGATTTATGTCTCGTCCATATTATCACTTGAACTACATTTTGGGGTTGATCTAGATCCCCGTTAATATAATTTGTTTAATTTTTGTTAATTATTGGTTATTCTACGTCTAATTTTTGTTGCAATTTGGTTCAATTCAGACTTAATTTTTTGAGTTTACAAAATCATAATGAATTCGAGTTTAATTCAAAGTGAACAAAAAGTTGATTATCAAATTAAACAACTTGGACTAGTATTCGTATTTATTCTTGGTTGGGTTCACTTGAGTCCGAGACCTTAATTCGAGTATATTTGGTATTTAAATTGAGTTTGGATTTTTTTTTTTGGTTTTATGCCTAATTCATATATTAATTTTTTTTACTTTAAATACTGAATATTTGAGGTTGAGTTAAGTTATATTCTAGCTAATCCATCTAAATTATAACCAGCAATGTTATTTGGATTTATTTATTGATTTAATTTGTTAACTAATTATTCATAACCATTCAATTGACAGTGAATTCTGTAGGAAAAATTGGATGCAAAAATAAAGTGAATGATAGGGTGAGGCGCAGACTAGGTCGTTCTCTTAAGACGATTCGCATCCCTTTATGAAAGAATCACAACGCAGAAGGTAACAACGAGTCGTCCCCATGATACAACAGCTCAGCCTATTGATTGTTTATACTGAAAATATATGTGTTTAATATTCTATAATTACTGCCATATCTGTTACTTCACTCGGATCTGCACAATTGAATGAAGTCGAAGCTTCACACGACACCTTTAAATATTGTCCAAAAACCTATGTAGTAGAGAGATCGTAGTAGATATCAGATTGTATATCATACATACTGAAATACGTAAATATATATACAAAAATATATATGTGTTTAATATTCTGTAATTACTCCCATATTTAATTCGATAATAAGTAACACTTGTTCCACCCCAGCACATGTGAGAGTCCTAAGATCTCACTTTTAACTCAAAGGCTAGATTACACTATCATATATATATATACTCAAGTACTTTTAGATATTTAGTCGATGTAGGATTGAGTTCCCACATAAAAACACTATTTTAGTTAAAATACTCTAACAAGTTCTAATATGCGTTATACCAATTCAATTGTTGTGATAAATTAAATTAATAAATTGTGTCAATAAATTAGCTTAAAATAGTAGTATTGAATTATAACATTACTTTTTGAGATAAAAAAATAGAATAAATTACACTTAAACCCCTAAGATTTGTCACTTAATCATTTAATATCAAAGTTAATTTTAAATTGTTGGGATATGTCTACGATCAATTGGGCTTGTCAATTGTGTTAGGTGAGCCGAGTTCGTGTCGAGTTTTAGCGGGTTCATATAAAAAATATTTCACTCATACTCGATTCATTTATGAATTAATGTCTATTGAATCATGTCATATCGAGTTTGTGTTATGTATGAATCATGTATAATCGATATTTAAACGAGTCGTGTCGTATATTTTCTTTTGATTGGTTTTCATTCGTACCCGATTTGTTTATTAATCGTGTCATATCGGGTCTACTCATTTATGAAACAAGTAATTTAAGGAAGACTCAAACTATCTAATTTCGCATCGTATTAACGAGTCGTGTCATATTTTGATACCCCTATGATCAACCCAACACTCCCTAACTTGACCATAAAATATAAAACTTGCTAAGGTGAAAAAAAATATCGTTTCGATGCTATAATCTTACCCATTATTGTAATATCAACTGAAAAGCCCAACCATTCTTTGGTCCACGGCCATCCCAATTTGGAAAGTTTGGAGCACATACCATGGCAGACCTGATTCCTTGAATGTATATGAACATGCTTCTTTAATCAAGCACCTAGGCTTAATATTCATTCTTTTGGTATCAAAATGTTACTTTGCTTCTTTGTAGTGCAATATTCTATTCAATGTTCATAACACAGGGTTCCAAAAGAGCCCAGCATGAGATGTAGAAGAAGCTTCATACCTCTTTTAGATAGCATGATGATTTTTAATCACATTCGCAAGTGAAGGCATGTGTGTTCTGATGATAATCACATCTTCCTGCTGGGCTGCCACCATGAGGACGACTCGTTGACTACTGTCTTTTTTATAACTGATGGGTTTGACTTACGGTATTGAAAAAAAATTAGTATCTTATTACTAATTTTTTAGCAAACAAATCTTCACATCTTTTTATTTTTCTTATCTCTTGTTTAACTCGCACTTTTTGGGATACATTCTATTCTTTCATTACTATTTTTATGTTCTTTTTTATTTGTTTTGTATGTTGTTCATAAAAATTGTTGTATTATATGATCGACTATCAGTATACATTTATAATTCCTTATTATTGAATTATTTAACTATTTTTTTTATGATCCTTAACTTGTTTATGTATGCAACGTTCACTACTATTTTATTGTGTTTTATTTTTCTCGATAATAACTTTATTGAAATTTTTTTTGATATTAATTATTTTTTATTGTGGATCCTTTACGAAAATAAACAATTTAATTAGTTGGTGTTTTTATGTTTAAATGAGAACAAAATCTAGTTTGAGAAAAATAAAAAATATGTTTGATTTATTTTTATTTATAGAAGAGAGATAATGCGTATGTGTGAGATGGACTACACTTTTGGATCTAAATTTTAAATTTTATTTTGTTGACTTAATCTTTCAAGTAGGGGTGTTCAAATTTTCCCATACCCGATCAATTTCGACCCTACTCAACCTGATTGATCGACTTTCATAAAAATTGAACGACTAATGAAAGAATTTCTGATTTTTTGGGTACGAATACGTAATACTTATAAAATTTCTATACTCCTAGCCGACTTGACTCAACCCACATGTATAATTTTAAAAAAAAATATATACATGTTAATATGTGCACAAAAATCCTAAAACTCCTAGCGCATCCTCTTTTTCGAGTCTAAGAGACTCCCGCCTCTTTTTTCTTCTTCTTCTCAGCCGATAGATCCCTAGCGCCTCCTCCTCTTCGAGTCTCAGAGACTCTCGCCTCTCTCGCCGCCTTCTCTTCGAAGCCACAAGCCACACGCATCCCAGGTTCTATCTCTCTCTATCTTTCTCTATCTGTCTGTATGACAGTCTCTGTGTGAGTCTTAATTCCTTTTGTTTTTCTGAAATTGAAATCATATGATTAAAGTTTCAGGAGTTTTTTTTTTTTGTTAAGCTAAATTATATTGAGTTTTAATCATTGATATATATATATCTCATTATTGAACCCTAAAATTTGGGGCCTTTTAATATGTAGGGCTTAAAGCCCATGCTTTTTTGAATATACTGTTGAGCCGGCCATGGATTCTTTAACCATTGACGAATCGAAGAAAGTCAATAAATTTCTCAACGATCCAGAAGACGCCAAAATCGAAACTGTACTTCTCTCTCTCCTTTCGTCCCTCTGAAGGTCTAGGTTTTTAATTTTTCTATTTGGATTTTGATTAATTTTAGGATTTTGACTGTTTGATATTAGGTTAGTTCTGATGGTACTATATATTCGTCGGCGAAAAGCTTCGAGGAGTTGAACTTGTCTCCGGAATTGTTGAAGGGATTATATGTAGACATGAAATTTGACAGGCCTAGTAAGATCCAGGCTGTTAGTTTGCCCATGATATTGACTCATCCGTACAAGAATATGATAGCTCAGGCACACAATGGGTCTGGTAAGACCACTTGTTTCACGCTTGGTATGTTGAGTCGGGTCGATCCCAAATTCCAGGCTCCTCAGGCTCTTTGTATTTGCCCTACCAGAGAACTGGCTATTCAGGTAATGTGTTTATTGCATTTGTATGCACATATTGTGAATAGACAAGTGGTTCGTGTTTTTCTTGGAGACGCTGTATTTGTCTGTTTTCGTATCAATTCCGCTTCATTGGCTTTGAATAATGATTAGTATTCGCAATAGTGGATGTATACATTCAGCATTATGTTTCTGTTAAGTGCATATGTATCATTTTTTACGGATCCTTGAAAAATTATGGTTAAACTAATGCCAGTCACCAAGTTAAAATTGTCCCCCCCCCCCCCCAAAAAAAAAAAAAACACACACACACACACACCCAAAAAAAAAAAAACCAAGTCTAATTCTTTGGCCTTTTGTTGCTTTTGGATTTCATTAGTGGGACTTTTTGGTTTGTTTATTGAGGTGTTTCTGAGATTAAGGGTTCAATCGGCTGTGTTTTTTGGTGGTGTAAATGCAAAGTTTGAGTTGTACTTCATTGGTATAATTGTTTATATACATGACATTCTTGAATCTCTTTGTTGGTTGACAGCCAACTAGTGGTAAATTTTCTCTTGGGAATTGGGATTGCAAGTCTATGCTCAAGTGATGCTGTTGCCTAGGGTGTGAGTAGGTTTAGATTGTGGCATTAAGTGGATAATTGGTGTGTTCTGAAATTTTTTTAAAGATAATCTTTATGTCGAATTATTTTTTGCTTACTGTTCGAACTTTTTTGTGCATTTACGTGGATGATTGTGCAGAATGTGCAAGTTCTTCAGAAGATGGGGAAGTACATGGGGATATCCTGTGAATGCGCTGTGCCAATGGATAGCGCTAATTATTTGCCCATTTCGAAGCGAGCGCCTATCACGGCTCAGGTAGTGATTGGCACACCTGGTACGATCAATAGATGGGTAACAGCGAGGAAATTGGGCTTGAGTTCAATGCAGATTCTTGTGTTTGATGAGGCAGATCACATGTTGGCGGAGGTATTCTCATAGATTTTGATTGTGTTTGTACTTTCTCGACTAATAAACATGTGTAGTCAGTTGAAAACTGCTATTCTTGGGACGTTGTGTTCAAGCATCTTTTTTTCACATGCATTTCATTTGTTAAATTTATACATGTAACAATTTATATTGTCTATGAAATCTTCTCATTCTGTAAGCTATTTTGTCCATTTAACTCTATACTGTTTAGTTGACCTGTAGGTGACTTGTTTTCAGGCCCTACAAAAACTGAGATATCAGCAACTAATATGTGTTACTTATTAATATGAATTACTTATGGAGTGTTCCTTGAATATTTCTGCTTCATGTGCTTGATTTTGGTTGTTTTTTGGAGTTCTAGTTATCTATATTTTTTTTTTTGCCTTGGAGATGTTTTTCATTTTTTAAGAATTGTAAGATGTCAGGCTTTGGTCACTGCTGTGCTACAATAACTTATGGATATGTTTTCTGATAAAATTTATGTATATCACCTGCTGAGTTTCCTTTTGTTGCTTCATCAAGCTTCACAGGTCAAAGCTAAACATTTTCTATTGTCATATCTGTACAAACAACCAGCATTTTTCAGTACTTATACATTGGATTATTATTGATTTGGATATTCATTATTCGGGGTGCCACAATTGACTAACATTTAACGAGTAAAATGGAGTCTTTCCTAGGTGTCACTAGTACTGAATCAGATCGTCGTTGCACTGATTTTTCATCCTTGTGATATCATAAAGTTCTGTTTTTGTTCCGCCAGTTTATGGTTTGCTCTGAAGAAAAATTATTATTGAAAAGAAGAATAAGGAATTAAAATATGTAGCTCCTATGGGATAGTTTTATCATCTCAACTCTTTAATTGGTACTTCCTATTATTCTTGAAGCCTGTTGCCCTGTCCCCTTCTACTCCAAACTTGGAAAAGAAAAAAAGAAAAAAAGAAAAAAAGAAAAAAAGAAAAAAAGAAAAAGGAAAAAGGAAAAAGGGGCAAACCTCAAGTAAGGTTGAATTTGAAAATTTAACATAAAATTTGCAGTTGTATGTTTCTGTCAATCTATGACCTATTGATGTGATTTAAATGGTTGGCTGCAATTTTTGTAGATACTTTGTTTTTTTCATGAAACTTTTTATCTTTTTGATCTTTGTTGCTCATTGAGGTTGTTTTAAGGTGTAGAGTGGCTTTAAAGACGACTCAGAGAGGATAATGAAGGCAATTGTTAGGTGCAATCCTGACTGCCAGGTTAGTTACCCATTTGCATGTGAATGATTACTTTACTTTGTAAAGTGGGGGATGGATAAGTTTGCACTATATGCTTCTCAATAGTTGAGTGCACATTGCTGTTTGAATAAGTGATTTTAGATTGTTTATTAGATGTGTATGTAAGGCTGATTTTAGGCTGTCTTATCAACCAGATCTTAAGCTGATGTTTCTCATGCAACGAAAATTTGCTGAGATTCAAAATTTCCTTGCAGATTCCCTCCCCTCTGTCTGCCTTTATTTGTTGTTTGGGGGGTGAAAGAGGGGGGGGGGGGGGGGGGGGTAGGGGTTTCAGGAATGATAAGATGCATCTATTTTCCTTTTTGGTGTTTGTGTTAACCTAAAAATATCCTAATTGTGATTTCAGATATTTTAATAAGGCATGAATTCAACACCATTAGACTAAAACCAGTTGACATAATAAACTCCATCTGAATTAGATTTCATTTTGCAATGTCTCTAATTGCACTGTTTTACTCTTCCCTTTCTCATGAACTAAACAGTATATACTGTTGCATAGTGCGGATTGGGGTTTCGCCTGCTACTTAAGTACTGAAGTCACTTCAGGCAGCTGGAATATGTAACATATTGAAAATAAACTCTGTTGGCTTTGCTACTGAAACTGTTTAAAGGAAAATTATTCTATTTTCCTTCTTCCACATGAGCCTAATTACTTTACTTGAAACTCCTCTTCAATTCTTGTTGGGTGTCTGGATTCACTAATGCAGATGCATATAAGGAAGGTGTGATTCCTAGGTTCCTGTAGAAGTTTGGATATACTTGAGAAATTCAGGTTTCCTATATCCTATAGGGGCCATTTGAAACTGAAACAGTTGGATATATTTGACTATTTCGTTGGAAGTTGTTAATCCATTGTATCGGGGAGCCAAGGAGTCTCCTTGTAGGATACTTGGCCAAAGTGTGACCCGTTAGCCAATGAGTAAGTATTGTGATGAAGCGGCTGTTGCTCACCCAACACGATGTATGGGGTCACAATTCACCCTGCACGATCATTTGGGGTGAGAAAGAATTGGGGATCGGATGAGGTTATCTAACACTATGCCACTAGAAAGGCAAAAATCTTTGAACTTTAGTATTGCATGGCCGTGCCATTGATTGAGAATAATAGTTTCCAGTTCCAGTTGTGGTGGAAGTGTTTTAAAAAAGGGCCAGTTCCTTCTAGGTTGAGACAGAGCAGACTTAGTTATTTCCTGGGAAAGTAGTCACATGGACATTAAGTCGAATTGATTAGTATTTCTCCACTGTTTGTTTTCACTGGTGAAGATACTTTTTAACGTAATCTTGAATGAATTTCTATATCAGCAGAATGCCTAGAGGATTTGTCATTTTTAGTGTGAAGGGCAAATCGGAAATAGTTATGCATTAAGAAACAATGAACTGAAAATAGCAAAGGATGCATTTTGTTGGTTAGATTTTAGTGGATATTTAATTTTCAAAAATATTTTCTGGTTTTCAATTTTGTTGATCAAGAAATTTGTCGCATTTCTAATATGGATCTAATACTTAACTTTTCTTTGGGGTTTCCAATTCCAGGTGCTCCTGTTTTCTGCCACTTTTGATGATGCTGTCAGGGCCTTTGTGTCAAAGACTGTTAAAGAACTCTTTTTAAAAGATTACAATGAAATAAAAGTGAACAAAGAAGAATTGTCACTGGAGTCTGTGAAGCAATATAAGGTGAACTGTCCTGATGAACTTGCAAAGATTTTGGTGATTAAAGACAAAATTATGGAACTAGGACAGAAGTTGGGGCAAACAATTATATTTGTTCGCACAAGAAATAGCGCAAGTATGTTGCATAAAGCGCTTGTTGACTATGGGTATGAGGTTACAACTATTCAAGGTGCTCTTAAGCAAGAAGATAGGGACAAGATAGTGAAGGAGTTCAAAGATGGACTGACCCAAGTTCTTATATCAACTGATGTCCTCTCTCGGGGGTTCGATCAATCACAGGTGCTAATCTCCCTAAATTTTCCCAGTCCTTTACTTTTTAGCTTGGTAACTTCATGTTTTATGCTCCACATTCCAACGATGTGTTACGGTTTCTTTCAATAGGTGAATTTGGTCGTGAATTATGACCTTCCGGTGAAATACAATAATCCGTCAGAACCTGATTATGAGGTATACTTGCACCGGGTTGGTAGGGCAGGGCGATTTGGTCGCAAAGGTAAAATTCTCTATTTAATGATTTTTTTTCACTGTCATTCATGTTTCATTAAATTTATCATCTAATGATTCAGAATGCATGATTTGTGTATCTAATATCATTATGTGTTTGGGTCCCCACCCTGCTCTCTCTTTTCTACCATGTGTATGTATTGTTTTATTTCTATTCGCATTGTCCTGTAAGTTAGATCTTCAATTAATTGTGTTGTATGGTGTTTCCAATGTTGAAATGTAACTCGGTCTATTTTTATCATGCTTTAAATGTGGAAATGGTAGCATGCTCTATTTCTATGTATGTCTAGCATGTGTAATTGTTTTTGCTTTTTTGAGGAAAAATCTGCTAGTGTTAGGATTTTGTTGTCAGTTTGATCCCCCCCTCCCTCCCCTCTCTCTCCTTCCTTTCCTGCACTGAACAATATTGTATTAGGCTTTCCCAAGCAGAGGTCAACTTTTTATAGTAACAGTTTAACTTGGGGGTTGAAGTATTCATGCAGTGATCTGGCAGCTAGTAGAAAAAACAGTTGTTTTGTGTTTGTGTTTTTTGGTGCAAACTATGAACAAGTATGGCCTAGTATTTCTCCATCAGGCAACCTGAGTGATGCAAAAAGTTTCTTTAACTAAGGGAAAGGCCAAAATTTATAGAAGAATACTTACATGATTACATCATTCTGACAGGTGCTGTATTTAACTTGCTGTGCGGTGATAGAGACGTCATGATTATGGCCAAGATTGAGAAGTATTACAACTCCCAAGTAGATGAGGTAATTCTTGCTAAATGTAATGAGTTATTTCTCTTCATATCTTTTGCTATACTACTGCTCCCAAGATATGCTTGTGGGTATTTACTGTGAACTTTAGTGTCTCAAAACTAGTTTGCTGTTGGAGTAAGAGATTATGAGTCTCTCCTTCCCCTCCTCTCTCCCCTTCTCTCTCTTCCCTACTCTGATGCTGCGTTTAACTTGCAGAAAAAAGCCGAGTGTATTTGTTTTTAGGATAAGAATGAGATTGTAGATAAAAACTCTTGCAGGAATATGAATGCTGCCTGTCTAATTGCGCGTTCTTGCTTTTTTATGGGCTACAGGTGCCCTCATGGAGGAGTGACGAAGATTTTGAAGCTGCTCTTAAGAAAGCTGGATTGCTGTGATTTAAATGTGACACGCAAACTGTGACAATGTTGGGCGGGTTTGCTTAATTGTTCCATTGTGGTCTCCAAGCTTGTTAGCGTGACATATGTACGGATAAAGCAGTTACAGTATCCTGGAAGAGCTTCAAGAGGAAGGATATCGTTTCAATGGTACACTTGATAAAAGATCTGTGGCAATGGTACACTTGAGATTTCCATTGCCTGATCTTGAGGAGCTGGAATTGTAGTTAGATTTTCTGTTTATTTTGTTTTTCTTCTAAAGGTATTTAGTAGGGGTGTCAAACGTGTCGGGTGTCAAATTTCGAAATTCAAACCAGATATGTTTAATAATCGTATCGAGATGTGTAAACATTAACCTGACCTGATCATTAAGCGGTTTACTCGAACTCGACCTGTTTGACACGTTTAATAAGCATGTCGTTTTCAGGTTAACACACATAACATGATCTGTTTAACTTGTTTAACACATAATATAGATTTGTTTAACAAACATAACCTCTTTTCACACCAGTTTATTATCATTAAAAATATATTATTCAATCATTTATCTAAAATTTAAAATAATTTTTTTATAAATAACATATCACATTTCGTCAAGGAAATTAATTAAAATGCATTTAGGTTTCAACTCAAATATTAAAGTAAGAATTATATTAGTGTATTGTCATAATAATGTTAAGAATTATACTGTCAATTATCATAGTAGAAGCAATAACTAATAAGTAATAATGTTAAGATCACATGAGTTATACATAATAGACAAATTGTATTGTCATAAATGGGTTAAACAGTTCTACAATGATTTAGGTCAGGTTCGTGTTTGAATTATGTCAACCCGTTTAAAATATACGGGTTAATCAGGTCAAAATTAAGTTGATTGTATTTTGACATGATTTTTTTCGTGTGTAAGTATGTTGATCTGTTTTAACCCATTAAATCGTTTAATTTCGTGTTCGATCCATTAATTTTGTGTTTGGTTCGTGTCGTGTCGAACCATTAAATACACAAATCTGTGCATATATATGCACAAACATGTGCGTGTGTGTTTGTGTGTGTATGTATTTGTTGTGTTCATGCTGTGTGTGTATTGTGTGCTGCGTGTGTTGCATTTGAGATTGATTGTCATTTTGTAGTAATTGAATTGTTATTTACAATTATTGAATTGTTATTTATGATTGATTGAATTGTCATTTGAGATTAAACTGTCATTTGAAACTGATTGAATTGCTATTTGGGATTTAATTTCTAAATAGATACCAAACATATTTAAGATAAAATTTGAAGTAGTTAGCAAACATATTTTTTGTTTTTATTCTCATAATTTGATAGACAAAAATGACTTCCAAACATGTTTTATGTTTTAGTGTTTATTACAAAACAGAGACAAAAATTCTCTCTGTTTTTAATTTTTTTTAAGATGCGAAAACAAAAACGTTATCAAACGATTTTTAAGTGTTTTACTTGTGTTTGTAATTAGTGGAATGTTTGTAGACACTTTGTGCTGAACAGCTGGAGAAATTATTGTTATTTGTCTGCATCCTTATACTTATTCAAGTTGATTGGTTTAAGCCATTGGAAGTAGGACTTGTGTTTGGTCCTACGTCATTAGGCCAAAGTGCAGAAATCAATATGGTAAAAGATATTTTGAATAGTAAAGATTTTGTTGTTAGCAAGTACCATGATGGGGATAAAAATATGATGATGGAGTAAAAATAAGATAGTAGAAAGTAAATAAGGTCGATCTACCTAAAGAGAAAATAAGGAGATAATCTATCTATATAATAAAGTAGCTTACAATTCAAATCTCAAAAGATAAATAAAATGACTTTTGCTATTCGCGGTTGAGATCACTTTAAATTTTACTTTAAAGTTAATCTAACGGCTAATATTAACACCCTAAATTTAATAAAAAAAATAGGCTCCTAAGGGTGTGTTTTAAGTGACTTTTTAAAAATACTTCTAAAAATTATTTCTCATAAATACTTTAAAAAAAAATTTAATATTTGAAACTGCTCCACCACTACCTCCACCACCACCATTGCCGCTGCCTCTACCACCACCGCCACCACCACCATCATTGTAGTCGCCACCACCACTGCCACCACCCCTACCCCCACCCCCACCGCCACCACCGCCATCGCCGCCGTCGCCGTCGCCGCCACCACCATCGCCACCACCTCCACCGCCATCACCACCGTCATCGTCGCCACCACCACCACCGTCGTCGCCGCCACCCCCTGTCGTCATCGCTGCCACCACCCCTACCACCATCGCTGCCACTACCACCATCGCCACCACCACCGCCACCATCGTCGCCGTCGCCGCCGCCACCACCACCACCACCACCATCGTCGTCGTCGCCGCCGCCACCACCACCCCCACCGCCGCTGCCACCACCGCCGTCGTCGTTGTCACCCCCACCGCCGCCACCACCACCACGGTCATTGCCACCCACCACAACCATCACTGTCTCCTACCCACCACTACCTCTCACCCCCACTACAATCGATGCTTAAATTCATTTATCTCTCCTCTATGTTTGTAATTTGATTTTGAATATGAATACAAATATGTTTATTGTTTACCATTTTTTATTACTCTGTGCCTTCAGGCACAGACAATAACTAATACTAATATAAAATGTCAACAAAAGTGAAAATTTTTTGATGGACTAAAATAACCTTCATAATACAACTAATACCAAAATTATACATTTTAGTTTCAATAAGAGATTTAAAATCTATACTCTAATGACTCTTGGGTATCAATATAAATTTAAATCTCTTCCTCTCTCTTTTAATGTGTTGATTAAAGACTTTTCGCTACAATAACATTTTCTTATATTGCTTATTAAGCTCTCAGTAATTAGTGCTTATCAATAGACTTTAATTGCTTAAGCAACTCAAACGTGCTGGTTTTTAAGAGGAGAAAACAAAAAGTTAGTAAACTTCATATACTCTAGGGAGTTACTTAATCCTTCTAGGCCTCTTGGAGTTCTAAAATTACTCATCAATAGACCTCTTGTGTCTAAATATATGTTTCACACCTCTCATTCATCATCTACTTATTTATAATTTAGACAATAGAGTTTCTTCCAAATAAGCATCACCTACTGGTTCATTATCAACTCTCTCAAGTTTATTTCTTATACTCATGTATTATCATTCACTCTTGATCTTCAATGGCAGAGAGAGATATTTTCCTAAAGCGGATCTCTGTTTTTGTTAATTTTTGCCTTTGGATTGTTGGTTTTATTCCAAATCGTCGTGCCCGAGATCCGCAAAAGGAGGCTGAAGTATGACATAATCTGCCACCTCTATGTTGAAATTCTCGGCAATGAGGCTTTCTTTTGAGCACATACACGTGGTCTAAATATACATGACACATGATGAGAGTTTGCTCCTAAAATAAACTTGGTTATTTGACTGTGGCATTATTCTTGAATATGCTCCAGCTTCATATTCATGTGCAATACATAATAGACGTGGGAGAAGTTAGAGCACAAATCTGTTCTACACGTCTAGAATATCTGAGAAATGGTGATTACTTCTCGAGCTTAAGATATGTATTTGTTTCTTATGTTTTAGTATTAGCCTTCAAACGTTGTATATGTCAAAGGATTTACCTTTATATTTATTTGGTCTAAATTCATTGTTGTCACATACTTATACTCTATAATCTTTCATGTCAATTTTTTTTCCAAATTTATCCATCCATTTCAGAAACCTGAAACTGGTTCATGAGGTGCCCCCAAAAATCTCTCACTTGCCAAAATTTTTTATCTGATCTTCACTTTGTTTTCTCATAGTCCTTTTGGTTGAGATCACAATCCGATTCTATAATCAGAGTATCGAGAATAACATAGTAATTTTTATCAAATGTAATTCAATGGAATACTTTGTTGGGATCAAATTACTTAACTGTATATATCCGCATAAAGAGACATTTGAACCACATTTGTGACATGTTTCTCATTAATCAAAGTGTGGATAATAATTGTATTGCTCAAACAAAAAGAGTGTCTTGATGAGGGCATAGAGCTATATTATTATCTACCTTGGGGGAAGGATTCTTCTAAACAATAGAACAAAAAACTTATGATTTCATGCTTGCCAAGATTTTTAAACGAATTGGGTGTTTGGGTACTACCTTTATTGGGGTTACACGGCTCACACTGATACATTACGTGTACCTTTCAAAGTCTCTTGATTAAAGCATAAGTCGGTGTTCAAATACACCATCTTAGACTTTTATGAAAAACACTTCAATCTCATACTTGCCTGATGTTCATCGAGCTTATTGAACCAGTCTACTGACACAGATCAAGGAACAAATGAGAAAAGAGCCTAATATCATGTCCTAGAATAAAGAAGAGTCTAATATCTTAGACTTTTTTGTAATTGCTTGTGACTTGTGAGATTCAACTGTTTTCCTGAAATTATGGAATAATAAAAAGAATTATACGTTATTTTTATGATATATTTAGACTACTAATAAAAATCATTTAGCTTAAAAAAAATTTTAATTGACCAATACATCCTTATTAATTTAATTGACACCATTATCTTTTAAAAACTCAAAAAAGTCATAAATATTCCTTCATCTTTATCAAAGTCACTTAACAACACAACTATCATCTATAAATTGAAATAATATTAGTATTTCTCATAATTATCAAATCGAGATTCGTATCAATAAAGTTTGTACCTCCGTTACTTCTTTATTAATGCATAATAAATAGTTCCCTCAAAATATCCACAATGAAAGATGCATGATTTTTAATCAATAAATAGTTATTGTTTTCCTATCAATGAAGTTAAGCTAAAATAGGAAAAGCCCTTACTAATTCGAATATGTATACTTAAAAAATCACTTCCCACATTCGATTGAAAAATAATTTTTTGATTAAAAATAAAAGACAGAGCATTTATTGAAGAAGAAGAATAAGTAGGGCGTGTTAGGGTTTCATAGCTGTTTTTGAAGAAGAAGAAGCATATCAGGAGTGACAGAGACATTGTCTCTGTGATATTCACAGACGCCTGAATAGTCACTTGAAAGGCAGAGATGTGAACATGAGATATTGAGAGATATACAAGTTTTATATTTGGGGGTGAGTCTCTTCTAGCAAAACGACGTCACTTTACCAATCTAACTGTCAAAACAACGTCGTTTTACTAGAAATAGGGTTAAAAAAATAATAAAACAAATCATGCAATTCCTTTGATTCGAATCGAATCATATGATTCTTGCAATTCGGGTGCGATTCTTGGCTAAAAATGATTTTATAGTAAGATACTAATCAAATGGGGACTAAATCGAATCGAATCGTACAATTCTTGCAATTCGGGTGCGATTATCGGCTAAAAAAGATTCTACAGTAAGATACGAATCGAAAGGAGACGAAATTGAAACGAATCGAATCGCGAATAATACGATTTTAATAATAATGGTATCCCTTCATTTATATCTATCTCTATATATGTGTATGTATTTTTTATAATGAATAATGAATGCCAAATAAATTAACATTTAAAAAGTGCCTATATTACGCTTAGAAATATATTGGAATAGTACTATCATCCTTAATTTGAACATGGACTTCTTATTTTTATTTTTTCTCTAAATTTACCATGTATAACTTTTTTACCTATATGTAGTATTGATGATAAAAATATAAACTTGAAAAATAAATTTAATAAATTTTCTTATTTTTTTATAAATTTAATAAAAAATTATTAACTAATTAAACTTGGTCACGTGCAACGCACGTGGTGCATTACTAGTAACAATAAGTTTGGATAGTGGGTTAAGGTTGTGAACATAATAACACCAATCAACGACACTTTTTTTCATTTGTTTTAAAATGTCTAGAATGAAAAAACGAACGATCTTTGAAATGAATTGAGTCAACGTCTAATTGGACAGTCTGTGCACAACCAAGTCTTATATATTGTACAAATTTGACTGTACGATTAAGATGTATAGGATTGGAGTTTTCATGCGTGTTAAACATAGCAGCTCTGAGGTCCTTGTAATTTAGGAAATTTAGAATGTAACCTTTTATGCTTTCACTTTTAAAGTATCTTAATAGGTTTAAAAAGTAAAATAGTTCAATCTAACCAAACTCAACATGATGAAAAGGGAAATTATGTAATATTATATTTTACATTGAAGGTATAAAATGTCGGGGAGACGAGCAACATTAATGAGTTATTAGGGAGGTAATATTATATACCATGAAAGTTGTTTATCGTACAATGAAAAGCCTCAGTATTGTATAAAATTAAAACACGGAACGAAATATGAGGAATTGTTGAGAACTATGTATATGATAATGCAGTTAGACAATTCAACATCATGACTACAACTAATTTGTTGATTTTCATCATTTTTTGGGGATCACATGCAACAATACTTAGAATTTGAAATAAAAAATGATGATGGTGTGGCAGCGATGTTGGATGCTGTCTTTGAGAACCCAAAACTGAATAATATTGACTTGTACATACAAGCAGAACAAATCCAACAGTTTCCTCAGCCAATGGTGAATGAGTATGGTCTATATATCTAATTGCTTACATAGGAGAACATGAATCTGTGTCCCAATTCGCCTGTGGTTGTTAATTCTTATTATGTTGAAGAGAGTAGTCAATATGCGCTTGACTTTATGGCGGAAGATACTTATGCAGAAGAGTTTAATTCAAGGCATGAAATTTCGGAGCCCGAGCCTTATGTGCCAGAATTACATAGGGTCTAGTACGCAGGCGTCGATGTTTGTGGGATACACCATATCTTTTTCCAATGTTGACATCCATCCTCAAACTGAAATAAGGAACGATATCTGTCGACATCTGGTTCAATCCGACAGTGATGTGTTGGCGGGCAATGGAATGCGTGCAGTTGATCGTCTGGAAGACACAGACGATGAAGACAAGGAGATTACATTGCTGGACGATGTGGAAAACATTGATGATGACAGTGACGAAACTGGCCCATCAGTATTTACAATACATACTTGATTCCAACCTGTAGTTTATATTGGTTTCAAATTTATGATACTTTTCTATATATTGTTTGCATTGTTATGTCGCTCGTTTTTCTCCACTTAAAGGCTTTTGATAACATAAGACAACAAATGATATATTATATTTTAGGACCGCACAATGAAAATATAGATAAACTACAACAACACATTAGTACAAACATATAAGCATGATTACAACTAACGATGCACAATAGTACAACCCCTGGAGGATAATCCAATGTATGGATATATGGTTGTTGATTGATGAATCTTCATCATGGGAAACTGATGCAAATCATAGCACAACTTCAAGGGATCTAGTTCAAGTTCCAATTGGGCCGGTTACGAGAGCACGAGCAAGGAAGTTTAAAGAGCTACTTAACGGGCTGATTTAAGAGGCATGGACTCAAGCAAATTCGTGGAGGCCCATTGAGCATGATCCACTTGGGCAACAAAGAGTCATTAACATGATTCAAGTTCTAGAAGAATCTAGCTAAGGCTAAGCATAAATGGACATGTTTTAAATTACTCTTTTTGGGTCTGATTGTAAGGCTTGCATGCCAATTATTTTTAGGAAAGTAAGACTTTCCTTGTCTATTTAGGAGTGTGATCAACCTAGTAATGGACTGATTGTCTTTCTTTTCTTCTTTTAGGCAAGTAAAAGTTTTAGTCTTTAGTTATTCCTATTTGGGTTTGGATTGTCAAAATATAAACTCAGTTTAGGATTTGTTTCCTTACTAGATTAGAATTTGTTTCTTTAGTAAATTAGGATTTGTTTTCCTTAGTAGATTAGGAATTTTCTTTGTAATGGCCAGCCTATAAATAGGCGTCTAAATCAATGAAAAGGTAGATTATTATTCAGTAAATTTGGAGAGTGTTTTCTCTACGGTTCTTTGAAGAACTATACGAACTTATCGGGATTTCCCGTGGCGTTCACCAGCGACTTATCAAACGGAATTCCACCACCGTTTGTGGCGTCTTCCTTATACCAAGGTTCTTGTTTCGCATCAAACAACGGGTTGAGGTCATATATACCAAGGTTCTTGTTTGTCGTAAACAACGGGTCAAGGTCTATCATTCAAATCTGATCATAGAACGATCTTGGGTTCCTTTTTCGTTGTTGGATCTCGTTATTTTAGCAGATTCACATCATTTGGTATCAGAGCAAAGGTTCTAGTTCAGGTTTGCCAATCTTTAAAAAAAAAAAGGGCTTTCTTCTTCTTATTCTGTGTTCTTTACTCCCAAATTCGGTTCACAACGTAACTTCTGAGAATGAACCTGGTGAACCTCTTGGCGTTATTAAGCTAATCTAGCTTACCTCCAGCCGATGGTTCTATACTTCTTATGAGAGATTTAGTTGAACAAAACAGTATTGAACAGCTAGGAGGAGAAACGAAGATCATCCATTGGAGTCATGAGCAGCATCCGTTAATCCTTTTCAATGTTCAAAATAGCCATGAGATGAAGGATGACATAATATTATGCGATTGTTGCGCTCAAGAAATTTCGCTTCCATTTTACAGTTGTGAAGAGTGCAATTATTTTCTCCACTTATATTGTGCCAACTTACCAAGAGAGTTGAGACACCCAATAATTCACACCCAACACTGATTACAACTCATTTATGACAGTAAATTCTATCATCCTCTTCCGTGTGCGGCCTGTTTTTCGCACACCAACAGATTTTTCTACGACTGTTGTGAAGGATGTTTTTTCCGCCTTGATGTCAGATGTGCTTTCATGCCCAGTAGAATTGCACATGAAGCTCACGAGCATCCCTTGTTTCAAATTGAATCGCGTGATTATAAGTGCAGTGCAT
The DNA here is from genome assembly GCA_951799425.1 of Ilex aquifolium. Taxonomy (NCBI): domain Eukaryota; kingdom Viridiplantae; phylum Streptophyta; class Magnoliopsida; order Aquifoliales; family Aquifoliaceae; genus Ilex; species Ilex aquifolium. The sequence continues at coordinate 12,060,683 of OX637405.1, forward strand.
GATTCAATCCCCTAGTTTAGCCGAATTTCCTTTATCCCCCATTCCGCTCGTATTTTGTTCGAGTTTATTACAAAATTTTATTCTGTTACTATCAAAAGATAGTTGCTGATCATCAAAAAAAAAAAAAAAAAAAACAGAAAGGAGTCAAAAAAAAAAAGGGCGAAAAAAAGAAAAAGAAAAAAAAAAGTGAAGCCCGAAATTGTTTAGTTCTAGTTATTACGAAATTGTTTGTTTTCATCTATTTTCTGGAAATCTTGCTATTTTGTACTTCCAAACAATCTAATCAGCCGTGTTCCTTGAATTCTTGCTCTTGAAACCCGAAATTCCTTGATGAGTTCTTGGTGAATTGTTGCTGGAAATTTTGAGAATTGTTTGATTAGTTTCAAAAGAACTGGATGAGAATTATCGAGTGGAAAAAAAGGCAATAGTGGTGAGAACATTAGAGGGTTAAAAGCCACATATTTTTTTGAGTGAAACACGAGGGTAGAGTGATTCACATTCTTGAGTGTAAACACGTAAGGGAGAGAATTGTGAGGTCCTTTTATTCCTTTTTTATTTTATTTTTTTTTTCTAACCTTGTTTTTGCAGAAATTATGTCTCACAACAGTGCTAAGAACATGACCGAAGATGCTACGGAATTGGCTGATCCGAAATTGTTTATGGAGGCCATGATGAGTGAGATGAGGCGTGTGATGAAGTTGGAACTGGAGCAAGTTCACGAACGATTAGATCAGATGGAGAATACACGTGAGAGGCAACCACAAACCGTCCCTAATGTACGTAGAAGGGAAAGAGTTCAACCGAGGGAAGTAAGGGTTGAAGATGAAGAGCCTTATGGGGCTAGTTTTGATGAAGAAGATGATAGAAATTCTGTTGTTAATAATTGGAGACATGGAGGGCGGTTTAGAGAAGCTAGGAATCGAGAAGATAACAACTTGGGTGGCATTAAGATGAAGATTCCATCGTTTCAAGGTAGATCCGATCCTGAAGCATACCTTGAGTGGGAGAAAAAAATGGATTTCGTATTTGACTGCCACAACTATTCTGAAGCAAAGAAGGTAAAATTAGCGGTGATTGAGTTTTCTGACTATGCTATTACTTGGTGGGATCAACTTGTTATAAACAGGACGCGGAATCGGGAACGACCAATAGAGACATGGGAGGAGATGAAAACGGTGATGAAAAAGCGGTTCGTTCCAAGCTACTACTACCGAGAGTTGTACAAAAAGCTACAAGGTCTTAAACAGGGAGGTCGGAGCGTGGATGATTATTACAAGGAGATGGAGATTGCTATGATCCGAGCTAATGTAGAGGAAGATCGAGAGGCTACAATGGCTAGATTTTTACTTGGACTAAACCGGGAAATCCATGATAAGGTAGAAATGCAGCATTATGTGGAGTTGGAAGATATGGTGCACATGGCCATCAAAGTGGAGCAACAACTCAAGAGGGGGTGGGTCACGTGCAGCCCAAAACTCTAGTTCTACCTCTTGGAAACCGAGTTATGCCAAGCAACAAGACAAGTCACAAATGCCCAAATCTGAGCCCAAGTCCGCGAACACCAGCCACGTTCCTCAAGGTAAAACCGACACTTCTACCTCTAGGAATCGTGACATTAAATGTTTTAAATGTCAAGACAGGGGACACATAGCAAGTCAATGTCCAAACAAGCAAGTCATGGTGTTGCAAGACAATGGTGAAATTGTGACCGACAATGATGATTCCGACCCTGATGACATGCCACCATTGGAGGACGTTTCCGAGGAGGAATATTTACCCCCTGATGCATTGACATTGGTGGCGAGAAGAGCATTGAGCATGCATGCAAAAGAGGTTGATGAAGTGCAGCGGGAGAACATCTTTCACACTAGGTGCTACATCAAAGACAAGGTGTGTAGTGTGATTATTGATGGTGGTAGTTGTACTAATGTTGCAAGCACAATTATGGTGGAGAAGTTGTGACTACCCGTGTTGAAGCACCCTAAACCGTACAAGTTGCAATGGTTAAATGATAGTGGTGAGATAAGAGTGAACAAGCAGGTGTTAGTTGCATTTCGAATTGGTAAGTACGAAGATGAAGTGTTGTGTGATGTAGTACCAATGCAAGCGGGACACTTATTGCTTGGGCGCCCATGGCAGTTTGATAGGCATGTGAAGCATGATGGCTTTACGAACAAATACTCCTTTGTGCTTAATCAACGATCAATCACTCTTGTACCATTGACACCGTAGCAAGTATATGAGGATCAAGTGAGATTGCAAAAAGAGAGTGATCAAAAGAAAGAGAGTGAACAAAAGAAAGAGAGTGAACAAAAGAAAAAGAAAAAAAGTGAAAATCAAAGAGAGGCCGAGAAAAATGAGAGAGAAAAAGAAAATCAAAATGCGGCCATTGAGAGAAAATCAGAGAGAAAACAAAAGAATTTCTATGCAAAAGTGAGTGAAATTAAGCGAGCCATGTTTTCAAATCAGCCGATGATTGTACTTTTGTACAGAGAGGCACTTTTAAACACTAATGAACTTGACCTTGCTTTGCCTAGTTCTGTTGTTTCTCTTTTGCAGGAGTATGAGGATGTCTTTCCCGAGGAAACACCACATGAGTTACCTCCAATCCGAGGGATTGAACATCAAATTGATTTTGTTTCCGGTGCTACAATTCCAAACTGACCAGCCTATAGGAGCAATCCCGAGGAGACAAAGGAGTTTCAATGGCAAGTAAGTGAGTTGTTGGTGAAAGGGCACGTGAGGGAGAGCATGAGCCCATGCGCCGTTCCGGTTTTACTTGTACCTAAGAAGGATGGGACGTGGAGAATGTGCGCTGATTGCCGAGCCATCAACAACATAACGGTAAAGTATCATCATCCTATTCCTCGCTTAGATGATATGTTAGATGAGCTGCATGGTTCTTGTGTATTTTCTAAGATTGACTTAAAGAGTGGTTATCATCAGATTAGAATAAAGGAAGGAGATGAATGGAAAACAGCCTTTAAAACAAAATATGGTTTGTATGAATGGTTAGTTATGCCTTTTGGATTGACTAACTCTCCGGGCACCTTTATGAGACTTATGAATCATGTTTTGCGTGCATTTATAGGCAGATTTGTTGTTGTCTACTTTGATGATATACTCATTTATAGCAAAAACATGGACGATCATGTAGCACATTTGAAATCTGTTTTAGATGTCCTTAGGAAAGAAAAGTTGTTTGCTAATCTAAAGAAGTGTACTTTTTATACCGATAAGCTTGTATTTCTGGGATTTGTTGTTAGTGCACAAGGTATACAAGTTGACGAAGAGAAGGTACGTGCAATCCAAGAATGGCCGAGTCCCACAAGTGTAAGTAATGTTCGTAGTTTTCATGGACTTGCTAGTTTTTACCGGCGGTTTGTGAAGGACTTTAGTAGCATAACCGCACCACTTACCGAAGTGATCAAGAAGAACGTTGGATTTAGATGGGGAGAAGAACAAGAAAAGGCGTTTCAACTAATCAAAGAGAAGCTGACCAACGCCCCCTTATTGTCTTTACCTAACTTTTTGAAAACGTTTGAGATTGAATGTGATGCTTCAGGTATTGGCATAGGAGCAGTGCTTATGCAAGAAGGACGACCAATTGCTTACTTCAGCGAGAAACTAAGCGGGGCAGCATTAAACTACCCAACTTATGATAAGGAGTTGTATGCATTGGTTCGAGCTTTAGAGACGTGGCAACATTACCTATGGCCTAAGGAATTCGTGATTCACACCGATCATGAGTCCTTGAAACACTTGAAAGGCCAACACAAGCTAAACAGAAGGCATGCGCGATGGGTGGAGTTCATTGAGACGTTTCCATACGTCATCCGATATAAGCAAGGTAAGGAGAATGTGGTCGCCGATGCACTTTCTCGCAGGTATGCATTACTCTCCACACTTGATGCAAAATTGCTTGGTTTTGAGCACATTAAAAATTTATACGCTGATGATCACGAATTTTGTGAGGAATACCGGGCTTGTGAGAAAACTGGTTGTGGTAAGTTCTTTAGGCTTGATGGATTCCTGTTTCGAGAGAATAAGTTATGCGTGCCTAATTGTTCCTTGAGGGAGTTGTTAGTGCATGAATCTCATGGTGGGGGATTAATGGGACATTTTGGAGTTGCAAAGACTTTAGCTATTTTGTAGGAACACTTCTATTGGCCTCACATGAAAGGAGATGTTGAAAGAATTTGTGGTAGATGTGTCACATGTAAACAAGCTAAATCTAGAGTGCAGTCCAATGGTTTGTATACCCCTTTACCAATTCCTAGTGAGCCATGAATTGATATTTCGATGGACTTTGTGTTAGGATTGCCTAGGACTAAGCGTGGGAGAGATTCAATTTTTGTGGTTGTGGATAGATTTTCTAAGATGGCACACTTTATTCCATGTCACAAAACGGATGATGCTTCGCATGTTGCTGACTTGTTCTTTAGAGAGATTGTGAGATTACATGGCATGCCTAGAACAATTGTTTCGGATAGAGATACTAAGTTCTTGAGCTATTTTTGGAAGACTTTGTGGTGTAAGCTAGGTACTAAGCTATTGTTTTCTACTACTTGTCATCCACAAACTGATGGTCAAACTGAAGTAGTAAATAGGACTTTGTCTACTTTATTGAGGGCAATCATTAAAAAGAACATCAAAACATGGGAAGAATGTTTACCACATGTTGAGTTTGCTTATAATCGATCTGTTCATTCTGCTACTAAATTTTCACCATTCGAATTTGTGTATGGATTTAATCCTTTAACTCCATTGGATTTATCTCCTTTACCTTTGACTGAGCATGTTAATTTAGATGGAAAAAAGAAAGCTGACTTTGTCAAGCAGATTCATGAGAAAGCAAGACTCAACATTGAACGAAGAACTGAGCAATATGCAAAGCAAGCCAACAAAGGGCGTCACAAGCTGATTTTTGAACCCGGAGATTGGGTTTGGCTGCATATGAGAAAAGAGAGATTTCCGGCACAAAGGCGTTCCAAATTGCTTCCAAGGGGAGATGGTCCTTTCCAAGTCCTAGAGCGCATCAATGACAACGCCTACAAGCTAGATTTACCTGGTGAGTACAATGTAAGTGCTACTTTTAATGTTACTGATTTGAGTCCTTTTGATGTAGGTGATAATTTGAGGGCAAATCCTTTTCAAGAGGAGGGGAATGATGCAAATCATAACACAACTTCAAGGGATCTAGTTCAAGTTCCAATTGGGCCGGTTACGAGAGCATGAGCAAGGAAGTTTAAAGAGCTACTTAATGGGCTGATTTAAGAGGCATGGACTCAAGCAAATTCGTGGAGGCCCATTGAGCATGATCCACTTGGGCAACAAAGAGTCATCAACATGATTCAAGTTCTAGAAGAATCTAGCTAAGGCTAAGCATAAATGGGCATGTTTTAAATTACTCTTTTTGGGTCTGATTGTAAGGCTTGCATGCCAATTATTTTTAGGAAAGTAAGACTTTCCTTGTCTATTTAGGAGTGTGATCAACCTAGTAATGGGCTGATTGTCTTTCTTTTCTTCTTTTAGGCAAGTAAGAGTTTTAGTCTTTAGTTATTCCTATTTGGGTTTGGATTGTCAAAATATAAACTCAGTTTAGGATTTGTTTCCTTACTAGATTAGAATTTGTTTCTTTAGTAAATTAGGATTTGTTTTCCTTCGTAGATTAGGAATTTTCTTTGTAATGGCCAGTCTATAAATAGGCGTCTAAATCAATGAAAAGGTAGATTATTATTCAGTAAATTTGGAGAGTGTTTTCTCTACGGTTCTTTGAAGAACTATACGAACTTATCGGGATTTCCCGTGGCGTTCACCAGCGACTTATCAAACGGAATTCCACCACCGTTTGTGGCGTCTTCCTTATACCAAGGTTCTTGTTTCGCATCAAACAACGGGTTGATGTCATATATACCAAGGTTCTTGTTTGTCGTAAACAATGGGTCAAAGTCTATCATTCAAATCTGATCATAGAACGATCTTGGGTTCCTTCTTCTTTGTCCGACATTTCAAAGTTAGAAACACATCATGCTTCTGTGGACAATTGTAAGCACAAACGCGCTTCGTCAACCAAACTTTCTGCAGCACGGTCGGCTGCAATTCGGTGGAGGTTGTACTAATTTTGCCGTATTGCCATACGGTTTTTTTCAACTCAAATACACCACAGTGCACATTCCAATTGTTGTGGTGTGTCAATAGGTATATTAATGGCAATTTGACGAGGCCTGCATATGTTGCAAGTGCGCAAATTTTCACTTAGAACTTCCCTATCATTCAAACGATATTGCTATTCCTCTCTCATTCTATTCACTGACCACTGTGAGAAACGTAAATGAGGATTTAGAGGATAGAAGAATTCAGACTCTAACGCCCAATAATAACCCATACTTTCAAACAACGTGTGTGGACTGTAACTCATGTTTGTAGTTGGTAAGTATGGTAAGAGGGCAACATATATAATGAATTTATAGTGATATTGTGATGCTAGTCGTGGTCATTATTTTGCTAGCTGTGGATAATAATTTTTGAAAGATGATGATTTGACTGATCGTTCAACACTGGTGATTTGACTCATCACTAAACGATGCAAATCACTAACCATTCGCATGCACATTGTCCGGAGTCTGTGTGACAACAAATCAACATTGACAAGGCACTGCATGATATGGTCAATCCTACTGACGTAACACAACACTATTAGTATTTGGTATCAGTGTTATGTCATCAGTGTCTAGTCACTATCATTGTTCACTTCTCAATTTAATTTCACTGCAATAAGTTACTACTTGGTTCAATGCCTCTAATACTAAAATAAGTTACTTTTGTGTGTTTATATACAGATAAGTAACTGCAGTGTAAAATCTATACTAATATGTCAACAACATCATCAATTGAGTCTTTAAGTCAAACAAACAATGACTCATTCCTGACTAACCACATGCATCATCAAACATTTTCTTCATTCAGTTCAACAGAACCCGGTAATTACATGGATCCCAACGGAGTAACGTGGTATGAAAAATTACGTGTCTTTAAGAATGAGCCAATCAACATTCATAACCCAAAGTCGGCGAAGTCGGTCATGTGATGATTGGACCAAGAACCATTGTTCCGCCTCTAGAGTTTTCTTACCACTTACTGGGACCAAGTTGGTTGAAATCTTATTTCAAGTTGTCACACCCCATCCCGAGAGACCCTATTTGGTTTTCCAGAGATGGAAGTGTAACTCAAAACGTGGCGATACCTGCGTCTGTAATGCAGTAATGCATTTAAAAATCAATAATGCCACCTAATACCATAATCAAAATAGAAAACTATATAACAAAATATACAACGGTGTTGTTTGTACCAAAATAAAAGATTAGGTATTCCATCCCTTTACAACAAACAACAGGAATATATACATAAACTAAATTCCTTAGTTTTCCCCCATCTCTACCATGCTAGTGCAGTAGTGGACTTCACTCTAGACTTCGGCATCTTGAAACCAATAATTTTCTTGAGTGTACTGAACATCATAATCAAAGAAAATATAACAAAAATATGGATCAAATATAGTTCTACCCAAAAGATAATCATAACTCGCAAATCACAATCAAAATGAACTCAACTCACTTTGAAACTCAAATTAACTTCATATATCAAAATTGTAAATATAAGCAGCGAGTCAAAAAACAACATATAAGCAATGCCAGACTATCTATAACATTTAAGCAATGTCAAGCTGTCTCACGACAACTGCGCAGTGTCCAAATCAACAACATGTAAGACATGTCAAGCTATCAATAACTTAGCATAGTGGATAATATTCAAATCACAAGCTTTTCATAAAAACACATTTGATCCATAATTTAAGCAACTCAACTTAAATTAATTTGGCAAAATTGATTTATCACATACAAGAGAATAAACTTGATATATCATATAATTTGATTTCCAATTATTATCAAGTAGTACACTTCACCTTTACCGCTGACAGATACCCCTCTTTGCTTTACGGTCGATCCCTATGTGTAACCGAGGTAGTAGCTTCTGACCTTAACAGTTAACACATGAATGAATGCAAATGAGTATTGACTCAAAAATAGCTTCACTGATGCAAATGAATGCATATGAATATGTTTCGTTTTCACCACAACTTAACTTCAGCACTCAAAGTCCGAATACCAACTGGCCACTCAAGCGTTTACGAACTCAATGAATATCCTCTATAACCTCAAACTAGAACGTAAACCCTTGCTGTCACTCAACCTATGTGCACTTACAATTAGTTTAAAAAGAATATGTTATCTCATTTTATACTGTCAAATCCATCGTTTCGGATCACTGTGTGTTACTGCCCTAATCCGGATTCGTGATTTCCAGTCCAAATTCAAAAAAAAAAAAACAAATCATAAGTTTTAAAATATGTTAAAAATTCATAAAGAATGTAATACATGATTTCAAAATGAATTTTAAAAGTTTCGACTGATCCGGAATTGAGAAACTTTACCCTGTTCTACTTTTCGATCTGAAACAGCCAAAAATAAAACGATGTTATTTTTCAATGAAATTTTATACACACACTCAATTAACCTACCTAAGAATGAATATAAAATTTAATTTCCCAAAAACTGGGTTAAATTGGCCCTGGAGGCCAAAACAATCATTTTAGTCCTCATTTTGATCCGACTGTTGGATCGACTTGAAATTTTACTGGGATCTCCGCACGGACATTATCGACTTTTGGCACGGACCGAAGGTCGATCGGACACTGGACGCACCTTCACGCACCGTTAGGGTGTCTAGCTGTCCTCCAGTCAACTTCATCTTCAACCTCTAGCCAGCTAGGGTTTCCTGCAAAACAGCCCAACCCTTCACTTCTCTACCTTAATTCTCTCACTACACTTCACAATTTTCCTCCTTTTTAGTCCCTAAACACTCACCACATAGCCCTCTATCAAACCCAACTTTTAAATCTCCACGAATCTCACTTAACTCCAATCAAATTCAAGTTCAAAGTTTGAAAAAAATTCATTTTTCATAAAAAATGCAGACCTACAACTTTCTTTTTCTCCCATGAAATGAGCTCAAAATCCATTTCTGAGGTCGGAAATGGATTCCTTGACCCCAAATTAGAAAGACCGAAGTCCCTTGTCAAAGCTTAATCAAGCTTTATCAAAAATCAAATTTTTAGGATTCAAACCCAAGAGGGTTTCTTCATCCCACCACCACACACCACGGCAACCCTTAAAATCACTCCTAAATAACTCTAAAACAACCCAAAAAATCAACCCAAGACTCAATTGAAGAATAAAGACTCATTTTCTGTGAGACCCATTTCAAAAATTAAAACTTATTTTAAACTTAAAACTCAAATTCATTGCTCTACACTACATGAACCTTAAATCCAACTACACCAATGAACTCCTTGTGAAAAATAGAGCATTACCAAGTAGATTTTGGAGCTTGAGATCCCTAAGTCAAAAACCCAAAAGTCCAAATCACTTCTTCTTCAACCTCTCTCTCTCTCTCTCTCTCTCTCTCTCTCTCTCTCTCTCTCTCTCTCTCTCTCTCTCTCTCCGTTTCTGCTTGTTCCCATCCACTCCAGATGATCTACACAACCACAATGGACATTTTCTTCCTTTCATGTTATTAATCAGCTGTCGTCTTAAAATAATTTAGTTGTTTACTAACAGAATGTAGATTGCTTTCTTAAGATACATCAACACAAATAAGGACAAATATCCTTTAAATACATAAAATAAAGGCAAAATCAGTCAACCTTTTAGTAACTTGGACATATTGAACTCTATAACATCAAGAACTCGAATTTTTCCTTGTTGCAATTCAATTTGTCAAATTTGAACCACACTAATAACTACCACCCTAATCAAATAATCAAGTACTAGATGAATCTTAACTACATAAGACTTCAAACTTATAAAATATGAATAAGAACCCAAATACATTTAGAAGAAAAACAAAGTAAATAGCAAATCTAACTACAATTCCAGCTCCTCAAGATCAGGCAGTGGAAATCTCAGAATGGCTGCAATTCTAGTTAACTGTGCGAGCTTTTCATAGCACACATGCGTTGATGAAAACCCAAATACCTTCCCACTAGCTTTCTTCACCGATTTAACCAACTCTATGTACTTCTACCTTGTCTCAATCTCTTCACTCTTATACAAATCATCTGTGATTTTCAGGGTTTCGATTGCTGTCAACTCGTTTGAAGAATAAAGACTCATTCTCTTCATTTCAGTGGCAGCTTTGGTGTCCTTGATCAAATCCATCACCGTCGCTTCATTCAGGACTTCCTTCAAAGAGTTGATATACAAAGTCTTTGTATCCACCAAAACTATTCGGGACTTGCTGTTTGTAATCGATTTCATCTTCAACTTCTGTGCTTCAGATAATAGATAATTTCGAAACTCATCTTTTATAAATCCAAGGCTTCCAATTACGACACAACGAATGACATCCAAATCAATATGCTTTGTAAAAGCACAAAAAACATTTTCGAAAAACTTGTTTGATCCAAATTTGTGTCCTATACTGCCTTCCATTGGAGGACAAACCATTGCGACGCTTCTACCGACTGAGAACATGTGAGCCAACCCTTCACACATCAAAACAACCCCCAAATCGGCCCCGACGCTCCGATCGTAACCCTCTTTCAACGTGTTCATCGCTTCTTCGTTCCAAACCTTCTTTGTCAGATGAAATTCCTTATTTTTCTCGAGTTCTATAGTATGAAACACGTCGGGCTTGAAGAATTCATTGAACGTAATGGTCTTGCCATGAACCCAAATGACAGGTGAGTTTTTGTTGTAGTCCACGACGGTGACTCTGATTTCAAGCTCGACATTAACCCTAGACGGGTTCTTCTTCGACCCAGAATCGTTGGCGTTGTGGATTTTTCGAGAGCTGTCGGCGGAGATAACGTCGCCAGCGGCAATGAGGCTGTATAGAAGCCACAAGTCATCGAGTTCTTCAGGGAGGAGCTTCACATCGCCTGGTTGGTTGAGAACAATTTTAATCTCTAACAACTTCATTGTTATGAAATTTTTTATGGTGGTCTATGTGGTTTGTGCAATTTATAGGAGGGTAAAGGTTTGCGTTTCATATTGGGATTGGGGTTGAGTTTCCTAGTGTGATTGGGTAAGAGGTAGGGTTTCCTATTCCGATCAATGTTCAAATTAACCGAACCTTATTTTTCTTGTATATTTTTTTGGTCAATGGTGATGGGTATTTGAACTAATTTATGTGCATTTCAATTATTTTTTTTTTCGGTTTAGTTAAAGATAAGTCATCCGTCTTTCACGTCGAGATTAAGATATAAATCTCTCATAACATAACTCTAAATGATTGTCAAAATTTAAATTTAAAATATTTAAATTTATCGTTCAACCTTATTATCGCTGGATATGATTTTTTTTTTTTTTCGAATTGGCTGGATATGATTATAAGAACCTTATTTTTCATACACAACCACACACTCGAATCACAAAAATATTCCTAAAAGTTTTCGGAGTCCTTTCTTCTCCAGTCCTAGTGTCGTCCAGGAGCAATAAAATGGGAATATTCTTGATGACAAATTTCAATAATAGTGGTCAACCTCTTTTTTTTTTTAAATATTCTTTAATATTTATTTAAATAAAGATAAATACTCGGGGGGCAATGTGGTGTGGCTTAAGAAGAAAATATTGAATGTGATGGGACCGACATATCATTCTTGTCACCTGGTATCACTATTTAAAAATAAATTAACATATTAACCTACAGATAAATAGACTTAATTTAATAATTATCCTATTTATGTGAAAAAGTAATTATTGTATGTAAAGAAGTGAGATTTACCGTACTCACTCATAAGTTTATTATTGGATAATGATGTTACATAAAAATAATGATGTGATGTCATCATTATATTAAATATTTACTTAGGCCTTGAAAAATAAAAAAAAAAATTCAATATAATAGTGATATCATCTCATCATTGTCACATAATGCCATCTAAAAAATAATGCCCATTTGATACTTCCGAATTAAGACGAATTTAGGATTTTCCTGAGTTGGGTCGATGCGGATCCTCAGGCCACAGGCAGACAAACAAATTAGGTAGGACACAAGCTTTAGGAGGCTTTTCCTCCTCCTTGTAATATTTTAGAATTTTGAATTATTAAATAAAAATCAGTGTTGTATGCCATTTACAACAACCCATCTCCTCATCTCCTAACTACTTACCATATATCTATTTTAATCTAAAAATTACTTATATTACCCAATTCTTTTTAATGATTCTTTACCCATGTTCCTATTTTTCTATGATTATATTATGGTTGTAACAGCTGTGCTTCAAACTTTGATTCATAGGGTTTTTTTTTTCCTGATTTTTCCATTTAGCATTGAGTTTTTCCTGATTTTTCCAACAAGCTGACAGTCTTCGCTTTAATTACTGGTTTGATTGAAGTTTTTTCTTTAGGGTATTCATTTCTACTTGATTGTTGAAATGTGTTTACAACAATAAAGTTACAATTGATAGGTTTAAATTTATTAGATACAAATTAATAAATAAATCAGATAATTGTAAAATATTTTTAATATAAACTCACTAAAACTCAACATCAACCCTTTCTGAGTACATGTATGACTGCACAATGCGTTCCAAAGAGACTCACAAACGGGCCAGGGGCTTAGTTGTTGGGCTCTACTCATGGGCTTAGGAAAGGTCTAGTCTTAAATATAGAATTGGAGGGTTCAATCAGAGCTTAGCACCTAACATCGCAACTCCCCCATTTAAGGATAAATTATATTTTATCTCTTGAACTTATTTTATTTTATACCCTCAATTATAAAATATCTCACATTATACCTTAAAATATCAATTTTATTTCATATCACTTCAATAGATAACAATAAACTTGAAAATTTGTCAAATGAGGGAAAAAATCTCAAAGAGTTTTCCGCTAAATGCCCAGTATCACTTTATTTTATTTTTTTTACAATCAAATGATTATTGGGAAAAAAAAAGAAGGTTGACCAGAGGAAAAAAATTTAGAGCTTAAGAAGGGCAAAATCATGGACATATATTTTTCTTGATTTTTGACCTGCTCATGTACAATAGACAATTGTTTTTTGACAGTATAAATCACTCACATGTGTATTTACTGTATAAAAATTAATTGTTGTTATTTATTGGAGTGATTTGAAACAAAATTAATACTTTAAAGTATAATGTAAAATTTTTTATAGTTGATGGTACAAAATAAAAAAAAGAATACTAATTTAAGGAGGTAAAGTGTAATTTACCCCATTTAACTCAGGCTCCTAAAGTGTAAAAAAAAACTTTAGGAGGCTTTTCCTCCTTTCTTTGTATTATTTTAGAATTTTGAATTATTAAAATAGAAATTAGTGTTATATGCCATTTCCAACAACCCATCTCCTCATCTCTTAACTACTAACCATATATCTATATTTATCTAAAAATTATTACTTATATTACTCAATTCCTTTTAATGATTCTTTATCCAAGAAACGAAGAAGATGGATTGTTTTTAATCATGTGGATTGTAACACGTGTTTGGAGGTGGTAGAATGAAATATGTTTGATGTTCTTATTTGTCTACGATTATATTATGATTGTAGCAGCTGTCCTTCAAGGTTTGATTAGTAGGTTTTTTATTTATATTTTTTTTTGAGTAATGTTACAAAATTCAAACGAAATTCAAAAAATTGTAATCTAAATACATATCATTTCTTGGATGAGTGAGTCCCATCAATTTTTCAGTGATACCCACTTATCCAAGGAATTATATGCATTTTAATTTTAACTTTTGAATTTTATTTAGATTATGTAACATTTTTCTTTTTATTTTCGGATTTTCTCATTTAGCATTAAGTTTTCCTTTTGTGCGTGCTTTAATTGGTTTGATTGAAGTTTTTTCTTTTAGGGCATTCATTTTCGCTTGATTGTTGAAATGTGTTTACAACAACAAAGTCACTACTGACAGGTTCAAATTGCTTCCATTTTGCTTGATAACCACTGTGGTCTTCTTGATATTAATATTATGGAAGCTTAATCAAATTATGTAGCAACGAAGAAATTTGATGGATAGACTTAAGATTCATATAGTGCGAAAGATGGGTGAGATTAAGATTTTAAAAAATACAAGAAACAAAAAAGATAGAAGATAAAAAGAAAAAAACTTACTTACAGATCTTCAAAAGATTCGTGAATGTTAAGGTGGCGGTCAATGAGGGAAGCAACTTTGAAGAGAGAGGCAGGGTTATGGGGTTTGAAGTGTTTCTTCGAAGGAGTCTTGGATATGATAAAAAGTTATCGTTGTGAATTTGATATAAGATTTGATTTTCTCTAATTTGGGTCCAGAATACATTTTTCCTTACTTTGGTATAAGTTTGGGTCAAAGATTGTTGAAATTTTTTGAACCATTTTGACTCAAATTTAAATTTGAATCTAAATTAAACTCAATGTTAAAGATGTTCTAAGACGTGAGTTTAGGTTATATGTAGATAGTGGTGTGCGCTTAGGGTTCAATTAGGGATGTCAAAATATGATACGACATGAAATTAAAAGTTTTAAATTATTTTAAAGCCACCCATTCCATGAACAAATGAATTCGACCCGATAAGATTAATAAACGAATCGAGTATTAGTGAAATCAATCAAAAGAAATACACGACACGACACGACACGACACGACACGACTTATTAATATATTAATTATACACAATATAAATCTAATATAATATAATTTATTACATAAATTAGGTGTGAGTAAAATATTTTTAACACAAATTCAATAAAACCCGACATAAACCTCTGTGAGTGTAGTAGACAATGGGTTACAATGAGGAAACTGGTCATAATATTTCCTTCTTTTGGATACTCGATGAGTGACAAGTGTATTTGTACAATTCAAACAGATTCACAAATGGGCCCGGGGCTTAGTTGTTGGGCTTTACTCATGGGCTTATGACAGGTCTAGATTCGGCATGGCATTGGAGGGTTCAATCAGAACTTGACACCTCACTTAGCACGCCCCCATTTAACTCACGTTTAGGGATGACAGTGGACCGGGAAAAAAGGACTATTCGTCCAAACCCGTCCCGTTTGAACCGGGAATTGACCATACGTATTGGACGGTGGACATATACAGGAATACCCGTATAAATCCGCACGGGGATGAAGGCGGAGATGAACTGACCCTTACCATCGCCCCTGCCCCCGCCCCCGATTACCCGTTACATATATATAAATACATACATATATAAATACACACATATATATTTACATAGATGGGTTTTTGATCTAAGTTCTGTTGCTGCATTATGATCTTGTGAACATTTAATCACTTGGGTACAACTTGAAAAAGTTGCTTGAACAAGAAATTATACACATTCTGGTATTCTCTTAGCATGAATATTTTCATTGGGGCCACATGGACTCAGATACAGTTCAATTTTGCAAGTTTCTTTCTGTTTTAAATGATGATTATAGTTCAGATGTGCTGGTAAAAAAAAATTCTTTGCTTATTGATTTCCGGTTACTTCAGAAATTCAGTGTGGATTTCAGAAAAAAAAACTACTTTTGTGATGTGGAAAATTGGTAAATATAAAATATTTTTTATCCAATTATTATAGTTTTTTATGTTTTATTTTTTTTATTAAATTACAGGTTTGAAGCTACATGGCAGAAACGTTTCTCCATTATAAATATTTAAGTAGTATTTTGGACATTTGTTGTTTGTGTTATGTTGAAATGTGTTATGCTACATTATGTTAGATTATTTAGAATTTTGTTGGATTATTTAAAATGTTGGATTTATTTAAAATTTTGGATTATGTTGGCTTAAACTTTGGTTTGGGCTTGGGCTTAGGCTTAGGCGGGTATGGGAGAAGCGGGGACGGGGGCGGGGATTAGAAATTTACCCGCGGACAGGGATGAGGATGAGGATGAGGATGAAAACTATACCCGTTAACGGGGGTTGACTGGGGATGGACGGAGTTTTTTTAAGCGGGTACGGAGATGGAGACTACACCCCCCGCCCCAGCTTCGGTCCACTGACATCCCTACTCACGCTCCATAATACACCATGTCGGAACCACCGACATGGCGTAAATAGTACGATGTAGAAAATCGCACCGCTGAAGCCAAAGTCTAACTCCGACACACTTCTCGGCCATGGCAATGCGTGTCACGAGAACGGTGGCGGTGGTGACTTCATCGCCACCGTTGATTGAGATATCTCCGACGAATGAAACCTCGTCTATGATAGTTATCCTCGGCCATTTTTGTAGTTATTTTCGTACTTTTTTCTCTATTTTTCTCTTTGTCAAGTCATCCGTTATTTATCAGTAAAAGATTTATAATATAGACTTCGATAAGTTCATTCAACGATCTCAAATTAACTCATCTAACGACCATTAACATCCATATCAAAATCATTCACATTGCACCGTTCCTTCGAGCACGAGTTACCCTTAATCTATTTATATATAAGAGCAAACTTTACTTTACTTCCTCGTGGTATACCCAAATTCACCTTGCTTCCATATGATTTGGATGTCCATACAATCCTCAGGTAGTTTGTGGACTAAAGTGCACTCTTAACACCGTTAACAAAAATGTTTAAATGACTTTAATACTCTCTCCAGAGTAAATATTGAATGTAACAGTGATACTATGTCAACAATATTGACGTGGTATTACCAACTAATAATAAAATACCAAGTGAATAGGGTGAACTCCACTTGAGTAGTTATTTGCTTACATGGAGGATGAGTGAGTAGTTATTTGATTACATGGAGGGTTAATTATTAAGTTTAGTGGGCCCTATTTATTTATTTGTTTTGATATTATTAATTGGTGATACCACGTCAACATTATCACCTAGTATCATTGTTGCAATGAATATTTTTTCCTTCTGTCTTGGTTATTCCCTTGAAGACCCATTCTTCTTTTCCAGCAACTTCTCATATTCATTTTTCTTCTTCGGCAAACAAAACAAGACAACAACCCATATCACTGCTATACAACTCAGATATGTTCCATACTATAGCAACACCAACACCGTACTGCAACACTGATGGTAGTGGCTCAATTTACAATGTTAACGCATGCATTGGCCGAGTTTTCTTGTAGAGGATATTTATCCTTTCTTTAAGGTTAGAAGCTGATCACATGGGTATCAATGGTGTAGCAAAATTGATGCAGATCGTATAGCAGCATAGTATTTGAATAGATAGGATCGATGTTAGAGTAGTTTAGGTCGGTCAAACGGGTTGATCTTTTCAGAGACACTTCTACTTTTACATACATAAATTTTCAAACACCCATGTTTAGTCAACAACGACGAAGCGAATTTAACTCATCGCATCTCTAATAGGGAATGCGATGACCCAGGGCGAATTTTGGGCAAAGTCCTTTGTTTAGAGTGTGAAAATGACATTTTTGCTATTTTTGGTAATATTTTGTAATTCAATTACTTCACTGTTTAATGTCAGAATTGATTGTCGTTAATTTTGCCTTAATCCAGGTGATTAGTATTTTTTAGCAATATAATTAGTTTATAAATTTCCTTTTTTGGTAAAAAATCGTATTAATGGTCTAATTATGTAATTAACAATAATTAAGGTCACGTTTGTTTATTTTTTAATTAGCTTTAGGGTTTTAGCATTATTTATACCCTTGTAAGCCTTAGGGCTAAACAGTTTTTGAGTAATACAATTCAGAGAGCTTCTATTTTATTTTCAATTATTCTAGTATTCTTTGTGAATTACCAGATCAATTGAAACTTTTAGAACTTGTATTCTTTGTGAATCAACAACTTTAGAGTAGGATTCTAAACCAATACTTGTGCGCAAATCAACAGTATAATTTCACATGGAATAATTACATTTAGACCCTCTGAGGTTTATCACTTAATCACTCAGACCTCCTATCATTGAAATATTACACATAGACTCCCTAAAGTTTGTATGCGTGTAACACTTAGACCCCTTACCCTCAATGTCAGTTAGAATATCCGTTAGTAAATTATATCCAGACCTCCTAAAGTTTATAAGTATGTAATACTTAGACCCCTCAAGTTTAAAATATTATACTTAAAAAAAAAAATACTCCAATCAAATATAGAATATCAAATATTTTAAATTTTACAACTAAAATTCATGTTATATTATGACATTTATTAAAATAAAATTTAAAATAAAAATATAATTTTTTTAAAAAAATTTATAATTAGTATATAATTATACTATATATTGGAATTTAATTTAGTCGTTTAAACGACCAAATTACCTCAATTAAAGGTAGAATATATTGTGTCAATTATAATTTGACCTCTTGTTTGATTTTTTAGTTTTATATCAATAGATAGTATAATTGTATACTATTTATGATTTTTTTAAGAAAAATTAAAATTTTATTTATGATTTTATTTCATTAAATGACACAATAAAACATGAATTTTGGTTGTAAAATTCATGTTCTATTATGAATGACTTAGACCTCTTGTTTCAGTTTTTAGTTTTATTCTAATAGATAGTATAATTGTATACTAATAACAAGTTTTTAAGAAAAAAATGGCTTTTTATTTTTTGATTTTGTTTCAATAAATGATACAATAGAACATGAATTTTGGTTGTAAAATTTAAAATATTTGATATTCTATCTTTAATTGAAGTATTTTTTGTTTAAGTATAACATTTTATACTTGAGGGGTCTAATTATTATTCACCTACAAACTTCAGGATATCTAGGTGTAATTTTATAACAAATATACTAAAGGACATTTGACCGTAGAGGTCTAAGTGTTACGCGCGCACAAACCTCAGAGGATCAGAGTGATTAAGTGACAAACTTTAAGAGGTCTGGTGTAATTCTCCTTAATTTCATTATCTCATTCGTGTTCATTATACCATTTTTTCTCTCCACCACCCTGCATCAAAAATTGGATTGGAGTGGGAATCGGCAACCAAAAGAACTTGGCCAATCAAAGTCTGGTTATCCATTTCAAAGACTTGGCGTCATGTGTATTTAAGGCTCTTTGGGATTTTACATATGTTTGTGGCCTTAATTTGATTGATAAGTAAGAGTAATGCTATATGAACTTAAAAATTAGATTTGATAATCACAATTATTGAATAGGTAGTGGGTCCCAATAAATGGTGGGATCCACAATGAAATCAATAGTTGTAATTATCAAGTCTAATTTTTTAAGTTTAATTTTTAAGTCCATGTAACATTATTCGATAATAGAAGTGGGCAACCGTGGATCTTCAAACTTCTTAGGAAAGACTTGTTTTGGAGAGATGGGTTTGTGTGAGTGTGATAGATAGAGAAAGGATACACAGTGTAAAAAATGAGAAGGGTGATACAAGGGTATTTTTGTCATCAAGAGATGAATTATGCAGTCCAAGTCGCAAAATAATCACATGAAATGCAATTTTAGTTAAATTACACGGAATTATTAACAGTATACTTTTAGTTCACAAACCAAGTGGGGTTTGTGTGGATATTTCTAAATCACAGGGAGGCAAAGTGAATTTGGGGTATACCAAACTAAATTTTGCCTAATGAGTTTCATTTAAATTCAAGAAAGATAACCGACCAAAAACTAAAATTAAGAAAAAAATATATTTATTAGAGGGGACTTGTCCTTAAAACATTGATCCCAATTGCTTTTAGCATGTTGTTACTTCAATTTGAGCCTTCCTTTCTTTCTGTCTGTCTTTGGGTATGTGTAGAGGACTTTTAAGTGAGATTGAAGAAATATTTTGCATGGAATTGGTGTGCCAACTCGTACCAATTCTATGCAACCAATTTCAATTATGCTCAATGAGAAGACTGGTACTTGTGCATAGTTAAGCATTTCACAAGGGGTGCCACTAAACTGTCAAAATTTGAAGAGCAAACTTAACTCATTTTCGTTTCTTGGGTTTACTCTCTCTCTCCTAATGATAGTTTAGATGAACAAGATTGAATGACTCTTCTAATTGCGCCTTTAACCTTTCTACGCAACCCAACCTGTTGATAAAATGTGTTATTTCAGTAGAGCTTGCAATGTATCTTAATGTTGCACTAAGCATAGACTACGTGTAGGGCCGGGATTGTTCTATGGTTTTTCATCCCCCTTCTTGCTGGTTTTGGCCATTTGTTCCATTGGCTTTTCATTTGGATGATTGAAATAGGATGTCAACATAAATTAGTTTCTCTTTTGCTGTTAATTGAAGTGAATATTGGAATGAACTATGCAGAAATTCCTTTTTTATTAGAATTTATTTTGCACTTAAAAAGTTAAACATTGCTTATTTTTCATGGAAAACCACCAAGTTGGTTAGGGGTTTGGCAATAGTTATGGACCCCTTCACTGATTAGGACTTCCTTGTTGTCCTCCTCTGTGGTTTTAGTATGTTGAATTACTCGGTGATCGAGTAATGCTGCCCACCATCTGCAAAGAAACACAGGGCTGGTCTACTGGAACCTGTAAATGGCATCACAAGAAAAGAAAGCATTGCAGTTAGAGGCTCTGTCTAGACTAGCCAAAAGATCGAAGTTATTAGAACAACATATGTCAAATTTTATTTTTGGTTGGATTTTTGTGATTGTTTTAATGTTGGTATGTTTCGTTATGGCTATGAATGGTGAACTGGTTCTAACCCGATTTTATGGTGGTTCTAGTATATCGATTCTTTCTTTTCAAATGAAATTTTTGGTGACAACAATGTCAAGAACAACACGAATGAAGATGAAATAAAAACTTACAAAGTGCCCGGCTCCAAGGATCCAATAGAAAAACAAATTTTTGTATGAGCTCATGAACCCTTTGGTAGTTGTTTCATCCCTTCCACAGTACAGAGGTGCCCGAGGTGAGCTCAAATAATTTTGCAGATCATACCACCTAAGAAGCAAAGTCAATTGATTAACCTTCTGAGAAAGGAGGTAATTACGAAATGCCAACACAAATGAGGTAAGTGTTACTACTTTAGTTTGTCAAGCCATGCTTCTGCCCCTTTGGTTGAGCATATGAGATCAATCTGTCAACCATAAATCTATATCAGTTACAGGACATTGTCATGGGGGGCATGCAACATACAATACAATACAAGTCAATCAAATCTAAGATAGTCATGGTGTCCGGATTCTCTGGCTGCCTAAAACTCGGGTTTAACTTATGGACGTCATTTGTGGGTGATTTTGTACATCCGAGTTTTACATTTTAGCCCAAATGGCACATTTGAGATGATATCCCACTGTCAGGATAAAAAGATAGTCAGGGTTCTAAAATCAAGCTCCATACCTGCCCATTGTATATAGTCACATTTACACCTTTGTTTAGGAGCTCATCAACCTGGAAAAACATTATAAAGTTCAAATCCACACAAACAAACTACTCATAGAACGTTGTTGAAATGGGGAAGAAATTGTGTCTATTTTTCCATGTTTAATTAGCCAAATGCTATGAAGCACCGATACTTTGTTGAGGTTGACGTACCCGTATCGGATACCGTATTGGATATGATATTCGTCGGATAATCGAGGATACGTATCGGATACACCTTTTACGTATCCGATAATAATTAAATATTATGATACTTCATGGATACTTTTGTAATCGAGCAACATATATAATTTTTAGTTGAACTTTTAACATCTCTTTTTGAATTCACATACCATACAATACATTAACAAAAAATTCATATTACTTCAAAGACAATGAGTGTTTTTTAAATATTATCTACAATTACATGTCAAAAGAGCATAAAATAAAACTATTACATTATAATCTTAGGAAAAATTACTTTTAAATACTAGGTAAATATTAGTTTTGATTCCTTTAATTAGTCACTTCACTTTGTGAATATACCACAACGACATGATATATATTTTCTTGAAACTAAAAAGAACTACTAATTTTCCTTATTATATGTTAAAGAACTAACAAAATATATAAGTATTAAGTTGGTTGAAAATAATAAAAATAATAAATATATTTTATTATAACCGTATCTTGGCCGAACCCGTATCCTACTTTTTTAGACTTTGTCGTATCGCCGTATCCGTTTCGTATCATATCCGTATCCCGCATCCGTGCTTCATAGGCCAAATGTCTAAATACATTAGTTTTTACCTCCTTGATTCTTGGTTTCATAAAATCGCCAACCAAAGCATCAAATACAATGCCATCCTGTCCTCCCCATCTGTAATACAACGATTGTTAAAACATTAGCAACCATCTTTCTAGTTTTCACTACAGAAAGAATCAGGAATTTTTTTTATACATACATGCATTCATTAGTTCTGAATTTTGTATATTAATACAGGATACATGTTACACCTCTGTGCTTTAACTTAAGCTTGACACAATTTATTTTTTCAATCCAAAGTGGGAAATTTCGGGTGCTGACAGAACTTACGTTACATTTTTTGGGATAATCTGTAGCTTCTCTCTAATGGGCCCATTCATGAAGCTATCCAAGTCAACAGCTGATGCCCCATTGGTTGATGAAAACTTGATGCTGAGATATGTCAAGTACTTTTCTACCCCTTTCAATTTCTTTGTTGTTGACATAGGAACACCATTTCCAGCATCCAACATGAAGTTATAAAAGTCCTGCATTTGCAACACTATGCCTGATTATTCTGAATGGTGGTATGTGTCTGTGAGAGAGAGAGAGAGAGAAAAAGAGAGATACCACATCATTACTGTGCTCCAAAATAACATCTTCAAGATCACCCCATGTTTGTGTTGCATCTTCATACTTCCCTTCTGCCAGTTGCTGCTGAATCTTTAGAGCTAAGCTGTTCTCACAAAGTAAGCTTGCTGGATTAATTCTGTTTCACTAATATTTGTTTAGCAAAGTTTCATTTGGCAAACCTGTTAGATTGGTTCAAACCATTGTTGTCAATGCGCGACACATCCTTAAGAAGAGGCCCCCATGAAAACTGCATATTTCAACAAGGATTCTGAATGATACGACTGAATATCGTTCTTCCAAATGCAATACTAACAATCATAATCTGCCATAAACTCACATACCACAAAATCTTCAGGAGAAATCCAACTGTCTCCCAAAGCAACTCCTGTACCCAAGACACCATAAAGCATAGATGTTTAGAAGTTGTGTTAGGGGGTTTATTATAGAAAACCGAGATGATCATTTCCCTCTCGCCAACTACAATCTAATATACTCAAGTTGATTCCTCATTGCTAAGCATTTGGGATTTTTTTTACTTAAAACCAAAATGCATATGGGATGCTAATGAAGTAGTGCGTCTAGATAGAAGAAAGAAATTATTGCCTCCAAGTTGAAGTTTTAATTCCCCAGCTTCAATTGCCTTAAGAGCTGACACCCCAAGTGTGACAGCAAACTTCCCTCCATAGGATTCTGCAAAAATGTACAAAGGGCTTTTCTGGAGGCTCTCATCATTATTGAACAGAAACTTCAACAAGGTAGTTAAATCAGTTGCTGACTCGTCATCAGTCTTAACTGCCAAATTTTCATCCTCGACGTAACTAAAACCTGTTCCAACTGGGCTATCCTACAATCACATGAAATGCGTGCTGGTAAAATCAGAGGTCAAATCACAAGTGAGCACTAACGAAGAAATCAATCCAAAGAAAGGCACACTTTCATTTGGATTCTTATGTTTAATCCGGTAGCATACAATTGCAAACTATAAACAATGATCCATTTTAAGTCAATTTTTACTCGAAAAAAGAGCTATAAATTGGTACCACAAATAGCAGATCAGCTTTCTTGAGCCAAGTTGAATTTCGGGGCTCTAAGTTTATATCCAATGGTCCTATTTCAAGGAAATTTCCAAATCCAACTCCAGAACCTCCCTGAATTCAAATATCAGATTTTCAAAAATTAGAGTTATCATCTAATTAATTCTGTTATTATATTTTTAAGTTTAATGTATTAGAACAACTACTCACAGGGCCCCCTTGGAGCCAAAGAATTATTGGCCATGGATTGGATGGATCTTCAACTCTGTAAGGACTTCTATAATGCCACCAAAACAGGTGGGCCTCTGTATTATAACAAATCAATGAGTAAGGGACTTAAATAAAATGATAATAACCATGATAACACAATAACAACGCTACACTATAGAAAGTGAGATGTGAAAAAAGACAAATTTGGACATACTGGGACGAACTTCGACGTATCCCCAATTTTCAGACCCATCTTTTGTTCCTGAAACAACATTGAAAGTTGCATGAACAAAGGAAGGGGGAAGTAGTAAATATGTGATCAGAAGAAGAAAGAGATTTGTTAAGGGAGCCATAGTAGTATTAGTGCAATACACATTAATGACTAGGAGAGCAATTTATAGAGCTAAGGTTTGGCATAAAATTTGTCACCTTTGTCTTGGAAACACCAATTTAACAAACATATTCTGGAGATAAATTCAAGAATTATGCATTTGGCTAAACCCCAGAGCTGTCTCACAATCATTAATATGCTTTGAGTTGGTTTGGGACAAATGAGTGGGAACAAAAACAAACCTTGAGGGGAAACACAAAGCTAAAGTCAAGGTTGACTGGAGTGCTCTCAGTTCATGACTTTGCTATGTTGTTGGCATGGGATTTTATAATGACATTAGGCTTTTATGTTAGAGTAATGTTATTTGAATCTGAAAATTTGACCTAATTTGCTGACTTAATGATGTTGCTTCATTGGAACCATTGGATCAACACCAAATTTCAATGTTTGATGAGACCCATAGTCAATCTAAAGACCATAGTAAATTAAATCAGTAAATTAGGTAATAATAGCATTACTCTTTAATTAAAAGTAATGGCTGCTAATTCACACCACAAAGAGCAATAAAAAGTAGGGTAAAATATATTTTTGATCTCCAAATTATACGTTTTGTGTCAGTTTAGTTTATCAATCTTTTAATTGTGTTAATTTAGTCCCTTAACTTTTCAATTTATGTCAATTTAGTCTAAATAAAAAATGGTAGTTAGAATTTACTGACGGAGATTGTCACGTACATGTCGTGATTACACTTTGAGGCACATTGTTTGAAAGTGACACAAATTATAAACTTGAATAACCAAAATGATACAAGTGCCCATCTGACCATATCTGTTAATCAATTCAAATTGACGTTTTCAATTGAACCAAAATGACTTTAATTGAGAAACCAAATTAATACGATTCAAAAATTGGGGACCAAACTTACACAAAGCGCATACTTGAGGAATCATCAATGTATTTTACCCTAAAATGTAAATAGAGTATGAAGACAAATCCCTGAAGGTATCCTTTAGGCTGTTAATGTTTATATAAGTACTCATTTCTTTCTTACTTTTTTGTTTTCCTTTCTTTTGTTTTGTTTTTGTGGTTTACATATAAAAAGTACAACAAACATAAATTATCAATTAGTATTAGTTTGAAATGAAGTTTCGAGTAGTTTTATATAGCATTTCCCATGTTGGAGGGTTCATGAGGAGGGTTTGGGGCCAAGCTTAACGGTTCTCTTTTTTTTTTTTGCTGCAGTTTATGTATGTAGGAGATTGATGAGAGTTGAGGCACTTAATATGCTCATATTTGTGGCAACCAAAAATATCAATACAGATACTCAGTAAATTCTCTCAACAATGTGATATGAATATAGTTAAATGGGAGTTCAAACAATTTATATGTCATAAAGTATGGATAAGCCATTCACAATTCACAACTACAAAGGCTTGTTTGTTTGATGGGTTTGAAAGGGTACATAAGGGTGGGTTTAAGTACGAGTGTCAAACGTGTCGGGTTGAGTCATTTTGTATCTGGTTGATTTCGAGTTTGTGTCGAAAATCCCAAAATCCAAACCTGACATGTTTAATAATCGTGTCGAGATGTGTAAACACTAACTTGACCTGGTCATTAAATAGATTACCCGAACTTGACCTGTTTGACACGTTTAATAAATATGTCGTTTTTGGGTTAACACACATAACATGATCTGTTTAACTTATTTAACACACATAATACAAACTTGTTTAACACAAATAACATGTTTCACACCAGTTCATTACCATTAAATACATCATTCAATCATTCATCAAAAAATTCAAATAATTTTTTTACAAATAACATATTACATCTCATCAATGAAATTAACTAAAATACATTCAAGTTTCAACCCAAAAATTAAAGCAGGAACTATATTAGTATATTGTCATAATAATGTTGAGAACTATACTGCTAATTATCATAGTAGAAGCAAGAACTAATAAGTAATAATGTTAAGACCACATCAGTCATACATAATAGACAAATTATATTGCCATAAACGTGTCTACAATGAGTTAGGTTAGGTTCGTGTACAAATCATGTCAACCCGTTTAAAATATACGGGTTAATCAGGTCAAAATCGGGGTGACCTGATTTTGACATGAACCTGACATGATCTTTTTTTCGTATTTAAGCGTGTTGACCCGTTTTATCCCATTAACTCGTTTATTTTCGTATCCGACCCATTAATTTCGTATTCGACTTATGTCGTGTTAACGTATTGTGTTGAAAATTGACAGCCTTAGGTTTAAGTAAGCATAGTCCAATGAACCATTTAATCTTACTAGTTGATGCATACGTGCATTGCTTGTAGACAATTTTAAGTTCCAATGATAACTTTTATTTATTTATTTGATAAGGTCTTTAGACTTGATTTTTATAGTGTTCATATATATCTATACTACTAATAAAATTATGTTAAGTGAAAAACTTTTGATTGACTATTATATCCTTCATAAAACATATAATTCCCTTGAACAATTTTCTTTCATCTTCTCCAATTAATCACATACTCCTTTACTATTATTTCATCTCCTTAAATTAGTTATGTACATATACTTAATATTTTATATATTCATTTCAACTTTAATTATTGATTTTAACTCTAATGATGTTCATATCATTATGACTAATAACAAAACAATACACTATCACCTTTTTTGTTTCTCCATATAATGGACTCTGACAACTTTTAGTCTTCTAATTCTAATCACATGAATTTATTTTAGGTTTTAATATTTGTATGCCAAAATTTTTTTCGTGGCTACAAGAAAGTTTGAAAATTTTCTCCTAAATTGAAAGTTTGAAAATTTTCTCCTAAATTGATGTCTGGGTTTTATAGATATGGAAAAACCAAGAGTTTATGATAACTACTAAAAACTTTTAAAACATTTTCTTTCTTTCTTACTGGGTTTTAAGGATTGCTATAAAAAATTTATCGCTTGATTTATTTATTGGATGTGAATGTACCCTCGCTATATCGTAGAACTCAATTGCTAGGTAATCACCTTTGCCCCTATTTATGTGTGGGGGCTTGCGATTTTATCAAAAATAAAAAGTGCTTGTGGTCTTGTCCTTATATATTGATAGTTGGATAATTATTTTTAACTTCAACTCTTCATTATTTTTTTACATTCTATATTGGAAAAAATATTTCAAGAAATTTGGAAAAGCATTGAACAATAAGTAGCTAGAAAAGTAAGATTTTGTGATCCTCCATTATCTGACATAACAACGTGTTAGATAGTCTACCTCTTTATTAAGTGTATATTTACAATGTCAAATATGATTATATTTTTACAGAATAACAATCAATATATAGACACTATTTTATTGAGTTTAATCTTACTATTTTTTCTTAATGCAGGTCAAATTAAGGTGTTAAAATTACAATAATCACAATTGAATGAATTACAACTGCAGATGAGAAAATGAGAAGTTATTCATAAATAATTTTAAGTCAACGTTATTGACATGTTTAGTGCATCTTAGAACACCCCTTCATCTGCTAGATTAGGTCAGTTATGCTTAAATGAGGTCTACAGTTATACAATATTTATAGTTGAAAGGTCACCATTTAATTTAGAATCCACAAAAGACACTAAAACTTAAATTAAATCAGTTAAAGTAGTAATTAGATTAAGGATTAAAATATCCTAATCACATTGTTGAAGGGTAAAAATGAAAAACAAATTTTTTTTTAGAGTTGTTGATATTTTAGACTAGTATAGATTTTTAAAAATTATAAAATAAACTTTATAAAATTAATAGGGATAAAAATTATAAAAATTATTTTGATTACTATACGGTTATTAGTAGTAGGGAATACATTAGTAGTATAGATAAAATAAAATTGGTCAAGGAAAATGGAAATTAAAGGTTAAAATTAATTATTAAAGCTCAAATGAGTATAATTAAATGTTAAATTTATACAAATAATTAATTTAAGAAGATGAAATGATATGAGAAGATTATGTAATTAATTGAAGAAAATGAAAAGAAATGGGAGGATATGATTGACCTTATAGCAGTGATCAAGGGTAAAATAGTCAAACAAATTTTTTTTACTTTTGTTGACATTTTAAAGTGGTATATATGTTTGGTTAAGGTTTTTAAACATGAGATTAAAATCCTAGCCTATAATCGGCCTAAAAGGTTAAACCAATGAATATGGATTTCAATAAATCCAGGGGGTGGATCGGTTTGAAATCAGTCAACCCATGACACAATGATAAAAAGATTTTTTTATCCTTAATCTACCAAATTACAAAGATTGGATAGGACAATTTAGTCAATTATATGATAAATATTTGATTATAATTGTGATTAATTGATGAACTCCACATGTGTTTATGCTACTTATCAAACAAAAAATTGAATAGAAGTTATTTATAAATCTCATGTACAAAAAATAAAAAAATTAGATTTACAAGGATTTACTAAAAGCAATCCAATTCTCTCATTCTAAAACCATCCAAACATGACCCAAAGGCTAGCAAACTTGCACCTCCCTTGGCCTAGCGGCAAAATGATGAGGGTTGGTCTCGGGCCAATCTGCCTACAAGTTAAAGGCCCATGCTTGTCTGTTCCAGCCCGTAGGCCAGGTCGTTAACCAGTCAACGTGCGGATTAGGCCCGCCATAAAGTCAATGGCCCAGGGGGCATAGAGTAGGTGACCAAATTGATTATGGTGATAACCCTTATGTCTCACTCATCCACTGTTCCAATACATTCCTTCATGTCCCATGGTCAGCCCCTATGGCCTACTTAGTTTTGGAGTCAATCTGATATCCGGCCCATTCTACCGTCCTTACCCTTGTTTAACAGTTCTTATTCACTAAAATCCGCTCGAACTCTATAATTTTCTGATTCTCTGTACAAAATACTCTTAGACTTGGTTTAAGCTCTCCCTTTACTATTAATTAATTATTATATTTGTAGGTAAAGACCCTTTTATATGAAAAAAGAAAGAAAGAATTTGAAGCACTAAATTGCTTGTTGGTGAGAGTACTTTTTGCATAGAGTTTTCGACAAAAATCATAACATTCGTAAATTTTATTGAAAGTCTTGTCA
Source organism: Ilex aquifolium (assembly GCA_951799425.1). Taxonomy (NCBI): domain Eukaryota; kingdom Viridiplantae; phylum Streptophyta; class Magnoliopsida; order Aquifoliales; family Aquifoliaceae; genus Ilex; species Ilex aquifolium. The sequence goes on from OX637405.1 coordinate 12,090,064, forward strand.
CAAGTAGTTCTCCCCACCTATAATTAGTTCTAGTTGGAATAGCTGATGGTCCCGATGGATATAATCGGTTGGAATGTTTGTTTTTTCTAATTCTCAAAATAAAGTCTTGTGTACTAAGTACGATGTTTTGTAAAGATTTTTTAAAATTCTAATCCAAAGTAGCAATGAGTTCTTTTGCTGTGAGGTCACCTCTATGCAAATCACCTTTTTTTTCAAATTTCTAAGTCGTGTGAAGACTTCTTTTAGGAAGAAAAATATTAAATAGACTTTAAAAACTAGACTTGATGAATCACTATCATTGAATAGATAATGAGTCTCAATAAATACTGAAACCTACAGTTAAATCAATAATAAATATAACAATTACATCATCATATCACGTTTTTAAATCTCTTTAACATTACTCTTATAGGAATAAATTTGGCAGGAACCATGCTGAGGTTCCCATTTTATAGGATGTCTGTCATTACTCAAAACACTTTAAATTTCTAAGTAAGGCTAAACATACAAGTTGTGAATTTGTCTCTGCTATACCATTCAATAATCCTATTAACAGCATCTCCGGTCATGATTTAAATTTTTATTCAAATTTAAATTAACATTTGAATAAAAATCTTAATTTGATATAAATAGCTCTGATAGACAAACTCAAATTTAAAAGAGAGTAAAGATAACTATTGCATATTTAAAAGATGGTGAAATCTCACTATTAAAAATTTGGGTAAGGATTTGAGTCTCTCTTGAATTGGTATAAGTTTAAGTCAAAGATTGGAATAACTTTTTTGAATTTTTATACTCAAATTTAAAAATTTGAGTCAGGATTGAAGATACTTTATTACCTAATAATCTGATTTCTTACCATGACCTACTAATGTGGCACTTGACAGAGTCTCAATAAAAAATATTTAACAATTACATTAATAAGATATGTATGAATAAGGCAATGTATCGACATTCATCTCCAGTTGTTAATTTTGATTTGAATAATTTACAAGTATTGATTGAAAAAAATAATAAAATACTGAAAAACTTTTACACGTTCCATGATTTTAATAAAATGAAAAGTAAAAAAAATAGAATTGAAAAGTAATTTTTTGATACAGTAACTACAAAATATTATTGAATTATATCGATCGACTCTCGAATGTTTCATGCATTAAAGGTAGTACGAAAAAAAACATGCCATGTGGCAACACATGATGATTCGAATCTCATGGGATTAGACAAACTACTTTGTGATCATAGATTAATGTTGGCTTTGCGATCATATCATTAAGATAACAAGGAAAATAAAGTTAGCTTATAACTAACAACTAATGGAAGTGTATTATAATGGACTTGCCAGGCTTGTTCACCTTGTTAATCACTTAAAGGCTTTTCCCATTCTCAACCAAGTAGAGGGCAATGCACCACCATAGGCAATGACCCAATTGATCATCCACCGAAGAACTGAAGTTTAGATGTTTTTTTTTTTTTCGATATTTACAAAGTTATTATTTAATAATATTTGTCAAGTATGACTCTTAGTAAAGTATAATGTCAAAGCTGATTTACCAGATGATACATTAGCCTTTGTTTTATTCACTAGTTAAGGGAATTTGATAACACCACTTAATGTTTAAAATTGAATATTTTAAATATTTAATGAATTAAATTCGTTTGATAACTTAAAACTTATATCGCTTAATATTTTAAGCACTTTTTTAAAAATAGGCTAAAATTTTAAGTAACAAACCACTTACTTTTCACTTAATGCTAAAAATGTTAGTCAATAAGAATTTTATAAGTTCTTCATATGGACAAATATATCATCAATGTATTTTACACTTTTAACTTTTCAATACCCACCGTCCACGGATTTTATAAATTTCTCATATGGATAAATATAACCTCAATACATTTTACATTTTTTACTTTTCAATACCTACCATCCACTACCACCACCACCACCACCATCACTACCATTGTGAATCTGGTTGTAGGAATAGGTAATTGTGGTGAGATGATAAAAGAGAAAAATAAAATTAGACGAATAATAATTTTTAGATTTCAATTCTTTTTATTTTTCAAACAGTTTGATTCAATTCAATACTTAAATTTCAATGGATACCAAACAGTCTGCGAATTAAAAAAATTCAGTATTTGACACTTAAAATTGAACATTCAGTTTTCATAATTCAACTTCAGTTTTATCAAACATCACCTAAGTTTATTGTATATTTTTCTCATGCTTAATTAATTAAAATGAAAAATTCAAATTCAAACAAAAAAATGGTTGGAATAAGAAAAAAAAAAAATCACATGCAAAATTTGACATTTCTGCATTACTCTAGCTTTCCATAGTGACTGCCTTCCCATTTTTTTATTAGTTTTTCTTATCTAAATTTTCACAACCAAATAGGTATAGTTTATGAGTGCTTCACGGGATTTGGAACCTTCAAATTTACTTTCTATCAATTTCAGTTCATGGTAGATTAACTATCAAGAATTTGATTGTGACTTAGTCTAGTACATTGTGGATCTAGGATCTCCTGTTCTGTGTATATATTTTGGGCTATCTACGGGCAGAGCCAAGAATATTTATAAGGGGATAAAATATAACTGAAAATAATTCATTAGTTGATACAAAAAAATTAAGTTTAAGAATGACAAAAAATTAAGACTCAAAGCAAAATTGTTGTGAAATAGTAAATTTAATTTTTATTTTGTCAAAACAAAAAGACATAAAATAATTTTTTAGTACATTTTAACCCAATTATATATTTTAATAAAATATAACGTTCTTTAAAATTTCTAAAATATTTAAATAAAATATAGCATTCTTTAAAATTTCTAAAATTTTGTATATTAATTAAATATAAATTAATTTTTTATCAATGCGCGCAATCACAAGTTTGTAGTAAAACTTAGTTAAGATCATTATTGATCTTATAGAGAAATTTCCTATTCAAAATAGCTTGAAATATTTTTAAGTTACAAAATTTTGTCTTGTGTATATAATCGTATTTTATTGGATTATAGACTACTATTATTAAAAAAATAGTAAATAAAGACTAAAAATTATTTTTAAAAAGTAACGAATATTGTGTTAGATAAAGAAAATTATTGTCTTTCGGTCAATATACAAATAGATCTAGATAATTACATTTGATTTATTTAATCCAAAAAATGAAACACTTATTTTATAAGGTTAGTGGACCACTAATTTATTGAGAAAAAAAAAAGACTAGAACCATTATTGAATTTTTTAAAAATTTAGGAGGGAGGGCCAAGTTTCCACCCTGGTCCCCATTTGGCTCCACCCCTGACTATCTACCATGAAAAAGATGATATATATGCTAAGAATAATAATAATAGTAATAAAAATAATAGTAAAATAGGAAGCTCTTGAAATATAAATTAAAACAACTATTCAGATCGCTTACATCCAATGACTAATTTTCCAAACTATATATTATTCCCATGGTAAATATTTTAACCACAATAATTATTAACCATATTTTCATAAAAAATAATTATTAATCATAATTACATTAACCACAACAATTTTTTTTATAACCATAGTATATATATGTCAACAGCTCACTTACATCTTAATCATATTGAAAAAAAGAGCACACATTTTCTGTATATTGCACTCGTAACACTAGTATATTATATCTGAGCTGAAACTATGAGGATCTCTTGATATATATCATCCTACAAGTTTCTTCCTTAAGGCTTAATCCTAGAAAATATACCTTACCAATATACCCCGCAGATTTGTATTGCCAATCCCACACGGCATCATTACCTAAATGGACATCCAAACAAGCATTAAGGCAAAACATTTCTTAGTCAGGAAAACCTTAAAATGTGCTATTCTTTGTACTGTCTTTTGCTTCCAAATTTCTATGGCTTTGGTGTAAAGCTATGGATCTCATTTTACGGCAGAATCCCCCATCTTTCACGTCAATCATTATAATAAAACCAACTTTTCCTTTCCTTTCCTTCCATCGATCACGGAAAGATTATGCCTTTTGTGGAGGGTCTGTAGACTCTGTACAAGCAAACCTTAAATTAGGTCTTCTCTTTTTCATTCTATCTTGGACCTTTCAAGTTCTCACTTTGTTTTTGAATTGCAACACTTCTTTTAAACATAGATAAGTATGCCTATAATCTAACCACGTTGTTTATGAAAAAATGGGAGGGGAACGACTCGTATTAGAGATCGTTTAAATTTTATTTGGTAATCGGTTTTAATCAGTTTTAAATACTAGTTAAGTAAAAGAGCTGAATTTGACAAATGATGACTTGTTTGAATCGTATGCTCCTAAACATATGTATAAGTTGAACTTGAGTTTGAACACGAGTCTAAACTAAAGTTTAAACTTGAATATAAATTTGAGTTCGGTTCGTTCATACGAGTAAGTCAAACTTGACTCGAGTTCTAAAAAAAACAAATGAGCAAAGCTTGAGCACAACCCAATAGTCTGATATTTGACTCAATTGGATTCATTTGTGTCCCTAGACCTAGGCTAAGCATTCAGGGACAATGTCCTATTCCCCCCCCCCCCCCCCCCCCCAAAGTGTAACTAAACTTGAATGTACTGGTCCCAAATGGTACGTACGTTTTGGGTTCTATACAGTTTCTAAATGCATTTTAAGAAAGAAAAAGAAAGGTGGGCGCACCACCTTGACCAGTTTTGTGTGAAACAGGTACCAAATGGTTGGGTATGTTCCTGAATTGGGTGTACACAAGGGGCATCTACATACTTAGCTCCCTTAGAAATAGAGAAAGTATTCGAACCTTCCACATGATGAGTCTTTTCATAGCAACAAACCAAATGTACCACATTAACATTAATTTGCTTAAAACCAATCAACTGATAGTTCAAGCCAATGCTTGCCTAAATTAAGATTACTTTAGCAATTTCATAGGTGGGTTTGGAAGCATAGATAATGAATAATTATTTTGGTTTTATTGGTTTATATAAGTTCTTGTAGGTTGGCAAGAATATATATTAGTTTGCCAATTGCCCAACTTTAGTAGGAAACTTTCCTGGCCTCTTTGAACTTTGAAGAATAAAACCTTTTTCTTGAAAAAAAAGGATAGAGTAATGTTGGAAAAGTGGATCCAAATAAAGTGAACGGCAGGGTGAGGCGCGGACTAGGTCGCTCTCTTAAGACGATTCGCGCCCCTTTATGATAGAATCACAGCACAGAAGGTATAGACGCGTCGTCCCCAGGATACAACAGCCCAGCCTATTGACTGTTGCTTCACTCAAATCTGCACAATCGAATGAAGCAGAAGCTTCACACACACCTTTGAATATTGCCCAGAAACTTATCTAAGAAAATATAGCTGATATGTTAGGTACAACCATGTGTTTCGTAGATTTTAGAAATCCGTATCTCCTCCGCTAGTCCCCCCCCTGCGCACGTGAGAGTCCCAAGACCTCTCTTTGATTCAAAGGCTAGATAACACTAGTCTATATATATACTCAAATATCTTTGGTCTTTTAGTCGATGTGGGATTGAGTTCCCACACAAGACAAAACACTCTTTTAGTTAAAATATTCTAACAAGTAATGTTACTAGCAATTAAAAAAATTGATCTAATGATGTGATAGTGATATAGTATAATAGTAATTTTGTGACTGTAATTGTTGGATTTCTTCATCAGCAACTCAACATGTAAGGTCAGTTTTTTTTAACTAGTAATATTATGCTTACTAAGTTTGCTCGTGAAAATTGATTGAATGCTCTCAAACTTCTGATGAGGTAAGCTTGAGCAACAAATTAATTTGGATTCAATCTTATCTCGATATAATGAAATTGAATCTAAGTATACTCAAACTTACAAATTCCGCATGATTAAAAACTCTATTTATCGCTTGAAAAATTAAAAACAATATCTTACAAACAATTGCAGTGTTGTAACCAAAAAAAAAGAAAAAGAACAATGCTACAAAACTCAAATGAAATTCAAAAAGTTGCAACTCAAATGCATATCATATCTTGAATGAGTAGGTCTTATTAATTTTTTCAATGGGACCCACTCATCCCACGCCCACCCAAAAGATGATATACATTTGACTTTTAATTTTTGAGTTTCATTTAAATTATGCATCATTTTTCAAAAAAAAAAAAAATGCACCAAACTTAATGCCGGCGGCATGGGATAGAAATTGATTCTATAATAATTTTATTCATTAATGTTATTTTATAATTAATGATAATTAAATCAATATATTATTGGAAATCCAATCAACAACTCATGGTCTTAATTTACTCAAATTAAAAATATCCCTATGGACATGACATGCTACCTAAGTTTATGAAATAAAGAAGTTCTGTCGTGACCAATGAAAACGTCAGCACCATCATTGTAATATTCTATAAATTGAAGGGTATTTATGGCAATTAATACTATTTTTCCCGTCCTCACATTGAAGCATCAGAAACCTGAAAACCACATCAATGGCCACTTCTATGGGCCGGTAGATTCTGCCACGTGGACAGTTTTACACGTGGCACAATGGGACGATGCCGTATTAATGACCAGCTGTTAGAATAATTGGGGCCAAGTCCAAGATTTTCAATTTTAATTTTTTAACATTAAATCAGAAAATAATTTTTACTGTAAATTTTTCTCTGAGTAACTCATAATTATTATTAATCATGAAAATAGTAAAAATATAAAATTGTAAAATAATAATAATAATAAATAAACATGTCACTTTATAATAAACAAAAAAAAAAATACCTAAAATTAGTTTTGGCTACCATATTTTAACTCATATGCTTAAACGTAGCCTAATGGCCGTCCTTTGTGCCTACTACACTACGCAGAGACGCAAAGAAGATCCAACGGTAGCGTAAACGCCAAACCCATCTCTCTCTCCCTGTCGATCCAACGTTCCAGAATAAACCTCAGCCACCACGATTGATCTTAGCTGTTGAATGAGCACATTTGTTTATAATACTTTGTCCCCTCTTCCAGGCGTTGTCATGTTGTTGAATTCTAAGTTCTGGGTTGTTTACAAGTCTTCTCTCTCTCTCTCCCCCTCTCTCTCTCTCCTCTGCAAATTTTCATCTGTAATTCTCCCTGCAGATTCTCCATTATTATTAGAAGAATCCAACCAACCGTTATCCAGCAAAATAGTCACATTGCTTCAATACCCACTTCACCAAAATTCAACTCTCATAATGGTAACATTTATTACAATAAAGAACCATATTCTCTCTCTCTCCATCAAATTATGATAATCTGATGCTAAGTAATGTATGTATTACATTCCTGGGTTCAAGCAGGGCACAATGCTGGTTCCTCCATGGCTAGAACCATTGCTAAACACAGCCTTTTTCTCCACCTGCCGGACTCATCAAGACGCAGCGAGGAGTGAATGCAATATGTATTGCTTGGATTGCAATGAGGATGCGTTTTGCTTTTACTGCCGATCATCCAAACACAAGGATCATCAAGTAATCCAGGTGGGTGTGTATATGACCAAACATCATCTTCTTATATCATAAACATCATCACATTTTGCATAATGATTCAATGTCTCTCTCTCTCTCTCTATATGTATATATATATATCACATTGGTACAGTTCATGAATAACTATCTGAAATAGATTTTTTAAATGGATTTTTGGGTAGCAGATAAGGAGATCTTCATATCATGATGTGGTGAGGGTTTCGGAGATTCAGAAGGTTTTGGACATAAGTGGAGTACAAACCTATGTCATAAACAGTGCCAGGGTTTTGTTTCTGAATGAGAGGCCCCAACCAAAAACTGGGAAAGGAGTTTCTCACATTTGTGAAGTCTGTGGGAGGAACCTTTTGGACCCTTTTAGATTCTGTTCATTGGGCTGTAAGGTTAGCATCTCTCTCTCTCTCTCTCTCTCTCTCTTACCTTGCTTGATGCTCCACATTAATCTTTGCCGGTCTTGGATGTTTCACATTGTTATCAAAGTCTCATGATCATATGGTCATCTACAGAACCATCATCCATAAATCATGTCCCACATTCATAAATCAATAACCATCACCATCACCATCATTGTAACCCACCAACAATACCCAATTCCAAAATTTTAAGATCAATCAACACGAATTATTGGTGGATTGACTTAGTGTTAAATTTACTTACCCAAAACAAAAAGAAAAAAAGAATTAGAGTTTAATACGATTTCTCCATTTAACTATTATTGTAAAATATGTCATTTTATTTTATTTTATAGATATTATATTATCCTAATGGTTTTATAATAAAAAAAATTTCTTATTAATACAAATTGAGACGATATGATTTGAACGTAACAAAACCTAACTCAATTGACATTCTTATCATCATCATTACCATCTACTGTAACTTATGATGATACTACATCTTGCATATTTCATGAGCCGTAGCTTTCATCACTCAACCACCATTGGCTATCATAATCATCTTTTTGAAATGTAATGGATGTCATTATTGTCATCATGACCATCACATAAATGCTATTTATTTACCATTACATCTCTTAAAAATTGGATTTCCTTGGAATTAGTCTTTTTTATTTGTTTTTGTTTAATAACTTAGCTTGTAGGAATAAAGAGAAATGGGAATGCAAACTTCACCTTAGGGGCAGAGAATGAGGTGGTAATGCAAAGAGGGGAAGGGATATCAAGAAGAGTAATATCATCATCAACAAGAAGAGAGGAAGAAGAATTGCGTGGAAGCTCACAACAAGACATATACCCGCCCACGCCTCCCCCACCTCCCTCTAATGCTAGGAGAAGAAAGGGCATTCCTCATAGGGCACCCTTTGGATCCTAATTAATTAAACTTAAATCTACCTTATACACCTCATTAATATTTAAATTTACAAACCCTCTTTTACGGGATTTAGATCTACTCCGTTATAGTTTCTCTTAATTTTCCTGAATAATACATCACCCACTATATATATGGTCGTATTTTACTCAAATAACGGGTCCCATTTAAATTCATGCGGGTGATTGAGGAGAATTGAGAAAAAAATTATACTGGAGGAGATTTAAATCCATCTTTATGATCATTGTCCCAAAACCATTGTAAAAAATACTTGTTGGACCTAGTCATTTGATCCAATTTTCTGACCTAATTGTCTCTTGTTGTTGGATTGACATCAAATCTAATCCAATATCGAGATCAACAGTAAATCCAACGATAAGAGTAATTACGTCAGTAGATTAGATTGGATAACTAGATCCGATAGGTATTTCCCAATAATTTTAGGTCCCTTATTTGGTTTGGAAGGAGTGGGTCCACAAACAAAAGGGGTTAGTAAGTTAGCCCTTTTGAGGTTGGGGGGGCCCCAAAGCAAAAGAGAACAAATTCTCTTGTGTGGAGAGCAATAATGCAGAATTGTTATTGATAGTTGCAAGGTGTACATGAATTAAGAAATTATAGCAAGTCTTTGTGGAGTCCGTTTTATAGTTTTCAAGGGCCCACCAACTCACATGGGCGTTTACATAAAGAAACAACAACTTTATATTGTTTAGTTTTGTTTCTTACATATTTGTGGGGGAAATAAACTTTCTGTCATTGTTACTTACTTTGGAAATTTCAATGAAATGGATTCTTTTTATTGTTTCAATCCTTTGTTATTTACCATGAAAGCTTAGTGTAGAGAGAGAGAGAGAGATGTGAATTGTTATATATATATATATATATATGTATTGTAGAGCCGAACTAGTAGGTATTTGCGTATAAGAGTGATGATTTCAGAGCCTGTGGTGTGGATATCATATACCTTCACTCAGCCAATAATGTGATAAGAGTTGCCCACAAAACTTTATTTACCAAACTGAGCATCCAAATTCTAATTAATTCATTTGTCGAAAGACCTAATGAGTCGTCTGATGAAAATTGTGTGATTAGAATTTGGCACAAAGCCGCTTAAACTTTGAGACCACATTAAGGGCATGAATGAGTTTTTGATAGGCATGTCAATGGATCGGATTCTCATCTGAATCAGATCCGAATCTGAATCCGATCAGTTGAATATGGATTAATAATTTTTACCAATAATCCGAGTCCAAATTCAAATGGGATATCTTATATTTCACGGATTTAGATTTGGATATAACTATATCAGATTCGATTATGATTCGATTCGAATTATTTATATATTTTTATATAAATATTAAAGAAATTAAATGATTATTTAAAGAAATTTAGTTAAAATTTATAATTTGTTAAAATTTAGTTAATTAAGTTATTCGGATCCGATTGTTAATGGATTCGGATATGAATCACGAAAATAAAATTCGTCGGATTATTACGTCGGATTTTTGAAATCGAATTTGAATTTGTATCAGTCATAATCCGATCCAAACTCGATTCGTTGATATGCCTAATTCCTGATGGCCCGAGAATAAACCCAAATGCATGAAGTGTCGCTGTATTTTTCGTTTTATTTGATAGTTTTCTTGTAAAATGTCGGCTTATTTTCATAGGTAGATCAATCTTTTTTTTTTGGGTTCGTGTGTACCAAGGAAAAAGGGTAAGGGAAAATTATTTATCTTTTTTTTTTTGAACAGTTAACTGTTCAATAATGCATGTAATTACATGAATAAACTGACTCAACTCAACTAGGTTTGAGCTCTGGAATGGCCCACTTGACGCTCGATGTACTCAATGGTTGCTTTTACACTTGTCTCTTTCCCGAGCTGACTGGGATGTTGCTAGTCGCTACTTTCTAGCCTTTTTGCTTTCACAAGCATTGGTGCTTTTAATCAACTTGCCATTTTTTATGCCACTTGAAGTATAATACTTTTACTTTAAGTTTGATAAATCAGTCGGGCTTTACGAGCTTGAGTCGAACATATCAATCTTATTTTTTTAAATGAACTTAAAAAAAAAATTTAAGTTCGGTTCGTTTTCTCGAGCCAAGCCTTTTTAGAAAACAAGCCTAAAATAATAAAGCAGGCCTAAAAAATTATTTGAGCTCGACTCATTTCGATTCGAGTCTTATCCGAATCGAACCAGAATAATTCGACTCAATTATCAGCCCTACTGTTAATAACCTAATTTATTAGCATAATTATTGTCATTGGATTGATAGTGAATCCCAATAATAATTGAGACTCGTTATTAATTTAATGATTGTGATGAATTAAATAAACAAATTAAGTTTAAATAGTATTATTGAGTTAAATTAAGTGATAATTCGATAACAAAATCAAAAGTGTTCAAGAATTTTTAATTATTCAAACTTTAATTGGTAGCTTTATGATTGATCCAATTTAGAACATCATTCCCCACTCAAACTATTAATTACAAACTAATCTAAAAAGTTATGATGTTAAAAAAGTAGGGTTAATCACAAATTGTACCTTAAAAGATCGTTCAAATTTTAATTTGTACCCTCAAAGATAAAAAATCTCAATTTACACCGTCAAAGATATAGATTTGTATCAATGCGCACTTAAAGCTAACAATTGTTAGTTTGCCATCTAAAACTAGTTGGGTAAGTTATACTTAGACCCCCTCAAATTTGTCACTTAATCATTTGGACCCCTCATATTTAAAATATTACTCCTACACCTCCAGACGTTTGTGCATGTGTAACATATAACCCTTTGTCGTTGATATCTGTTAATATAACCGTTAAAAAGCATGATTTTATAATTTTCATACTACCTTTTATTTTGTGAGTTCGTTATACTCTAAAGTTTAAAATCAAGTTTATCATTTGAATTCCCAAAATATTGCAAATATTTATATAATGTTCTTTATATCCACTGCAATACATCACTTAAATATAATTATTTGGATGTCCAACTGGGGGAACATTTTTAGTCATATTTAGATTCTCAATAGATGTAGGTGTAATATTTTAAATGTGAGGGATCTAGGTGATTAAGTGACAAGTATGAGGGGGGCCTATGTGTAATTTATTCATTTAACTTTAGATGACAAAGTTGTTAGTTTCAAGTGCACATTGATATAGATTTATATCTTTGAGGGTGTAAATTAAGATTTTTTATCTTTGATGGTACAAATTGATATTCGAACGATATTTTGGGATACAATTTGTGATTAGTCCAAAAAAGTATAATAACATGTAAGTATTTATATGTTCCAACATGTCTCCTAAAGCATGCGATTAGATTTTGAACTAAGTACGTTATAAATATTATAGTCATATATGGGTAACGAGAACCAAAGCTTTTGATTTGTTATTACGTAGATCACCAACTCATCTAAAGCAATATGTAATGGTTTTGTAATTTATGTTGTCAGCAGCTCATAAACCTTAGATACTACATGTGCCCTTGTCTAATCTTTCACATTATGTGCTGGAAAGGGAGAATAACACATTTTGCAACTGTGTCGCATCTGGAAATGTTTACAACTTTTTCTTATTTCTTTTTGTTGGGCAGAGTTAACATAAATCATGTCATATTGGATACGTATTACATCTAAATCATGTTGTGTTACATTTTACTTCATTTATATACACCTATTTATAGCTATATAAAGCTCGGGTTTGTAACGAACTACTTTCTTAAACTAATTTGTTTATTCAATTCAATTATGATCTAGACATGTTAAATTTAGTACATACATGATAACCTTCTATCAATTTCTTTTCATAGTCACCAGTTTCTTATAAGGAAGAGGAATGAAAGAAGACTCAACTTTCTCTTGGTCCAAGTCCATCTTAAAGCATTAATAGAACTTGAAGTGTGTACTTTGTTGGAGGCTTTAAACTAAGCCACTGGAATTGCTAAATAATCATATTATATAAGGATCAATTTTTTTTTTCTTCAAAATAGCCGAAATGATCGAAACATGTTTCGTTTTTAAAAAGACTGAAACGAGTCAATGAGTGAATCTAAAATCCAATACTTCGAAGTGTTTCGAATGTTTCGAGATATTTCGACAATGTTTTATAATTTTTGAAAGTTAATTTCCAAATTTTGTATTCATTTTAATTTTATTTTTGAAATATTTTTAAAACGTTTTTGTTACTTCGGTGATCGAAATAATGCATCAAAATAAAATTTTGATCATTAATAATATTCTTTCCCTTCTATCCCCTAGGTTTCTAATTCCAATAGGGAAGCATCCGATTAGTTCAATTAAGTCAATAGTAGAAGTCAATTTCCCATCAATGCTGCTTATGAACCAAGGAGTTGAGATTCCTCGATAGATTCCCCGTTGTCTGCATTTGATTGACTTCCACCTGTGGCTATGGTGTTGACACCGTGACAGTCCCAAGGGAAAAACCGGCCATGGGCACATTCCCTACTAATTACAGCAAAGCCGCAGCCATGTGTTGAGGTGGTCTGACAGAGGATGCCAGTGTTATTTCTAATACTTGAGGGGGTCTATCTGAGTTAGTGACAAATCCTAGGGAGGCCGAATGTAATTTATGCTTCTATTATCTATACTTTATATTAAGAGAATCAATTTAATTTTTTTATTAAATATCAATTTAGCATATCAGTACAATTTTTTTTAATAGTATTAAGATGGGTTGGGATTATGTGTGGCGGTGGGATAGGGTGGGAGTAGCGGTGATGAAGAGATATTATAAAGGGTGGGAGTAGCGGTGATGAAGAGATATTATAAATTCTATGCATAGTACGGAACTACTACTAATATTCCCCTAAAATAGAGTTTTAAGTTCTCAGACTTAAAAAAATTTAGCAACAGTCTAGATCATTTATATTTGAAAGTTCATTTTATAATTAATATTATAATATTTTAATTATGCGAATTATGTCTATTTAAATTTAACTTTTTAATCACATTAAATATTTTAATCATACTAACTTTTTAACTATAGTAAACATTTCAATTATACTACACAATTCAATCACAGTAAATATTTTAATCACAATAAAAAAGCGTGCTTTGCACGATCGTATCCTAATTGATCTTTATTATCCAACGTACATTTTTTTATAACCATATGAAATATATTAAAATCATATTAATTAATTAATGCGGGTAGGGTAGGGTAGGAATGCAGAAATGGATAACTCTTCCGCATTCCTACCCGATTTAATCGGAAGACCAAAAACTCTTCTGCATTCCTACCCGATTTTTGCGGCTAACCGTTCAGTAGGGTAGAGTAGGGTCGGGTAGGATAGGAACTTGCGGCTAGTCGGAAATTTGAACACCCCTAGCAGGGAGTGTGCTAAGATATATTTAATGTTTGTGGTAATTGTGGGCAACTGTGCATTCCACTTATCTAATAATTTTTCTTTGAGAACAAAAACGTTCTCATATCTCATGCAATAAATAACTATCAATATTTTGTTTTGAAATATTCATACGCCTACAAAATAGGTACAAGAAAATATGTGGATAATGGCTCTGTGAGTATTAAAAGCTTTTTCAAATTGATGGGATTGATTTACAATAAAAATATTCACTTTATATATTTAAGGATAGAATTGTAAATTTGGCATACACATTTTTCCTTTTATTTCCTTTTTCATCAAATACTAAACGATGAAAAATATATCATTTCTGCTTTCCATCTCTCCTACCAAACAAAAATGAAGGAAAATAACTTTCTTTCCTTCAAAGATGGAATGTTTATCCCTTCTACTTTTTTTTCTTTCATTCTTTCTATCATTCGTACCAAACAGACCATAAATCCAGGGGACAATAAAGGGTGTTATATGTATGACTTTATTGTCATCGGCTCCTCTCAAGTAAATGCATTTTTTATTTTTTTCAAAATTATTAAATAATATTTTGAACTAAGCCGAAACAATACACTATTTGTATAGTAAAGCATATATTAAGTTATAATTTTTAGATTATGTGATGAATTTGCATTAAAATTATTAACAATTTAATGAGACTAAATTGACATTTAGTGGTGATGATGTACAAAACAGGTTTATACACAATCAACAGTCGAGTGTACGATTCAAGATATTTAATTAAACAATCAATAGTAAAAGGCAAATACTGAGTCAATACACAGATATATAGTGGTTCGGTTAGGGGAACTTACTCCACTCCGAAAGCGGCAACGGTGGCCGAAGAACCTTTATTAATAAAGTAAGGAGAGAGAGAGAGAGAGAGAGAGAGAGAGAGAGAGATGTATGAAAGCTATGAGATAGATAACCATGTAGGGGTATGTGTAGAGATGCCCCTCTCATGTAGAGAGAGCTTATAATTTATAGGCATAGATAGAGCATTGATTGAGGTGGTGACGTGAGAGTAAAGGTACTAGTTTTTCGGGGAAGATAGCAATAGCTAAGAATAAGTACAATTAAAGATAGCTTTAATCTTTGAGAATGGCTATCCCGATAATTGCTCCTAATGTGCTCTAATCTTCTTAGACTCTTTGAACTTTGGACTGGGTCGAATCCATGCGCTGGGCTTGACCGGCCTTTTAACTGATTTGGGCTTACTTAATTAATTGGGCTCGACCCAGCTAAATCTGGGCTCGTCATTTGCCCCCTATGCCCCAAGTCCTTGTGGTGTCAAGGAGACTGAGGGCATGAGTAAGCCTTTGGACAAATAAGGGTTTCTAGTTCCTCACGGTAGCCTCTTCTGCTTCTCATTTCTATGTTCTGTAAAATTTCCTTCTTTACTTAACAAACTCCATTGCTAGTCATCTGTTGTATTTATCAACATCTTTTTTACTAGGCCCTCAACCAAGCTCCTCCTGTTCATACCAAAGTTCCCTTCTTGCGATAAGGAATCGTCCTTCTAGGGCTTTCAAAGGTAGGCATTCATAGATCTTGTGGCTATTCATCTTTTACCATTTTATGGATTGGGTTTAAATTTCCCCTCATTTGATTGCAGAGTGAAGTAAGCTTTGGAGACTAGAGGGAAATCGAAGGAGAAGCTGGATAGTGCTGGTCTAGCGAGGAGGGGCGACGCCGAAGGTAGATGAGGCATGGGTAGCGCCCTTGCTGGGCTTCAAGGTGGCGCTGAAATGACAAAAGGTATGAGCAACGCCCTTGCGAGTGCAGACGCTAGGCCGGAGGATGCCTCGCAGGTCTAGAAACAGCACCAGGCGACGCAGGCAGGCGCTGGCTGGTGCTGGGCACGGACTGGGCGACGCCATGAAGCAGATGGTCTGGGCGACGCCTGGAGCAGGTGGTCTTGGTGATGCCTTGGAGCAGGTACGCGCACATGATCTAGCGCGTCGGTGTTGGGCGCTGGCACTGTCGCTGGGAAGAGTAATAGAAAAGCATAAAGAGACGACAAAACTTTAAACGGCCATAACTTTAAAGAGATTGGGTTTGGGAAGATGGGTAAGAGATTAAAGATCCAAAAGACAATTGTACCATTTAACATGGGTATGAATTAAATTGATCAAGGGTAACATAGTCAATTACAAGACAAATAGTTGTTAATAATTATGATATATCCGTGAGTTCTATATGTGTATGTGAATATTAGAATAACTACCCCAAGTGGGTGCATCCATCACATCAGCGTCACACCATTTAATTCCTTTTTTTAGATTTTTTTAGTCGGTCCAACACTATTCATTTTTTATTCTAGTTTCAATGTAATCTTACAATCAAGATATAGTTTATAAGGGCAAAAGTCCATCCCTTGTGAAGTTTATGAAGGGTTAACCCCTTGGATTCTTTTTTATTTATCGGCACCAAATTTATGCATCATATGCCGCTGGAGTATTTATTTATTTATTGTGGATTCAGAGTTGTTGCATTTGCATATCTATAGAAAAATTTGTTTTTTATGTGATGGAGCAATGTAAGCTGTAGCGTTGGTATGCCGAGTCTTTCGCGTTGTTATCGGTTAAATAATTGTTCTTTTTCTATCTTCAAACTTTAGATTGAAGATCTAAAGTGAAAGATTACTGATTCTGCTTGTCAACTCTGGAAAATTGTGGTTCTTAATACCTTTTCTTTTCTTTTTATTATTATTTTTTTTTTGTTTATAGCAAGATATGTGGTGTTTAGTTTTATCGCTCGTAAATTACTTGACGGGTTAATTACATTAGAGGACCTCAAAGTATGGGGTATGACTCATTTTAATCTTCAATATTTCAATTGTGTCATTTTAGTCTTTGAAATATTTAACATATTTTTATGTGATCTCTCAAACAGACATCATCCAGATTGTTAACGATTTTTAATTATAAACTTGTCATGTAATACCTAAATATGAGTAAAAAAATAATTTAAATAATTTTTGACCAAATTTCTACCCAAATTTTAAGATAAGAGTTAACCAAATTACACAGTTTTGATCATGAGCTATCCCAATTTTGGTCCAGAGTTATCCATATTACACATTTTTTTGTCAAGAGCTACCCAAATTTTGGTCAAGAGCTACCCAAATTATTTTTTGTTCATATGTAGGTATCACGTAACAAGTTTATGATAAAAAACCGTTAGCAATTTGGATGTTGTCTGCTTGACATATAAATTTATTTAATACTTCATGGACCAAATTGATGTAATTAAAATATTGGGAGATCAAAATGAAACGAATCTATACTTTGACAACTTCCAGTACAATTAATCCTTACTCGAATATGACCATTGTTCCTCTTAAAGTTGCATTTAAAGTAGCAGAGAAGGGTGGAAGCTTGGAGCCCACTATGTCTTCAAGAACATATCTCTGGACTTCGAGGACAGTTACTAGGAGGAGTCTCTTGCATGGATTTCTTAGTCAAGCTTGATGGTTTAACTCGGCTTTGAAAGGGATCTTCATAAGATTTTAGGCGCACTTGGGGGAAGGACTACCCTTAATATGATATGCGCAATTTAGAAATGATACCGAATTAACTGATAAAGAGACGAAACTAACAACTCCCGTAATGAACCTAAACTAAAGACGGAAAGAGTCACTCACTGAACACCTATTTATTAGACTGAGTGAATCTTAAAGTTGAAAGACGAAGGCCGAAAGAAAGAGAAACTAGAGATATAAAGAAGAAGACTGCTAATAAAAAAAAGAATACGATAAGGAAGGGAAACTAAGACAACTAAGCCACTAGCACGAAGGAGCTACTTCGATAGTTTCAAAAAAAAAAAGACAATGCAATGGTCAATTGTTTGGACCACATCAATTTACAGCATTCAAAAGAAAATTCATGGTTCAGCTATAGGAACTGGGATTGAGCCATGATTTCAACCTCATGAATCATTACATAGTCTTCCATGGATAAAAAAATAGTGGAAAAGAAATAAAAAAAATCAAAATACTATTGGAATCATGTGAAAAGATTGAAAGGAATTCCTAGGATTAAAGGTTATTTTACTACTTTATAAAACGAATGACAATTACCAGTTTATATTCTCGTTATTAAAAAATGTTGGAATAAAAACTTAATTGGCACAATTAACTTTATTTAGGGGTAATCTATTTTACTCGAAAAACAACTGGATCTATGTAATATTTCCTAGACAAAATGAAATTTTAAAATTATGATATAATCTAATTGAATATTTTATAAACTATACAATAATTGCCGGCTGATCTGTATTGGTCAATGATGTACGATCATCAATTCTATACCTACACCTATTTGAATCTTTTTTGTGAGCCATGATGTCCCAATGTTCCAACCTCCATCTATGGCTTCATCCCCACCATGCCCTGACCTCTAGAATCTTCTCTACCCCAAAACCCAACCTCCTCCTCACCACCTCTCTCTCTCCAACCACCAAATTAACTCTCATCCTTCTCTCCACAAAAGGTGTCCCTCTGTCTCACTCATGGCCTCAAGCCGAACCCAAATTAGTTCCCAATTTGATGGTTTTGAACCTGATCCTACCCTCATCAATGAAGATCTCCGTCCGACAACAACCGATCAACGGACTTTTTTCTGGGTTGGCAATGGCTAGTTTATGGGTTGGACTTGTGGTGGCTGTGCCAACATACTACTTGGCTGGTAGTTTTCTTGATCTTGGCATGGCTTTGATGGCAAGGAATTGCCACTGTTGTTGCTGCCAACATAATCCTATTAGTCCTAGTCGATTATGATCTGGACATGTCACAATAACCTTATATTAATTTCATACCAAGTCACCAATTTATTATAAACTGCCAATCCTGGGTTGGTCTGGGGAATAGGAATGGAAGAAGATTCAACTTTCTCTCGGCACCTCTTACATCATTAAGAGAACTAGAGATACGTACTTTGTTGAAGGCTTGGAGGCCTTAAACTAAGCAACTGGAATTGGTAAGTTTGGTTGGTCCCGCTGGTGTCTCGATCCTTAATATTCTTTTTATAGAATATCCACTCAATTTACATATGAGATTATCACTATTGGCCATGGATTTAAGATAATCTAGAATTTAAGAATGACAATCTCATTCTCAATCAAGAGAATCATTATCCAAACGGGTCTAGGAATAGAGAGTGTCTCTCTCTCGATTATAAATCTAAAGAGTAATCCTATTAGAATTATAAATTTGATCTAATTTGTTGATCTAATTATACAATTTCATTAATATAAAATTTTAATATAAATCCAAATCCTATTGCTCATAAAACCAGATACAGAGCCTAGTAGAGGCACAAGAAGAACTCATGGAGAAGAACAACACAAGAACAAGAGGTGGCGCTGGCGGTGGCGATGCCAAAAGACTTGGCGTTGGCGGAGTTTCGAGGCTCCCTCTAGACTTGGTGATCGAAGTGCTCACATGTCTTCCGGCGAAGCCTCTATTGCGATTCAAGTGCGTGTCAAAGCTCTGGTGCTCAACCATCGACGGCCCTTCTTTTTCCAACGCCTACCGCGATCGTTCCAGTTCTCGCTCCACCATCCTCCTCACATACTTCGACAGCCACCACTTATTCTGCTTCTATGCCGCCCTTCCCTGCCTCGGTGAATCATTCCACCACTGCTGGATTCCATCCCGCGACAAATTCGACGCCCGTGCATTAGTACTCCACCACTGGACTTTACCCCTCTCGAAACCGGACGGCGGAGTCACACAAGTCATTAACGGCCTCTTCTGCTTCTACTCCGGCCACAGTGCTTCTCTCTGCAACATCTCCACCCATGAAATTATGCAACTTCCATCATCAAACCATAAAAGCAAAGACCCATACCCGGATTACTATTTCGGGTTCGACGCCATTACTGAAGAGTACAAATTGCTTAAATCTTATGGCTTTGGGGATAAAGGAGAAATGGGTTATATTCCAAAGTGTGAGATTATCACTCTAGGCAAGGACGCTTCTTGGAGAAGGATCGACAAGTGGAAAATTTTATGGACGGAAAGCTTTTGCGTTAATGGGGTTTTGTATTGGATGAATCCAAATCGCCGGCCGAGGGACTTGGATGACATGTACAATTTCATTGCTTTCGATCTCAAAGAAGAACAGTTTCAAGAGCTTCCACAGCCACCGGCGACCTCGAAACAAGGTGATTTGGTACAATTCGGAGGCAAATTGGCTCTAGTACATGGGTTTGTTGATCTGAAGTTGAAGTTGTGGGTATTAGAGGAGCAGGGTAAAGGAGAGTTAAAGTCAATGTCATGGACCAACCATGAAAGCTACGTTCCAGATGGAGTTTGTAATCATATAAAATGGTGGAATAACTCAATCTCTTACCAACCAGATTATCCTATGTTACTACAGCTTGCCCCACCTTTACTTGCACATAACGGACATAACGAAGTTACACATGTTTTTCCGGTTGGCAATCTTCCTACCGGTGAGATATTATTGAATAGTGGAAGAATTCGACCTCTCATGTCCGTTTATTCGTATGACCACAACAAGGGGAAGTTTAAAGAAATTGATATTGGTCAATTGCCAGTAATTCCAGATTTAGTCGAAAGGAAAGGAGACGTGCTCCGACTATATTACCATGAGGAGAATGTCACACCATTGAAAGATTTGATTAGCAGCAAACAATTTGACAAGAACCACGGGCAGTGTGTCTAGAACCCTTCATCCCAACTTTGATTTTCTAATTTTTTGTCTGCTTGGTTTTAAGCAAATGGTAGACATTGAGGCAAAGTATATATTATTATTATTGGAAAACGCTATGTTGTCTAAATCGAATTACGATATCTTCTTAGGATTCGGATATAATTAGTGAGAGCAATAGGTCAACCCTTTTGATGTTTATATGAAGGGTCAACCCCTGGGATTCTTTTTTTAATTTCTTGGCATCTAATTTACACATTATATGCCATCAGAGTACTTCTCGCATTGTTCTTTGTTAGAAATTTGATATTTTTTCCTTCAATCTTTAGACTGAAATGAAAGATTACTGATTCTGCCTGTCATCTCCTGGAAGATTTTGGTAGTTATATATTCTGGTTTAAAAAAATTATACTTTGACACCCCAAACTATGGAGTACATTCCACTTTACTCCATATTATCCCCTCAATTTAAGTATTTCACATTGTCTTAATCGTACATGTGTATCACGACAACTGAGAAAAATCTATATAATAAAACACATAGGAACTTGAATTTTATCTCCTACATATTTTTTCCTCCAAAAACATCACATTACCCAATTTTATCGCATGATTAATTATTTAATATTTAATTAATTTGTGGTTTAACATAATTTTTATTTCATTCTTTGTCCATACACGTGTTCGATTATACATTTTGAGAAAATTGACGTTATTTTTAAGAAAATAATAGATAGAAATTGTGCCTTCAGGCACAGGGTTTGACTAGTTATGTAATATACGAGACAAAATGAAATAAATTTTCGTCAAATTTATAATGTACGTGTTAATATCTAGGGTGATGTGAAACTAATTACATAGTTGAGGGTGTAATGTGACAAACATGATAGTTGAAAATACAATATGAAAAACATAATAGTTGAGAGGATAATGTGGAAAAATGTCATATTTGAGGGATCAAAATATAATTTATCCTTCTGGTTTTCACCCTGGTGAAGTGTTTCTTACTCAAACATTTTGAGCACAGATCTGGTGTTTTAGAAGGTTTGTAAACTACTCTAGGCTCTAGATGAAACGGCAAGAGTATCACTTGAACACAGATTTTCTCCTTGAACTTACATAAACAATTGTCTACTATTTATTAATTAGTAATTGTCCATACCTGAAGACACTATATAAAAAAAAAATTGTAAACAACTACTTGTGCACACGAAGGTACTATACAATACAAAAAAAATAAAAAATCAAAAGATAAAACATTTCATTAATCCAAATAATATAGATATTACAATGAGGTTTAAATACAAACCCGTCACACAATAAAAAAAAACTAAAATTCAACTCATTGGCCAAGCACAACATTTTGAGTTCTATCTTGCCCTCATGAGTAGCGTGAATCATTTATGAGAAAGCCAAATCAATCTACCCATCGATTTAACCGATCACACCTTAACTTTAAGTGCCAAAAATTGTGAGACTTTATAATATAACCCATTTTGAAAAATTCGTACACCAATCCACTTTACCAAAAATTTAGGCAGAACTGTGAGAAGCAAATAATCATTATTTAAGACCATAGCAATCTTCGGAATCCAATAAAACAACACAAGAACTTTAACTAATAGCTGCAAATAGACCTTCCTCCTATACCATTCATCCTTCCTTTTCTCATCATTGACATAAAACAAAACAAAATTAATACTCACATAATTGCTTCATTTTTCTAGAATTGTTTTTTTAACAAATTGTATTGTATTATCAAAAAGTGTTTTATTTTGCTTTTCAAGTTAAAGTCATAAGCTATTTTTGAAGTGACACTCAGCCAGACAGTTCAAAAGACTATGAACAAAGAGCAAGCAATGCTATTGGGACCTAATTTACTGACATAATTTACTGACTTAATTCATTGTGACATTTGGATTGACTGTAGGTCCCATCAAACATTAGAACTTGGTGTTGATCTAATGATTCCTATGAAGCCACATCATTATATCAGCAAATTAGGTAAGATTTTTAGGTCTAAATAATATTATTCATAAACAAAAGGTTTAATAGCAGTCATAATGGCTGCCTAAACATTCGAAGTATAACAAATTTTTTTTGAACTTAGTAATTAAAACTCTTGATCCAATCA
Source organism: Ilex aquifolium (assembly GCA_951799425.1). Classification (NCBI taxonomy): domain Eukaryota; kingdom Viridiplantae; phylum Streptophyta; class Magnoliopsida; order Aquifoliales; family Aquifoliaceae; genus Ilex; species Ilex aquifolium. The sequence continues at coordinate 12,113,061 of OX637405.1, forward strand.
CACAAACTTAGGTATACAAAATTAACAAAGCATGTAGAATAAAGATAAAGAAACTTAATTAAAAAAGAGAAGAAAATTCCAAGATCAAATAGTCAGAATTTTGTGAGTATACCTGAACCTTTTGATTTTCTTTCATAAAAGCTTTCCAAAAAGCACACCGACTAAATGAGCAATGCAAAATAAAGTATTTCAAATCTATACAAATAATTTTACCTTCACGCTCTATTGGTCGTTATGCCAAAATGAATCCCATTTTGGCGTCTTTGTAGCACTAAAAATGTAACACAAAAAAATGTTAATTAAAAAAATTATGAATTCTCCATCAATTGTACATACCTACAATTGGAGTCAAGAATCAAAACCCCAATTTGTATTTAAAACAAAACTCAGATATACCAACTCTTCTGTCCTAATTTTGCCTCAGGTGGACCTAGGCATCAGCCCCATTAACGGCCATACATCCATTTTTAGCTAGTTCAACTGATGCCCAACACAAATTTGTAGTGTCAATTACTTATAAGAGACTTGTCTTGGCATCTAGAGACAGTTCCAAGCCTTCAATGATCTCTCTTATGCTTTCATTTGTAACTGCTCTTAATTCCATCAAAAACTCTCTCCCTAGAATCCCCCAAAAAAATTGGCTATCTTCCCACCAAATCCTTTATTTTTAGCAACATTTGCGTGATTGAAGGAGATACACTCCTAAAGAGATTCTTTCTTTCTTTAATATCTTCTAGCAGCTTCCCACTGGTGCTTTGTTACCAAAATTCGTAACGTTTGTGATGCTTTTTAAAAGATATTTATGGGTGTGCTTTGTCAACAAATCCTCCAAAAACCCAAGTTTTGAGTTAATAAGACTGTTTGACATCTTAACCAAGAATCCTAATGCGTTTGTTTGACTTGCACTTTCGGATGAAAGAAAACAATTTCACCTCCTTATCAATATTGACAACCAGCTTCCTCTCCCCCAAAGCCATCAACTCTCTTCACCCCTAATTATTATCCTAGACAATCTCATCCAATATGAACTTCATTTCAGCTTTAAACATCCACATCATATAAGAACTATTAAGTTATTTTTGAATCTATTGCCAAACTACTCCAGTAATTTCGACGACCAAAAAAATAACAGGTTAATGCAATGGATCAATTATTACTTCCAACTTTCCACGACTCTACTTCTTTGTCTTGTCTCTCCTATGTAACCGGCTCTCTTACTTTTCGTCTCAACCCCTCTCCCCCTTTCTCTCACACACATACACGAGAAAATATTCAATACAACGGTGATATCAAGTCATGTGTTGTTATTGACTTACATGTAAGAAAAGTGAGTAGTTATTGACTTACATGAACATGTAATTATTAGTTTGTGTGGAGTCCGTTTTCCTATTTGTTTACACATTATTGGTTGGTGATAGTAAGACATCAATACTGACGTGGTATCACGGTTTCAATAAATATTTTTTCCCCCCACACACATACCCATGACCAACACAGCCCCCCAGATGATCAGGTCATCTACATTTCTTTGATGTCAAGATACTCTGATCCAAAAGTTAATGATATTACTCATTCCTGAGGTGATTTTTTTCGTAATCTATGAAAGTTTTATTCACGCATGAATCTATAGGCGTATTACATGAGTAAGAGAACCTAGTTTAAATGTATGAAATGGGATTGAACCATGATTTCAACCCCATGAATCATTGCATAGTGTTCATGGATTAGTAGTTGTGCAGTAAAAAGAAAATAGAAACAATCTTGGAAACAGGGGGAAAGATTGAAATGGAGTTTAGGATTCTAATGGCCATTCAACAAACCTTTTAACAAAAATGATTATTACCCAGATAGGTTTCTATTAGTCAAGTGTTTTAGGTGAGACAAATTCTAGATAGAGACATAAACATTTGCGTTAATGCAAAAAAATTGACCAAAAAATGTGTTTGTCTATAAACTTTTGACAATTCAAAGGTATTAATAGTTGAGTTAAAATGGAGGACTTTGTGCAATTTTGCCCAAGTTTTTGTATGGTGTAATTGCCCACATTTCCAAACATATCTATCTTTTTCGAGCACCATTCAACTGGATCTTCTGTAATATATTGATCAGACAAAATAAAAATATAATAACCTGATATAATCTGACTGACTATTTAACTCTGTTGTTCTTACAGAGGGAAAATTATATAAATAATTGATGGCAGATCTGTATGGATACCACCTTATTTTCGTCAAGGATAGTCTATAATGTACGACTGACAAAGACTTGTGGCAATAGATCCACCACTCATCATCTACCCCCAAAAGGACTAAACAGATACCACAGATTCTACACATCTGAATCTTTTTTGTGAGCCATGGTGTCCCAATGTTTCAACCTCCATCTCCGTCCTCATCCCCACCATGCCCTGACGTCTGCAATCTTCTCTAACCCAAAAACCAATCCCCTCTTCACCCCCTCTCTCTCTCCAACCACCAAATTAACTGCCACCCATTTTCCTTATCACCCTTCTCTTCACAAAAAATGTCCCTCTCTCTCACCCATGGCCTCAAGTCAACCCCAAATTAGTCCCCAATTTGATGGTTTTGAACCTGATCCCACCCTAACCAATGAAGATCTCCGGCCGACAACGCCCGATCAACGGACTTTTTCCGGCTGGGAAATGGCTAGTCTATGGGTGGGACTTGTGGTGGGTGTGCCTACGTACTACTTGGCTGGTAGTCTTGTTGACCTTGGCATGGCTTGGTGGCAAGGAATTGCCACTGTTGTTGCAGCCAACATAATTCTATTAGTTCCTCTGGTCCTAACCGGTCACCCTGGGGTGCGTTACGGCATCTCTTTCCCAGTTCTTGCTAGATCATCTTTTGGTATTCGTGGTGCTCATATTCCAACTCTCCTTAGAGCTTTAGTTGGTTGTGGTTGGTATGGGATTGAGACTTGGATTGGTGGTGAGGCAATTTTCCTTCTTTTGCCAAAAATCATCAAAGAATCAACCTTGTCACAACCCCTATCTTGGCTTGGTACTTCCCCTCTTGAATTTGCTTGTTTCATTGTCTTTTGGCTAGCTCAATTGACAATAGTTTGGAAGGGAATTGAGGGTATAAGAGACCTTGAGAAGTACTCTGCTCCAATTCTTATTGTACTCACATCTTGCCTCCTCATTTGGTCCTATGTCAAGGCTGGTGGCTTTGGTCACATGCTCTCCTTATCTTCTAGGCTCTCCTCTTCAGAATTTTGGTCACTCTTCTTCCCTTCCCTCACTGCGAATATAAGTTTTTGGGCAACTCTTGCATTGAATATACCCGATTTCACCCGATATGCCAAGAGCCAAACTGATCAAATTATTGGTCAGGTTGGCCTTCCAATCTTCATGGGTGCATTTACATTTGTTGGACTAGCAGTAACCTCATCGACCAATGTAATTTTCGGGCGTGTTATCTCGAATCCAATTCAACTTCTTGGGGAAATTGGAGGACTCTCAACCATGATCCTTTCCATTCTAGGTATCAGCCTTGCCACAATCACAACCAACATTGCTGCCAATGTGGTGGCACCTGCCAATGCACTAGTCAATCTTAGCCCTTCGAAATTCACTTTTCGAAGAGGGGCACTTCTAACAGCACTGCTTGGGATTGTTTTTCAGCCATGGAGGCTTCTTCAATCAAGTGAGAGTTTTGTTTACACATGGCTGGTTGGCTACTCTGCACTATTGGGTCCAATTGGAGGCATAATCTTAGCAGATTACTATCTTATTCAGCAGGCAAATCTTAATGTCAAGGACTTGTACTCATTGAGTCCTCATGGGGCTTATTATTATTCCGGTGGATTCAATTTGGCAGCGATGATGGCTTTGGTTGTCGGGATTTTGCCAGTGATTCCTGGTTTGTTGCAGAAGGTTGGAATTCTAAGTTCAGTTCCAGATTCATTGGTGCTCATTTACAACAATGCTTGGTTCTTTAGCTTCTTTTCTGCTGGAATCCTTTACTGGATTCTTTCATGTTTGAAAGGAAAGCAATTGAGTTCTCAACCTGTAGATCCCCTTTTACCCAATACATCTTAATTCTTGTCTTCTTTTGCATTGTCTATTGTCAATGTAAACAAAGTCCATGTTCATGCAGTATGGAAAGTTACAAATACTTTTCTGGTTGATTTGTGATATAATCATGGTTTCTGGCACTGAATGTTCTGTTATACAGTAATTAGGCATCCATTAATTTGGTCTTCACTATACCTGAGCAATGACAAATACTTTGTGGGTTCGAGTTTGGGAATTAGTCTTTTGAAAATTAGACTCATGCACACGTCCTAAATTTTTATCTAACTACAAGATCTACTTTTTTAGATTAAGCTTGAAGATCATATTCTTGCACATCACTATTCAAACCAAAACCTTGTGAAAAACATCATGTTAGAAAAATATATATGTATACATTATGCAAGTGCAAATATATAACATGTTGAGAATTAACTTGTCCAATATGCTTAAGATCCTATGAAACACTTCAAGTTGTCCCTCTTAGTTGGTGTTCACAAGTAAAATAACAAGTGTAAAATGGTGACTTCATTCTAAGTTTGTAAATTTACTCTCCATGAGTATTTGAACAAACTCCCCCTTTTTATTTTTACATGCAACATATCAGGGCTAGTCAAGAGTAAATCTCCATAATTCCTCTCATATGTACCTAAAATATTCTCCCTTTTTTTGTCACAAATGTCATCCCAATGACAACATGCAACAAGTATGATACAAAATCAAGTTATCCAACATGTTCTTATCTTATTTTCTATAAATGTCAATCCAATGAAAACATATAACAATCATGACACAAATCATAGTATAACAAGAAGGTATGCATGCAAATCAGATAGCTAAATCATGTACATAAAGTAAGTAAGGGACAAACAAGACATATAACTCAAAGTCAAATATGATAAAACACCAAGATTATGACTAAGAGTGTCTCACAACAAATAAAAAAGTTAACTAAACAAATAAAAGTAAATAAACTAGAAAAGTCAAAAAAAAATAAATAAAGAGCACTTTATTAAAGGCCATGGATAAATAAACACACACTCAATCTCCCATATGACCTAGACTAAAAGTCTTTAAAGAACAACTCAAATGGCTGCATCACACTCCACCAACTTCGTCATCTACTCCCTATGTCTCGGGCTCGTCTGTGTTAATAAAACTCGCATTTTGTAACATACGTCTGAGATGTGGAACCTCCCTATGAATATCCCTCTGATCTCTCACAATACTAGACATCCACTCGTCGAGTGCATCTAGTCTGAGAGCAATAAGGTTATACTGTTAATCTATACAACTCTGTAAGTGACTTAAAGTTGTATGAATAGTGGTCCACTGATCAAGTGCAGTTGTAGGAGGTGTCCTAGGGAGGGTGGAACGTGAGGTACAGGCTCATGCTGGCCTTGATGGTAGTGCATGACTCGATGAGATAGGCTCAGTAATAGGACCATGTAGCTCAGCCTTCGTCTCATCACCCTCTGCCTGAGCCTCCATAGGGTCAAATGCGTAACGAGCATGTGTCTCCCTCTATCTCAAGTACTCCTTCCCAAGAGGTCTCTTGGATCTTGATAACTATTCAGTCTCTAATGACTCAGCACCATGATCTAGACATACTCGGGTGATAAGAGACCTAAATGGCAAACTATCAGAAATCCTTCCCTCGTCAAATGCTCTCTGAATCACTCTAAAGATCACTTGTGGAAAATCAATCTCTAAACTTGTTCAATAGCATGTAAAAGGTAAGCTTGAGTTATAGTGTGTGACTTTAGATCTATATTGTAGTTGACAATCAGATCGATGAACCTATAATCCCTAATCAAGTCCTTCTGGTTCCACAACTAGCCATTCCAACCATCGGGATAAGGAACTTTGTACAACACAGAGGCAACAGTTGACATAATAGGTAGAGCACTCTTTGGTCTAGAGTGGTAAGCATCATGTACTACCTGGGGAAGATGCAGTGATATTTGCAGTTAGAGGTGCTGCAAATAGGTCACTCCACACTTTGGACTCGAAGATCGAAGGGACAGTAGTATGACTTACCCCATTGACATACACTCCTTTCTCGATCAACACAGGTCTGGATGAGAATTGTCTCCTATACAACACTTTGTATTATGGGTTTTGGAACAGACCTCTCCCTCTATTTGCATGTACCTAGCCTTCTTCTCATCTTTTGGAGGCATTTTTCAAAACTGGCCTGTGAAATAGTGTGTATGTGTATGAAAAACACATATCTAAACTCAAACTACACTTAGGGTGTATTTGTTAACCCAAATTCAACATTTAAAATGAATGTATTTAACACTTATTAATTAAGCTCGTTTGATAACTAAAATTTCAACTCTCTTAATATGTTAAGTACTCCTTTAAAATAAGTTACAATAAGTTACAATATTAAGTAGGAGATCTCTTACTTAATTCTGAAAGTTGAGAGCGCTCAGTAAAATCATCTTTAATAATATTTATAATATGAAAATTATACCCCAAAATATTTTACAATCCTATTAAAACTCTAATTAGTGTTCTCTCCAAAACCCCTAACCTATCTATCCTGCCTGTTGATCCTCTTTTTTAACGACAAGTAAGTCTTCTGGCCGTCAGCTTCCCTTGTCTTCTTCTTCTTCTTCTTTTCTTTTTTTCTTCGCTTGTCTACTGCAAACATACACACATTCGCTACACACACACCCACACCCACACATGCACAATAGACACATACACATACACTGCACACACACACCCACCCACCCAACCACTCACACATAGACACGAATTGCACACACACACACACACACATATTATTAATGAAATTTAATTTATTCTATTTTTTCGATTCAATTATTTATTGGTTTTTTTATTATTTTTTTTATCAGATGTTATTGATTAGTTATTGTGTTATTCAATTTATTATTGTTCACTTTTAGTTATTCGATTATTTATTAGTTATTATTCTTTTTTTTTTATCAGATGTCATTGTTCACTTATTGTGATTCGATTATTTATTTGTTGTTATTTTTTTTGATTAGATGTTATTGTGTTATTCAAATTATTATTGTTCACTTATTGTTATTCGATTATTTATTAGTTATTATTATTATTTTTTAATCAGATGTTATTGTTCATTTATTGTATTATTCAGATGTTATTTTTTTGGTCAGATGTTATTGTTCACTTATTGTGTTATTTAATTTGTTATTGTTCACTTGTTGTGGTCCGATTATTTATTTGTTGTTGTTTTTTTTTTTTTTATCAGATGTTATTATTCAGTTATTGTGTTATTCAATTTATTATTGTTCACTTATTGTGATTGTTCACTTATTGTTATTCGATTATTTATTAGTTATTTTTTTTATCAAATGTTATTATTCACTTATTATGTTATACATATATTATTTTTTTTGGTCAAATGTTATTCAATTTGTTATTATTCACTTATTGTGATTCGATTATTTATTTTTTGTTGTTGTTGTTGTTGTTTATTTGTTTTGTTATTGGTTAATTGCCTTGTATTCTTCAATTCTTGTAATCATCAATTTTTTTGTTTTATGTTAACTATTCTAGTGGGTCACAATAATAATTTTGACAATGTTAAACAACACCATATAGTTTGATATTCTATTAAAAAATGGTTATGTAGGGATGACTTCCAGTGATGGTGCTTGAGAAAATTGGAAGGATCTAGATTTGCTTAAAATCTTTATAGATTTGTGTGTGCAAGAATCATCTGATAAAGGAAGAAATTGAGGTAGCCTGAAAAAAGAATCTTGAGATTGTATGAGGGTAGCTTTAAAGGAGCAAAAGAATGTTGACTTCTTCCAGAAGCAATTGAATAATCAGTGGGAATATCTAAGAACAAAATATGGCATATTGTCAAAAATAATATCAAAAACTGGAAATGGTTACAATCCAAAAACAAATACTGTAAATTAGAGTTCAATAGAATGAGAGAAGTATATAAAGGTATTACTTTAATTATTCTTATAGAACTATAACACAAATAATTCATGAGTTTTTTTATATTTTTATATCACAGGCTAATCCAGATGCAAAGCAATTTCGCTATAATGGACTACAGTATGCAAATGAGTTAAAAGTTTTGTTTTATGGTTTTAGAGAAACAAGAAAAAATTCATGGGGTCCATCGAAGGAAGGGTTGCCTACGAATATGGTCGGCTCTCAATCACAAAAACCAATTAATCTTAACTTTGAATCTATTGAGACACCTTCTTCACCAAAGGATGTGACAAAATAAGACAATAAGCGTCAAAAGAAAAGCAAACATAGTGACCTTGATGAACAACTATTTGAAGCTCTTAAGACATTACAAAATGCTGACGGGCCAAGTATAGAAGAATGCAATCGTATTTTGGATGAGATGCAACTTTTTGAAATGAGTGACCCATTATATTCTATTGCGTGTAGTTTTTTTGTGAGAGTAAACCACACAGGGAACAGTGGATGTTATTATGTCAAAAAAAAGTAGTTAGAAAGACGTGGATAGAAATGAATGGAAAGAAACTAAAGTTACTTTGAATTTTAGGAATTACTAAAAGTTATGAGTATTTTTATTATAGGAAGAATTTAGGAGTATTTTGAATGTGAAAGATTGTCTAAATTTATTTATTTATTTATAATATTTGATAGTATACTTATATTTCAATAAGTATATCAATTCATTGATAACATTGTTATTGTTGAAATTATATGTAGTGATTTTTGAATGTTAATTATTTTCGAAGCTGATATACATAGTTAAATTGTCTTATGTTAGACTAATTAGATTTTATTAATATTGTCCAACAACATGTTGTCTGAAAAACAAAAGCGTGTGTTGAAGGTTGTTGTAACTTATTTGATAGTCAAAATATTGAGAAAAAAACGTGTTGGACGAAGGCCAGACACTGATGGTTTGCTTCTTGGGTCTGAATATTTAAATGAAATACTTGATGTAAATCCAAGTCATTGTCAAGAGATGTTAAGGATGAAAAAAAAAAGCTTTTATAAGTTATGTGGCCATTTTCGAAATAGAGGGTGGCTTGAAGATAGTCATTATGTATCCATAGAAGAGAAGATGACAATGTTTCTCTTGACATTGAGTCATAACATACGAAATCGTTTTGTGAATCAAAGATTTAATTATTCAACACAAACAATACATAAATACTTCCATGAAGTATTATATGCTATGCTCCATGTTTCAAAAGAGATGATTGTCCCAACAACTACGAATTCAATCAATCACATAAGTCATCACTGTCGGCTCAGAGGAATATTTAAGGTATTTTTTCGTTTTATTTTAACTTCATAGTATATGTAATGATTTACAACTTTTTAAAATTCTCACATTTGTACTAACATATTTATTTTTGAAAGGGTGTGGTGGGTGCACTTGATGGAACTCTTATTTGTGTTGTTATACCACCAGACGAACAAGTTCCATTCAGAGGAAGAGGCAAAGGAGAATGTTTTCAAAATGTACTTGTTATATGTGATTTTGACCTTTTGTTCACATTTGTGTGGGCATGTTGGGAAGGGGTAGCACATGACTCAAGGGTTTTAAAAGAAACTATGAGTGATCCAACTACTAATTTTTCAATTCTTCTTCCAGGTTAGATGAAAATATTTAATTAATGTTACAAAATATTTATTTAGATAATTTATTTTATATTATTTTTGCAAATAAATACTTTTTATGCGATGCAGCATATACACATACCCGTGAATTTATGTCACCTTATCGTAATGTGCAGTATTGAGTGTCTGATTTTCAAAATCTTTGTCCAAGAACAAAAGAAGATTTATTCAACCAAGCACATGCTAAGTTAAGAAATGTAATTGAATATACTTTTTGAGTATTGAAAGCTTGTTTTCCGATACTAAAAAAGATGGCATCATATTCTTTTGTTGTACAAATGAATATTGTAATTGCTTGTATAAGCATACATAATTTTATCCGACGAACCCGTATTACAGATGCTTTTTTGGACCAGTTTAGTGATGTCAATGTTGCTTATGGCAATCCCCATCAAAATTTTCATACTTCAACTAGCTTGGAAGCTGGAGGAGGAAGGACACAAGTTGATCAAATTTTTATGCTTAATTTGCGTGAACAAATTGCATGACAACTAAACTCTTCATTTGTATCCTAGTTGTAATTTTCAAAATTTATGACAATTGGCAGCTATAAGTGATTAATTTAACTTAAATTAATTTTATTATCATGTTTATTAAATGAAGACTACAATATAATAATAGTGATTATGATTTATGTTATGAATTAAATTGATTTGATATATTGTCATTTTTTATTAGATAAAAACATATTTTATAAATATTTTCAAATTAAATAGTGGAAGGGTAAAACTAAAAAGTAATTTATTTTCAAACGTCAGCTCTGTGTAGTTATCAAACAGTTTGATTTAATTCAGTACTTAAATTTCAGTAGTTACCAAACAGTTCATAAATTCAGCATTCAACTTTCAGTGTTCAGACTTCAGTTTTCAGTTTTATCAAACACCACTTTAATCTCATTATATATGAAATTTTATCACTTGGAAATGCAATGGGTGGGCTAGAAAGTAAGTGGGTTCTTGCTTAAAGTGGATAAAATGAGAACCTCCCGTCAAAATTCGACTTTTTTTACGACATCAGTGCCGAATCCCGATGCAAACTGCTCGAGCAAAGTCATTGGCCGCTCAAGCGAGCCCTAAAGTAGCGCAGTACTGCTTTTGCAGTCCAGTCCACTTCCAGCTTACTCCAATGAGTCCAAACATTCATGCATAATGTATATACAATTTAAATGCAACTAAATGCACATGCATGGATGAACTTGGATCCAAGTCAAATGCAAATTTCAAATTAAAACAATAAATGCTCGATGCTAACAAATCATGAAAATTACACATGTTAGCATTATATTAATTCAAAATTCATCTTCATAATACATTATTATAAGACATATTTAAATATATGAAACTCAATTTCATGCATCCTAGAGCAATGATTCATCACCTGGTTTAATTTCACTCACACGTGTTCAAATTTTGTTCAACTTAGACTAATTCAAGTGCAATGTGTCTGAAATTAAAATCCAACACAATTAGAATTCCACTTCGCTTAAAACATTAATGAGCTCAACATGAAATCCTAATACATTGTCTTAGTGAATACATAACGGGTTAGTGAGTGTTCTAATGATTTTTTTTTTGACAACTCTCCCTTTCTTTTATCCATTCTACTCGATGGCTTCAATTAACATGATTGTGAATTCCATATGCTTCTAATCAAGATTAGCATGAACTCTATGAGATTTACAAATGAGCAATTTACAATTAAGCAAAAGTACCCTTTTCAAATTTGGCCATATTGGGCTCTTTTCTCACAATTAGCTTCGACATCTTTTAAGGGATTGAAGTTTAATTAACATTTAGCCATGTGTTCACCTATCACCAACACTTAGAGTCATTTAAGATCATTAATACTTCAAATAAATCAAACTCCTAAGTATGAAGGTGAATGACATGCGTGTACCTGGTTTCTGAATTTTTCAAAGACAAACACTACTCAAGCACACTAAGGTGCAAGAGACTTTGGCTAATGAATCAAGCACTAAGATTTATGACACTAAGCTCTCTATCTCCTAATATGACTCATAGCAATGTACGTTTCAATTTTGATTTAAGGATGAAATCATTGCAATGTAAACCAAAGTGTGAACTAGCATGATCATGAACAATATAAACAAAGGAAAATCTTTTTTGGCCTTTTCATTTCTAATGGTTTTGAATTTTTCAAAATAAACATATACATGAAAAATATGCATGAAGATGCATTAAACAAGGGAAAAAAAAACAAAGTAATTACCATAAATCCTGAAAATAAATGTCAAATTTGACATCAAAACCCTTTTTGAATTTTTCTATTTGTTTTGTTTTTGTTTTTCATATTTCTCTTGTTTTTGGATTTTTATCTTTCTAGTGTTTTTTTATTTTCATATAGCAAACAAATAACAGTGAAATTTTTTTTACAAAATATAACCCTAGGGTATTCAATGAAATGTATTAAAGATCACCTAGGTCTATATACTCACATCTCCTATTTCTTAGGAGTCATGACCTTACTAGAGGCACTCGAGACTTTCAACTTGGTTGATATGGTGAGTTTTTCTAGATCCTCCCTAGTCATCCATACTTTCCTTCCCTTCCTAAAACTCGGGTTAGGTCGAAGAATTGGTGGATGACTAACTCTCTTCTCCTCAAATGTATGTAGATCAATTTTGACCTTAGGGGTAGAAGAACCTTTGTGCACTCTAACATGTGGTCCATGAGAAGATGATGCATTCATATACTTAGACTCAGAAGACCTCTCCAAAAGCTTAGAAAACTTTGACTTGGATTGGCTGGCTAGATACATAAGCTCTTTATTTAAGACATCCCTATTTTTCATGTAATGTCTACTATGATAACCATGTTCTCCACAAGTATAACATATATTATGGTTTGTTTGGGTTTCCTTAATCACATTATTCTTTAAGTGCCTCCCCTTACCATTTTTAGTCTTTTTAGGACTTGTGCTTTCTTATGAGGGTGATGGATTAGTGTTACCTTTCACAAACACGGCCTTGGAAGACATGTTGGTGTGTTCATTTGTATAGCCTAAACCACGCTTATTATCCACACTCTTTTCCATAGATAACATCCTATCAAACTTCTCATTGCCTTGGGGAAGTCTATGAGAGAGTTCATTTGATTCATGAAGATCTTTATCAAGTTTGGCTTGACTCAAGATTCTTCATTGACTCCATAAACTCATGACACTCTCTCTCAAGGAAGCTCAGTCGATTAAGAAGAAACTTTTTCTCTTCCTCTAGCCCTCATATTTGAGCTTTGGACTTAACCAAGTCCACGTGAAGTACTTTTCTATCTTCTTCCCTTGAGTTCACTTGACCACTCAAGGAAAGCACATTCTCTCGTTGTTTGAGGAATTGGACATAAAATTGGTCGTATACATATTACATATCCTCAAAACACTTTTTATCCTCAGACATGTGGGGATTTCTTTTTTCAAGTCTTCTACCGTCGTGGTAGGACTTGCGTCAACTTCACTCATTGAAGTTTTTCCCCCAGGGGGGGGGGGGGGGTTAGGAGTGTGAACATACAAAGGCCATAAAGTTCCCTTCATCATCATTAGAAGAGGAGTCATCACTCAAGGTTGACTCACTTTCACTATCACTCCATTTGGTCTTTATAGCTCTCCTCTTTTTCTTGGGCATATCTTTCTTAGTTTGATTTGGGCATTCTGATGCAATATGTTCAAATCCTTGACATCCAAAGCATTGAAAACGTTGCCCCTTTCTCTTATCCTCTTCTCGAGAGCTTCTTCCCTCCCCCATCTGTCTCTATCTCCCTCTTCCCTCCTTAGGAGTAGTAGGTTTATTAGGCATTCCTTTCAACCTTAAGAACTCCACATTGCTAGCATTGAAGTAACCAAAGTCTCGAATTAATGCTTCAAAAGTGGGAGTCCAAGCATCGACATCTAAAAGTTCCAATGCGTAAGTCAGGCCAAAGGTTTTAACCAAATTCTCGAATTAATGCTTCAAAAGTGGGAGTCCAAACATCGACATCTAAAAGTTCCAATGCGTAAGTCAGGCCAAAGGTTTTAAATGGGTTCCCCCTAATAGGTATAGTAAGCCACATTGAACTCGTACCATTTTCACAAACAAAGGGTTTCCTTAGTGGCGACTGAAGCAATATCAAAGTCCCCACCCCGGAAGATTTAGGCATGCCATTCGATTGACTTCCATCAATGACATGCAATTAAGGCTAGTTTTCTCTCTCTTAACTAGGGTGACTCGGATTTACCTCCCTCTTGTTTCATTGAGTTCAAGGCAATGCCTTTTTGTTTATTTAGGGATGAAAGGTTTATCTCAAAAGGACTTCAACTGACACCAACTCCTTGTTTACACTCGTTTCCAATGATGTGACCTGAGCATGAATTTACATCATCAACCTTGGTACCTAACGCAAAAGATTAATTTACAATATCGCATAATTTAGCATAAAATTCACTAAATATTTCATCATCTTGCATCTCAAATTGAGAGGTGTACCGTTGGAGTCTAGACATCTTCACTATGGAAGTCCCTTTTGTGGGAAACAACCAAGATGCCCCATACTTCTTTGGAAGTCTCGAAGTTAGCGATCATTTGGAACTCGTTTGGTGTAACTGCATTGAATATCGCATTCAAGCCTTTAAAGTTCCACCCCGCTGATTCGATCTTAGTCTTCAACCACCGCTTCCCCACCTTCTAATTGTGTGGTGGTAGTGGGACGACTCCAACCCTCTTGCATTGTCAACCATACTCTCTAATTAATTGATTTAAGAAATGCTCTCATGCGAGCTTTCCAATAAACAAAGTTAGAACCATCAAAAAGAGGTGATTGTGCAATTGAACCTCCTTTTTATTTTTGAGAATCCATTTGATACTAGATAGTAGCAATAATAGATCTCTTGAAGGCAAACTAGGTATGTAAGGAAAAACAAGAAATGCCTACAAGTGTCAATGGACTCAGGACAACCATACTCTCATACCAATTTTGTTCTTTGGGGGGGGGGGGGGGGGTGGGGAACCCGACATGGATATTCCCTCACGATTATACACGTGAAGCTATAGACACTTGACCTAGAGAGGGGTGAATAGATTTTTTAATTTTAGTCTAATTGATTACCAATAAAAACCTAAACTACCACGATTACATCTTCCCACAAAGATATAGCAGTAAATGTGGGAACCCGTTTAGTCACCACAACCCATTTTTCACATGATGATTGATTTTAATTAATTTTCAATTAATTCACTCACAATCAATCTCACATCAATCCCAAATTTCAAACCCAAATTACACAACTATTATGGATAGATAGTCAAACAATCATTCCAACAAACATATAGTGCACCTATGTGCTAAAAATCACAAGTATATACGATAAACAATAAATTACACAATTGATTTGTTGACGCATAAAACCCTTCTCGGGAAAAAATGTCGGGAACCACTCGGGGTTCACCAAAACCTAATCAACTACTTACTAAGTTAACATACAAGTACTCGAGTCTTATACTTCAACCAGTCTCATGGCTAGATGCTCATTTCCTTGTTGTCTCTTTGCTAAAGGCCCTCCTTTGACATCTAGTGTAGCATTACTTTGACCTCCCCGCTGCACGGTAAGGCCTCGAGCAATCACGGGCACGCCAATGATTCCCAGTATGCGCACACCAATGGGTTTGGGTCTAAATCATCAAGATCTTCAACACCAAGTTGTGAAGTTGGGTAGAATCTCTAGTGGTAGCCTTTGAATTTAGGGATCAAGGTTAGTGGTGGAAGCTCTCAAGGTAGAAGATGTGTTTTCTCTCTTAGAAATCTCACAAGGCTTAACCTAGCTGAGGGAAAAGTTATCCCTATTTATAGGTCCGGAATAAGTGAAGTCTTAGTAAATAAGAAAATTCAGCTTCGCAAATGACTACTCGATCAATGGGAGGGCGGTCATAGGGTGGCTTTGGAATGAGAATCATATTTCCAACCTATATAGGAGCATACACCACTCGAGCAACCATGAGGACTGCTCGAGTGACCATGAAGGACCACTGGACCGAGCTCATAAAGAGACCGCTCTAGTGAATGTTAGTGAGCATAGGGTGGTCCCTACTGGTTTTTTAAGTCTAAAACCAAGTAAAAAACTTGTCCTCTTGAGCACTAAAATGTATTGCTCAAGAGGGGCCCACTTATGGCTTAAACTATGTTTTCAAAACACAAAATGGTTTAGAAAATATTTTCATTTAAAATCACTTGCGAGTCATACACGGATTAATCCCTAATTTTATTTTTACTCTAATCTTCCTAAGTCTATTAAACCAGGTGATCATCTTAAGTATCTAGGTCATTATCTTTGTCTTAAGCTTGAAGATGCAACCGAAATATGAATTATGTAGCATTAACACTTGATGTCCTCCCTTCAATGACGTTTTTGGATCTTCAATCTTTATAGCATCATGACAATGGACTCCATGAAATTAGTCAATTACAAATGTACATCTAACCGACTATGTGGGAGCTTAAGAGTTATTTTTATTTATTCATGGACATGTACTTAAGTACTCTGTTATTTATTTATTTTTATTTTTTTGTGATGCACTTCTAGTCATGTGCTTTGATGCTTTATTATTTCAAACTTGGAGTTATATGTCATGTTTGTCATTTTCTTTATGTCTTTTTGTCTATTCTTGCTAGTTGATTTGTCTTGATGTCTCTTTGTGATACCATGTTTTTACCTTGTCTGTCTTGATATGTCATTGGTTTGGCACTTTGTGAAAAAAAAGGGGAGAATTTTTGGGTAATTTAGGAGAATTTTTTGTTTGCTAGCATGAGTTAGTGCATGAACATAGAGTGGGAGTTTGTTCTACAGGGGGAGTACATAGAAAAACTTGACATGAAGTCATTGTGAACACCAACTAAGGGGGAGAACTTGTTGTGCAATCTCATTGCTATATTCATAGGTTCTCAACATATTGGGCCAGTATTTTTTTACATGTTACATATTTGCACTCACACGATGATAACATGAAAATGCCCTATATTTCTCGAGGTGCTTACCATGACTATGATTATGCTATGTCTTTCATACATATTGTCACGAAATTGGGAGAGACACACAATGGATCTTTTCTTATGATTATACACATAGATTGTACGACACTACCTAGAGGGAGGTGAATGGGTTAATTAAAAATTATGCTCAACAAACACCAATTTTTAACCTACATATACTATGATTATCTCGTCACATAATGATATAAACATTAAGTGTGAGAACTATGAAGCCCAAAATTCCACAATTTGAGCATTACTAACTAATAACCATTCATACCATGAGAGCAATTAATAATATCCATAAACAAAAACAAAAAGAAATTTATACCTTATTCATAGTAACTAAATCATAATCCAAAACCAAGATACTAAACTTAGGAAATTACATCCAAAACTGAAAGAACATTATTCCCAAAACTAACTAACTAAAGAATGTTTAATACATCATTAAAACTAAAGTAATCAAAATCCCTCAACTAGAGTAACATATCTAAATATCTGCCTCAAGATCCACATCACCATCAATATCAGCATCCCAGTTTACCTGTTCCTCTAGTCCAAGATCCTCCTCAATCCCACAATCTAAAAAATATTTGATTGAAGGGGGTGAGCAATAAGTTGTGTAGCAATATCCTCCCAAACCCGCACAAGGTTTTAAAACATATAAAAATAGGTTGTCACGCTTTACAAAATATCATATATAACCTTAGAAGTAAAACAAGGACATTTATAAGATCTCAAGTTTACATTGAATGCATTAAAATAACGAGAAATAAAACCAACTTTGAAACAATAAACCAATTCCAGCAATATATCTCATGTATGCAGGCTTGACTACAGTGAATCTACACAACGAGAATATCCTACCCCCCAAAAATCTACATTTTCAAAGTAACACGCCACAGGGTCACATCATAAACAACTTCAGGAAGGGCATATACCGGCGCATCGATAGGGACGAATCCTTCCTAGAATTATGGTATATCAACCCTCAGCCTCGATACATCATGAATGAATAGTGTTTGAAACCCCATGAGGAACCAACCCACTGCAAATGATAGGAAATCATGGTACCCCTCAAGGTCCCATAAAACATCTAAACACTCTACGATACCTGATTGAGGGTAACCCACGTGCATCATACCCCAATACAAGAGATAATTTCCAACACCTTTCATCAAATCACTTTCTCACTAAAATAATTCAAAATAACATACAAGAGATCTTCAAATCATAATTTATTTGATAAGAATCAAGAATTTGGGTTTGTAATTCAAGAACTAGGTAGTAGCATGTGTAAAACCTCTACTTATTAAAAGTCTAGGGTTTCGGAAGTAAAAACAGTAGTTTTTGCAGTATAAAACATAAATCATGTTAATAACGTTCTAGCAATTGCAAGAAAGCCTAGAATCAATGAATATTTATCATATAACTACGATAGGAATTCCAAACATACTTATATAGTTACACTAGCATCAATGGATAGGTTTGGAGAGAAATGCCTACCTTAATCTGACGTTTGTACGTAACCCTAGTGTGTTTGATTCGTTCCCAACATGAAAATCCCTTATAATCTTGCGATTTTTCCTTTTCTCTTGCTCTCTAGGATTGCCTAGGGTTGAAAACTACTAAAACTAATGTAAAGAATGTCCTTAGGGTATTTAGAGGGTCAGAATCTGAACAGTTGACGCAAGCCTGGTCGCTGTAGAAATCCCATTTGCGTTCGAACATCACATGTGTTCGAATGTGCCTTGTTCCTAGTATCTAGATTTTTGTCAAACACCAAAGTACTTTAACTTTGCTTCGTTCAAACGTAGCTTGTGTTCGAACGTAACTCCATTTGCTGTATGAATTCCAATGCAATTTGGGCCTAGTTAGAAGTCAATTCACCGAATCTTTGTGGAATACATTTTTATAGGTCTTGAGATCTAGTTTCTACCGTCAAAATTGCAAATCAATCTAATATCAAACTAAAAGGTTACCTAATATCTTCTAATACAACCTATATAACTTATTCTTAACTCATCATTTATACATGCAACACATAAGACTATATCTAGTGAAACTATAAATACACAGGGGTTTACAAGAACCCTTTTTAAACCATAATGACCCCTTGAACCCATGAAGATTAGTGTATTAATTTTATCAACTAATCACTCAACGCTCAATCTCTCACAGGGATCCCAACCAATAAATTATGAGTATTCAATCAAGCATTAAATCAAACACATAGTGCTCGTGTGAACATCAAATCACAAGTGTACACAAAAGGCAATAAATGACACAAGTGATTTGTTGTCACAAAAATCCTCCTCAGGAAAAATCACGAAAAATCACTCAAGGTTTACCAAAACCTAATTCACTATCCCTAGTTTTGTTTACAAGTACTCGAGTCTCATACATTAACCAATACCATAGTTAGACCATCCTTTCATTCAATAAGCTCAGAATAGTTATTCTTGGGGACCAAGAAAACTCAAATTTGTGAACGACCGCTTGAGTAGTGGGAGGGCGGTCAGAGGACAGTGATCACTAAAATGAAAAAAAAAATTCAAACCGACCTAGGAAAGCAAGACCGCTTGAGCGACCCAAAGGGCGATCCTTGCTATTCCTCCATTAATGTTGGCTTAATTTTTCCCAAAGTCTTCTAGAGATCGCTCTAGTAAAGGCTAGTGAACATAGGGCTATCCCTACTATTTTTTAAACCTAAAACCAAGTAAAAAATTTGTACTCTTCAATACTAAAAGGTGTTGCTCAAGAGGGCTCCACAACCTCCACTAATGACTCAATCTATATTTTTAAAATACAAAAGAGATTTAGAAAAACTTTTCTTTGAAGAACAACTAGGAGTCATACACAGATCAATTACCGATTCTATTTTTACACTAATCCTCCTAAGTCTAAAAAATTAAATCAAGGGATCATCTTAAGTCTCTAAGGTCATTACCTTTGTCCTAAACATGGAGGTGCATATGGAGAGTTCAGTTGATGTAGCTTGAAGCACGATCTCCCCCCTTCCATTTGACGCTTTCAAATCTTCATCGTTGTAACATCATGACAATGAAATAGTTTAAGATTTACAAATATTTCACGAAATTAGCCAATTTCAAAACATAATCTAACAGGGTTGACATATCTCACCCTGAACCCGACCTGTTTATTAAATGGGCCTGATGGGTCCACCCGCACCCATTAAAATCTCACCTAAATCTGCTTAGTTTTGTGTGGATTTGCGTTGGTTAATCGTGTTGGGTGACATTTTGACAGTCCTATACTACAGAGGAAACAAAAACTCTTAACATTGCACAATATGAACCTACCCCATCAGAAATGATTTTAGTATGATGAATCTTAATACGGTAAGCTTCGTAATTGATAGACAACTAATAGCTATAAAATTTAACTAATCTAAATACAAAGAATTAAGAAATTATTAGTTTTCCTCTTTTTTAAAACAACACTTATAGGTGTTCTTGAACAATTCTGTAAAAAATGAAATACTGGTGAATTTCAAACTATCACTTCCATTCACCTTCCAACTATCTCGCTTAGTTTTACAAATTTTGAAAGCAACAGTAAATCCTTATTAATGATTTTTTTGATAAAGATTGAATTTCTTTTTAACGGAGTTTTAAATATTCTTTATTCATTTGGGTTAATATTACCTTTGTAGGAATATATTTCTCAGCAAAACCTTTCTCATAAGGTAAACAAACTATATGATTTTTTTCTATCTCAAAAAGCATTAGGAATAATACTACAAATTTCTTGAACAATTTGTTTTTACAGATTCTTTACTAATGTAATTTAGATTATATATATTTGTCTGAAGACACAGAGTAATAAAAAAAATGGTCAACAATAAACATATTTGTATTTATACCCAAAATCAAATCACAAATATAAAGGAGAGAGATAGGAATTTAAGTACTAGTTATACTAGGGGTGAGCAGTGGTAGTGGTAGTGGTAGTGGTGGTGGAAGACTGTAATGGCTGTGGTGGTTGGCGACGAACGCAGTAGTGGTGGTAGTCGTGAGTGGCAACGGTGATAGTGGTGTTGGGTTTTGGGTGACAATGGTGGTAGTGATAGCCATGGGTGACGTCGGTAGTGGTTGTGGGTGTGGGTGGTGGTGAGCGGTGTTGATGGTGGTTGGCAGTGGTGGTGATGGTGGGGCGACGACGATGGTGGTAATGGGTGGTGACAATGGTAGTGGTGGGTGACGACAAGTACTTCTGGGTGACAGTGTGATGGGTGTGGTGAATGACAGTGGTGGTGGCAAGAGTGGTGGGGGTGGGTGATAATGGGTGGCGGTGGTGGTGGACAATTACGGGTGGTGGTAGGTGTGGTGGGGGTGGGTAATAGTGGTTGGTGGCGATTGTGGGCGACGACAGGTGGTGGTGGGTTGTGATAGTGGGTGGTGGTGGCTGGTAGTAGGCAACAATGGTGGTGGTAGGTGCTGATGGTGGGGGCGACGGTGCTAGTTAGATAATTGTAGTAGTGATAATAAATATAAGAATGAGATGACGATACTGGTGCGTGTTGGTGGTAGGGTGGCGACAGTAGTGGTGGTGGATTGGCAGTTGTGGTGGTGGTGGTGATGGTGGTGGTAGTGTGGTTGTAGTGGTGGGTGGTGGTAGTAGGATGGTGACAGTAGTGGTGGTGGTGGTAGTGGTGGGGCGGTGTGGGTGATGGTGGTGGTAGTGTGGTTGTAGTGGTGATGGTGGTGGGTGGTGGTAGTAGGATGGTGACAGTAGTGGTGGTGGATTGGCGGTTGTGGTGGTGGTGGTGGTGGTGGTGATGGTGGTGATGGTAGTGGTGGGGCGGTGTGGGGTGATGGTAGTGGTGGGGTGGCGACAGTGGTGGTAGCGACGACGATGGTGTTGGTGTTGGTGGTGGTGGTGGGGCAGTGGAGGTGGTGGTAATGATGATGGTGATGGTGGTGGTGGGGCGGTGAGGGTGGTGGTGGTGGTGGTGGGGTGGCGGCAGTGGCGGCGGCGAAGATGGTGGTGGTGGTGGTGGTAGTTGTTGTGATAGAGGTTGTGGTGGGGTGGCAACGGTGGTGATGGGGCGGTTCCAAACACTGTTTTTTTTTTTTTTAAAGTATTTATGAGAAGTTATTAGTCCTAAATGCACTTTTAAAAAATCATCTCAAACACACCCTTAGTATTCTATTTTCCCTATTAAATTTGAGGTGTTAATATTAGTTGTCGGATTAATTTTAAAGTAAAAATTTAAAGAGATCTCAACCGCGAAAAACAAGTCATTTTATTTATTTTTTGAGATTGGAATAGTATTGTACTTTAAAAAAAAAATGTATTATTCCAAAAGTCGTTGCCGCCAACCTACCACCACCCCACCCCCACCGTTGCCACCACCCCCCCCCCCCCCCCACCACCACCACCATCATCGCCCACCACCGCCGCCACCCACCCCCACTACACCTACCATCGCCACCACCACCACCATTGTTATCACCCATCACCATACCTACCACCGTCATCACCCACCACTGCCACCACCCACCCCCACTACACCTAGCACCACCATCACCGTCCTCCACCACTACTACCAACCACCATCACCGTCGTTTATCGCCACCCACACTCACCACCCCACCACCGTCACCCATAGTTACCACTATCACCATCGTCACCCACGCACCACCATCACCGTTACCACCCACAGCTACTACTACCACCCCGGTCATCGCTGCCTACCACCACTACCACCGCTCACCCCACTACAAATCAATACTTAAATTCATTTCTCTCCTATGTTTGTGATTTGATTTTTAGTGTGAATACAAATACATTTATGATTGACAATTTTTTTTTATTACTCCGTGCATTCAAGAACAGGCAATTACTAGTGTTCTAATATCAAAAAACAGTTTTCATCACAGACTTTCAACTTGTTATGAACCATTGCAAGTATTAGTTCTCTGTAAACATTGGATTCACACAAGCTTGTGGTATCAATAGGAACGAGCAAAATAGGTTAATTATTTCATATCAATCATCAGATCCTGATGCTAGGTAAGACCTGAGAATGTACTTATACTTGTCCGGGCTGTCCCACCACGTAGGAGTATTAATAATTGAACGTTCCAACCAATATGGATCGACCTCCTTCTTCCTTGTCAGCCTCTGGTAGAACTTCCCCCACTGGTACATGGTACGCTTTAGACGAACACTCTTCTGTGCTCCAAATAGAAACTTGATGTAGTCTTTTGCAAGCCGGGTTATCTCCTCACCCTCAATTATGTAAATATACTGAAATCAAGCCAATATGCTAAACATGTTAATTCATAGAGAAAGGAGTAAAAAGAAAGAACCATTAGAAGGTCACCACTTATTTCTGGTGCTTATTATCATGTGACCCGTACGATTTTCCTATTTCCAGTCTTTATGAAAACTTAATGGATGAAATAGATCAAACATCCACTGCTCAAATATCAGTTTACCACATGCAATAATATAGTACATCGTCATCCCCATCGGTATCCATGAATATTTCATTCTATGTCCATAGATGGGTCACCAGGGTAAGTAAAATGAATTGACCAAACCCCAGTACTATTTCTGGCACACAAAACACCTATGTTCATATATGTCTATTTTTTTTTTTTTTTGTGTGTGTGTGGGAGAGAGAGAGAGAGAGAGTTACTACCAGAAATATAAAACCAGTGGTTGCCAATACCACTTGTAGTAGCTCATCCCAGATTCCAGAAAGACCATCATCTTCAGAACCACCAGAACCATCACCACCGCCACCTGGAGGAGTTCTACCACCGCTTCCATCATCATAGTATTCTTGTTTCTGAAGTTGCTGCCGCAATACATCCTCTAATGACTGTTCCTTCTTTAAACTTCCCATAGCTTTCTCAAGAGATTTCCAAGGAGAAGCCTAATAACAATTTACAGTCTAGTGAACTAAAATGCAGTTCCAGAAAAATATAGGCCTATACGTTTCTTTTTTGCCATTCCTCATGCAGCCAAAAAAATACAGAGTTCTGTGTACATACAAATGGATTAAATGGGTTTTGAAAGTAGTACTTGATGGGTTTAAGGTCAGGTGCCAATCCAACACAACCTGTACATTGGACAGATCACATGGGTGGTTGTGATCCATTTAACAAGTGGGTGATGTCAGTTGAACACAGCAACAAGATTATAGTGTGTCAACCTCAGGTTACACTCAAATTATCACATATGCCTGCTTGCCACTCTTGTACAACAGAAGACAAACCAATTGTCACCTTCACTGACAAGGGCGGAGTCAGGGTTTATGTGGGAGTAAATTATAACTAATTTATCAAAAATATGTTAATATGTCAATGCTGGAAAACCAATCAATCAATATACGTTATTTCAAATATGATTTATAACAGCCAAATTTTAAATATACAAATATTTAGTTATAAGAATATGAAAGAAAATTTTAATCCATTACAAAACAAGCAAACTTTAATTTCAAGAGGTCAATCAAAAATAATTTAATCAATTGCTATTAACTTTAGAATTCAAATATAGAAGTGCAATTCCATAAGAAATTCATGATAACTATAGCAAATTGAAAAAAATTAGATCTTTTGTACAGTGTGGTGCATGTATTCTCTTCTCTCTCGAATTTCTGATTTGTTGATTAAATTCTAATTAGTCATGCTTTCTTGACATTCAAACTTATAAAAGAATTTATGAAAAAAAAAAATTCCTTCTATTTTTTAAAATATAAAGAATAATGCTATTTAGTGGCATAATGATGTGAGATTAAAGGTTTCCAATATTACTATCCTAATGGTACCAAAGAAGATACCATGGTGAAAGATGAAACAATTTAGGTCAAGTTACAGCTTTTCAAGTTCGAGTTATAACTCAAAAATGATTGACCACGAAAAATACATGTTTTAAATGTAAAGGAAAACATTTTAAAGACTATTTGTGATCGTCATAACATCTTATGATCTATTACAATATTTATAATCGATCACGACATTTTTAATTGATCAAATAATCTCAATTATTAAAAGTTGTAACTTAACCGTTAAATTTTTTATTTTCAATACAATATCTCTTTTCGGTATCATAGATTTACCGCTATTCTAGTTGCAACTCTTAGAATTTTTCATTAAACTACATCACTTAATACATTTTTAGGTCAAAATTTTCAGATCTCAAAAGTATTATTCAAGTATAAAGGTACTCATAAATTTTAAAAATATTTTAGTGAAGGCATTTCTTAAAAAATCTTAAATTTTTTAAAATTTCAAACATACATAAAAAGAAAATTAGGATTGCACTGGGGGCAGTTGCCCCCACTGCCCCCAGTGTAAATCCGCCCCTGCTCACTAAGTATGGTCATAATCTCGTTGCCATTCAACCTACTCATCTTTTCAGATGTGGTTTGGAATTGAGAAAAAAGAGCCCAGAAACAAGAAACTTTTGTATTGGTCAAGTAGCTAAGTAGACAGCATTGGACTAGAAAGAAATTTTAATTGAAGTGAATCAAATGAGTGGCATCAATTCGAATGCAAGCCCATGAATTTAGGGGCAAGTGGAGAAATATCATCCAACCTGCTCCTTTTCTTGATGTTAGTTCGGAAACAAATACACAAAAGGGCCAGTAGCTGACTAGGGCCCAAATAGGGCACATCAAATGACTGCATCATTTGCAGGCAAAGGTATGCATTTAGGCCGAAGTTGGAGTCCCCCCACCCACCCCCACCCCCCCCAAAAAAAAAAAAAAACCAAAAAAGCATGTCATATCAAAATCCAAGCAAGTGTTTACTAATTCACAAATAGAAAGAAAGAATTTCCAAAGAGGAACTTACCTCATTGTCATTCTCAGACTTCTCTTTGCCACCAAATGAACAAACAGGTGGAGATCGACAGTATCTAGATGCAGCAGTAGTCAGTTTCAAGGATGTCTTGGCAAGTGTCGTGCACCGGTAATTTGATAAACCTGTACTTATTTTCAGGGAAGCCTTATGGAGTTTAAGTGCAACACATGGCATAGAAGGTGCACGCCATGAAGGACATATATTTGTGACACTGTAGGCAGGCAGGCAAGCTGTTCCTTGAATGCAGCTCATCTCATCAAACAGCTCAGTCTCTTGGTAAACCACACATTAAGCTTAAACACTCTAAGCTTTTGCCCTTCAGATATAACTGCACAACAAATAAAAAAGAGAGAACTTTCTGAGGTTTGAAATAAAACGAGGATATGAAGAGCAATAAACCCACACCACTGTCTGTAAT
Organism: Ilex aquifolium; assembly: GCA_951799425.1. Classification (NCBI taxonomy): domain Eukaryota; kingdom Viridiplantae; phylum Streptophyta; class Magnoliopsida; order Aquifoliales; family Aquifoliaceae; genus Ilex; species Ilex aquifolium. Next base: position 12,138,999 of record OX637405.1, read on the forward strand.
CAAATAACATAGTCAAATATGGAGAATTCAATTTTCCCGGAAGGTCAAGGGGATTTCAAACTATAAAATGATGCTTGCAAGTACATCTAGTTCCACCCAAAGGGCATAAACGAAAGTCGGTAAATTCAGAAATAAGGGTGATTGGATTCTGTCACGTGGGGATCACATTTTGTTGAGACAAAGGATGGTTGCTTTCTGTCACAACTTCGGAAACCTCTTCCAATATTCCCCTTGAACATCTTACAGAAAAACAGAGCAAGAAGAGAGAGCCGTGAGAGCGAAGTGGAAGGAGTTCAATGTTTTTAAATGAACTTTTTATCAGGCTAATTCTCAAAGGATGGTTCTCATTAAGAGAACCATGCCCCTAGCTAATGGTTCTCTCATTAAGTGAACCATTTTTTCTCCTGGCTTCTCATTAAATATCATACATACAAAACATATAAAGATCAGATAAGAGTAAATTCATTGGCATTTTCTATAAATAAAGGAACCACCGGATGAGTTACCAAATGAAATCACAATATGTAAACGCTGTAGTATTTGGTTTGCCAAACCTATTCATCTCTTTTTGAAAACCAATTTGATGGGCATGAATCGCTGTATAATAAAGCAGTAGTTTCAGCAGATGGTGGGGGCAATGGCGGTGGTTTGGCCGTAGAGTGGGGTTTGGTTGGCAAACGGTGGTCAATTTAGTAGGATGTCGTGGGTGGGCTGTGTTTTTGGCGGTGGACATAAGGTGGGGTTCACATGGTGGCTGTGAAGGCATTTCCTAGAAGGGCAACGGACAGAAGCCCTAGTAGAAATTTCGTGGAACACATGGTAGAGAGAGGGTGAGAGTCCCACTTAAAGCATGACCAAGTATAATTAATGTGATTTTAATACAAATTCACTGTGTAATCTCAAATTGATATATGTAAGGGGTAAGTTTCTCACTCAGCCCCCCCCCCCCCCATGGAAGGATTCTGGTTGACCTGGGTCCTAGCACCCAGTAACTTTTAACCTCTCGTCCCACATCGGGAGAGAGTCGTCTCCCCCACCTCCATATAGGAGAACACCTCCTATGGACTGAGTACCCACTAGCCAGTCCATAGGAGGTGGGGGAGACGACTCTCTCCCGATGTGGAACGAGAGGTTAAAGGCTACTGGGTGCTAGGACCCAGGTCAGCCAGAATCCTTCCGTGGGGGGAGGGGGGCTGATACGCACCGAATGTATATTTCAAGTTTATCTCTGAGCAACAAAAGAAAATTAGTGAGGAATGAGGAAAGAATTTATTCAAGAACCGGATAACCCAGCGTTCGAGAGGCTAGGAGCTCTCCAAAAGTGAGCAAGCTCAATACAAGTAAAATCATGCCTCTTCTAACTAACCTCCCCGTATTTATTCTTTTCTTTTCCCTCCCCAAACCAAAAACGTGAACAACAACTCAACCCCATGAATTGCCAGCAAATCCATAACAGAAAATCAGTTAGGCTTTTCCCACAATACCCCTGCGTCTAGAATAGGTGAAACGCACTTGTGGCCTAACATTACCCCCCGCCCAAACATTCACCTTGTCCTCAAGGTGAAAGTCCGGAAATTGTTGCTGAATTAAATGAAAATTCTCCCAAGTCGCTTCATACTCCGGAAGTGACTTCCATTTCAATAACACTTCCATGTCTCCCGGCTGTCCTTGAGCTTTAGGATGTAATCCCAGCAATTCCTCCGGTTCCACCACTAGTTCCAGCTCAGGGGTGAGTTGGGGTGGTAAAATTGGAGACGAGGACGAGATGCCACGTGCTGGTCTCAGCTGCGAAATGTGGAAGACAGGATGTATTGCTGCTGACTGCGGCAGCTCTAGCTTATAGGCCACCTTCCCGATTCGCTGGAGAACTTTGAATGGGCCGTAGTAACGGGCAGCTAGTTTCTCAAACTTACGTTGAGCGAGTGAACGTTGCCGGTAAGGTCTTAATTTCAAGAATACCAAGTCACATTCCTTGAATTCCTCATGGTGACGCTTGACGTCAGCTTGCAGTTTCATCCGCTGCTGAGCTTGCAGCAAGTGCATCCGTAGGTCATCCAAGATGGCATCACGATCCTCCAACAACTGATCCACTAAGGACACCGAAGCAGCTCCTGGTTCGTAACGAATAAGGGGGGTGGATCGCGGCCATAAAGTGCACGAAAAGGGGTGCACTGAGTAGAGGAGTGAAAAGAGGTGTTATACCAGTATTCTGCCCAAGCCAGCCAACGAGCCCAGCTCTTAGGCTTTCCAGAAGCAAAACAACGCAGGTAGGTTTCCAAGCATCGATTGACAACCTCAGTCTGCCCATCGGATTGAGGGTGGTAGGCGGTGCTTCGTTTTAGAGAAGTGCCCTGCAGCCGAAACAACTCATTCCAAAAATGACTTAAGAAAACTCTGTCTCGGTCCGAGATGATTGATTGGGGAATACCATGAAGCCTCACAACCTCGCGAATAAAAATGCCAACCACCGTAACCGCAGTAAAGGGGTGTTTCAGCCCGATGAAATGAGCATACTTGCTTAATCGATCCACCACTACTAAGATAACATCCCAACCTTCGGAACGTGGCAGCCCTTCAATGAAATCCATCGTGACTTCATCCCAAACCTGTGCCGGAAGTGGGATAGGTTGCAGTAACCCAGCTGGGGTAGTAGCCAAATACTTATTCTGTTGGCAGACGGTGCATTCCCTTACAAATCCAGCTACATCCTTGCGCATGCCAACCCAATACAACTCCGCTGCCAGGCGCTGGTACGTTTTTGTTTCACCTGAATGTCCCCCAATGGGAGTGGCATGAAATTCTTCCAGTAAAGTAGTAATGAGTTTAGAGGTCCGTGGAATAACAAGGCGGCTCTTATAGAATAGTATTCCCTGCTCTACTGTAAACCCCGTATGGCTTTGTGCTCCGGAAGTAATGTCCTCTCTTAATTGCTTTAGAAAATTATCCTTCCCTAATTCTTCCTTTAGAGAAGCCCAATACTGCCACTGCGGTATAGCCAATGTGGAACATTCCACTTCATCTGTTACACGAGAAAGTGCATCCGCTACCCGATTACTTGCCCCACCATGGTATTGAATCTCGAAGTCAAAGCCCATGATTTTAGTGATCCATTTCTGATATTCAGTCCCAACAATCCGCTGCTCCAGCAGGAACTTCAAACTCTGCTGATCAGTCCGCACAATGAAATGCCTTCCCAGCAAATATGGTCGCCATTTCAACACTGCGAACACAATGGCCATTAACTCCTTCTCATATATGGACTTAAGTCGAGCTCGGGGACCCAAGACTTGGCTATAGTAAGCCACTGGTTGCTGTCCCTGGATCAATACAGCTCCTAATCCAAACCCCGACGCATCGGTTTCAATAATGAAGGGTCTCGCGAAATCTGGCATTGCCAATACAGGAACCGAAGACATAGCCTGCTTAAGCTCCTCAAAAGCTGTTGCCGCTTCCGGATTCCACCCAAATTTATCTTTTTTAAGCTGATCAGTCAATGGAAACGCAATTTGAGCATACCCAGCCACAAACTTCCGATAGTATCCTGTCAAACCCAAGAACCCTCTTAATGCTTTCAAATTTTTGGGTGTTGGCCAAGAAATCATGGCCTGAATTTTGCTTGGGTCTGCTGTTACTCCCTGCTCAGAAATGATATGACCTAAATAGGCCACCTGAGCCTTTCCAAATTCGCATTTCTTTCGGTTGGCGTAGAGACTATTGGCCTTCAGGATTTCCAATACTTGTGCTAGTTGTTGCTGATGACTCTCCTCCGAGGGACTATAGATTAGTATATCATCGAAGAAAACGAGTACGAACTTCCGAAGGAAAGGCCGGAAAATATCATTCATCAGGGATTGGAAAGTAGCTGGAGCATTCGTGAGCCCGAAAGGCATGACAAGGAATTCATAGTGTCCATCGTGCGTTCGAAAAGCAGTTTTATAGACATCCTGACTACGGACCCTGATTTGATGATATCCAGACTTCAAATCCACTTTAGAAAAAATTTTCGCTCCATGTAACTCGTCCAATAGCTCCTCAATGACAGGAATTGGATATTTATCAGGCACAGTAGACTTGTTTAGAGCTCTGTAATCCACACAAAAACGCCAGGAACCATCCTTCTTCTTAACCAGCAAAACAGGACTCGAGAACGGGCTTCTGCTAACTTGAATGATTCCAGCAGCAAGCATCTCCTTGATCAAGCGCTCAATCTCATCCTTCTGGGCGTGTGGATAGCGATATGGTCGCACACTAACCGGTTGACAGCCTTCTCTGAGCACAATAGAGTGTTCACGTCCCCTAGTAGGCGGTAGCCCCGCTGGCATGTCGAAGACAACTCCATAATCTGCCAAAGTTTGGTGAAGAAATTGTGGTACCTCGGATCCCACCTCTTTCAATCCTTCCAGCTGATTGAGCTCCACTAGAATTCCAGCTCCCTCGTGCTTAATGGTTCGCAGCATCGTTTTTAGGGAGACCAGAGTTTTCCCAAGGGAGGGGTCCCCTCGCAGAGTGACAGAATCATTTCCAAGTCTAAATTTCATCACCTTTGTTTTCCAATTGGTATGAGTCATCCCCAAAGTTTCTAGCCACTGAATGCCCAAAATCACGTCGGAACTCCCTAACCCCAAGGGCAAGAACTCTTCCACAATGCTAATCCCCTGCAGGTGAAGGGTTACACCTCGGCATAAGCCTTCTGCCTGTACCGCCTCTCCAGTACCCATAGCCACCCCATACCTCTCGGTTCGAACAATAGGTATCTGGACTTTATTAACCAAATCTAAGGAAATGAAATTGTGGGTTGCCCCTGGGTCGATTAATACCACTACCTCTTGCTCACCTAGCATTCCCTTCAATTTCATCGTCTTTGGATTAGTCAAACCCACCACCGAATTGAGGGAGACTTCTGCCCTCTGATTGAGCTCAGATGCCTCCATTTCGGGTTCTGCCTCTTCCGACTCTTCGCCCTCTCCTTGCTCTCCATCTTCGCCGTCTTGGGTTAGGAGGACATTTAGTTCCTTCTTCTTGCAAATGTGCCCAGGCCCCCATTTTTCATCACACCTATAGCAAAGCCCTTTGTCTCGTTTTCGCTGAAGTTCCGAATCGGAAAGCCTTCGCACCTCACCGGCGAATTTCCCTGTGGATCGATTTGCCCTAGCATCCGATCGTGAAGGCTCCGAGTGAGTATGGTGAGAGTAGGTGCTCTGTGTGGAGAACCCTGTTCGATGAATCCCATGGGGCGATCTGTGGGCTTTGGTCACCCACAATTTGTCTTCTACTTTTTGGGCCAAATCCATGGCTCGGCCCAAGTTATTGGGTTCTAAAATTCGGAGCTCCATTTTGATCTCGGGTTTTAACCCGTTGATAAAAATCCCTAAGGCTACTTCATCAGAGATGTCTTCCAAGGGCGCCGATAACTCAATGAATCTCCGGCGATATTCTCGCACGCTACTGTCTTGGACAAGAGCCAGCCACTGTTCATGGAGGGAACCAGTCTGGTTTGTTCGGAATTGCTTCAGGAGGAGCATTTTCATCTCTTCCCACAAGATAATGGAGCGCTTCCTGTTTTCCCACTGGTACCACAATAAGGCATCTCCTTCGAACGCCATTATCGCCGCTTCAAGCTTCTCCTCGTTGGTCAGTCGGTGTAGGGTATAATATCTCTCTGCCTTGAAGATCCAGCCATCCGGATTCGAGCCATCGAACAAAGGCATCTCCAACCTACGAAATCGGACTTCATGGCGAAATCCGTGTGAATTCGAACCGCCCTCCATGCTCTGAGATTCGCCCCTATTTGAAATCGATTCTCCTCGAACCTTTTCCTTCTGCGATTTGAGGAATTGCTCGATTAGTTTGTTCATGTTCTGCACCTCCTGCTTCAGCGTTCCCACCTCTCGTTGGAACTCTTCTTGGACGGCACCAACCATTTCCTCCATGGAGTCTATCCGCTGAGCCACGTTTTTAGCTGCCATCTCCCAGGTACGACTGCTCTGATACCAATTTGATACGCACCGAATGTATATTTCAAGTTTATCTCTGAGCAACAAAAGAAAATTAGTGAGGAATGAGGAAAGAATTTATTCAAGAACCGGATAACCCAGCGTTCGAGAGGCTAGGAGCTCTCCAATAGTGAGCAAGCTCAATACAAGTAAAATCATGCCTCTTCTAACTAACCTCCCCGTATTTATTCTTTTCTTTTCCCTCCCCAAACCAAAAACGTGAACAACAACTCAACCCCATGAATTGCCAGCAAATCCATAACAGAAAATCAGTTAGGCTTTTCCCACAATACCCCTGCGTCTAGAATAGGTGAAACGCACTTGTGGCCTAACAGGGGCTGAGTGAGAAACTTACCCCTTACAAAAAGGCCTTCCGTGGGGGCTGAGTGAGAAACTTACCCCTTACAAAAAGGCGCCTTTTTGTAAGGGGTAAGTTTCTCACTCAGCCCCCCCCCCCCCCTCCCACGGAAGGATTCTGGCTGACCTGGGTCCTAGCACCCAGTAGCCTTTAACCTCTCGTTCCACATCAGGAGAGAGTCGTCTCCCCCACCTCCATATAGGTGAACACCTCCTATGGACTGGCTAGTGGCTAGTGGGTACCCAGTCCATAGGAGGTGTTCACCTATATGGAGGTGGGGGAGACGACTCTCTCCCAATGTGAGACGAGAGGTTAAAGGCTACTGGGTGCTAGGACCCAGGTCAGCCAGAATCCTTCCGTGGGGGGACTGAGTGAGAAACTTACCCCTTACAAATGGCTAGTGGGTACCTAGTCCAGTGTTCACCTATATGAAGGTGGGGGAGACGACTCTCTCCCGATGTGGGACGAGAGGTTAAAGGCTACTGGGTACTAGGATCCAGGTCAGCCAGAATCCTTCCGTGGGGGGCTGAGTGAGAAACTTACCCCTTACAATATACATCTGCAATCGCAATCAAAACAGGGGCCATAAAACCAGTATCACTGTGAAACATTAAAGTTATTGCAGTAATGCACCCTTAAAATAAGCTCCCATAAAAACAAAAAAATTAATGCTAAAATACACCTCCAAGCCCATCATTATTGGTAGCAAACAATCATCACATAAACCAATTATCTTTAAAAATTCTCGAATATTTGCCCATGGATCTTCGGTCGGTCACCATTTCAAGAAAAATCTCCCCACAATTGTAGACATAGCTCTTTGAAGGCAAATGATATCACCCCTTCCACAAATCATAAACACTATTCTGGACCAAAAGTCAAGAACCAAAATCCTACACATTTAGAAATTAAGATGCTCATCGAAATGAGTAGGCAATTCTGTGACACCAAATAATGGAAATCCCCATCCAGAAATAATTGGCTGAGCTAGAAAATGCCCACCAATTTATGAATTTTTATGTGTACTATAAAATTTACTTTATGAATGGAACAGTGGTTTTTTAAGGTTTTTTCATGAAACCCATCGAAAGAAAAAGTCGAGTACAGTATGGCAGCAACTGTTTCATAACTAGTAGCTGGAAAATAGATCGGCATAAAAGAGAGCTGTTGAGGTGACACATTCAACACCAAGCCCAAAACAGCAGTGTAAAGGGAGAAGCTCATCATACAACTTAGAACATCATTCTTAACTGAAACGCAAGACTACCTTTTTTATATGTTTTTCCTATAGTCTGGACAGCAATCGCCAAAAAACTATTGTCTTCATTTTCAAAGAATTAATTTATGAATTAACAAATAACTTCAGCATAAACCCTATCACATGAGAAGCTGTAAAACCACAGTCAATCCTCATTACTGATTGAAGAATTGGAAAATGAACATTGGAAACAAAAATTGCAAATCTCAAACAAAATTGGAGAATCTCAATTGAAACAATAATCACAATCGAAACTAAATTGCAGTGATTTGGAATTCTATGATGCATCAAATTGGAAACGCTCAATGAAGTGATTTGGAATCTCCAACTGCAATCAAACACAGACCAAGGGACATAACGTGATAGAGGTATAACAGACCAGTAATTTGAAAAGCTGCCCTACTTAATCGAAGACTAACAATCACACAATCACAAATATGCACATATTAAAGATCCATTGATGGTATTATATGAAAGATCACGAAAGCACCTCTGACAGCTTTAGCTAGTTTTCAAATAACCTGCGGAAAGAGTTTGAAAATGTTACCTTTCTTTATCAGTAATTCGAACAAGGAAAACTACTTATTTGAGACATTCCAACAAACATTATGTCCATGAAAAGGACAGGGCTGTTGTGGTAGCCGTGATTGGTGGTTTAGGTTTGTGACCGTGTGGTGTTGTGGCAGTCGCTGGTGGGTGGGGCTTTTGGGTGGCGCCGGGGGAAGGGAAGGAGAGGAGAGGGCGAAGAGGCTGTGGATAGTGGCCAAGCGTGGAGGCAACTGACTGAGAAGGGAAAGAGATGAGTAGATAGTGAGGGGGTGAGAGATACCTAGAGGTGTTGCTTAGGGCTGGCAATTTTTATGCGATACGTTAAAAGCGAACATGAAAGTAACGAGTCATGGGTTAAAATGGGTCAAGACGCTTAAATACGAAAAAAATCATGTCGGGTTCAGGTCAATCTGATTTTGACTTGATTATCTCGTATATTTTAAATAGATTAACATGATTCGGACCCGAACTAACCTATTGTAGACCTGTTTAACTCGTTTATGGCAGTATAGTTTGTCTATTATATATAATTGATATGGTCTTAACATTATTACTTATTAATTCTTGTTTCTGTTATAATAATTGGCAGTATAGTTCTTAACATTATTATGATAGTATACTAGTATAGTTATTGTTTTAATTTTTTTGTTGAAACTTGAATGCATTTTAGCTAATTTCATTGATGAGATGTAATATGTTATTTGTAAAAAAATTATTTGAAATTTTGGATGAATGATTGAATGATGTATTTAATGGTAATGAACTGGTGTGAAAACTGATTATGTGTGTTAAACAGGTCTGTGTTATGTGTGCTAAACATGTTAAACAGATCATGTTATGTGTGTTAACCTGAAAACGACCTGTTTATTAATCGTGTCAAACATGTCAACTTCGGGTAACCCGTTTAATGATCAAGTAAGGTTAGTGTTTACACATCTTTACACGATTATTAAACATGTCAGTTTTAAATTTTGAGATTTTCGACACAAACTCGAAATCAACCCGACACTAAATGACCCAACCCGACACGTTTGACACCCCTAATGTTGCTGGCGTGGCAAGCACCGGCGGTTACTGGCTTCGTTGACGTGGCTATCTCTGGTGACTAACGTCAACTGGCGCTTGATAGAGAACATAAAAGAAAAGCGGAGAGAGGGAGAATAATTAATAGGGGTGTTCACCCTACCCTCCTCCGGCTAATAATTATGATATTTCATTTTCTTACCCAATATTTTACGAATTTTTTTTTTCTTGGCTTATCCTATACGATCTGTATTATTTCTACCGGAATTCTGTCCAAAACAATCAGGTAGGAGGTTGGGTAGGAAATCGGATGAACATATATTTTTTATTTATTAATTTTTAGATCATTTTAACAATTTAATTAAGTAACCAACACCAATTAACTAACACAATAAGCCAATAACACTAAAAAAATACAATAAATTCAATAATACATAAACAATTACAATAAAACACAACAAGAAAGTCATAAGCATCAATACATCATATATAAGAAAGTCATATATCATAGTTTTAAAATCCGGCCCGGACATCAATCCGGTGAAGGGACCGGGTCAATGGGTCACTGGTTCAACCGTTGGGTCACTGGTCGGACCGGTAATATAATAAAAAATTAAAAAATAATTATAAATAATAATAAATAGTCTAAAAAATCACAATAATTATAAAAATAATATCAAACATGTAAAGTTAAGTAGAGAAAAATCATCAAACATGTATCCAATTTCAATGTATTCAATTTTCAATACAACTTGTAAAGTTAAGTAGAGAAAAATACCTCTATTGAAGTTCAAGGCTCCAAGTCTAAGTCCAACTCTTCGACAATGTATCAATCTAAGCATAATTCATGTAATTTGCACTCTTCAAAGTTCAAACTTCAAACTCAAACGGTAGTAAGCAAGACACATGAAAACAAAACAAAGCACTTGAGCATAGCATAAAGACTCAAATAAACGAAACTGAAAATAAATTATCCAACCACTACCTAGTTCCACTTGAAAATACAAATATTACCACTACTATCAATTAACTAATCTACAACCCAATTATATATAATGAACAATAAGAATCCCAAACAAGCCACAAGTTCAATATCACATACCCACTGGTTCAAGCAACCTTCCAGGATATTTGTATTTTTCATTGCATTTTTGTATATCATAAAAACCCAATATCTTAAAAACCCAAGCAGAGAAGAAACCCATCATAAAAACCCAATATCACAAACCGACAAAACATCTTTGTATATTTCATTGCATTTTGACACTGATTCAAGCCGCCTTCCAGGAATTTCTCGGATTAGCAATGCCTCTCGCTGGATTTCTGATATTTCTCCCAATAACAGGTTGTTCAACGCTATTTGTTACTTATTGATTTGTGTATTATTGGGCTGACATTCACCTAGAATTGATTTGGTGTTTCATTGGTCTACGGGTCAGTGGGCTTTTGCCTTGGTAGATTGATTCATAAAACTGTTAACCATTGAATCCTTCTAAGTTCTAAGAGTTGAGTAATATGTAGGCTGATGTGCAAGAGAGGACCAGAGAGATTGTACAGACTCTATTGTCAATCTCATACCCACTGGAAGTTGATGGAATGAAGTGCAAAAGAGGCAGAGAAAAAGGGGGAGAGAGCGAGAGAGGGAAACTCACTGGACTGGAATCGCTGGAAGGAAGCTGGAGTCGACTGGACTGCCTGCTGGAATCGATGGTCGCTGACTGAACTCTGGATCGCTGGTGATCGCTGCTGGAGTTGATCGCTGCTGCTAGTGGTAAGTCGTTGGTGGTGGAGGCTGTGCTCAGCTCACTGCTCAGTCGTCTGGTCTGGAACGATTTAGGGCAAAACAAAAGGAGAAAAAAACAAAATGCACAAATGATGAAAAAAATTTCACATTTATACAAAAAGAATTAAACCGGTCGGTTTGATAAACTCGTCCGGTTTTTACGGGTTTACCGGTTTTTGATCGGTTCAACGGGTTTATCCCGGATTTTTTACAAAAACGGTTTTTTAATAGAACCGGCCCGGTTAGGAGACCGGTTCACCGGGTTGACCCGCCAGGCCGGGCCGGATTTTAAAACACACACACACATATATATATATGTGCGGATAGGGTAAGGTAGGAATACAAAAAATTTGTAGGTATTATGCATTCCTGTCCTACTTTTTGCGGAATACCAAAAAATATTTCATTGGTCTACCCGATTCTTTAGAGTAGCCGATCAATAGAGTCGAGTAGGGTAGAGTAAAGTCAAAATTTGCGGGTAATCGAAAATTTGAACACCCCTAAGAGTAAAGGAGACAAATAGGAGAGAGATGGGTAAGAAAAGGTTTTGGATTGGCAGAGGAGGGAGGAAAAAGGAGAGAAACGGATCTGATTGGCAGAAATTAGGGCATTAATGAGGAGGGAGAGAGAAGTGAGAGATTGTGTATGGATGGAAAGTAACCTTGGGAGACAGATCTTGCAGGGTGTAATGTAGTTGGAGGAATTAAATTTTGGGATGTTAATTTTGATAATTAATATTAAAGGTGTGCAAGAATTCGAAAATTTGATTCTATTCTGACTCTGGACTAATTGTGCCTCTGTTAAAGTCAGAGTTTGTCATAGACAGAGTGGAAGAAAAATTGCAGACTCCAATCGAAGTCGGAGTTGGAAGGCCTATCCGAAAAACTCTGACTCCGACTTTTATTAATTATTAATTTTAGATAAATTATAAATTATATTATTATAAATCAAAAAATCCTATCTTATTAAGTCCAACCACCTTCCTAAGCCCAACCCCATTCTAAGCCCAACCCCAAAAATCATGTCTCTCTTTGTCTATCACTCTCTCTTAGACAACACACACCCAAACCCCAGTTGACCCAAGCCACTTGCCCCTCCATCCCTATCTCTCTATCTCTCTCTCAAGGACGAGCAACCAGCCCCTCTATCGCTCTCCTTCTCAGTCGACGATGCACAGATCCTCAGATCTGAGATCTCAATGAAGCACCTATGATTCATCAGCGATGGTTTCCTCTCCGACGATGGGTTCTTCTCCGACAATGGGTTCATCTTCGATTGAAGTTCTCACTTGCGACGGTCTTAAATCTCATATCTGAGAACTAGATCTATGTTTGAAGCTATATAACACAGTAACGCTCTATATATATATATATATATATATATATATATATATATATATATATTATATGAAAAATATATACATGTGTGTTATATTTATGCACTATTTTTTGTCTGGTATATATTTTGTCTCTCTCTATTGTCTAATTTTTTTATCTTATCAATTTTCGAATTTTTGCTCCGATTCTGCTCTGACTCCGATTGGCTGAGGCGAAGTCAATATAGTGCGAAGTTGGAGTTGAAGGTGAAAGCTCACTCCGACTAAAGTCAGAGTTAGAGTTCGCAATGATGACTTTCGACTCCGTCAAAGTTGGTACTCACCCCTAACTAATATCATTAAGTTACTATTAGATCTCTCTCTCTCTCTAAATGAGAGCTTCTCTCTAAAATAATTTCTCTTTGAGAAAACCTTCAGGGTTATCTTAGTCGGTTGTGATCCTCGGTATTTCTCAAAACCCAAGAACTTTAATTACACCATTCCTTGAATCGATTCTGATTTACATAGAATAAAGTATCAAAATAACCCTCAATCTCCTCTTTCCTTCAACCCTTCATTCTAGCCCTAACCCACTGTAACAACAATTTTTGTGTGTCATACAAAAGTAATGTCAAAATTACAATTGTTGATTTGAATAGAAAAGTGGTGTTGACTCTCTTCGGCGTGCTTCTCACGTGCACTGTCCTCTGATTCACGGTAGATTTTATGAAGACGAGGGCCAGATTGACGTATTTCTCGATATTTGATTTGGTGAATTTGATGAAGACAATGGCTAAACCAGCGTGATTCTTGTTCTTTAATTTGATGATACTTTTGGTGGATTTAGTAAAGATGAGGACTTGATCAACGTGATCCTCGTTCTTCAATCTTTGACTTGGTGGATTTGTTGAAAATGAGAGTCGGATTGAAGTAGCTCTTGTTTTTCGATATTAATTGCTTTGTTGAATCTCCTCACTGTTTTATTTTTGAATGGCTTAAAGATGATTTGGATTTCTCAAAGAAGGACTTTGATAGTGTGCTTTTCTTCTCGGAGATGAATGTGCAAGGCTTTGGCTGAAAGTGGATTCGGGCAATGCTTCATCGATCTTTCTTCCTCCTTAGCTTGTTCTCATTTCTTCCCCTTGGCCTCTATCTTGGCTTCTCCCAAACCTCTATTTATAGTGTTGGGAGTAGTTATCCATATAAGGATATTTTTACCTGAATACCCTTATATAAGCTTCAAGTAGTGGGCTATCCAGCAAATTTGTGGGTTTTAGTTAATTTATGGAATTTAAGTCCAACTCACTTTACCTTTAAAAGTTGGAAAATTTGGAGGCCGGTCCCCCTATACAGACTTGTTTGGATTTAAGTCCGTCAAGGAAATTTATTTGTTATGAAGTCTATTTTTTGTCAATTTTATCAGACTGTCTCTTCCCTTTAGAAGTGAAGTAAAACTAAAAATTAAAAACTCCTAAATTTTAGGAGTTTGACTAACATTACAAATTTTTCTCTCTCATAGCTATTTATATTCATATATAGGTTAGAATTTTTCTCTCTCATATATATATATATATAGTAACATTAAAAATAAAAAAATAGTAACATTTAAATACAAAAAAAAAGTATCATTTAAACACAAAAAATAATATCATTTAAACACAAAAAATATTATCATTAAAAAATAAAAAATAGTAATATTGTATATTAGTATTTGAAAAAATAATAGTAACATACTCAATAAAAAATAGTAACATTTAATATTGATATTTCAAAAAAATAGTAATATTTAATATTAACATTAAAAACAAAAACTAGTAACACTCAAACACAAAAAATAGTACAATTTAAACACAAAAAATAATACCATTTAAACACAAAAACATAGTAACATTCAAAAAATAAAAAATAGTAACATTGTATATTAATATTTGAAAAAAAAACAATAGTAACATACTCAACAAAAAATAGTAACATTGAATATTGATATTTTCAAAAAAATATTAACATTCAATATTAACAGTAACATGCTTATAAAAAAAAATAGCAACATGTTTAATAAAAAATAGTAACATGAAAAAAGATAGTAACATGAACAAGCCTAACAAAATAGAAATAGTAACATGGATAAACAAATTGTACCGGTACAACGTCGTCTTCTTCACAAAAATACAAAACCAACTAAATCGAGACCTAAATCGAAACCTTACCGATCATCCAAAAAGTAGTAACATGCGCAAAAAAAAATAGTAACATGAGAAAAAAAAAAGTAGTAACATGGTATTTCAAGAATTGAAAAAATAGTAACATGCTTAAGGGCATTTCGTCGAACACATTGTTGGTGCAGGGGAATACTCTGTTTCATGTGTTGATGGTGAATGTGATAATCATATCCAATCCAATGATGAATCTGATTTGGGAAAAGGTAATTCATTGGAGGATGGAAATTTTACTTTCCATGATGAACCCATCTTATAGTTAGATAACATTGTTAGAAGCTGCTTTCGAGGAAATTCTGGCTAATAAAATTCACCAAGAATTCTTTGAGGAAGAAAGTATGAGCTCTGAAGCATCGTTTTTCGACAGAGAATTTGAATCGAAAACCTCATGTAAGATGTTGGTGAGTGATGAATACATCCAAGTACTTTCTTTTCCCATATAAGATTCAGTTTTTGTTGGTGCTTCGTAGACAATTTTTTGAGTTTTTTCGATCATGGGGGGTGAACTTTGATTTTCAATTTGATCAATGTGTAACATACGAATAATGAATAAGAATTTTAATTTCAAATATTATGGAAAGATTGTGACAGACAATTACTAGCATAAAATCAGGTAGGCATATCTTCCTTCCATATATATCTCAATGAACTAACATCTGTGACTTTTCATAACTGAACAAAATTAACACCGTTAGGGGTATTTTTGAGATTAAAAAAAAAGTGGACTTAAGTACCTACATATAAGTTTAAAAACGGACTCACCCCCAAATAAGTTTCCTTGCCGGACTCAAGTCATTATAAGTCCACCTAAGAAGACTCAACCCCAATTTTCACTGAAATTTTTTTAAATTTGAGCCTATGGAATTTATGTCAATTTTAATTTAATTTAACAAGCTTGGTTAATTACATTTGGACTTGCATTATTTGAGTTGTGGAATTTAGGTCTAACTCAAGTCTATTTAATTAAAATTAGACTTGTAACATTTGGGCTTACCAAATTTAGGTGCAACACAATTTCATTTATCTAATTGATTTGAGCCCAAATAGACATTAATTTTTTAATGTCTACACCCACTTCTATCCACAATAGCCTAAATTCTCTTACGACCTCCCTGAACCAACCTTCTCTATGTTAACAATGACTGAATCACCTTCTAAATCCATTCTATCCCACCCACTCTGCTAAACACAACCTCACATAAACCCTTTTCTTTACAAACTACGAAGAAACATTACACCCATATTCTATTTCTGTCGAATCCATCTCACCAATACCATCACACAACCCAAATCAACCTCTATCCCATTCATACTCATTGAATGGAGCAGGAAGCAAGTTCATACCAGAAGTTTCAACTGCGACTCTTACTTTACACCAACCCATCCAACACAAAGGAACTACAATAGTACCATATGATGGGAAAAATCATTTCAGACTCAACCCTAAACAAACAAGGGGTAGCAATGTATTACTAGTGGCATGGAAGACCAAATTGGGGTTTGCAAAACCATTGGGAGAAGAGCATCTATCTATTCCAGTTTAAGGATGAAGGGGACAAGAATAAAATCCTGAACGAAGGCCCCTGATCGGTGATGGGGTTTCTATTGGTGTTAAGGATGTGCATGCCACAAGCAACAGTGCCTGAGTATCTTTTCAACTCTACTGAATTTTGGACGCAGATCTGGGGACTTCCCTTGGATATGATGACCAAAAATAATGCCTAGAGAATTGGAAGAGTATTGGGGTAGACCACCCAGTTAAAAGAATCATCTAAAGAATTGACCCTGAATCATAACTATTATGAGTAAGGTGTCGAATCGATATCACTGAGCCACTTAAGAGAGGCTTCTTCTTGATGAGAGATAATTTGGATGATCTCTGGATTAGCTTCAAATACGAGAGACTATCTGATTTTTGTTACAATTGTGGAAGATTGGGGCATAGCTCTACCCAGTGTCCGAAAGAGAAAATAGTGGAATCATAGGATAATAATTACGGTCCAGACATACGAGCCTCACCACATCAACCCAATGCTTTCTTCAAGGAAAAATGGTCTTTGAAGTAGGCTTTGAAATTAGGGAATCAATTAACCCTAAATTCACAGTCGGCCGGAGAAGATGTATCTACACCAGTGGCGCGTCAGCAACACAGTTGTGAAACGAGTGAACAGGGCAATGGTCAGGCTAGAGAGAAAGAAGCGCCACTCACAAATCGGAAGCCTGAATCACTAACCCCCAACTCCAAAACAATGTGTCCTGAAACAGGGATCCCCGAGTAACGGCAAATGTGCAGAGGATGAGCACAAAGATAGTGGAGATGATATTAGTAGGGAAAGAGTAGTTTGTCTAGCTGTATAGAGGGAGTGGCACAAAAAGATAAAGGAAAATGAAGTTGGGACCTCAATTCTTAATTAGCAGGTATTTTCAACGAAATTTAACCCAAAGGAAAACCCTAATCAACTTAGCTACTTTGTTATTGAACCACCCGAAAGCCCAACCCACTTGTCTCATGATTTGGTGACCCAAAACCAACCCAACTGTCTTGATCCAATAACAATCCCACATTTAGACTAGAAACCAAATGACTCACAACAATGAAACCAACCTAACAACCTATACCTTGTAATAAACCTACAGCCCACCAAACTTGAACCCACTCTTCATATCTAAAACCTCTACCTTGAGTCTTATAATTCTAGAATGGGACAGAACCAAGATAGGTAGTGGCTAATGACATAATTTGGTGAGATGAACTCAAAAGAAAAGGCATTGAGTTGATTGAGGCCTATAAAAATCTAGAGATCCAACCAAAGAAACTCAAATCCTAGGAAACGCCATTGAGAATGGAGTTGAAGCAAACTGATGATATACAAGACCCCACAAGTGGAAACTCCAAAGGCAAAAGTAGAGTGAACGTAAAACCATCAGAAAGAAGGCGACCTCTATCACAAAGAAGAAACCCAAACTAATTGCAGAGGGCCAAAATCAGATAGACAACCTAGGTGTGCTTGTAGAGATGAAGTGAGGAACGAGGCAGTTATGCAAAATCATGGGGTGGATGGTATGGAATACCAAGATGAGAATGATTTGAATGTCAGTATGTTACAGTGGGTCTCCCAGGATCCAAGCTCTCTTCCAGATTTAAGTTTTTCTGACTTGGAAAAGGCGGTGTTGGCTGGTCTCGAACAGCCACAAGGTCCTTGTTAGTACTTTGATGAACTTGCCAAGGAATTGGGCGACCGCGAATAGTTCGTACACTTAGAGGGATGGTTAGCTTCCTTCGTCTAGGAATAATTTCCCTAATGGAAACAAAAAGCAAAAATGAAATGTTGGAAAGGCTGAGAAGAAGCCTTGGTTACCAATTGAACCCATTGGGCTCTCAGGAGGTCTTGCTTTGTGGTGGAAAGATGAGATAACCCTTGCAGTTGACTTTTCCAACAAAAATATAATCAATACTTTTTGCACCACTAGTAATCCATCAAGTGTGTGGCAGGCCATTTTCATCTACGCTGACCCAGATTATGCTTGAAGATAGAGGATATGGCATGGTCTTAAAGCTCTGGGGGGAATTCTATATTGCCATGGATGATTGCAGGTGACTTTAATGCTATTGGCTCTGATGAGTGCGGGAAAGTGCATTCTAAATACCCTATTATTGGATTAAAATGCTAAAATGTGAATAGAAATAATTAGATATAATTTATATTATTGAATTTAATATCTATGCACATTGAAATATATTTGAGCATGATTTTATAATATTTTACATCTTAAATATTGCATTATTGGTTGGTGAGAGATAATTTACAATTGGGCTTTTATATTTGTTTTTATTTTGATCGCAGCCCATGGAGTAAAAAGAGCTGAAATTGATGCAGTTGTCAATTGGACCCATCACTCAACAGATTTGGGCTTTTGTCTTTCTCAAATTACACAAGATTTGGGCTATAAGGGCTGAAGTAAAAGATTGGAACCAAGAGGGGATGAAAATGGCTTTTCTCAAAACAAAGGGAGAGGCTTTTGAAATTCATGCTTTTGCCTTTGGGCTTGGACGGCTAGGAGACAAAAATATAAAGGGTTTTGACTTTTTCTTATAAAAAGGGGGGCTGGCTTTTCTTTTTCCCTTGGCTTTTGGCGGCTGGAAGAAGCAGAACAGAAAGACGACGAAGCAGAGGGCGAGAATCTGGCCGATGACCACCGGTTTGCTTTATTTCTTTGGGAGATTTTTATTGTCCATTATATTTATGGGTAACTAAATTCTCAAGTAAGGCGAGGGATGAACTTGCACAGTAGATGGTATTTTATTAGTTTTAATTTATGCATTCGATTTTTAATTAGTAAAACTCTTTTGTTTTATCATTCTCAATTTATTGTTGAGGTTTTCTTTTCCGAGTAGTCATAGAATTTATTCTATTTATGGATTCAGTCATGCTTTTTCTATTGAATGAATTAGTTCTTTGATTATGTTTGGATCAATTATTTATCTATATTGATTTAATTCTTTGCTGCAATATTGCTTCTTGAGTATGTTGTCGTCGTTGGATTTTCTCAATAGTGATAATAATTTACGTGTTTTCAAAGTGGGGAATGATTTTTCAAAAGGGTTACATGTGGTTTGATCTTGGTTTATAAATCTATACCTTCCGGTTGGGAATTTTGGGAATTGAATTCCTAATTGAGTTATTCAATGAATTAAGAATAATTAAAATACCAGATTTGTGCAAGGGATTCCCGTCGCTTTACTGTTTGTCAAATTTGAGTACTTTTTACGTTAGTCACTTTGTTTCACTTTAATTTGCATTTTAAAATTAATCTTTATTCTCCAGTAATCATTTAATATTTTTCTTTAGTTTCTTTGTTCCTATCTATTATTCTTTTAATTTGTCTCTCTGTGGAATCGACACCCCAAAGCTGTGCTACAATTACCGTGTTATTCTTTGGGCGTAATCAAAGTTTGGCGCCGTTGCCGGGGAGACGGTAGAAGAATTGTTAGATAGTTTTTCTTTTCAACAGTCTGCAAAAGCGGTAACTTCGTTCCTTCTTTTAGCTTGCTGCATTGTTATTATTATTATTATTTATCTTCTTTCTTTTTTTTTTTATAGTATTTTTATTCTTTTAGTATTTCATTGCCTTGCATGCACAGATATAGAGACACCTTGGGTAGATTTGCTAGTAGGCCTGTGGTAGAGTTAGACTCAGATTTTTTAAATCCTTTATTTGACAATCAATCGAGTCCCGAAGAAATGGGTGAACACGAAGATCAACCCATTAAAACTCTTCATGATTACCTCCACCCTACACGCACATCCACACCATCATGCATCATGTTTCCAGCTAATACTCGCCAACTAGATTTTAAAACAGGGATGATACAGTTACTCCCTACTTTTCATGGCTTGGAAAATGAAAATCCATATGTGCACATTAGAGAGTTTGAGGAGGTAGTTGCAACTTTTCATAATCAAATTGCACTTGATGATGTCGTGAGACTTAAGTTCTTTCCTTTCTCTTTGAAGGATAGAGCTAAGAGTTGGTTATACTCGCTGAGACCACGATCTATTGGGACATGGAGTGAGATGACTCAGGTCTTCTTTAATAAATATTTCCCCCAACACAAGACCAATGCTTTAAAAAGACAAATCTCCACCTTTGCACAAAAGGATAGTGAGACTTTGTATCAGTCTTGGGAGAGATTTAAGGAGTTGTTGAGTATGTGTCCTCACCATGGGTATGAGAATTGGCGTTTAGTGAGCTATTTTTATGAGGGACTTACACCTAGAGAACGCCAATTTGTGGAGATGATGTGTAATGGTGAGTTCTTACAAAAAGATCCTGATGAGGCCATAGAATACCTCAATGAGCTTGCTGAAAAAGCTCACACTTGGACTGGACCTAGTGCTACTGAAAGCACAAATAGGTCACGACCTGCAGGGAACCCAAATGGTGGTGGAATCTACCATCTCAGGGAAGATGATAGCCTAAAGGCTAAGGTTGAGATGCTCACTAGGGAGTTAGATGTGTTAAAGACTAAGGACTTAAAGCCAACACACGTGGCTAATCATGCAGAGTCTTTTGGACCATGTTTTGTGTGTGGCGGGGTAGATCACCTCGCCCAAGAATGTCTCACACTTGCTGAGATGAGAGGGATGTATGAGGAACAATGTAATGCCTTAGGTATGTACAAGAAACCTTTTACACCTTACTCTGATACCTATAATCCGGGGTGGCGCAATCACCCCAATTTTAGCTGGAAGTCTGAAAATCAGCCACCTGCACAACCCCCTAGATCACACCCTGCACCTTATCATACACCTACATCTTCTAGGAGTCCTTTAGAAGACACTTTGCATGCTTTTATTGAGACACAGGGTAAGACTAACCAAAAGTTTGAATCTTTGATTGTGCAGGTTGTTGAAGAAAACAAAGAGATAAAAAGTCAAATGTCTAAATTGATGAGCTCTTTGAGTGTGAATGAGCGAGGTAAGTTCCCTTCTCAAGCTCAGTCTGCACCCCATGGTCAACACATGGCACAAGAGAATTTGAAGGATGTGAATGCCATTGTGACACGAAGTGGTGAGTCATTACACACTCCAACAACGGACAAATCAGATGATCAAGATAATAGTGATGCCGATCTGCCTAAGGAACCTGAGGTGACAAAGAGTCTTGTTAAGGTACCATTTCCTCAAGCTTTAAAATCAAGCAAGCGAACTCTGGATGCTAACAATGAAATCCTAGAGAATCTAAGGCAGGTAAAAATCAATCTTCCTCTTTTGCATGTGATTAAACAAGTACCTACTTATGCAAAGGTTCTCAAGGATTTGTGTACAGTCAAGAGGAAGCACCATGTGAAGAAGACAGCGTTCCTGACAGAGCAAGTTAGTGCTCTAATTGAGCAGCGGATTCCTCCCAAGTACAAGGATCCTGGTTGTCCAACCATTGCATGCAACATTGGAAATAATGAGTTTGGGCAGGCTTTGCTAGATTTAGGAGCTAGTGTGAATCTAATGCCATATTCTATTTATTTGCAGTTGGGGTTGGGAGAAATCAAACCAACCACTGTGGTATTGCAATTGGCTGACCGTTCAGTCAAAGTACCTCGGGGTGTGGTAGAGGATGTTCTAATTCAAATTGATAAATTTTATTATCCTGTTGATTTCCTAATCCTTGACACTAGTTCTGTTGTTGATACTACTTCTAAAATTCCTTTGATTTTAGGTAGGCCTTTCCTTGCCACAGCTAATGCTCTTATTAATTGCAGGAACGGGCTCATGAAGCTGTCTTTTGGGAACATGACTCTCGAGGTGAATATTTTTCATATTGCAAAACAGCCAGAAGATGATGACGAGAGCCATCAAGCATACATGATTGACTCACTCATGGATAAGGGAGTTTCTATAGCTCATGATTTTGATCCCCTTGAGTATTTTCTTATTCATTCTGAATGTAATTCTATCAGTGATCCATCTGATGTAGCTGATATTTGTGCTATTTTTGATAGAACTCAGGACTATGGCACTCGGACATGGCAACCGAAATTTGAGGAGTTACCTGAGAAAGGTGAAAAACAAATTCCTTCAAGTGTGGAAGCACCCAAAGTTGAATTGAAGCCTCTGCCTAAGGGCTTAAAGCATGTTTTCCTTGGTCCAGGTGATATTTTTCCTGTTATTATCTCATCTGAATTGTCTGAGTCTCAAGGTGAGAAATTAATTCGGACCCTGAATGAGCATAAGTCAGCCTTAGGTTGGAACATTGCTGATATAAAAGGTATTAGTCCCCTGATCTGTTCTCATAAAATTAATTTGGAAGAAGGAACTAGCCCTCGTAGAGACCCCCAACGTAGGCTTAATCCCACTATGAAAGAAGTGGTAAAAAATGAAGTGTTGAAACTATTAGATGCAGGAATCATATATCCTATTGCTGATAGTAAATGGGTAAGTCCTACACAGGTTGTTCCTAAAAAGTCAGGTGTTACTGTGGTAAAGAATGACCTGGGAGAGTTAGTTCCTACAAAACTTGTGACTGGGTGGCGGATGTGCATTGATTACAGAAAATTGAATGCTGCCACCCGGAAAGACCATTTTCCTCTCCCTTTTATTGATCAAATTCTTGAGCGTGTGGCTGGTCATCCTTTTTATTGTTTCTTGGATGGTTATTCTGGTTATTATCAAATTGAAATTGCATTAGAAGACCAGGAAAAAACCACTTTCACTTGTCCTTTTGGTACTTATGCTTTTCGTAGAATGCCATTTGGATTGTGTAATGCACCTGCTACTTTTCAACGTTGCATGATGAGTATTTTTAGTGACATGGTTGAAAATTGCATGGAAGTTTTTATGGATGACTTAACTGTTTTTGGATCTTCTTTTGATGCATGCTTATTGAATTTGGAGAGAGTGTTGACTCGTTGTGAGGAAAAGAAATTGGTTTTGAATTGGGAGAAATGCCACTTTATGGTACCTTCAGGTATTGTCTTAGGGCATATTATATCTTCTAAGGGGATAGAGGTTGATCAATCTAAGATTGAATTAATCTCTAAGTTACCTACACCTAGGACAGTAAAGGATGTGAGATCATTTCTTGGTCATGCGGGCTTTTATAGGAGGTTCATACAAAATTTTTCCACCATATCTAGACCATTATGTGACCTCCTAGCTAAAGATGCCCCATTTGAGTGGACACAAGCTTGTCAAGAGGCATTTAAAATGCTAATTGGCAAGCTTACCTCAGCACCCATAATGCAACCACCCGACTGGACTTTACCTTTTGAGATCATGTGTGATGCTAGTGATTTTGCTGTAGGTGCTGTTCTTGGACAGCGAAGAGAGGGGAAGCTTTTTGTCATTTATTATGCTAGTAGAACTCTAAATAGTGCTCAAATGAATTACTCCACCACGGAAAAAGAGTTGCTAGCTGTAGTGTTTGCTTTGGATAAGTTTCGTGCTTATTTGATTGGTTCTCCTATTATTATTTTCACAGATCATGCAGCCCTTAAGTACCTTCTTACAAAGAAGGATGCTAAGACACGATTAATACGGTGGATTTTACTTTTGCAGGAATTTGATATTACTATCAAAGACAAGAAAGGAGTGGAGAACGTAGTGGCTGACCATCTCTCGAGGCTCACATTTGAGGATACCTCTGACCACCTACCAATCAGGGATGATTTCCCCGATGAGCATTTACTTTCTATTACTTCTCTACCATGGTTTGCTCATATTGTGAATTATTTGGTTGCAGGTGAGTTACCGGTGGATTGGAGCGCTGAGGACAAGAGGAAGTTCATGACTGAGGTACGTAATTTCTATTGGGATGACCCTTTTCTTTTCAAATACTGTCCTGACCAAATTTTAAGGCGTTGCATTCCTGATGAGGAGATTGCCAGCGTCTTGGAATTTTGTCATTTCCAAGCTTGTGGAGGCCACTTTTCTATGAAGAAAACCGCTGCAAAAATTCTGCAGTGTGGATTTTATTGGCCCACCTTGTTTAAGGATGCGAATATCTATTGTCGCTCATGTGAAAAGTGTCAAAAGTTAGGAGCCATGTCCCGTCGTCATATGATGCCCTTAAACCCAATTTTAGTGATTGAAATTTTTGATTGTTGGGGCATTGATTTTATGGGACCATTTCCTCCTTCTTTTGGATATCAATATATTATTGTGGCAGTAGATTATGTGTCAAAATGGGTAGAGGCAGCAGCTTGCAGGAGCAATGATAATAAGACGGTAATTAAATTTCTCAAAGAAAATGTGTTATCTCGATTTGGTATACCACGTGCTATCATTAGTGACCGGGGTACGCATTTTTGCAACCGTTCTTTTGAAGCTTTAATGAAAAAATATGGGGTGGTACATAAGATCTCTACTGCCTACCACCCTCAGACAAGTGGACAGGTAGAACTTGCAAACAGGGAAATTAAGCAAATTTTAGAAAAAACGGTCAACCCGGATCGCAAGGATTGGTCTTTGAGACTAGTTGATGCGCTTTGGGCCTACCGTACAGCTTTCAAAACTCATTTAGGCATGTCACCTTATAGACTTGTTTTTGGAAAGCCTTGTCACTTACCTGTGGAGCTCGAGCATCGAGCCTATTGGGCCATCAAGAATTTCAATTTTGACATGGGAGAAGCAGGTAAGCTTAGGAAGTTTCAGTTGACCGAGTTAGAGGAGTTGAGAAATGATGCTTATGAGAACTCTAAAATTTATAAGGCTAAAATGAAAGCATTTCATGATAAAAATATTTTGAGAAAAACGTTTAAACCGAATGATCGAGTGTTTTTATATGATTCTAGACTCCATAAGCACCCAGGAAAACTTAGGTCTAGGTGGACCGGACCTTTTGTAGTGAAGAATGTTTTTGCACATGGGGCGGTGGAAATAGAGGATCTTAAGGATGGTCGGATCTTTAAAGTAAATGGTCAGCGCCTTAAAGTGTTAATTGATAGACAAGTTCCAATCGTGGAAGACATTCCACTTGAGGATCCGGTCTATCAACCTTGACCACACCATGCAGGTATGTTTTTATTTATTTGTTTTGTTTTATTTTATTTTATTTATTTTATTTTATTTTATTTTCCTTTTAGTTTGCTGTTGTTTTCTTTGTTTTTATTTGCAGGTTAGTTTCATTTTGTCATTTCAGGTTACCATCTTTGGTGCTTAGCGAACTACCCATGTCACTCATCAGGTGTATTCTACCCTTTTTAGTTATTCTCCATTCAAATTTGATTCTTAAACATTGAGGACAATGTTTCATTTAAGTTGGGGGGTGGTGGTGCAAATTCAATATTTAAAATGTTTGTTGGAACTCTGTGGCGTATTTGCATGTGTCAAATGTTTTTAATTTTACATCACACGTGCATCCTTTTCACATGTGTACTTATTCTCATTCATAGCCATCTTCGTGAATTCTTCAAACCCACCATAATCATTTTTTTTTTTGAAGCATTCACAGAACTCCTAATGCACTCATCCAAGCTTTGTGGTAAGATGGTGGTTTGACACATGTAGCTAGAGAACTCTTTTGCTTAAGTATTCATGTGAGTTTTGGAGAGGATTGAGAGCCTACAATGCAGCAAATTGTGATAAGCGTTCATTGATCTGTTGAATTGGGTACTTCTTTTGAGAATATCATTACATGGTTTGTGGTAAGATGGTGGATATACATGGGATATGACGAAGGTCAACTTAGGATCAACGTTTGAGCCTTTCAAGCTAACCCTTTCCACCATGGACCCCTAGTAGCCAAGTTTGAGCCAATAAACACATGTAGCCTTTTCTTTTCATATGCTTACATTATCCATATCTCTCCACATTAGAGTATAACCTATACACTGATTTTTCCTACCCTTGTTACTTCCAAGTGTGTACTAGATGTGGAATTTTCTTTGAAAAAAAAAAAAAAAGAGAAAGAGAAAGAAAAGGAAAGAACACGAGTTACAAGGTGTTCAAGTGAGTAAGCTTCAAAGAAAAAATACCGAGGCTGGTTAGAAATAGAAAAAAATTCCATGGTGACATTATTGTGTACCAAATTTGATCCAAAAAAAAAAAAAAAAAAAGAAAGAAAAAAAAAAAAAAAGAAAAAAAAAGAAGAAGGAAAAGAGGCATTATTCTATGACTTGAAAGGTTGAAGAGTACATCAAGTGAGAAATGTGGTTTATTGAGAGATTTAATGAGATTCCATTTGTATGTACTTGGAAGTTTTTGAATCCTTTTCATTTTTTTTATATAGCCTCAAACCTAAGCCACGTTACAACCTTTTGTGTTGACCGTTCTGATCCTAAGTAAGATTTTGGAAAGAGTGGTGGAAGTCTCATTTGTTAGTATTCCTATCATAAGATCAATGTTTGCTTGTTGCTTGTACAAAATTGCCTAATTCCCTATGAGAGTGTGTGCACACCCATTATCAACTCCATAGAGAGAATCTCCCCACGAAACACTTTTATACCCGTGAGTTATGGAGTTGAACCTTTCGCTTGAGATGTTCTTGACGTTGCATGTGTCAGGGCTTCTGGTAAGATGGATATAGTTTGGAACACACACACACTCTGTGGATTGCTTCAGGTGGATTGCTTGTGATGGGGTTGTTGAATTCCTAAGATTGTTTTGATATGTGAATCTGGAAAGTGTGACTTGATTGCCTTTGTGTGTGATTTTCTTTGGTTTCTTTCATTGTTTTGGCATGAAAATTGCTAGGGACTAGCAATGAGTAAGTTGGGGGGTGTGATGAGTGCGCGAAAGTGCATTCTAAATACCCTATTATTGGATTAAAATGCTAAAATGTGAATAGAAATAATTAGATATAATTTATATTATTGAATTTAATATCTATGCACATTGAAATATATTTGAGCATGATTTTATAATATTTTACATCTTAAATATTGCATTATTGGTTGGTGAGAGATAATTTACAATTGGGCTTTTATATTTGTTTTTATTTTGATCGCAGCCCATGGAGTAAAAAGAGCTGAAATTGATGCAGTTGTCAATTGGACCCATCACTCAACAGATTTGGGCTTTTGTCTTTCTCAAATTACACAAGATTTGGGCTATAAGGGCTGAAGTAAAAGATTGGAACCAAGAGGGGATGAAAATGGCTTTTCTCAAAACAAAGGGAGAGGCTTTTGAAATTCATGCTTTTGCCTTTGGGCTTGGACGGCTAGGAGACAAAAATATAAAGGGTTTTGACTTTTTCTTATAAAAAGGGGGGCTGGCTTTTCTTTTTCCCTTGGCTTTTGGCGGCTGGAAGAAGCAGAACAGAAAGACGACGAAGCAGAGGGCGAGAATCTGGCCGATGACCACCGGTTTGCTTTATTTCTTTGGGAGATTTTTATTGTCCATTATATTTATGGGTAACTAAATTCTCAAGTAAGGCGAGGGATGAACTTGCACAGTAGATGGTATTTTATTAGTTTTAATTTATGCATTCGATTTTTAATTAGTAAAACTCTTTTGTTTTATCATTCTCAATTTATTGTTGAGGTTTTCTTTTCCGAGTAGTCATAGAATTTATTCTATTTATGGATTCAGTCATGCTTTTTCTATTGAATGAATTAGTTCTTTGATTATGTTTGGATCAATTATTTATCTATATTGATTTAATTCTTTGCTGCAATATTGCTTCTTGAGTATGTTGTCGTCGTTGGATTTTCTCAATAGTGATAATAATTTACGTGTTTTCAAAGTGGGGAATGATTTTTCAAAAGGGTTACATGTGGTTTGATCTTGGTTTATAAATCTATACCTTCCGGTTGGGAATTTTGGGAATTGAATTCCTAATTGAGTTATTCAATGAATTAAGAATAATTAAAATACCAGATTTGTGCAAGGGATTCCCGTCGCTTTACTGTTTGTCAAATTTGAGTACTTTTTACGTTAGTCACTTTGTTTCACTTTAATTTGCATTTTAAAATTAATCTTTATTCTCCAGTAATCATTTAATATTTTTCTTTAGTTTCTTTGTTCCTATCTATTATTCTTTTAATTTGTCTCTCTGTGGAATCGACACCCCAAAGCTGTGCTACAATTACCGTGTTATTCTTTGGGCGTAATCAGGCTCCATTTGGGATAAAGTTGGAGGAAAAGGCAAGAGCTCAAAGAAGGCAGAGGAATTGCAGAATTGTATTTCAGATTGTCAAATGATGGAACTTGATTTCAAAGGCCCTTGTTTCACCTGGTCAAACAATAGACCAGGCAAAGCAAATGTTCAGGAAAGAATCGACAGGGTATTGGTAAATATAGAATGGAGACAGAATTTTCCTAATGCGCAAGTGTTTAATGAGATCAGAATGGGATCCAACCATAGCTCTATTCTCATCGATTTGGGATTTACAAAGAAGAAAGTTCATATACTTTCAAATTTGAAATAATGTGGCTGGAGAATTTTGAGTGTGAAGAGATAGTTAAAGAGATATGGGGATCAGAGTTGCGAGGCTCTAACATGTTCATTGCAAAACAAAAGATGAAGAATTGCAGCTATAAGCTTAAAGAATGGAGTAAGAGGACTTTTGAGAACCATAAAGAAAGCCTAGCAGCACTAAAATCTGAACTTGCTGAAATCCGATCCAAGGAATCAATGGAAGAAAATTTTAAAAAAGAATTTGACGTGGCTTCAGTAGGGGATCAGAATACAAAATTTTTCCATCTAACTACAGTTCAGTGTAGGCAGAGGAACCAAATTCTCAAACTAAAAGCATCAGATGAGACTTGAATTGATGAAGAGGAAGAGTTTAATGACCATATTTAAGACTATTTCCATCAACTATATTCCACCAGTGGCCTGAGGAAGATGGAAGAGGTCTTGAACATGATTCCCTAATTAATCATGGAGGAGATGAATATCAATATGCTGAAGCCAATATCAGATAAGGAAGTCTACAGAGCATGCAAACAGCTTGGCCCAATCAAAGCTCCTGGACCAGATGGCTATCCAAGTATCTTCTATCATAAATTCTGGCATATAATGGGGGAGGATCTATGCAAAGGGGTCATGGATTTCTTTGAAAGAGGGTTTCTATTCAAGGAAGTAACTCCGTTCAATATTGTCATGATCCCAAAAGAAAATGCTCCTAAGTCATTAACCTAATTCAGGCCAATTGTTTTATACAATTTCAGCTACAAAATAATTTCAAATGTGCTTTCAAATAAATTGAAATCTATTTTAAACCATCTTATTCCACCAAATCAAGCTTCCATTGTTCCCCATAGAAAAATTCAGGATAGCCTTCTTGTGGAAAATGAAGCCCTGCACTTTCTAAAAAACTAGAAAATCAAATGATATTGAGGCTATGGCCATCATGATTGACTTGAATAAAACTTATGATAGGGTTGAATGGGACTTTTATTGAAGGAGTAATGCTGAGGATGGGATTTCACCCCAAATGGGTTCACCTAATGCTGTTGTGCATCACAACAGTCCACTATGCTGTCAACATTAAAGGGGAAGAAAGGTGTAATTTTAGGCTTCCCCATATATTTTTTTACTGGTTGCGGATGGCCTATCTAGAATGATAATCAAGGAAATGAGGGAGGGAGGATTTAGTGGCATTAGGCTTCGCAGAAGGAGCCCAACTCGTACCCATTTATTTTTTGCTGATGAGTCACTTTTCTTTGTAAAAGCTGCGGCAGAGCAAGCTATGAGTTTAATACAGGTTCTTGATAAATTTAGCAGAGCATCATGACAATCAGTCAATTTCAGCCAGTCCATAATTATATTCTCTACTAATATTGAGGAGGAGAACATAAGGGACCTCAGCCAAATTCTACAAATGGGTACACAATGATGGTGTAGTCCTAATAGATTTGTATGAGAATAATTATGGGAATATTTTGCCGTTATAGGCTCTTCTCCCAAGGTGTGGCATGCCCTTCTAGAAGTGAAGACGTAGCCTTCTAGATATAATGACTTATTGCCAAATGTAGGGTTTTATAGTGAAAGTCTTCGTTTTTCCTTCCTAGTGCCTTCTGAGAGCTATTCAAATTGGTGCATGTGCAACACATGTGTACACCAACTAGTCACCTTAAAAAATTAGACAGAAGATATGATCTAAGGAGGCTATTTGGGGAAGAGTTAAGTTGGGAGTTCGTAGGATTTTGGAACACCTGAAAATGTTTAGAATTAAGAGAGATAAGCTAGAGAGAATGAGAGGATGTCAACGAGAGAATGAGTGAGAGGTGGAGCAAAACCTCCAGATGGCACGTGGGAGGTCTGCTGGTGGTGTGGTTGGTGACAATGGAAAGTGAGTAGAACTCTCCAAAAATGTATGGGTCGAACCATGTTGACCTCTTTTGGTAAAAGTGTTCAAAATAACTATTTTAGCCTTATTCAAATCCTATTTGAACAAACAATGCAATTTTTAATGAAATTAAAATTATTTCTATCTTCAAATAGACCATATTAACTTATTTTTGAATCACCACTAAAAAGTTCAATTTTTTGATTTTTTTCACAATTGTTTGAGTTATCTGAAACGAGACTGGGGTAGGTTATCCAGTTCTGCGATGGGCTTGGATTTCTAAACTCAATTTCATATTCAATGTTATTTTATAAAGTGGTTTATAAATATTCTTTAATGTGATTGGGTGTGAAAGATATTGGTTGAATTTGGATTCGTTAGTGCTCTTTGGGGCAGTGAATTGTTGAACTATTGAGTTGTTAAGTAGTATTTTTTTATACTAACTATTTGGATCCATTTGTGAAATATATTGTGCACACACCCATGAGCAACTAGCTAAAACTATAGAGAGGGTTTGATTGAGTCTCATCAGTGGCTAAAACTGTAGAGGGTTTGATTGAGTCTCATCTGTTTTGGTGGCCTAGTGACTTTCAGACTTGGTCACCGACAGATATAAAGAGTATATCTTCCTTGGGGTGCAATCCCCCTAAAAGTTTTACTTGATTGGTCTTTGATGTCTTTTCTCTTGTTTTAAGTCCTTTGCCAAGAATCGACAAGAAGGTCCTTCATGATGTTAGGGCTAGGAAATCTTCTGACGGTTTCACCAGTCCTCCTCTGCCAATTGCGAAAAGATTGAGGTCTAGGGGCTTTCCTGTTGTTTCAACTTCTACGGAGGTGATCCCACTTGATGTGGAATCCTGCCCCGACATCCCTCTCATAAAAAAAAAAGAAGACAAAAGGTACCAGAGGGGAAGTTTCCCGCTTATGCGTCCTTAAGGGGTATCCCCACTTTGACCCCTGCTCCTCCTACCACTAAAATTGGTGCTCCTATGAAGAGCATGTGGAATGACCCAATGCTTGCTACGAAGAAGTTTCAGGATTTTGTCTTTGGTCCTGTATTTGAGGAGGTGTTGAAGCTGGGGTTCCTTCAAGATCTCCAACACCATGGCTTATAACTTTTGCAAGGTAAGCTGCAACCTCAGCTACATTTTTTTTCTTTATTTTTAATGGCTCTAATGCCCCTTCTCTTTTGCTCATTTGCTAGATGACAATACTGGAAACAGAGATAAGCTGCTTGGCCTATATGTAGGAGAACCCTGTGAAGGATAAGATGGAGGCTACCCTCAAAGAAACTCTACACGCTAAGAAGGATATTATCTCTCGCGATGTGGAATTAGTGTTTGTTCATACTGATTTGGATAATATCAAGAACACCTTAGCGATCAAGGAGGCTGCTAAATGTATCTGTATATTCTGGTGAGAGATTAGTAACCTCAACAGTCAGGATTTAAATGCACATGTAAACCCTTTACCACGTCCTACGGAGCCAGTTTTGGATGCACATTGGAGCATGAGTGCCTAGGTCTCTCTCTAATTTATCATATCTTTAAGGATGCCTCTCTATTATTCAAAATATCAATGACATCCCTTAATTTATATTTAAACATCACTGACACCTCTGTCATTAAACCATCATTTCTAATAAAAAAATGTTTATTTAAAATTCCAAAATTGTCCCTACATAAACCCTAAACAATTTTTTTACACAAAATTTGATTAAAATTCAAACCGATTAAAATTTATTTTTTTTTACGTATTAAAATTCGAGCTAATTAAATTTTTTTTACATATCAAAATTTGACCCAATTAAAATTCGATTCAAGTTGATTAAATTTTATTTTTTTTACGTATTAAAATTTGAGTCTATTAAATTTTTTTTTTTACGTATTAAAGTTCGAGTCGATTTGAGCTCAACCTGAGTTGTTAGCGCCGATTAAAATTCGATTCAAGTCGATTAAAATTTATTTATTTTTACTTATTAAAATCCGTGCCAATTAAAATTTGATTCAAGTTGATTAAAATTTATTTTTTACGTATTAAAATTTGAGTCGATTAAAATTTATATTTTTTTAAGAATCAAAATTCGGGCCGATTAAAATTCAATGCGAGTTGATTAAAATTTGATTCAAGCTGATTAAAAACGAATTTTATTCGGCTCGAATCGAATTTTAGTCGGCCTGAATTTTAATACATAAAAAAAATTTATAAAATAGAAGGAGTCTCATTAAAGATATGCTTATCTAGAGGGGGTGTGAATGATTTTTTTTTAAAATATATCATGGGCAATTTAGTAAAATTATATTTTGGTTAAGGTTGTTAATCTGACTGGGGTGTCAGTAAAGATTCAGAAACTAAAGCGGGTATCCTTGAAAATATGATAAGAGGGAGTGTGACTGAAATTTTGGCAAAGAATAATTATAGTCCTGATTGTGCGACCAAAAACATGAAATCTCACTCAGACCACAAAAAGCTAAAGCACAGTAAAGAAAAAGACCTAATTATTTTGAACAGTAGATGATCTTTCAAGAGGGTTTGATTTTCTGTGAATGATAGCATAGTTCCTTGTCCACATAACAGTATTTCTTTTTATTGTTTTTGTGATGGGGAATCATCTCAATCATCTAAATCTTGGATGCAAATAAGCACCGACAATCATATGCATCACTTAAATTTCTATTTTCTATACTCAAACTCAAGATAAATGGATTTACGCCTCACTCTAACCAAATCACACGGATATACGTCACGTGTCAGAAACTTTCTTCGAGAGAGGTATCAATGGATAAAATTAAGTTACCTGTCCTGGTTGATCAGTAGTCTTGTAATAATGATGTCCTGTTGCTAATGATTCTTTCTTTTTGTTACACATAATGCACAATTCCAAGAAAATCTTTCTCAGTTGGAAAAATTAAAGAAGAAAAGATTTTAGCGTGACAATGTTTATAAATACATATAGAGTATTGGCTCAAAAGGAGAAATGTAGAGAATGAAACAGGATCTAGAACAGTGAAGGTGCCAAATGCCAATGGCATATCCTTTGGAAGATGCTAAATTTGCCACTCCCCATTTCACTCTGTTCTACTTTCTTTCTCTCTCCTTTAACCAAAAGTCACCACACACTACTACTTGAGTCAGCTCCCTCTTTAATTGCTCTCATGACCAACAACCACCTCATTCCCTATAACATCAAATACAAGCTTCTCAATCAAACCCTCTTAGTATTGCACCACCCCAATATGTGAAACCGCAGTTTTTGCTCCCCCGCCATCCCTGCAATACACACATGGCTCTAATCAAGGTGGCGGGGGAAGGATTCATCAACGGCTGTGGTCAAGTGGCGGGTCTTGTTCGGGTCGTGTACATGCGTTCCCGGGCTCAGGAATCGCTTTTCGGGGGTGGTTTCTGTAATAGGGCAACTTCGATCCTTTGGCATTTCACTTCCCTGGAGACTACTTGGTCTCTGGGAATTCCTCAAGGGAGAGTAATATTATGCTCTTTAATATTTATTTTCTTTGAAATTTAAGTATGTGTTGATCATCTGTGTAATACCTGGAAGAAAATAAGGCCTGTGGCCAGAGAGTGAGTGATTGTGTTCTAGTAATTGGATGATTTCCTAAAGCCTTCGTTTTCACTTTTTCTGTTGTGAATATGATAAGTATTGCAACAGTAAAAGGAAATTATGAAGCCCATAAGATCATACTTCATATATTTTTTGGTATCCAACTATGCTGAGTAAATGTAAACGTTAAAGTATACTTTTCTGGGCCCCACCCAATTTTACCTAAAATAAAACAAATAACAAAAAAATTGCCATTTTTCCTTCGTGTTCCTTTGGTTAATTATCCTCTTCTTTTACTTTCTTTCCCTTTTCCAACACAAACCATGTTCATGCAGTATAGAAAATAGCAAATATTTGGTTGATATGTGAAATAAGCAATGTTTCTTGAAATGACCTTGCCAATACGATTAATCTCTAGCATGATTTATCGTAGTTGTTCGTTTGATGCTCTTATCTTTTAGTGACAAATTGAAGTGATTTATTCTAGGTTTTGGAATTGAATTGTGTTGATATTGAGAATGTATTACCATAAATTTTATAATTTTTAAAAAATGAATTATTGTTGTAGTTGCCTTATAGTATGTTCTTGGATTTAGTTTGCATTAAGTCAGACTTTTTGCAAATGTTGCGATCATAAATGGTTGCGTTAAGGCCAGACAGTACACGTGATAGCGAATCTGATAATTGATTTGAACCATATTTTCTAAAGATTAAATAGATATATACAAGTTACGAGCATTTCATGCTATGATTATGAAAATTGTGTGAACAAGCTCATGTTTTTCTTAAGTTTTGCTTTTAATGAAAACTTTGTTGAAATTTTTAAGAAAATGGGTTCAAATCTTGACACAGTGCCTTTAGGTTCGATCATTAGTTAGTCACTAAATATTTACCATGAAATTGACTAAACCCACCCAATCGTCGCCTCCAATGGTTTATTGAAATCCATTTACATGGGTTTTAATCCACTATTAATTGCGACCCCACAAATCTGAAGAATCAAATTTTGAACCAAACATAGGATAAGAAAGTGTACTCGACTATTTTCACAATACTTATCTTTTAAATCCCACCGAAACTCACATAACAAACAAGCTAATAAGGGGTTGTTTAAATGGCATTATGGGAAAGATTGAATTGTATTTATTATTACCATGTTGAATCTAACCTTAATGCTCCGTTTGGTAGAAAAATATGGAAAGTGGGAGGGATACACTTTTTATCCTCTAATAAAGGAAAGTAGAAATAATTTACTTTTCTTCTTTTGTATTTGGTAGGATGGATGAAAAATAAAAATGATTAATATTTTTTTTGTGCTTGGTAAGATGGAAAAAATATTTTTTTTATTTTTATTTTTTAAAATTTTTTGTTTTAATTTTTTTTAAAAAAATATATAAAAAAATATTTTATTATTGTATTTATATATGAAATTAATTTAATACATAATATATTTATATATCAAATGATACATATATAAATAAGATACATATCAATGCAAATAATTAACTTTTCATCAACTTTCTTTCTAATTTTGGAGGGATTGATTTTAATGAATTTGAAGGAAAACTCATTCATTCACTTTTTCATCCTTTTTATTTTCCTTCCTTACCAAACATAATGTTTTATCTATCCCTCCAATTTTTCATCCTTCCAACTTTGTCTTTCTATTTTTCCATCATACCAAACGAAGTATAAGAGTTTTTACATAGAATGAAACAATTTATTTTATCCGAATTTCATGTTTGGTATATTATATAAATAAATGAGGGGTTCATTGATTCTTGTCAAATAATATACAAGAATTGTTATTTTTTATTACTTAATTGATTAAAATGTCTATTATTTAGTAAATAGAAGAATAATTTTTTTAGTAAAGTAGTCTTTTTATTTACAAATTCAATCTCTTACTTTTGAAATTTACTCTCATTGGTTTTATCAAACCTCAATTTGTGAGTTTTAATTCAATGTTGCTAGCAGACTGAGATTTAAATCTCTAATCTTAAATCTTGAACAAAACATGAGTTTTGAAGTTATGTTAGACTATTTTTGTAAAATTGACCCTCTAAATCCTAGACTTAGGCCCATATAGTTTTCCCTCTAATCTGGTGAGCCAAGTAAGTTTACCTCTTAACCAATTGATTTCAACTCGGATTTCACTCAAATTAAATTCGAATATGATTTTTAAAATTCTAATTCAAACTCAACACAATGTAATAATAGAAAATAAAAATAATCCATTTTTTGAATTCACTAAAAATTAAAAAAAAATCCAATTTGATAATAGAAATCTTATCTTCAACGTAATTGTATCAAAATATTACTTGTATCAAAATATTTATTTACGGATATGATTTTGTCGAGTTCACTAATAGATCATCTATTGGTATATTTAAATTCAAATACGTAATATATGACAAATCAAATTCCACAAATTTTTTTTTCGAATTTCATATCAAAATTGGTTGAAAATTACAAATTTGATTGAAATATCAATTTCCAAGGAATTCAATTGAATGTTAGAATTGATGAATTAAATCATTTTTCATCTCTATTTAATAAAATAATACACAATTGATCAAAATATCTATATAATAAGATAATTAGTATTTTGAATTTTATCCCCGCATATTTTTTCCGTTCATTTCTATCAAATCACCTATTTTTATCACTAGTTGAATCATTTAATTTAGACATTATTCATGTATGATAGCATACACATGTTGATTTTTTTTTGAGGTCATGTATTTTGAAAAAAAAAATTGTCAATTTTTAAATAATTGGTACAAAAAATTCTAAATTATATAATTAAATAAACGGAAAGGAAAGAAAAATTAATATTTGATATAGTGGGATCGATTTTTTAGGCGCTTCAATTTTATGTTACATCGTACCTTTAGACACAAGTTATGACTAGTTTATATCTAATAAGGGAGCTAGACATTTAAATTTTATCTCCATATATTTTTTTCGTCCATTTCCATCACATCACTTATTTCTATCATAAGTTGAATTATTTAATTTTTTAATTATTTTGTAGCTAAATATAATTTTTATTTCGGATATTGTTCATATACAATTGTGTACAAAAGTTGATATTTTTTTGCGGTCATATATTTTGAGAAAATTTTATTGATTTTTGTTTTAACAAATAATAGGTAGAAATTAACTTCAAATTATGCAATTAAATAAAGAAAAGGAGAGAAATTGTAATTTGATATAATGAGATCGATTGTTTTGATGCCCGAATTTTATGTTATACTGTATCCTCCCACACAGGTTATTGCTAGTGTTTATTGGTTGAGAGTGATGTAAAAATAATCACATAGAGGTTGCAATATGACAAACATTGTAATTGAATGTGCAATGTAAAAAAATGATAGTTGAGAAGATAATGTAAAAATATCATTGTTAATGGGGTCAAAGTGTAATTTATCCTTCTGGTCTTCACCATTGTTGCCGGGTGAAGTGTTTCTTAGTCAAAAGTTGAGTATAGGTCTGGTGTTTTAAAACGTTTGTAAACTACTCTAGGCTCTAGGTAAAACACCAAGGGTGTCACTTGAACACGCAGATTCCTCTTGAACTTGCATAAAAATTACTCTATTATGTGTTAGTTTTTCGAATCTATTATCAAACTACACCAGTAATTTCGATTAAAAAAAAAAAGGTTAATGCAATGGGTCAAATTATTTGGATCCCATCAATTTAGACGATATAGAAGAAAATTAATAGTTCATCTATTATTATTAATAAAGAGAGAGGGCGGGGATTGGTGTCCTCTCCTTTTATTGGTGGTTATTAATTAGTTAATTGTAATGATAGTTATTATTAGTTAGTCATAAGCTAAAGAATTATAGTTTATTTAATTTTTTAAATTAAACTTCCGACTTTCCATGACTATATTCCTTTGTGGCATCTCTCCGAATCTATTACCAAACTACAGTTATTTTAAAACAAAAATATCAATCTACTATACTTTTCAACAAATCCTTTTTTCATAGCTTAAATCCGTATTGCATAAAAGCGGATGTATAAAATATGCTTTCATTGAAAGCGGATGTGCTGAAACCGCTTTCATTATAAAGCGGATTTATTGATTCCGCTTTTATTAGTCCTGCATAATACTCTTTTGGGTCAGTAAATTTCTCACGTTTGTACTCATCGTTCCGCTCTCTCAAAAGTCAAACTCTTTGGTGTCTGCGATTGTTCTCAACTATTGGTCCTCTCGATGTAGACATAGTTTAGTCAATTAAGTATCTGCAACCATTACACTTTGTCAATAAAGGCACAATAGAACGAGCAACGATGTAATTACATAAACAGGAGTACTACATTTTCATCGGTATACGTACACACAAAAAAAAGTAGAGATGAACATAGTTCATTTATTACAGCTTCACATTACATTAACATCTACATTCAATGACCCCTAGGCACAGCTCATGGATTTTTGGTTAAGCATGTTTGTCGATTGTGGTCCGGTTGTCCACACAATCTACATTGGTACGTATTACGGCCCTGACACAGTTCCATTTCATTTCGGATGCAAGTAAATTGGGGATGACCCTTCAATCATAGTAGATTAGGATTAGGACACACACATCCCAATAGTCTTCGTGATATAGTTGATGAAATTCAGAGGCCCAACATGTATCATGGGCAACAATAGTGTATATCTCATCTACATACTTCCACGGGTCTAAATGCCCCTTTGAAAAAAGTGTCATCGCATGAGAGCATGACATTTTATAGGTGTTTTCATTTTTCATATGAACATGTGCGGTCTAAAATATTTAATACTTGTACATTACCTTTTTAAATAACCACATATGCCTCTCCGGTGGTTCGGCTAAATGTGGTCACATTATGACCGACTTTTTTGATTGCAACACACGACGCGTGAGGTGTGAATGAGCATCTACTATTTGACGTCGAACCACACCTATCATTGAAATACTGAACAAGCTTGTAAAATATTGTTTCAACGCATGACGTGATCGGCAAATAACTTGGTTTTTTAGGACAAAGTTGAACACCTTAGAAATGTTGGTTGTCATGACTCTATAACGTTTTCTACCGTCATGTGCAAGTCTCCACTGCTCTTTTGGTATCCGATCAATCCAACGAACTGCGTCCGAGTTGAGTTCCTTAATTTCCGCTATAATCTGGTCATACTTGCGGATTTAATATGTAATACCAGCATCTCATACTAGATGTTTAAGATGAGAGTTATGAAATATACTGTTGAAGTTGTTGTGGACATATCGTAAGCAAAATCGATGGTATGCATATGACACTTGCCATCTGGAACCATGAGTAGCAATCGATTGAATTATACCTTGATGGCGGTCAGATAACAGGCATATGCCCGGATGGTCACTGACAACATGGTGTCTAAGTATCCAAAGAAAGCAACCTCATTTATCTATACTTTCTTCATTGACGATTGCAAAGCGGAGAGGATAAATCTAATGATTTCCATCATGGCCCATAACAATTAACAACTTCCCCTAGTATTTCTAGTACATGAATGTGGCATCAATGCTTATAAGTGAACGACAGTGTCGAAAACTGTCAACACACGGTTTAAATGTCCAAAAGACTCTGTCAAACACATATGTCCCATTTCCAAGGTTGGCCAACTGTCATCTGACTATTGTGCCCTGATTATATTTTTGCAGTGGAGCGAG
This sequence comes from Ilex aquifolium, assembly GCA_951799425.1. NCBI lineage: Eukaryota > Viridiplantae > Streptophyta > Magnoliopsida > Aquifoliales > Aquifoliaceae > Ilex > Ilex aquifolium. The sequence continues at coordinate 12,178,473 of OX637405.1, forward strand.
AAATTTTGGCAAAATAGAATATGATTCATCACAGTCACCAAAAATCATAGCTAACGCAGTTTGTTTTGCTTTTCACGTTTTCCTATACAAAATCTCGTACTTATACACATTGGCAATGTGTTATATTATCACAACAACTTTCAGAGATAGATTTGCCTTCATGAGGTCTCTAGTTTGGCATGCAATGAATTGAGAATCTAATTGCACATGATCTTGGGTGGCTGACACATGCAGACAAGTGTGTGGGCCTTCATATTTGGTAATATGAAACATCTCGTGTGTTTTCTTTTGACAAGCACAAAGCCTCCACTTGCACCAAAAAATTGTGTTTTTTACCCCACAAAGCCAAGAACTTTTTTTCACTCTCAACAACCTCGAATTGGACATGATTGTTGATTGAATAAATCTTCACTACATCTTGCAATTTTGCTTTAACCTTGAAGATTAGTTCGATGGATAACTCAGGCTGACTAGGATCCCACAATAGAGTTCTTGTTCGATTATTGATGGCAGATAGTTGGGAAAATTCATTGTTGGTGAAGAAGGCGGACGATGGCTCATGCATATGAACAGTGTCTTCCACTGTAACTGATGGTGTCACCGTCATCATCAATGTTTTCCATGTCGTCCAACAATGTAATCTCCTTGTCTTCATCGTCTGTGTCTTCCGCACGATCAACTGCACGCATTCCATTGCACTCCAACACATCACTGTCGGACTGAACCAGATGTCGAATGGCATCGTTCCTTGTTTCAGTCTGAGGTTGGGTGCCAACATTCGAATAAGATGTGGTGTATCCCATAGACATCAACTCTGCGTACTACGCCCCATATTTAATTCTGGCACATAAGGCTCAACCTCCAAAATTCCATGCCCTGAATTAAACTCCGCTGCATAAGCATCGTCAGCCATAAAGCCATGCGCATATTGACTACTCCCTTTAACATAAAAAGAATTACCAAGCGTAGGCGAATTAAGACACAGATTCATGTTCTCCTGTGTAAGCAATTAGATATATGGGTCATACTCATTCACCATTGGCTGAGGAAACTGTTGGATTTGTTATGTCTGTATATACAAGTCAATACTATTCAGTGTTGGGTTCTCAAAGACAGCATCCAACATCGCCGCCACACCGTCATCATTTCAAATTCTAAGTACTGTTGCATGCGATCCCCCAAAATAATGGAAATCAACAAATTAGCTGTAGTCGTGATGTTGAATTGTCCAACTGCATTATCGTATACATAGTTCTCAACAATTTCTCATATATCGTTCTGTGTTTTAACTTTATACGATGCTGAGGCTTTCCATTGTACGATAAACAACCTTGATGGTATATAATATTACCTCCCCAATAGCACATTATGGTGGCACGTCTCCTCAATATTTTAAACCTTCAATGTAAAATATAATTTCAAATAATTTCCCTTTTTATCATGTTGAGTTTGGTTTGCATGACATATTTTACTTTTTAAACCTATTAAGATACTTTGAAAGTGAAAACATAAAAAGTTACTTCCTAAATTTCCTAAATTGCAAGGACCTCAGAGCTGTGATGTTTAACACGCACAAAAACTCCAACCCTACACATCTTAACCTTTACAATCAAATTTCTACAATATAAAAACTTTCCCTTCCATTGGAAGTGCCTTGAAGTTATGATTTAGCATCTGCTAGGAAAAGAAAGGGAATCTGCAAGGTCTTTTGGGTTTTCTTTTAAACCATGGTATAACAACTCCAGCAGATTCTATAACAAGATGTCCTAAAACATATAATGAAATCCAAAAAAAGGGGGAATGATAAAAAAGAAAAAAAAAACCAGTCCAATAATATAAGCAGGATACAAACCATGCGCCAAACATAAGCAAATAGGAGTAAACATAATCATATTTCTAATAAGTAATGCAGTAGAATAAATCAATCTTTTTGTTTTCATTATGCCAATAATTTCTCGAAAAATTACCAATACTTACACATGTCCAAGTTTCATGTGAAGGTTCCAGCTCCATCAAAGGCTACCCAGTAGCCCATTCTGCTCCCATTAGCCCATCCTAGCAGCCACCCTACTGATAGCTTACCGGTGGACTGCTTGATGGCTGGACGGCTGAAGCTTTGACAAAGCTTGCCAAAGCCTTAAATGTGTTCCCTCTTCCTTGACTTATTTGGCCAGAAAACTCCCTATAAATAGGAAGCTTAGTGAAGGCTAGATAAAAATGTTCAAGATCAGTCAAGAAGAAACAGAGATTCGGGAGAGAGATCTCAGTGAGAATTTTGTATCAATTCTTGTATTTTATTTCCAGAGAGAAATAGAGATATCCTCTTTGTTTATATCTTATTTGTGGTATATTTCTGACCCTGGGTAACCAACAAGTGATATCAGAGCTTTGGTTGGGTTGCCGGAAAATTTTTCAACTCACTGTTTTTGGCTTGTATAGGTTCTAAACGAACTCGAAATCAAATTCTGAGCGCACCATTGGATTCCCCTCGTCGAAACGAGTCGAACCCCATTGGCCTCGCATCAATCCGACGTTAGACGCTCTCTCACGGACCTCGCGCGGAAAGTTCTCCAGCCGTCGGAGTTGCTGCCGGAAGTTCGCCGGAAAAGTTCCCCGGACCGGTGACCGGAGGAAGGTTGAAGACGACGGAATATTCCACTCCGTCAAAGAATATTCCATCTCAGTTAAGGAATATTCTCAGAGCATATTCCATCCAAAGAATATTCCTAGAGAATATTCCATCCAGAGAATATTCTGTCACTGTCAGCATATTCCGTCAAGTTTAACGGAATATTTCGTCAAGTTACCAAAAACTTTTCGAGTCAATTCTGAGCTCATTTTAGTTTCGTTTTTGGTGAATCAGGACTCTTTCCCAGCTATTTCAACCGCTCCGGACGCAACAGTGCACTCCGTTTTGCAAAATTCAACTCCGAAATTTTTGATCGAGACATTAAGAGCCTAAAAACTCAAGATGTCCATGGAGGAATCAACGTCGGGAGCCATGATCAAACTCACTGCCTCTAATTATACACTTTGGAGACCTCGGATGGAAGATCTCCTAAGCTGTAAAGACTTGTACGATCCCTTGGAGGCAAAAGGTGTAAATCTAGATCCGACAAAAGAAACGGAGTGGAAGAAACTGAACAGAAATGTCATCGGTCAAATCAGGCAATGGATTGACCACAGTGTATTCCACCATGTTTCACAAGAGACTAATGCACATGTCCTCTGGAAGAAGCTGGAAGACATGTACCAGGCCAAGACTGCTCGGAATAAAGCCCTTTTGATGAGGCGATTTGTGAATCTGAAGTTAAAAAGTGGAACTTCAATTGTCGAGCACACTAGCGAGTTCCAGAGTCTGGTAAATCAATTATCATCGATAGAGTTGAATCTGGGGGATGAAGTACAAGCTCTCTTGCTTCTCAGTTCTCTACGAGACAGCTGGGAGATGCTCGTAGTCTCTCTCAGCAATTCGGCTCCAGGAGGCAAACTAACCATGTCAACGGTTAAGGATGCCTTGTTCAATAAGGAGGCCAGGAGAAAGGATGTTGGCATTAACCAGTCAAATGCCCTCGTCACTGAGAGTAGAGACAGACAACAAGGAGGTAGCAGAGGTAGGGGAAGAAGAAGGAGTAAGAGTAGAGGAAGGTCACAAGATCCAGGGAGATCAAATGAAGGAGAGAGACCTACATACAAGTGTTACCATTGTGGCATGCAAGGCCACATGAAGAAAAACTGTCGCAAGTTACTATGAGAGCAAGGCCAAGGCAGTAATCTGCCGAAGAAACTGGACGGAGAGACTCTAGTCACTCTCTCAGAGGACGTGGCCATTCTTTCTGTCAATGAGGAGACATGCCTTCATTTTTCAAACCATGATGCTGAGTGGGTGGTAGATACTACAGCTTCATACCACACCACTTCTCACAACGATTTCTTCTCGACGTACAAAGCTGGAGACTTTGGTACGGTGAGAATGGGAAACACCAGTTCTTCCAAGATCGTGGGAATTGGTGATATTCAGATAAAAAAAATGTTGGTTTTACACTGGTATTGAAGGATGTCCGGCACGTGCCCGACCTTCGGCTAAATCTACTTTCCGGGATAGCCCTCGACAGACAAGGCTACGATAACCACTTCAGCAAAGGCACATGAAAGCTCATAAAAATGTGCTATGGTTGTCACCCGAGGACATATTTGTGGCACACTTTACAAGACCCATGTGAAGGTTTAATGCAGTTGAAAATGAGGCTTCACCAAATCTGTGGCACCAGAGACTCGGTCACATAGGGGAAAAATGATTGTTTACCTTGGCAAAGAAGAATATCATCACAGTTGCCAAGGATGTTGCACTAAATCCTTGTGATCATTGCTTGTTTGGTAAACAACATCGAGTCTTGTTTAGTTCCTCTATGAAGAGGAGATCAGAGTTGTTAAGTCTGATACACTCTAATGTTTGCGGTCCATTGGAGGTGGAATCATTGGGCGGCAACATATATTTTCTGACCTTTATTGATGATGCTTCACAGAAGGTATGAGTATATTTCCTAAAGATAAATGACCAAGTACTCGAATGCTTCAAAAGATTTCATGCCATGGTAGAGCGAGAAACATGAATGAAGCTAAAATGTCTTCGAACAGACAATGAAGACAAATATACTTCTAGAGAGTTTGAAGCATACTGTGAAAATTATGGTATCAGACATGAGAATACTGTTCCACGTACCCCACAGCAAAATGGAGTAGCAGAGAGGATGAATCGAACCATTGTGGAAAGAGCCCGATGCATGCTCAGTATGGCAAAGTTGCCAAAGCCATTCTGGGGTGAAGCTGTTCGTGCCGCCTGTTATCTGATAAACAGATCACCGTCAGTACCATTGAATTTTGATATTCCGGAGAAGGTATGGTCTGGTAGGAATCCCTCATATTCTCACTTAAGAATATTTGGGTGCAAAGCATTTGCACATGTATCCAAGGAGCAAAGGCAGAAACTTGGTGTCAAGACCACTCCGTGCATCTTTATAGGCTACGGAGATGAAGAATTTGGATACAGATTGTGGGACCCAATGGCCAAAAAGATCATTAGGAGCAGGGACGTGGTCTTCCATGAAAACCAAGCGTATGAGGACTTTGAAAATCCCACAAAGTCCAGCAGTTCTAGTTCCAGTGCACAGGACATTGTTCCAGACCCTACTGCACCATTACAGTTTGCCACAGATAATGAAGAAATGCAGGATGAAGCTACAGAAGTAGAGCAAGATGATGATGAAGGTGTTGAGCAGGGGGAGCAACAACCCCCTCCTCCAGATGTTGTAGGACCATCACAGTAACCAGAGGATGATATACCTCATATAGCTGACGAGCCTCAATCACGAAGATCCGAAAGAGGACGCATTCCTTCAAGTAGATATCCGGAGTCAGACTATATTCGGCTTACTGATGAGGGGGAGCCGGAGAGCTTCTAAGAGGCACAAACTTATATGGATAAAGACAAGTGGATGCAAGCCATGCAAGATGAGATGGATTCCCTACAGAAAAATCAAACCTATGAGCTTGTGAAACTTCCAAAAGGCAAGAAAGCACTGAGAAATAAATGGGTGTTCAAGCTGAAGAAAGACGACAGTGAAAATTTGGTGAAGTATAAGGCTCGATTGGTCGTTAAAGGATTCCAATAGAAGAAAGGAATTGACTTTGACAAGATTTTCTCACCAGTTGTTAAGATAACCTCAATTCAAGTCATTATCGGATTAGTAGCCAGTTTAAACTTGGAGCTTGAACAAATGGAAGTGAAAACTGCATTTCTTCATGGAGATCTGAATGAAGAAATCTATATGGAACAGCCAGAAGGTTTCGATGTTCCAAGAAAGGAAAATATGGTCTGCAAGTTGAAGAGGAGTATGTACAGCCTCAAGCAAGCGCCCAGACAATGGTATAAGAAATTTGACTCATTCATGGTAGGTCAAGGCTACAAGAGGACTGCTGCAGATCAGTGTGTTTACGTTCAGAGATTCTCGGATGGCAATTTCATTGCATTCCTACTTTATGTTGACGACATGTTGATTGTCGGAAAGGATGCAATAAAGATTAGCCAATTGAAGAAGGAACTATCCAAGTCCTTTGATATGAAGGACTTAGGCCCAGCTCAGCAGATATTAGGCATGCAGATTGTTCGTGATAGGAAAACCAAGAAATTGTGGCTATCACAGGAGAAATACGTTGAACGGGTGATCCAGAGGTTCAACATGGATACTGCCAAGCCAGTCAGCATCCCACTGGCTAATCATTTCAAGTTGAGCAAGAATTCTTGTCCCTCATCAAAGAAGGAGATAGAAGAAATGACAATGATTCCTTACTCTTCAGCAGTTGGGAGTCTAATGTATGCAATGGTATGTACAAGGCCAGATATTGCCCATGCAGTGGGCATGGTGAGCAGATTTCTTTCCAATCCAGGGAAAGAACATTGGGAGGCGGTCAAGTGGATTCTCAGATACCTTAAGGGTACATCGAAGATATGCTTGTGGTACGGGGGAGTTGAACCAGTTTTGGAAGGCTATACAAATTCAGATATGGCAGACGATCTTGATGGTAGAAAATCTACATTAGGATTTATTTACACTTTTGCAAGGGGAGCTGTGTCATGACAGTCAAGGTTGCAAAAGTGCATAGCTTTATCCACGACATAGGCAGAGTATATTGCTGCAGCGGAAGCTGGTAAGGAAATGTTGTGGTTAAAACAGTTTCTCCAAGAACTAGGTATTAAGCAGAAGGAATACAAGGTGAATTGTGATAGTCAAAGTGCTCTAGACTTGAGCAAGAACTCAATGTACCATTCCCGGACGAAGCATATTGATATTCGCTATCATTGGATACGCGAAGTGATGGAGCAACAATTATTGAAACTAGTGAAGATCCACACAAAGGAGAATCCAGCAGACATGTTGACAAAGGTCGTTACTCAGGATAAGCTTGAGCTATGATGAGACATAGCAGGAATGAATGTTTGATTACATTCTCTTCTGATGGTTCTGGAGGGGGAGATTTGAAGGTTCCAGCTCCATCAAAGGCTACCCAGTAGCCCACTCTGCTCCCAGTAGCCCATCCTAGCAGCCACCCTACTGACAGCTTACTGGTGGACTGCTTGATGGCTGAACGGCTGAAGCTTTGACAAAGCTTGCCAAAGCCTTAAATGTGTTCCATCTTCCTTGACTTATTTGGCCAGAAAACTCCCTATAAATAGGAAGCTTAGTGAAGGCCAGATAAAAATGTTCAAGATCAGTGAGGAAGAAACAGAGAGAGGGAGAGATTCGGGAGAGAGATCTCAGTGAGAATTTTGTATCAATTCTTGTATTTTATTTCTAGAGATAAATAGAGATATCCTCTTTGTTTATATCTTATTTGTGGTATATTTATGGCACTGGATAACCAACATCATGATCCAACATGAATATAACTCAATAGAAATCCTTTGCAAACAAAAAATTTAACTGAAATCATTCACATTGCTATTCCCAAAATAAGACTTGGCTATGCACAGACTGTCTACTTAGACGCTGACTCAATTCATTTCAAAGATCGTTCATTTTTTCATTCTAGACATTTAAAAATAAATGAAAAAAAAAAACACTTTATCAACATATAGACAATTCTTCGACATTCTATAAATTTTGGGTGGGGGCAGACAACAAAAAACCTCCAATTCCAAGAAAAAATAGCTTAGAAAGTAAAACAACTTCGATTAAGTGCATGTACTCTATCCATATGAGAAATATCAGCTACTTGTTCAAAGAGGAATCCACAATGTTATATAAAGAATTCCCTGCATTATGTGTATGTATTCTGTCCATATGATAGTCAAATCATCTAGAAACTAAGGCCTACTCCAATTTAACTTTAAGCATAATTGCATCTCTTAGTCAACCGTTTAGCCTAGTAATTGTAGAAGGTAATTCTAGAATACCGGCATTCCCTCACAATGTACTTGCTAAATGTGATTTTCTAGTGGAAATTCAACTCCCAATCTACTATTATTGCTGGAAATTCAACTTGTATCCAAGTCACCTAAACCTAGGATATCTACTAGAATTGTCAAATACAAATAGATAACAAAGCCTTATAAGGAATAAAAAAAAAGGGTAACTAAAACCATGTCCCTGCTAATCCATTGAAGTTAAACTATCCAGAATAGATCTCTCTGAAGGAAAAAAAAAAAAAAAGGAAGCTCTAAAGGGGACACAAGACCTTCAAAATTTTACATGTTTAGTAGTAATAGATGCATTGCAAAAGATATAACTTGTGAATTAAAACATTATGGCATAAAGTAATTCCATCATGAGAAATATATTGCATGTATTCAAACTGTATTCATAATTCATGTATTCAAACTGTAACTCATAATACCTTCACAATTTAAATTTCTGAAGCAAGGATACAGTTCAAATTACTCAACCAAGCAACACTTTGAGAAGCAGTAATGGGGATTGGGCAATGGGGATTGAAATATTTCTGAAATTGGGAATTTTTTGAATTACAAAGTGAAGAGTAGAGTACCTGGTTAAATATAAGGCCTTTTGTTTATCACGTGAAGCTCTGTCTTCTCGTTGCTTCAGACCTAGCCCACAGGTGTGAACCAGTTGACTGTAGAATTTGACAAATCAATGACTATGCTAGGGCCTAAGATGAATCTCATAAATGGAATTAGGGTACAGACAAACCTCAAGCGAATCTCACAGACGACTTCAATTGTCTTCTTCGAACAAGGTTAGGGCTATGGTTTGGATTGCTCAGTTAGGGGTGTGCATTTTAAGGGCTCAGCTTAGGGTATGGAAATCAAAGAGAATAGAGAAGAGAGAAGATAGAATAAGCACTGAAGAGAGAAGAGAGAGAAAGGGAAGGAATGATCTATGTTTCCACAGATAGGAGAGAGGGAAAACAAAATAACAGAAAGGAGCTCTCTGTTTGGGGTTCAAATATTCGTCTAAAAGCGAATTCATTATATCATCTTCATTATATAAAGCGGACTTGGGAAACCCGTTTTTTACCTTGAAAGCGCATTTTTAGAATACGCCTATTCAAATGAAAGTGGATTCCACAAATACGCTTTAAAGGGTTGATGGCCTCTAAAAGCGGATTTGTTGATACCGCTTTATAGTAAAATTATAATTATTGATTATGCTTTTAAAATATGCTGCAAATCGGTAAATAAGTTCAAAAATGTAATAAATTAGTGTTTTTGTTTGAAATTAGCCGTATTTTGGTAATATATTCACATCTCTCCTACATAACCGACTATTTTCCTTTTCGCCTCACACTTCTCTCTCTCTCTCTCTCGTACCCATGACCAACATCGCCCCCACAAATGATCAGGTCATCTACACTTCTTCGGTTCCAAGATACTCTGCTCCAAAAGTTCATGATAATATTTATTCGTGGAGAGATATTTTGATAATCTATAAACGTTTTATTCATTACATGACTAAGAGAACCTAGTTTAAATGTAAGAACGGGGATAAGCTATGATTTAAACCCCATGAATTATTGCATAGTGGTCGTGGACTAGTAGTTGTGACAGAAATAAGGAAATAGAAACAATCTTGGAAACAATCTTGCAAAGATTGAAATGAATTTTAGGACTCTAATGGCTCCTTCAACAATCCTTTTAACAAAAATGATTATTACCCAGATAGGTTTCTATTAGAGCAATTCTTATTTTTTTTAAAACCCAAATTTAAATTTGGATAAAAAAACTCCAAAAAACCTTATTCAATGTTAAACCTATACCCATATCAAATCAAGAGAGACTCATTTTTTTACTCAAATCAAGAGAGACTCAAATCCATACCCAAATTCTTAGAGCGTCTTCAACCATGACTCAAATTTTTACTCAAATTTAAATTAACATTTGAGTAAAAAACATGATTTGATAGAAATGACTCTATTGGACAAACTCAAATTTAAAGAAGAAGAAATTCAAATTTAAATGAGGGCAAACCCAAATTTCAAAAAAATTAAAGATGACCATTGAAGCTTTAAAAGAGAGTGAAATCTCACAATTAATGATTTAAGTCTCTCTTGATTTAGTTTAAGTTTGAGTCAAAAGTTGGAGGAAGTTTTTTGGCATTTTTTTCTCAAATTTAAATTTAAGTCAGGGTTGGAGATGTTTTTAATAGTGAGATTTTACCCTTATTTAAAAATACAGTTGTCATATTTTACCCTTTTTTAAATTTGAGTTTATACTCATTTAAATTTGAATTTTTCTTCCTTTAAATTTAAATTTCTCCATTGGAAGGTCTATACCTAATTAAATTTTTTATCTTTTTTTTTAATCAAATTTGAGTAAGGATTTAAATTTTCATTGGAGATGGTCTTAGTCAAGTGTTTTAGCATAGGCAAATTCTAGATATAGACCTAACATTTGAGGTTATGGATAAAAAATTGACAAAAAATTTCGATTATATGTGTATGAAACGGTCCATGATAAGCCTACCAGTGTCTAAAATTAATAGTACATCGCAAATTGGTCTGCACCCTAATTCGAGATTTAATTTGTAAGGACCCAATGGCTTGTACCCATTGGATGATAGTGGACGTTAGTAAATATAGAGACTCACTATTAGGCTTAATATCACAATACATTAGGCCGTAATAACATTGCTCAAAAAATAATTATTATTTAGGTAGGGGTCTATCTTAATTGATATCACAATAACACAATAATATGGTAAGCACACTTAAATATGTCTAAATTTTATTTTAAAAAATATATATCTAATGTCAAAAAAAAAAAATTTAAGGTTAGACACGTGCCCACCCTAATATAAGGGTGGCTCCACCCCTGCTAATATGCATGATTTACAAATGGTAATTCTAATTTTAAATGTACATAGAAGTCACCAGTTCAAAAAACATGTAATTTAAAAAGTTCATTGTTATCAATTAAAAATGTGCGAGTGTCTAGAAACTTTTGTGACAAGTATTAGTAGTTAGAGTTTAATTGGAGGAATTTGTGCCATTTTGCCCAAGTTTTTAGAAAAAGGCTACGGTATCATCGATGGTATTGTATCAAAAATTATAAATATTTAAGAATAAATTATAATTTTTTTGAGGTATAAGTTACAACCTTTAAAAGGTATAATCGATAATGAAATGTTAGGATCAATACTGATGGTGCTCGAAAATACTCGGCCCAAGTGCAGAACTGTGGATTTGAGATCCAATAACGGGGGTAATAGAGATATTTAGATTAACATGGGAATAAGGGATGAAGTCGGGTCAAAACAGTATATAAGTGGTTCACCCTAGCCAAAGGACCAAGGCTACATCCATTGTAATAGAGACTCTTGCTCCTTGAGGCTTATATTACTTGAAGAAGAAGATTACAGTAGGTTTTCTGGGCTTTGAGCCTTAGCTTACAGTGCCTTGTGAATACAGACTTGTTCGAACCCTTTTACACAGAGTGATAGTGTTCTATTTATACAAGTAATTGATCTAGAGTTTTCTGTGATTTTCTCCTTCCTTTTGTTGATTCTGTGATCCCCTCTTCCTTTGTCCTGTAGTGGTACTGCCACCTGACGCAAATCGTGCCCACAACCCTCAAATAGAATGTGCACAAATATTCCATATGTCAGATAGTACGTGTTCGTTAGTGGCTCTAGAAAGTGTCCCCCTGTCCCTTGGACACGTAGCGCGACGGGAGATGTTCGAGATTTAAAGAGTATCGAGCTCCTCGCTTTCGAGTTGGATATGGCCGAGCATGAGCATGAGCATGAGCATGCCGACTTGGATATCATTGGACCCTCTTTTTTGGATTGTGGCCCATTCTTACTGTGAGGCAGACAGACTCTGGATGGGCCGTTCGGATGCCATGTAACCAAGGAGGCCCATTGGGTGCTCTGGGTTTTTGGATGGGCGGCCCAAGCCGAAAACTTACCATTATCAAATACTGAAGTTACAACTTTTAAAAGTTAGATTATAATTTTTAAAAGTTAAATAACAACTCATAAGGAAGAAGTTACAATTGCTCAAGGAAAACTTATGATCAATCATGGGTGTCTTCTGTAATCAATCATGACTTTTTCTTGAATAGTTATAATTTCTCATTTTAAAGATATAATTTTACTATAAAATTTTATAATCAGCGGTACGACATTGGTATCCTAGAGTTTCCCAAAGTTTTTTATGATGTAATTGCCAACATTTTCAAACATATCTATCTTTTTCAAGCACCATGCAACTGAATCTTCTGTAATATTGATCAGACCAAATGAAAATAGAATAACTTGATATAATCTAACTGAATATTTAACTTTGTTATTCCTACACGAGGAAAAATTATATAATAATTTATTGATTTTTGTTTTAATAAATAATTTATAAAAATTAACTTCAGATTATATAATTAAAAAAAGAAAAAAATTATAATTTGATATAATGCGATCGATTTTATAAATGTTCCAATTATATTAGATAACGAATATAAAATTAAAATTTTTTAATAAAAAGGCACACCCGACGTGTTTTTGATGATTAAAAAATAAATGTATGATAGTAAAAAATATATATATAATAAAGTAGCTTACAATTCAAATTTCAAAAGATAAACAAAATGACTTTTGTTTTTCGCGGTTCAGATTGTTTTAAATTTTACTTTAAAGTTAATCTAACGGCTAATATTAACACTCTAAATTTAATAGGAAAAATAGGCTTCTAAGGGTGTGTTTGGAGTGACTTTTTAAAAGTATTTTTACAAATTATTTTTCATAAATACTTTTTTAAAAAAAAAATATTATTTGAAACCGCACTACCACTACCTCTACCACCACCACTACCTCTACCACCACACCGCCGCCGTTGCCACAACCGCCACCGCCACCGCCACTACCGCCACCGCCACCGCCGTCGTCGCCACCGCCACCACCACCACCACCGCAGCCACCACCATCGCCGCCACCACCCTCACCCCCACCACCACCACCGCCGCCGCCGCCGCCACTACGGTCATTGCCACCCACCACAACCATCACCGTCTCCTACCACCACTACCTCTCACCCCCACTACAACCGATGCTTAAATTCATTTATCTCTCCTCTATATTTGTGATTTGATTTTAGATATGAATACAAATATGTTTATTGTTTATCATTTTTTATTACTCTGTGCCTTCAGGCACAGGCAATAACTAGTACTTTAATATCTTAACACTTTATATATATTTTTTGCTTCGCTATTTTTTATATATTCGATCGAAATCCTAATATCAGAATGACTAGTCGTGTAATCAAATTTGAATTAACAAACTGAATTCTCCCAAATTTATTATATAAGATTTACATTGATTTCGATAAATCTATACTACTATAAAATGTCAACAAAAGTGAAAATTTTTTGTTTGACTATTATGTCCCTTCTAAAGGCATAAAAAACTCTTATATCCTAATGCATTTAATTATTTGATATTAATTAAATATTCAAATGATTTTTCATAATATTTTCATTTATTATTCCATGTGTTGTACATTTACTTATGTGGTAGGTTAATGAATCTTTATCTCTCCCAATTGTATATCTTTGATTTATTTTATAAAGTTAATTTTATCTTTGGAATACTAGAGTGTATTTCAAATATTAGTCGTTACTATAATTACTTAAGTTTTAGGCCTTAAAAATTCGAGTAAGAATCTATTTTATATCTATTTATCTATCTATCTATACTATAATAAAATGTCAACTATGTTTAAAAAAATTTGATTTCCTATTCTATCCTTATGTATTCTTGTAAGGCCAATTAAGTCATTTATCTCTCATTTATCCTTCTTAACCTTTAATCTTCCAATAATATTCAAGTAATTAATAAGTAGATTTATCTATATCTATACTACTATAAAATGTCAAAATACATGAAAATCTTTATTTGGACATTTTTATCCTCTAAAATTTTGAACATGTTAAGATTACCATTGGAATTGGAATATCAAACACTTGTGATGTTGATGATATTAAATGGGTCATTAAATATTTCACAACGAACATTATTGTATTTGCTTAGTTTATTCCTAATTTAAGAATAATTCTATGTGCACTAAATTTGTGCACCAAAACTTACACCAAATTAACTACAGTTGTTAGATCACTGATAGAACCCACTGATTAAACGGCAAGTGATTTAGTGCAAGTTTTGGTGCACACAGTATTGCTATTACCAAACCTCACTACCGAATATTATATGGAGAAGGCCACCCCCTTTATCTGTCTCTCTTTCTCCCCTCATTAATGTTTATATTAATTAGTATTTCATTCTCCATTATGCATCCTTCATTTCTCTCTCTCTTCAATCGAATAAGCAGTTTTTTGTGGCTCAACAAATTCTCAAAGAAAATTTATTTTACAATGAATGTCAATATAAATTAGAAGTTGGATCATGCCATGCCTTTTCCATTCCCAACCGTTTCAAGTACTATTGTACACAAATCTGAAAACGTGATTCACCAATTGAAACGTTTCTGACCCCTCTCTCTCTTTACATTACAAAAGCTTGAACAAGTACTGTTTATCTCATTGCTTAAACTGTATATCTGTTCTATACATGCTTGCTTTGAGCTTTTGTATTTTCTTCCAGCGTTAGAACATTGTTCATTAGTTGTTTGATTATAAGTTTCTATGAAATTCTTGAATTAACAAAAACAGAATATGTACCAATTCTATGTCAATTGTGTAGCCTCTAAAAAAATCCCAGTTTTTGAACTTGCATGATAGTAGATTTACAATTTTTTCAAACTCAGCGATTTTCTGTTTTTAGGGCAAGCATAATTTTTTAAGGAGAATTTGAAACAGTTTACTCTAGCGCAATTGACATAACTACATACGCAACATACACCACTTCTTTACTATTCAAGTATTTTTTTATTAAGTACATTGATGAAAAAGGTAATCTGATATTTACAAATTTCTTATAATTGACTTTCTATAACTACATGTTGAGTTAGAATTATCATTATATTTGAATGTTGAGTTCAAGGGATAATTAGGTTTTGCTGAATAATTAAATTTTTGAGCAACATTCATTCAGGCAACAATTTCGTTGAAATGGGAAATGAGATAATCAAGAAAGATGATCGGGCCATTTTGCTGGAAGGAGACCTCCCAAAATCCACATCTACAAAATTGGCTACTACTTCCATCAAAGTAAACTTGAGTATGTTGATTTTGTTGTTGGATTTTGTAGCATTGTGGTGGAGTATTTTTACTATATTATGTTCATAGAAATCTTTGTGACTCCATGCATCTTTTGATGTTGTAGGTTTTTGACAATGGACATCTCCTTTTTGCTAGAAAAACAAGCAATTTTGACAGTAATGGAAGTCATATCATTTCGCCCATGATAACTACATAGAGTTAACCACCTCATACCTTTACATTTAATATAGGTATGAATTTAGAGGAATTTTATTCTACTTTCTCAAATGTGAGTGAACAAATATGTCAGTAGATTCCACGAAGGTGCATTATTCTTTTGTGTTTTCCTTAATTTTGTTGTCATATCAAGTATTGACCTTGAGTGAAGTATAATAACTCTTGGCTATCACATTGTGTACAATGTAAAGAATTGTCTTTGAGAAATTTGAGTTTTAGAGAGCCTTTGTAAATAAAAAGACACTTCTCAATTCCTAGATTTGTTAAAAAAATTAAACAACTTTAATTGAAAAAAGGGTCCGTGTAATTGGAGTTGTTCATAATGAGGATGAACAACTCCAAGGCATTAGTAATTCATACATGACTTAGCTACTTCAAACATATAAGTTATGTTCTTTTAGGACAAACCATTTAGCATTATGTGAAACCCTTGAGTTGGTTCAAGCAAATAAAGCTTCATTTAGGGACAATGTAGTCATAGATGATCGTTTATTATTATTGCATTTTTTGATTGAATTTATCAACGGGGTTGGATTGAGATATGTTATCTTCTGTATGCTAATAATATTGTTCATGGAGGAAAAGTTTAGGTGACACTGTTATTTTAGTTTATTAATTTATAATTTACAAGTGTCACTCATGCCGATTAATTTAAATTTATTATTGACACCGGCCATCATTATGTTAGTTTTTTTTCATTTAGAATTGATAGTGAATAATGTACTAAATATTAAGTGACTTATAAACCACATGATGCATCTTCAGAAGTGTTAATATGACCCATAAGGATCAAATTTTCTTGATTTATGATGGAGACGATCCTCTCTCTGTGCATGAGCCGTGCTCCTTTTTTAATGGGTACGTATTACATGTCTAGGAGGGATGGCATGGCATTACGATATCATTGTAGGCTTTAGTAATATAGAGTCCCTGATAAATTGAAATTGAATAGTACAGGTTTCAAAAAGAAAGTGGACCAAGCTTAGGATAAATCATTGAGACTTCTATTTTACTGACTAATATTTGGCCAAATTTCTCAAATGTTAAGGCAAGTGGTACTTAGGATATCAGAAAATGAAAGATACTAAAGATGAGGAGTTCTTGGATTATATAAATCTTAAAACATCTATAATATTCTTTTTTGGCTTTGTTGAAGCTCACTAAATCTCGAGTTTCTTGGTGAACAATATATAAATAAACTTTCTATCACTCTTAGGTATGAGAAAACAACATAGAAATTGATCTAAAAGGTTGTGACAAATGCAATTAATTTTATGGTACATATAGTTGATATATATATTTGGAATCTTTAACAATAATATTCAACCTTTTAATTTTTAAAATGTTTGTTGCACGTGTCCAATTAACTAGTGATATAGAATAGGTTGGATTTGAAAATAATAAATGTCAGTTGAAGCATGGTTCAAAGTATCGGCCGAGTCCGAGTCAACTCGGCCTAGTCGTATCCGTCTCAGCAAGTGCCAATCCGATAACGATACACGTTACACCAATATAACGAGATTCGACTGAATCGGTCTTGACTCGGTGGTATCGGCCCAACTCAGAGCTAAATCGGTTGGACTCGGCCGAGTCAAACTGAGTCAGACCGCTATGGTGCAACCAGATCTAGAAAATCTGAGCAGCAAAAATCCTAAAAAAAAAAAAAAAAAGGAAGAAGAAAATGGATGAAACTCACTTGCATATTTATGGGTTAGGTTGAATTCGTAACAAAATAAGCAAATGAAAAAGGGATTGATAAGAAATAAAACAAAAAACCAAATGCCCATTAGTAAAAAACCTACAAAAATTCATCAGCTTTTCAAAAGTGAAACCCTAAATCAGTGACAAAAAAAACCCTCCAGCCCGAAATCACACCTTTTTGGAATTATAAGAACAAAAAAAGAAGAACAGAAAGTATGTAATAAAAACCTGCAAATCTTCATCTTCTTCTTCTACTTCTTGTCGCACTTTAGGAGCAGAGCTAGAGTGTCCAACATCATCTCTTCTTCTCCAATAGAACGACAGTTCTCTCTGCCTTCACGAATCACGATCGACTCGCACTCATGGTTCAAATTCGCGGTATCGGTTATCGACTCGGAGGGCACTGATATACATCGGTCGCGACGTCTCGACACGGTATCGGCTGATACGTTCAAAATACTAGATAGAAAGCTCAAAACATTCTAAAAAAATTATGAAAAATATTTAAAAATGTAAACAACATCATCCATAGATCATATGTCAAAATACATAATCTAAGACATTAAATATAGTAAAAATTAATTATAATGGCACTACCAAAAATATTTATCTTTATGATATTCAATTTAAACATTTTAAAAAATACCGATCTATAATCATCGCCACATTTTATAATTAAACAACACATGAAAAATACCAAAAAAAAATCAATTTGATTTATGTGTGTTTATAAAAAAAAAAAATTATGTATAAGAATTTTAAAGAAATTTTAGTTTATATATTTACATATATAATAATCATGGAATCTAATTTTATAATAATTAAATAGGGTTTTAATATACAAGGTATACTCCCAATGCCTACTGACATATTACACATATATATATATATAACACTAATGCTATTTTCCTTTGTATTGACCATTGGGCACCCAACAGTCCAGCACTTTCATTTCGTCAAACGCGAAGAGAGAGAGGCCAACACGGTAGAGTGCGAGCCGATCGTGATTCGTGAAGGCAGATAGAACCGTCGTTCTACTGGAGAAGAAGAGATGATGTTGGGCACTCCAGCTCTGTTCCTAAAGCGCGACAAGAAGTAGAAGAAGAAGATGACGATTTGCAAGTTTTTATTACATATACTTTATGTTCTTCTTCTTTTGTTCTTATTATTCCAAAAAGGTGTGATTTGGGGCTGGAGGGTTTTTTTTGTCACTGATTTAGGGTTTCAATTTTGAAAAGCTGATGAATTTTTGTGAGTTTTTAACTGATGGGCATTTGATTTTTTGTTTTATTTCTTATCAATCCCCTTTTCATTTGCTTATTTTGTTACGAATTCAACCTAACTCATAAATATGCAAGTGAGTCTCGTCCATTTTCTTCTTCCTTTCTTTTTTTTTTAGGGTTTTTGCTGCTCAGATTTTCCAGATCTGGTTGCACTATAGCGGTCTGAATCGGTTCTACTTGGCCGAGTCCAACCGATTTAGCTCCGAGTTGGGCCGATACCACTGAGTTGTAACCGAGTCAAGACCGATTCAGTCGAATCTCGTAATATTGGTGTAAGTGTATCATTATCGGATCGGCACTTGCTGAGACGGATACGACAAATTTTTATGTTAAATATGTAGAGATTGTATGTGGATTTGAATTTGTTCTTGTTATGGATTTGTGGTGATTTGGATTTAGGGTGGTAGGATTAGGTTGACTTATTGATCTAGAAGAGACACAGTAAGAGTAAATGAAAAAGACATAACAATCCAGGAATGCATCCCTTGTAGATCTTTGGAGTCTACTTTGATCGGGTCTGTATATACCATTGCCAAAACCCCATTTAGCAAGTTCATAGGCCACTGTCTTTGTGCTCTATTCCCCAGTCCTAGTGCTGCTTTAATAAGCATTTTATATCTGTTATGATGGGGTTTATGGTGGTCCAACATGGTGTTGTGAACCCTAAATTCAAATCACCACAAATCACCTTAAAGAAAAATAAGGATGATACATTATTCCACCTAAATGAGTCATACGAAATGCAAGATATAAGGATGATATTGTTCCACCTAAATGAGTTATAAAAAATGCAAGATAGACAGAAGAAGATGGAGAGATAAAGAGGAAAGACATTGAAGAAAAGAAAATAGACATTACTTATTTTTCTTTGCCTTCTTCTTCTTGCTATTTTTTGAATTTTGTTTTTTCTCTTCCCTTTTTTCTTCTTTGTCTGTCATGTAAGAAGCTGTTTTCTGCATTGAAATTAAAGATTAATTAATATATAATTTAAAGCTTAATGAAAATTTAAATTGGATACTAACCTTCTTCTCGCACTGTATGACATGAGTTGTAAAATACACCATTGACATCATGGTTTCAAACTGGGTGTTACAATGCCTGCAGTGTGACTTCTGAGTTGCTTCTGAATTTGGCACTTGAACACTTTATGCTTTACTTCCAGAATTTCGCAACTTCTTACTCCTTGCCATCTCTCTAATAAAAACAAGGGTGAAGTTAGAAAACAACTGATTTTCTCTCTACGCCATTGCCATGGATCCACCCACCAGTCACAGCCACCACTATGAAGGTAAACTTTCTCTCCCTTCATCTACTATCTCCTTCTCTCTTTCTTCACAGCAACACACACATACACACTTTCACACACATCTAAGCTACAAAACTCACACAAACAGATACACAGACTCAATCATAGACATTCGAGACGCACACTCTTGATACACAAATAGATAACATTAACCTGCTTAACACATCCACCACCAATGTAAACAAAAATGGTGAGAACGGGTCACCCTGTCTAAGTCCTCTAGAAGCCCAAAATCTTCCCCTGGGTTTACAATTTAACATGACTGAAAAATTCATTGATTGTAATCCATCCATCTTGCAATCCCGTCCTCACTGGAGAACCACTCGAGGCTTTCCAATTGCCACAGATGGAATGGTAAACCTTCAACCGCAATCCATCCTCCTAGAAAAAAATGTTGAAAGAGGAGGATTATTTGGTTATTTATGTTGGAAGGATTTTTGGAAGAGGGACAGACTAAGACAAGAGTGGGGAAGTACTTTGTATTACACTTGAATACAAACTTTTTGGGTATAGTACAAAATGACTTAGAACCCATCCATATTTATACTACTCATGGAAGGTTCTAGATTTCTTTACAATATAATATTTAAGTAGATTCTAGATTTTTACATATGTGACAAATATCTAGAATATTTCTCAAGGCTTTTCTAGACATCTTCTAGAATCTAAGTATTCTAGAACTCTTCCACAAGTTACATACATCTCCTTCCAAAATATCTTATATTTTGGGCTTCATCTATTGGACCAAATCAAGTTTATACTTAAACAAAAAACACTTTACTTCTCACAGCATTTGAATCTGGTTTCGATCTTTGTAACCACAGGTTGACATTGCCATGAGAGCCATGAAGAACAAGCGGCTCAACACAGTAAACTTCCTCAATAACTCTGTTATTCACACAAAAGAAGATCACCCTATCAGCTTGAAACGGCTTCAACTCAACAGCAAAGTCTAAAGCAATGGACAAAGCACTCTTAATCAATTGCCATGAATCAGTTGCTTTCGCTCTTTGACAAACAACAGCCTTATTCCATATCTCCTCATCTCTAATAATAGCCTTATCAAACATTGAAGAATATACTTGCATTTGCTTCATCCCCCTTTGATCACTTCCTTCCACATACCTTGGCTGAAGCCTGTTAACCCTATTTCCCAAACCAGTTCCTCCCCTCTGCCCTGACAGAAAACCATCTAGAAACCTAAAATTCCCATCCTCTCTACCTTGTTTTCCTTTGGGAATAATAAGCCTCATTCTTCTACCATTATTCAATGGCTTACTTATTCTAAAAAAGTCACCAAATCTACTCCTTTCCATCTCAGTCCACACATAGTAATCTTCATATCTATATTTTTTTTCCAAAAAGCTCCGTTTTATCTCCACCCAACAGACTGACCAATAGTTCTTCACAGCCAGACTGAGCAGTTTCTAGTAAACACACAATCAAAAGAACCAAAAGAATTTCATGCAGTAATCCTAATGTTATCACTATTATTTCCAACAAACTTAAAAGAAAAAAATTTCTTTTCAATCTTCAAATCCATTGGGATGGATTCATTAGATGATACCACAGTTTAGTCATATGATGGATAAACTGGGAGGATCCATCAAGTGTCCTCTAAATTTTGTGAGGTTTGGCTATCATTGATGATGTTTGGCTGACTTGACTTCTACCAAGTCATAATCTGTATGACTATAGTCATTCGGGGAAATTAGCTTAAATGAATCACAACTGATATTGGTTGTGTATGTGAATAGTGAAATAGTGGTGTTTCAATGTGTCGAATAGAGTGGGAGTGCATTGTTCATCTTTTCTTTCAATAATGGCTGGCTGATTTGGGATTGTGGTTGAAGTTTTACCAATTGGCATGTGAGTTGGGTGATTCCTAAGCAAGTTCACTAGGGTGCCATTGGCTCGGTTCTTATGGCTCCCATCAACGTTTTACACAACTTTTAGATCTTAGGTGTCCTCATGATGTTAACATCATGCCAATAAGTTGCAATTGTTGCATTGTAAATATTTCCAACTATTGTCGAAGGACTTCTCTTTCCATCTAAGATTGTAATGTTTAACTGACTTCTTGGGCAGGAGTCATTCAGACAACAATCTGATTGAATTGGGAAATAAGACGATCAAGGAAGATGATCAGACCGTTTTTGCTGGAAGGACTTACAAAATCAGCATCTACGAAGTTGGCTACTACATCTATTAAAGAGAACTTAATTAGGTGGTTTACTGTTTTATATGCAGTGTGCTGCTGGAAATCTTTATGATATGTTCATCGAAATCTTTCTTACTAGAGAATCGAGTAACTTTGAGAGTAATGTAAGTTATATAATTTTGATGTTGATAAATGAATATAGTTGACCACCCCATTCCTTTTTATAAATGATTTTTTTTGGGGAAGGTTTCTTATAGATGATGTCATATTCCATATAGGTCTGAATTTGGGGGCATTCTAATCTATTTCTAAATATGTGACGAACAAATATATTGCCAGATTCTACAAAGGCAAGGCCGGCTCAGCAGTAGAGCCAAAAAAGTATGGGCTTTAGGCTCCACATATCAAAAAAAGACCTAAAATTTTAGAGTTCAATAATAAAGTATAAATCAAAGATTAAAATTCATTATAATTTAGCTTAACAAAAAAACTCTTGAAAGATTACGTCAAAAAAATAAAATTTAAAATTTACGTCCAAAAGTGCAGTCCACATCACACATACACATATATTAAAAAATAAAAAAAGGTAACACTTCGATAAAAAAGTATAATAAGTATCTCTCTCTTCCAAAAAAATACTATTTATTAAACTCGATTTTGTTTTCATTTAAACACAAAAATACCAACTAATTAAATTGTTTGTTCTCATAAAGGATCCACAATAAAAACTAATTAATATAATAATATATATTAGATGCCTAAATTACTAAAAAAGAAAAATTATGTGACACCACATTGTAATATTGAACATCTTTACTATAAGAGTACCTTATAAAAATCAATGAAAAAATACATAAAATATAAAATAATATATATTACTTTTAATCGTTGCGCGTCATCTAGTAATCAATTTATCTCACTTAATCGGTTCCATGGACGAAGACTTGACAATGAGGGACGAGCAAATACTACAATTTAAGCAAGATGCATAGATACTTCAATGGCACAGCAGGGTCGGCCCTAAGGCTCGACCATTAAAATAATCGCCTAGAGCCTAAAAAATTTAGAGATTGAATTTAATTTTCACTCCTTTGTTTAGTTTCATGTTCTGAAGCCCTTTTGAAAGGACCAAGTTAAAGATAAAATATATTTCACAAGTCCATCTAAAGCCTTATAGAAAACCTAAAATGTAACTATTTTTACAAGTCTACATAAATCTTTATAGAAAGTCCTAAAATATAACAAAGTCTTCTAAAAAAATCTAAAATTAACAACTTGTAGTTTTAAAAGTAGCAATCTCTCTCAAATTCTTTTCATTTATTTTTCCTCCACTCTCACCGCCTCTCTCCAACGCTTTCTCTCCCTCTCAGTCTCATTGTCTTACTCTGGTTTATTATCCGTATCTTTAACTATCTTGTTGTTTCTTTAAGACTTTATTCAATTTATTCATCTGTAAGATCTTGACTTCACATTTACACCCAATTTATTGTTTGATCCTGCCCGATCTCAAAATCACTAAAACTTTGAAAATAAATCATACCGTAAATCTCTATAAAATATTTTCTCGCTTTAGACCCCAATTTGTGTTGAGCCGCCCTTGTACAAAGGTGTCTATCTGCGATTGAAATTATATGATGTTTATTAAAATATTGGCCTGCTTCATTTTTTGTTATGAGATTGTCAAATTTGGGGAAGTTAATGTTTATGGAGCTTCTTTACCTTCTGGGAAAAAATGTTTATGTAGCTTCTTTTGAAACATGAAATGTGTCTGTAGACATTTGATAATGAAAAAGAAATTTACTAGTCAAAGAAAAAAGGGTTGAGATCTGCTCGATAGGGTTGAGATCTACTTCTACTCGATAGTTGATGACACCATTCGACCTTGAGTCTTCAGATATGCTCGATAGGGCTGAGATATACAACCTTGAGTCTTCAGATCTTCAGACCTTGAGTCTTCAGATCTCAGATCTGCTTGTTTGTGAGAGAGAGAAGAGATAAGAGAGAAGAGAGAAGCGGCGGAAGAGAAGAGAGACTGAGAAGTGGAAGTAGGGTTAGTTTGCTTTTATATTTTTGTTTTTTTATTTTTTTTAAAGGATAAATCCAGACCGTGTATATATATATATATTTTATATTATTATTAAATACTATTCGGGCGGGTCGGTTATTTCGGTTTTGGACTTGAAGGTATCCGAATCCGAACCGAATTTATTGGTTAATATTTATTTTCTTCCGAAGCCGACCCGGAATAAATATTACCCGCCCGTTTTCTGTTCGAAAGGGTCGGGTCCGAATCGGTTTGTCGGGTTATCGGATATTTTGCACAGACCTATGTGTGTGTTCGATCGAGAGAGAGAGAGAGAGAGAAATAATACCTTGATGAGAGAGAAAGAACAATTATCTAATTCAAGAATACATTCAAATTAGAGAACGGCAATTCAAGAATCCATGCGTTTGAAATCTGTGCAGATTTTGTTTTTGTGTGTGTGTTTGAAAGAGAGAGAGAAATAATAGCTTGATGAGAGAGAAAGAACTTCAATTATCTGATTCAAGAATACATTCTAATTAGAGAACGACAATTCAAGAATCCATGCGTTTGAAATCTGTGCAGATTTTGTTTGTGTGTGTGTTTGTGTTCGCGAGAGAGAGAGAGAGAGAGAGAGAGAGAGAGAGAGAGAGTCCAGTGCAGCGAACTGGACCAATAAAAAATGTTTGTACCTTAAATCCAAATGTTTACATATAAATGGTGTGACTTTTTTTTTTTTTTTTGGTAACAGAGTATTTTATGATCGAAATTATTTCTTATATCACTTTGCTTATAAAATTAATTGTTTTATATCGTGTATGTCACATGTCTTATGTCAACTAATGAAAAATTTGACGTTATAGACCAAATGGGAGTCGTTGCTTTTCACTGCCCTTTTTTGCCAGCCAGTGTTTTTTCTTTAATTAATGAGTGAATTTGAATAAAAAAAACAATCTTTAGTTTTTTTTCGTCTTCATATAACCGAAAAAATCAACTAATGTGATTATTATGTGAATGTGGATTAATCTTGTAAGCAGAAAATAAAAGTTAAATTAATTATGACTAATTGGGCAAAATCATTCTAATCGTTAATAAGGGATTACTCTCAAAGCTTAAGCAATGAATGAAAGAAAGTATTACTGTAACAAATCAAAGGATATATTACAATTATATACAACTGAGTTCAAATGTTTTAGATCTTGAAATCTCACGATTTTGCCCACATAGTGATAAATGATTTATATTTTATTGACTTAATAATAAAATAGATATCGACGAACTCATAGAGCACATAAAACAACTAGTTATTTCTTGTGCCTGAAGGTATGGAGTAATAAAAAAAATAGTCAACAATAAATATATTTATATTCACATTCAAAATTAAATTACAAAGATAGATGAGAGAGAAAAGAATTTAAGCATCGGTTGTAATGGGGGCGTACGGTAGTAGTGGTGGTGGTGGAAGACGGTAATGGTGGTGGTGGGAGACGGTGATGGTTGTGGTGGGTGGCAATAGTGATGGTGGTGGGCAAAAGTGATGGTGGTTGGTAGTGGTCGTGGTGAGGCAGTGTAGATGGTGGGGCGACGACGGTGGTGGGTGGCGGTGAGCAACGGGTAGTGGTGGGTGATGGCAGTGGGCGTCGGTGGTGGGTGGCAGTGGGCGAAGGTGTTGGTGGGATAATGGTGGTAGTGATAATAAAGGTAAGAATGAGATAATGATGGTTGCAGGTGGTGGCGGTGGACGACGGTGGTAGCAATTGGTGGTGGGTGACGATGGGTGGTGGTGGTGATGGGTGGTGGGTGGTGGGTGGTGGCGATGTCTGTGGTGGTGGGTGGTAGTGGGCGAAGGTGTTGGTGGGATAATGGTGGTAGTGATAATAAATGTAAGAATGAGATAATGATGGTTGGAGGTGGTGGCGGTGGGTGACGGTGGTAGCAATTGGTGGTGGGTGACGATGGGTGGTGGGTGGTGGTGGTGATGGGTGGTGGGTGGTGGCGATGTCTGTGGTGGTAGTGGTTGTGGTAGAGATGGCGGTGCGGTGACAACGATGGTGGTGGCGATGTCTGTGGTGGTGGTGGTTGTGGTAGAGATGGCGGTGCGGTGACAACGATGGTGGTGGCGACAGCGATGGTGGTGGGGTGGCAGTGGCAGCAGCGATGGTGGTTGTGGCAGAGGTGGTGGTTGGGTGGCAACGGTGACGATAGTTGTGATGGTAGTAGGAGTTGGGCATAGATAGTGGTGGTAGGGTGGCGACAACGGTGGTTGTGGGGTGGTAGTTGTAATGGTGGGGCAGTGGTGGTAGGATAGGGGCGACAGTGATGGTGGTGGGGCGATGGTGGTGGTGGTGGTGGGGCTATGATAGCAGTAGTGGTGGGGCAGTGGGGGTGGTGGTAGGCGGTTCCAAACACAATTTTTTTTTTAAAATGCTTATGAAAAGCAGTTTTGAAAACTCACCCCAAACACACATTTAGGGAGTCTATTTTTCCTATTAAATTTGAGGAGTTAATATTAGCCGTCAGATTAACTTTAAAATAAAATTTAAAACAATTTGAACCGCGAAAAATAAAATTCATTTTGTTTATCTTTTTAGAATTTGAATTGTATTGTACTTTATTATATAGATGTAATATTCATTTCCAAATTTCAAAAAGCAATAGGGGGGGGGGGGGGGGACAATACTTTTGTTTTAATCCCCTTAAAAAAAAATTCACTTCAGGATTGCCAAGATTATATCAATACTGCCTTTTCTAATCTGTTAAGTTGATATAAGTACTTCTTAAAAATAGTTTAAAATATTAAGTAGAAGATCCCTTACTTAATTTTAAAAGTCGCTCAAGAGGAGCATTCTTTATAATTTTTTCAATATGACAATTTTACCTCGAAATATTTCATAATCTTATTAAAACTATAAGTAACAAGTCCAAAACAAGTTTTTTTTTTTGAGTCCTCTCATGCACAAAGGATGTAATATACATTTGTTATCCGCGGGGTACATATTATAAATAGAACCTCATAAAAAAAAAAAAGCTATTTGATTTGAATGAAGAATAAAATTACAACTTTTCAAAAAAGATACACAATTACAACCAAGTATTACTATCAAAAAACTAACAACAAAAAATATGAATTCACTGCGAATAACATGGAAAAAGGAAAAAAATTCTAATGGAGTCATTGCCGACCCCTGAAACCATATGTCAATCATGTAACTAATTTGTTGCAGAAATCATAACCCAATTGAATATTGAGTCAAGACGACTTACATTGGGGCACGGCCTTGATAAAGTAATGCTCTGATCTTCTTACTCATAGGCATAACAAAACAAGAGTTTCAGAGGCATCAACGAACAAGACATGACAATCAGGGTCGCTTGGGGGATGCAGATAGAATACAAATCCAATAATTGTCTCTTTCCAGTGTTGGGAGCTGAATCTTCTCCATTGACAAAGGATTCAGAAGTAAACAAATCATTTGTGTCACGATCCTTCAACACCCACCTTCCATAAGGAGACGACCATACATATTTGTTGCGCATTTCAGGAACGTTTCGGGCATAATAATGATTTTCTGGTATGCTGAAAAAGGTCTGCCTTTGTTTGTCCTCTCCATCGGATATCACAAGCCAAGGGCAAGGTTGAGGGACAAAAGGAGGACGGGAATGCATAAGTTGTTTCTCCTTGTCTACCACTTCCATAGCTTTCTCTGACTTGTACCTACATGAACAAAATAAAAAAACCAATCTAGTTAGGCACAGGGATAGATTTGAAAAAAGTACACAGGAATCATAACCATTGAACAGTTGGGGAGAAGTAAATAAAATTGTGAGCTACGAGAAATGGGTAGTATAAAGTGCGATAACAAAGTTACTCTGGAAAGGTGAGTTTACAAAAAGTATCACCTTTCATTTGCAATAATACAATTGATCTCGAGTAGGACCTCAACTTCCATTCTAAGGACCAACACTTAGAATCAAGGGCGGAGCCAGCATTTCACATTAGAGGGGCAAACTATGATCGAAAAAAATTTCACCGGAAATAAAATTTTAGGATTCAACTTTTTCGACTGGACATGGGGGCTTCAGCTCATTCATCAGTTTACTGAAAAACACCATTAAATTTTAAACTTAAACAAAATATAAATAAAAAATCATAAAATAACCTATGTTTAGTACATTTCAACTCAGTCACATATTAAAATAGAAGACGATGTTATTTCAAATCTTAAAATTTGTCCATAATGAATTGATGATAAACCAAATTTTTAGTAATTTTCTTTGATGTACAAAATTACATTATCCGTGATAAAATTATTATTCATTTTATGTTGAGAAATCTACTTGAAATCATTATTTACTTTATTGATGTACTCGATCCATAAACTAAAACACTGATTTTTTTTTTGAGGGGGGTAATGGGTCACTAACTTATCAAAAATTGAAAAAAAAAAAATTAGGACTATTATAAATATTTCCAAAAATTAAGGGAGATAAATGTATTAAAATAACCAAAACTATCATCCGGGGGGGGGGGGGGGGGAGAGTGCCCACCCTCCTTTAGAATGGAATAAAAAGAACCCAAAATGTTTCAAGAAACTATAGTAAACACAAAAAAGTAGATTTGTTAGGACAATGAATATATAAAATAATATAGTGCGGCACCAGTGAGGCAAGTCACTCTTGCATTACTATTGGTCAGGCCTAACATGTCAACTAGTCCTGTTTGATGAACAAATCATATAATACTCATTAAATAGTTATTTCCTGTTTAAAGTTAGACACAACACAACACAATTGAGAATTATTTAATGAACATTAATAGATGTAATTTTTTTTGGATCATAAATATAAAATATTTAAATTTTAAAGGTATAATTTATAATTAATCCAAACTTTTTTAACGGTAAAATAGATGAAAGGAAGTTCCAAGTACATATTGAAACGAATTTATGTTTTTTTGGGTACAAATTAATATTTTTAAACTTTAAAAGTGTAAATTGAGGTTCGATTAATTTTTCGAAATACAAGTTAAAATTAACCTAAACGAATTAAAAAATGAAGTGTTTAAATCTGAGCCGTTTATAAAAAAATAGAAATGAGGTGTAAGTTGTAGTGAACCAACGGAACATCCTCCAATTCCTATTAGAATTGGATGGGAGCCGGACCTCTCTCTCTCTCTCTCTCTCTCTCTCTCTCTATGTTTTATAACTCCAGCTCTCTCACGTCTCCCGCCGAATTTATCTCCTCCTTCTCACCTTCCCTAAATTGCCGCCCCATCTGTCTCTGTCCCTCTCAGCACTCTCTTCATTCTCTTCAATTCTATCTCACAACCCTCTCCCCTCTTTTCAATCTCAGACAGAACCACACTGCCCTTCTCAGAAAATCCGGATCGCAAGCGGCACGGCAGGCACCGCCACAGCACAACCAGAGCCCTCTTCCAAGGTAATACTCCTTACCTCTCTATCTGTCTCTCTCTCTAGTAGCACAGGCACCAGAACCACAATCCCCCCTCTTCCCGTCCACCCTGTTTCCCCCTCTATTTCGTATTATAATGACAAAGTGCTTGAAGAGTTGCTTCAATAAAAAGAACTCAAACTATTTGTCTAGTGATGAGACTAAAATTGGTAAACGAACATTGTTATTGTATATCTTCGATTCTTTCTATTGAAGTTTTTTTTTTTACTTGCTATTAGGCGGTCTTTATTTTTGTTGGATTCTTTTGTCAATTTCGTAGGAGACTTGGGGTGCTTAGTTGTGTGTGCTGATACTTAAATTAGAAATTTTTTTTTTTGTGGTTTTTTAATTTGGTTGGATTGAGTTTCTTTTCGGTGTTTTGATTGATCGATTTTTATTGGGTAATTTCTAGAAAATATTGAAGAAAATGTTTTAGGTATGTTTTTGATGGACTTATATGTTTCTACTATATCCTTGAGTAAGATGCTTTTAATTATTGAGTGCTTTGCAATTATAACTCCAATAGTCCAATGACCATGGTCTCTACATATGGTCCGTAATTGTTTTATTTATTTTTTTTCCAATTTTTTGATACAGGATATGAGCAGGTGCTTTTTCACTTGATTTGAACTGAAGGTGCTTTTCTGATACATACGATATTAAACTACTTGGTCTGTAGGTTCTTTTTTCGTATTACTTTTTTCTATTTTTGCCTCCAGTTTCTATGTTTGACAAAATCTTTCCTTGAGTGGATTCTCATATTTGGTAGAATGTCTTTCATATTTTTTTATGGTTTGTGTGTGATACTTAGAAAGAAAAGAGTCTAGATGTGTTTGTAGATGTATGAGACCAGTTTGTGCTTTGTAGAAGGTGAACATCTAACAATTTGTGACTAACAGTAGCATGATTTTGATTGTATTTGAAACTTTACATTTGGGTTGAACACCACTTTGGTGTGCTTGATTACATTTGGACAATCATAACCTATGAAGCACGAATACGGGATACGGGTACGATACGATACGACAAAATCTAAAAAAGTAGGATATGGGTACGACTAGGATACGTCTATAATAAAATATGTTTTATATTTTTATTATCATCTACTAACTTAATAATTATATATTTTAGTAATTCTTTAACACAATTAGCAAAATTGGCACTTTTTCTTTAGTTTCAAAAAAGTATATATCGTATCATTATGGTATATTCACAAAGTGAAGTGACTAATTACAAGAATCAAAACTAATATTTACTTGGTTTGTTTACTTAGAAGTATTTGTTACTAAAAGTATAAATAGATTCATTTTATGACCTTTTAATATGTAATAGTAGATAAAACGTAAAAAAACCTCATGTCTTCAAAGTCATATGAATTTTTTTTAATGTTTTGTACGGTATGTTAATTCGAAGGTAGATGTTTAAAGATTAAATTAAAAAATTATACATATTACTCAATTACAAATGTATCCGCGAAGTATCCAAACATTTTATTGTTATCGGATACGTAGGAGGTGTATCTGATGCGTATGTTCAAGTATCCTATAAGTATCGTGTCCGATACTGATACGTTATAGATCATAACTAAACACCAGTTCATTTTTAAATTATGTTTGTTGGTTTTAGTTTATGGTTCATAGTTTTGGGCATTAGAAATTATGAGGACTTGCGGGGATTAAATTAATAGAGCCTCTAAGGTGGGAAGGTTTGTTTATGGTTCTTAATTCAACTTGTGATTGTCGGTTATTATTTTTCTTTTTGATTATTTTCTTTTTTTCTGTCCTCTTGGTTTCTGGTTTAGGATTTCATATTAAACAAGATAGAACAGGGTGAAGAAAGCTTGGCTTTTGCATTCATGCTTCAATGATAAGGTGATCACATGTGGAAATTTAATCAATTTTGGTCTTACATCTATGGGATTATCTGATGGTCCTTTTGAATCGGATCTTTTTGATTTGTATAAATTATTTGGCATATTTGAATTTTGAAATTGTCTTCCTTGAGTATTAATCATTTTTTCAATAATTGCTGTAGTTATCAATTTTTTCTCTATTTTTGATTGGTTATTTGATTGGGTTCAACTTTCTAATTGAGAATTTTTTTTTTGTGTTACAGAGTGTCTTCAGGCACGGGACCATCGTTAGTAAATAAATGTAACCTAACATAACAAAAAGACCAATGAAGACACACCATCTCCTGTTGCTAGGACTCGTAGTAGTAATTCATTATTCTGCTGCAATAGCAGGAGGTAGTTATGGAGAAGAATCGTCGACGTGTTTGATGGTGTACAAAGTAGGCGGTGCACCTGCGGTTTTTCAATCCCCAAAATGCCCTCTTTGGAAATCACAATCATCATCATCGGAGCAACAGGGTGGTTCACGTTCTCCAACAGCCAGGTGTCAGTTGGCCATGCACCAAGGACGTCGCAAGTATCAGGAGGACCGTGCTCTTTGTGTTCTCGATGTTCGAATTCCTTTTCCCGGTAAATCTCAATCTCCTCATTACACTTTAGGGTTAGGGTTAGGGCTTTATTATGATAATATTTGTTTGGAGAAATTATATTATGTTTGCCTTTGAATAAAGAGTTGTATTTCAAATAAAATTATTTGTAGTCTTGTCTAGTGTTTGATGTAAGGGTGGGGCTCTTGGCACAATCCCAAGGCTGCTCCTTTACGATATGAACTGGGGCTCGCGATGGCTCAGAACACTGGAACGAGCCTCTCTGATTTCTTAAGAGTAAGGCTATGTACGGTTATGACAAACCTTCACAAACCCTGCATAATCTTGTGCTTGATGCAATTAAGATCGGATCAGATTCGTGCAATTCTTTTTCCCTGCCCTGAAAAGTGTGATAAATTTAGTTGGCACTTTGGTGCAATGTTAATTAATTCATGGATAGTATCAACCAATCTATCGTATATTTTGCTTCTATATGTTGTATGATTGATGGGGCTAATATATGGCATCTTATGTTACAATTGGTCCTACAGGGATTATAGAGGTTCCAGTTGACATTGTGGCAGTTTTTGATGGTCATAATGGTGCTGAAGCTAGTGAAATGGCTTCAAAGAAATTATTAGACTATTTCATGCTGCACACGTATTTTCTTCTCGGTACAAAATCTTTTATGTTCTCGAGGGAATCCATTGGAAGGTTGCCAAATGAGGGAGAACAGCATCGTGGCTTTCCAGAGTTCAAGTGGCATGTGTCAGATATTGGAAGGTGACTATGTCTCTTTTTCTTCTTCCATTCGCCCCCGGTATCTCAGACACCCACAACACATGGAAATGCTCCCACACACTCGTATTCATACAGTGAGATTATTTTTCATTGCTTCCAGACATGAATTACTATTTTATAGGAATTTTATTTGAAACATGCTTGTTTGATGATCAATTTTCGTAAATTTTTAAGAACTAATCTCTCTCAACAAGATACAGAAATAAACTAGTAAAAAAATTATAGGGTAAAAATCATCTGAACCTCCTTTTAATATGCATAAATGCAAATTCTTATCTCGTGTTTTTAGAAAATGCATGGACACCCTTGTGACTGGGTAGAATGTGCTAGAAAATATTAACTATAGAGGGTGTCTTTGACTTTCGCATCTCTGCAGGGTAGTCTGTGAAGCGAAATATTAATTAAAGGGGGTCTTTATGCATTTTTGAAAAGCACGAGGGAGGAATTTGCATTTATACCTATTAACATGGGGTGTTGATGATTTTTACCCAAAATTATACTTTTAGAACATTCAATTAATGGATATCCTGCCTGATAATTAAATATCATGAAGTAGAAGTGTTTTGGCTCATCCACACAACATCTAGAAAAAAAACTAACACATCATTGCCAACACAATCTATTTCAGCTGGCAAATTTATTGTAGGCATGGTTTAGAGCTTGATGGTAACACTCTTTTCGGGTTTTTTTTTTTAATGTCTTTCTTATTTGAGCAATTTTCATGCTTCAATGAAATTTGAGTGTACATTGTCTTAAATGTTTTGTTTAATTTGAATTTTTCTCTCTTTTCTATCTTATTAAGTTTTTTCTTGAGCTTGATGTCTTATACTTGAATTGATAGTTTGATAGGCCTCTTAGACATCCTAACAAGAATAAATTGTTGCATTTATTGTATGGTTTCTAATTTATCATCCATGCTTTCACAGGTTGAAGCCAACCTTATCGGCAAATATTGAAGGAAATGTGCACTTAGAAATATTGAAGGAAGCCTTATCGAGGGCAATCCAAGATATTGATGCAGCATTTTCTAAGGTGTCACACAGTCCCCCCTCCCCCCTCCTCCCCCACACCCGCAACAACACAAAACACACACCCCCAACCCCAACCCCACTAAACACCACATAACCCAAAGAATATATGGTTATATTTTTCTTTTTTGGCTTTCATGTTGACTTTCATTTTATTGAATTGTGAAGGAAGCGTCTAGAAACAATTACAATTCGGGTTCTACGGCTACGGTTATACTTATGGCAGGTGGTCAAATTTTGGTTGCCTATATTGGTGACTCAAAGGCATTTTTGTGCTTTGAAACATTTCAGTCTCCTTCTGAGGCTAAAGGTGGGAGTAGCTTGGTTGACTAACTGCATTATTATTGCTTTAATGGGATACATTTTTGTAGTATGGAGTGATTGAGTTGGCAGGCATTGTCTTGTTATACTCTGTTATTAGCATCATCTTGGGAAACATTTGAATATACATGTGACGGAAACTTCTTTATTGATTATAAGAACAATATGGTAAGAGATTGACTGTTTCAATGGTTTTTGTGAACTACAGCTACTTTCTCAAGATTATACAGACAGAAAAGAAGTGAAGGTGCAATTTCACCCATAAGTGATTATGGCAGCCTTAAAGTTGCAGCTTCTGATGGGTGGCATTATTTTATTCCCAAGGAACTGACAAGAGATCACCATCCAGACAGAGAGGATGAAAGATATCGAGTCGAATCTGCTGGAGGTCGTGTTGTTGAGTGGGGGGGCGTACCTCGCGTTAATGGTCAGTTGGCTGTTTCTAGATCAATTGGTGATGTTGCCTTTAAAAGGTGAGTTCATGAGTAAGAGAGAAGTTTCATTTTTGGAACTTCCTTCTCCCCTAATTGGTCCTTTGTAATTTGTGAAAGAGTTGCATGCTAACTTCTGATCCAACTGCTTAATTTTGACTTTTAATTTCCATGAAAGAACCAAATTTCGATCATATAAGAACTGGAGACTGAACTTCTAATTCAATCTTTTTGTGTTATCAGGTATGGTGTTGTATCTGTACCCGAGGTGACAGATTGGCAACCTCTGACTGCCAATGACAGCTATTTGGTGGCTTCATCTGATGGCATTTTTGAAACGCTGAGCTCACAGGATGTTTGTGATATGTTGTGGGGATTAGATCGTCCAGGCACCCTCAGATCAGATTTCGCTTCCTCGTGCTCATCCTCGTTGGCTGATTGTGTACTTAATACTGCATTTGAAAAGGGTAGTATGGATAACATGGCAGCTGTTGTGATTCCATTTAGATCAACTGGTATTTCTCAAACCTTGCCCAAGGAAAGGTTTGATGGAATGAGGAAATATGATTTCCCAGGTTTGGTGGGAAGAGAAAATTTTATTGGTTGAGGCAATTATACTTCCTAGCTGTAGTTTTATGGAAAAAATTGAATACAAGAAACATTTTTTTCTTAGTTAATGGAAACTTTAAACCGTTTTTTTTTTCTGAAGTTTAACAAATCTAAATATTTCTTTGACCGAGTGATTATCTTTGACAAACCAACTGTAAGTAGTGGAATCGATTTTTTGGATTTTGATGGGTTCGTTTACCTATGACCTCCTTAAGACGACCTCTGTAATCGAACGAGTTGCAAAATGATATAATTACTTGTGCTTGGGAATAAATTTAAGATCAACTTACTTTAGATGTCAGTATTTTTGGCGCCGTTGTTAGGGAAGGCATTATTGATTCAAAAGGTGATTCGGCCGAGCGTTAGGTAAGTCTTATAATTTTCATCACGAGCTCAGATGCGTTCTTCCCTCTACATTGTTTTTAATTTACTATTCTATTTTTTTGTTTTTAGTATCATTTTTGCACGTGGGCACAGATACTATTCACAATAGACTTGTAAGACCCAACTCTACAAACACTATTGAAATGGAAGGCTTAAATAAAGATAATCCACAGAATGTGGGGAACCAGGGAAATAATTTTTCATTAGTTTCTGCCATTCTTAATCTTGGGAATGTTAGAGATAATCTACCATCAGTTACTCCTATGGAATGATGAGAGAATACCTCCAACCCACTCGCTCCTCTACACCTTCTTGCATATTTTTGCCGGTGCAGGCACAAACTTTTATAGTAAAAGCTAGAATGATCAAGATGCTTCCACAATTCCATGATGTGGATAGGGAAAACCCCTATCTCCATGTCAAGGAGTTTGAAGAGCTAGTCAGCACATTCCTTGAGCAAAATGTGCGTGAAGAGGTAGTAAGAATGAAATTATTCCAATTCTCTCTAAAGGACAAGACAAAATCTTGGTTGAACTCTCTTAAGCTCCGAACCATAGCTACTTGGGATGATTTTCAGAAAGAGTTTCTAAAAAAAATTCCCAATTCATAGAACAACTTTAAAGAAGCAAATTAATTTTTTTTTTATAAACAAGCTAATGAACAGTTATATGACTGTTGTGAGAGGTTTAAGGATCTCTTTAATGCCGTTTCACATCATGGCTTTATTCCTTGGCAGTTGGTGAGTTTCTTTTATGAATGAATTACAACAGCACATCGCCAACTCATAGACATGATGTGCAACGACAAGTTTTTGAGCAAAGAGCCCAAAGAAGCTCTAGATTACTTTGAAAGCTTATTAGAGAATGTCCAATCTTGGGATATTTCTGATCCTGCTGAGTGTTTCAAGCAATCTATTTTATCATAGACTTCATAGTCTATTGGGGGTGGAAACTATATTTTAAGACATCAAGATGAGTTGCTAGCAAAGATTGCACATTTATCTAGAAAAGTAGAAAACTTAGAGGTCCAAAAGGTGAATGAGGTGGTAAATGTGCCTCAAGATGAGCCTTTCCCTATATGCGAGTCAATTAAGCATTCTGTTAAGGAGTGGCCAACCATACCAGCTTTAAAAGAGGTGATCCATGAGTAGGTGAATGTTTTTAACTAGCCAAAGCAATAGATTTCTCCCTACTCTAACACATAATATCTGGGTTGGAATAGCCACCCAAATTTTAGTTGGAGAAATAACACTCGGCTCAACCTTTCGCTCTTATGTCTTATGCCCCTCCAAATCAACAAGTGTCTAATCCCAGTCAGTCTTCAAGTCCCCATTCTATACACCCACCATCACAAGGGTTTGTTTAGAACCCACTTACACAAAGGTTTGCTCCCCAGGGATGACCCAATGTACCTCCTTACCAGCCCCCACCCAAACAAAGTCTTGAGGATGTCTTGCATCAGTTCATCCAAAATCAATCTACCATTAACAACCAGACTACCCAAGCTTTGAATGATTAAAGAGCTCAAATGATCAAGTTGACCAAGAATATGGGTGTGCTTTAGTAAGAGAAGGGAAAGTTCCTTGCAAGCACCAAGAGAATCTGAAGGGTCAACATAGCATTGAAAGTTCTACTATCATTAAGAATAATGAAGAGCATCTTAAGTCAATCATCATACTTAGGAGTGGTTTTGAGATTGATAAAACCATCCTACCTAGGGTATCTAAGCCTACAAACAAAAAAGAGACTCAGGGTAGCTCTAAGGATGCTGAGTCACTTGAGTTGCCCAAGGTTGTTCAATCTGATGACTTAGTATGTCCCATTCCTACTACTTGTACCCTCACTGTTTAAAGATGTCTGTTAAACAATCTAATCATGTTGAAATCCTTGTTTAATCAGGTAAAAATTAACATTCATTTACTTGATGTCATCCAACATGTGTCGTCTTATGCGAAATTCTTGAAGGATCTATGCACCGTGAAAATGAAGTTTAATGTTCAGAAAAAGGAATTTTCGACAGAGCAGAAGTTATATAGAGTTGAGAGAAAGACAAACCAAAAACTGTTATGAGGTGAAGTAAAGACCCAAGTGGATTCGGGCATTGGCCTGTGGAGCCCGAATGATCCCATTTTTTAATCAAACAACCCCTGTGTATAGTAGATTATTTAGATAAAAAAATTCTCTTTCTTTTTAGATAGTTTTTACTTCTTTTATTTTCTATGCTCATTTTTATTTGCTTGATTTTGTAATTAGTTTTAGTTAGAAGTTTCTTTTTAGGTGTTCTCTTTCCCTTATCCTTTCATTTTTCTCGTTGCGTTATTATTTTTGCATTGAGGATAATGCAGATTTTAAGTTAGGGGGTGACGGTTAAACCACTGCTTTTGTTTTTATTTTTGGTTTAGTTTTTAGTGAAAAAATTTGTCTATCCGGATGATATTTGTTGTTTCTTAAGAGCTGTTAAAGTTAGATTTGCTATTTGATACTCAAATTGTTTGCATTTTGTTACTCTAAACTTTTTTTCTATGCTAGAATATCACAGTTATGTGTGTATTTTGAACTCAAGTTTGTTCACGGTGAGCATGTAATTTTTATTGAGGTTTATGAGATGAGATTTATGTTTTGAAAAAGCTTGACATTTATAGTAGAGATGCATGTATAAACCCTATGAGTCTTGTGCTTATTATTCTTAGAGGGTTACAATATATTTATTGAGATGATAGTCATTTCAAATATGTTGTTTCAATAATCTTATTAATTTTGGTTATGAGCATATGAGTTATTAGTTGGCTATATCTCAATAATAAGCAACATTTTTTCATGTTTTTTGAGAGATGATTTTAGATCATCTTTGAACTTTATTTGAGCCTTAAGCCTGTTCTTTCATTCCATTATCTTTAGAATTTATGATTGAGCCATGATAAATTTTCGTTTCTTTACCACAGATAATAGCCAAGCTAAGTATAAAAAGATATATTCCTTACCTTGGTTATCCGTAGATTTGTATCCACTTGATATATGGTTGGGAGTTGTTGTGAAATGTTCAATCATGAACCAAATGTAAAAGAAAAACTAACGAGCGTTAGATCAGTTGGTAAGGGACTGTTCTAGCTTAACCAAGGTCTCGAGTTCGAATCTTGGGAACGCAGCTGCGCTCGGTAGGGAGAGCTTTGCCGCCCTTGTGGTCCTACCCGGCTCGAATCCGGATTAGTCGGAGCTCAAAGTGACTTTCGGATACCGGATGGTCTGACCAAAAAAAAAAATGTAAAAGAAAAAAAAAAAGGAGAGAGAGAGAGAGAAATTAGAAATGGTTGAAAGAATTGGAAAAATTATACTAAAATGTGAACGAATATTGAAGGCGAAAGTCTGTCCAATCAGTATCTGAGTACACTTTCAATCAATTAATTGATCCATGAAAAAATTGAAAACCATAACCAAGAGTGCCTTTAAGGTATCGTACGTAAAATCTTTTTTACAGCCTGGAGATGAATATTAGTAGGATTTTGCATGTACAGAGAGATATTGTTCACAGCAAAAGCAATATCCAGACAAGTAGCCAATGTGTTTTCTTTTATTTTTTATTGTTTGTACACAATTATTATTTTTTCTTTTGCAATTTTTCTAAAGTTTTTTAGTTTAGTGAGTTTCTCTTTCTGTGTGAAGAAAAAAAGTTTCTCAAACCCCTATAATTTATGGTGTAGGGAGCAAGAAGAGAGGACAAATGATGAAGTCCAGCAGTCGTGGTATATCTTTAATTCTTTATTTCTTCTTTTGACGGTAATTGAGCATTAATTTATTGAAACCCAACTTCATTTGACCTTTTTAACCCACAAAGGTTTAATACTTTTTTGAAATGTAGGAATACACATCTACTAATTTTTTTAGGAGATTTTCATTTATGATCTATTTTTAATGGATTGGATTGATAGGAAATATGATGCGATTTAAATTTAAATTTATGCTGAAATTCTTTAGAGTTTGATTTGGGTCTATTTGTCTGTATTTGGATTTGAAATTATGCAGTTTTTTTGGGGCCTCGGGGGGTGGAAGGCGATTACGAAAAGAGCTAAGGAGACATATTGTGCGTACCATGCATTACTTCAGGTTTAGGCCTTGGTTTTGCTGAATAAACCATGAGCCACCAGTTTTGTTCTCCTTGCTTGCATGAGAGCAATTGACTTTATGGTACCTGTTCTGTTTTGGTTTTTGGTTTTTGGTTTTTGGTTTTTGGTTTGTGTTTCAGTGTCTTTGCTTGATTGTTTGGAGGGGCTGATATTGGAATGAGAATGAATTTTGAAGATAGAATTGAATTGTGATTGTGATATTGGGGGAAATAGAATTGAATTGTGATTGTGAACTATAATGATCGTTATGTATGATTGTGAACTGTGAATTTTTTGGATCTTTGGTTGGACATGCATGTACAACATGTGTCTGTGGCCTTTGTTATTATGATATAAAATATTATTTTGGTTTGGATTATGTAGTGATTAAAATATGATGATGTTTTTGAGTTAGTTAGAGTAATTTATTCTTTGAAATTGGTTATGTAATGGTTTGTGATGGACAATAATCTATAGACAGGTTGAAATTTTTAACCTCCTATCTTTAGAAGAAATTTTGCTGAAATATTTTGAATTAAAGCAAATTGATTTTAATTTTTTTAATTAAAGCAAATAAATGAAAAATTATTTCAAATGGATGATTTTTTTTAAGTTGCAAAGTGTCTTTAGGCACGGGTTATTACTAGTGTTAAAAACAGGAGAGCGCCAACAATACTATGATATTCGGTAAGAGTATCAAAACTTGTTTTACATCGATAAAATAATATCTCTTAAGCTAGTCTATGATTCTTACGAGTCTCTTTATGCATTGTCAATTGATTTTGAGAAAGATGTTTAAACACAACTTTATTATAGTGTTATCCTTTTGATATACAACAATAAATCACTATTATGAATACAATATACTATCATTACAAGTTCAAGAGAAGATTTTAAAGAGAGAGACACACATAAAACATCGATGCATGTCTGTGGTAGGAATTCACCCTCCGACTTATTAATATTATAAATATTAAAGAAGACATTCAAAGAGAGGAACACATAGAGACATTAATGCCTGCCTTTGGTAGGAATTGGGAATATAAAAAAAGCAATGGAATGGAAATCTAGTGGTCATCTTGGATTCATTTATTTATGGACCAGCCAGAAACCTTCATGTTGTCACCAAAACTAACTTTGCATGGTATGTGCATGCTCTTGTATCTCCTTCCAAGCCTTGTTCACATGGCAATAGTCTGTAAGTGTTGCTCCAACAACAAGCCTTATCACATACATTCCCCCAACCACAGCATGTGTCATGTACACTCCCTGTTGCATTAATGGATTCCAAAAGCTTTCTGTTGAATTCATTAGCATCATCTTCACCTAAAAGCTTCTGATTAGCATTTCCCTGCATTAATGGCGAAACCCGAAAACAAACCATTGCAAAATTTCTAGGAACCATGACCTCGAACCTCTTGTCCATGGCTATGAGCCGTTCAAAATGTTTGGCCACTTTTACATGACCCCTTATGAAGTTTATGAGGTTTGATACTCCATAACTTCTGAGCACAAGCCATAGCTTCATTGCCCGGAATCTTCTGCTCAATGCTATTTGCCAGTCTTTGTAGTCCACCACTTCTTTTGAATCAGAAGCCTTGTTCTTCAAATACTCCAGATCATTTGAGAGATCTTTGATTAGGGCACTTGGCTCCTTTACCCAAAGACTACAACAATCCAAAGTGGTGAAGAACCATTTATGTGCATTGAGGCTAAATGAGTTAGCACCCTCAATACCACGAAGAAAATGGCGAAACTCTGGGCAAATAAATGCACTTCCTGCATATGCAGCATCAATATGAACATATATTATAATCTTTTGCTACATCACATAATGGCCCCAATGGATCAACTGCATTGGATGAAGTAGTCCCTATAGTGGCACAGAAAAACAATGGAATTAGCCCAGATTTGATATCTGATTGAATTGCTGACCTTAGTGAATCAGGAGATAACCCAAATGCAGCAGACTTTGTGGTCAAGAGAGATCGAGGGGTTAATGCCTGCAATTTTAGCATCTTTTTGGAGTGAAAAAATGGGTTTGATCAGACCCATAAACAACAAGCTTCCCCATGTTTTCTCTCCCAATTTTGTCTAACATTTGGTCCCTCGCCGCAGTTAGTGTGCACAAGATAGCCTCACAAGTAGTTCCTTGTAGAACACCACCTCCACCACCAGAGAAAAGAAATGTCGTGGGAAGGTTAAGCATTTTTCCAAACCAATCCATCACTATGCTCTTTAGCTCTGTGGCAGCTGGTGATGAAATCCAATCGAATCCAACAACATTAAAGCCAACACTAAGTACTTCACCAATAAATCCTGCTATGCTTCCACTGGAAGGGAAGTAAGCAAAGAAGTTTGGACTTTGCCAATGTGTTAAACCAGGTATGATATCTTTTTGCACATCTTTCAGAATTGTTTCTATAGGTTCAGGCTCATCTGGAGCAATCTCCGGGGGGCGTTTTCGAAGGTAACCCGGTTCAACTTGGCTTGGAACTGGATATTTCTCAACATTTTTGTAACAGTCTGCAAGGAAGTCCACAATCATGTGGCCATGCCTTCTGAATTCCTCAGGGTCTAGAGGATTCATGGTGGTGTTGAGATAGTTATCTTGATCAATATTCACTTTGATAGTACCTTAAGATCAAGATAGTACTATCAAAGTGAATATTGATCAAGATAACTATCTCAACACCACCATGAATCCTCTAGACCCTGAGGAATTCAAAAAGCATGGCCACATGATTGTGGACTTCCTTGCAGACTATTACAAAAATGTTGAGAAATATCCAATTCCAAGCCAAGTTGAACAGGGTTACCTTCGAAAACGCCCCTCGGAGATTGCTCCAGATGAGCCTGAACCTATAGAAACAATTCTGAAAGATGTGCAAAAAGATATCATACCTGGTTTAACACATTGGCAAAGTCCAAACTTCTTTGCTTACTTCCCTTTTAGTGGAAGCATAGCAGGATTTATTGGTGAAGTGCTTAAGATCAAAGTTTGGACTTTGCTTGATCAACTTAATTCCTGAAATTTTGGGAGCTGTTCACCAAACGCATTTGCTTGATCAACTTAATTCCTGAAATTTCAAACTTATTTTTCAAAATTAATTACTGTTAAAAAATGTCATTATAAATAAAGTCTTCGGGTTGAAAATGTCATTCCGAATAGTACTTAATCTGTATATATATCTATAATACTAATAAAAGTACTTTAAGATGAAAATTTTTGAATCTCTATTTTACCCTTGTAAAAGATTGTAAAAATCACTTTATCCTTTCACAATTAAATAATTAAATTACCACCATATTCTTATGTATTTAAATCTTCAAATTATCTATAACATTTCTTTTAATTATTTATTCTCTATGTATAAATATCAGCTTCGATAAATTTTTTTGATTGGCTGTATTACTCTTAAAAAAATGTATCATTATATCTTCAATAAAGTATTCAAAAAACCTTCAAAAACACCATCAACCTAATATTACTCATCTCATATGAAAAGATAATATTATGTCTACAAATTTATATTTTTTTTTCATCAAAAAGTTTGACCCCTACTAATAAATGTAACTTAAGATGAAAAAATTTTAAATCTTTATTTTACCATTATAAAAAATTGCAAAAACCACTCTATCCTTCACAATTAAATATCTAAATTACCATCATATTCTTATATATTTAAATCTCAAAATCATCTATAACATCTCTTTTAATTATCTATTATCTATATATAAATATCAGTTTCTATAAAAAAAATTGATTGACTATATTACTCTTAAAAATTATGTATCATTATATTTTCAATAAAGTGTTCAAAAAACTTTCAAAAACTCCATCAATCTAATATCACTCATTTCATATGCAAAGATAGGATTATGTCTACATTTGTGTATTTTCTTTTTCATAAAAAATTTTAACTATTTCATTTCTAATTAAGATAAAAAATAATCGTATATATAATTTTGGAAAATCAATTTATTTATACTAGTATTTTTTATGTAAAAAAAGATATTGTAGTGTATTTTTAAGTAAAACTTGAATTTTTTAAAATTTTAATTTGCTTCGTAATATATATTATGGAGTAATATATTAGATCTTATTTCAATTGACCTAACTAATTCCTAATTACAATAAATTTCTGATGTGATTAGTAAATTGACAATTATTTTTATTTTATACAAAAAAATTATAAGTGAAATCTTAATCAAATGAATTTCAAGAAATTTAATCTCTCAAATATCACTAAAATATCACTAAAAAATTAATTTCAATCATAACATTTTTTAAAAAATAGAAATTTAGCTTTTTTTTTTTTTTTTTTTTTTTTATGTTTTTTGTTTTGTTCTCTAGTTACTTTTGCTCATTTAAAAATGTTGGTTCCATGAACCCAGATTCTACCATGATAAACGTGAGTTGGTTAAGTGTGACAATCAATTTATTTGTTCTGCACACCTGTGGTATTGTCATTGTTGTGATACTTCAAAAAATAGTAAAAATAATTATGAAGGTCCTATCACAAGATTTCTACGACTCCTAAGAATATTCAGGCTCTCTTCTATGAGTCATATTTTGACTAGAGGTATTTCACTATTGGTTTTCTGGCAACTATGGAGGGAAAGATGCAGGAGAGTCTTTGAGAATCACAAGCTTCACTCTTCTGTTTTATTTAAAGCTATTCTTCAATTTTGTCATATGCAAGCATACAATGTTAAGCCCAAATACACAGACTCAGAATCAGGGAAAGCCCTTCTACTCTCTCTCAATATCAATCCTATCTCTCAGGCGACAATAAAGGTGAAATGGGTCTCTTGGCTATATCCACCAAAAGGTAGATTGAAATTAAACATTGACGGAGCTTCAAAAGGAAACCCAGGTTTATCTGGGGGTGGGGTGATCATACGAAATCATTGGGGTCAATTTGTTCTTGCAGGTTCTTACTCCTATGGCAGATGTACAAATATGAAAGCTGAGATACATTCTTTACTGGATGGTCTCTCCCTCATTCATAATTATGGCTTAGAGGTTTATCCTTGGGTAATTGAGACCGACTCTAAGGTCTTAGTG
Source organism: Ilex aquifolium (assembly GCA_951799425.1). Classification (NCBI taxonomy): domain Eukaryota; kingdom Viridiplantae; phylum Streptophyta; class Magnoliopsida; order Aquifoliales; family Aquifoliaceae; genus Ilex; species Ilex aquifolium. Next base: position 12,222,984 of record OX637405.1, read on the forward strand.
GACATGATTACCAAAAAATCTCCGCCATCCTGGCATGTGTGGGCATTCATGAATCAAATACTTCCTCTTCTACAGCCTATGGACTTTCAAATACAACATATTTACAGAGAAGGAAACTCGGTTGCAGATGTTCTAGCGAATCAAGGGGTTCTGGATCAAGCCCCTCGTTTATACTCAAATCAAGGAGACTTGCCTCTTCAAATCAGGCTTTTACTGCAGCATGACCAGCGAGGGATCAAGGCAGTTCGTAAGAGGTTCTCTGCTATATCATAAACTATTTGGACTCTATAGTTAATTGCAAGTTCACAACAGAAATACTGGGGGTGGCAGAATTTATAAAAAACAGAAATCTCAAGCTTGGACGAGCAAGACAGGCACCTGTTCATTCGAAGTCAAGATGCTGGATTTGATGGCCCCTCTGTTGCTGTCAAATGGCAGAATACTATGGAACGTTCTCAGATTCTGGAAGGCTTTTTGAGGATCTCTTTGCATTTGATTGGGAAGGCTCTTGGATCAACTGTACATGGATATGCTTTTACGTTTGCTCTGACAATTGGAATCCCTGTCCAGACTGGTTTTTCTTCTTTTTTGCAGGTCTCTCTTCTTCATCTGGCTTTCTCATTGTCTCTTGCTGGATGTTCGTCTTCTATGCTTAAAGGAGGAGGAGGAAAAGCATTTCGTCGAGCAGGTGGAGGACTGTGTCGCCGCGGTGGTCAATTGGTACTGCGCCTTCATCTCTCCAGAAATTACAGAAGAATTCCAATGATTCTGCTTTAATTCTGTTGCCGAGCTCTCCATTTCGAGTTGTCCATATCAGCTCCAAAGGCTTATCAGATCTGGCGCAAAGTCAAGCTCTTAGCTCAATCAAATTCCCAGCTCTCAGGTCAATCAAGCTCTCGGCTCCATCTTGCAGCTCATGCTCCCAGCGTATCCATGTCTGACTCCACCATTACTGACTACTGCAGCTGAACTCTTTCAGCTGGTTTATGCTGCAACTGGAACTGTTCACGTCCCTGTTTCAACAGTTCCAGCTCAGTAATTGATCAGCAGTTGGAATTTCAAACAGGCTGCATGGGATAGAAGCACTTTAGAAAATTATACTTTCTAGAATATTTTTAGTATTTCCATGTAAAATTATGCATTAGAATTTTTAATTTCTTCTTGCATTGTAATTAGATTGCATCGAGGGGTAAGATACATACGTCCCTTTAGCTAGGTGTAATTTAATTTTTATTCAATAAAATTTCTTCGCACCGTCGAGGTTCCTCCCTTCATGCATACGCACTGCTCACTGACAGCAACATCTAACAGCAAAGAATGATTCTCAATCAATTTATATGTCCTGCACATCTGTGGTGACGCGAGGGCAAGTCACCTGAATCAATTTCTTCGGATCTTGTCATGTATATTTCTTGCATGGGCACTGCTCATTGTACTTCTCATGCAAACCTCCCATGAAGAGTTACGAATCAGCATATATCGAAAAGGAAGAATATCTTATGCTATCATAAGAAATATCTCGCTGGGCACGATCTGAATTGATTTTACAACAACTAAGCTGGAGTTTCATGCAATTTCTTAAATAGACAGACAATACAACCCAGTGGCGGATTTAGTATGGGGGCAGTGGCGGCCGCTGTCCCCACTGAAATTTTAAAAATTTTTGGGACTTAGGTGTAATTTTAAAAATTTCAAGAATTTCTTAAATTTGCCCCCACTGAAATTCTCTTATAGTATAGGGTATATTAATATAATTTTTAACCCTTAAAAGATAACTTTTGGCAGCTCTCATCATTTTTCACGCCTAGCAGCTGCCCCCACTGAAATTTTAAAAAATTTTGGGATCTAGGTGTAATTTTAAAATTTTCAAAAAATTTTTAAACTTGCCCCACTAAAATTTTCTTAAAGTATAGGGTATATTAATATAATTTTCAACCCTTAAAAACTAACTTTTGGCAGCTCTTTTCCACGCCTTTTTTTTTTTCCGTAAGCCTTCGTCTTCTTCGTCCGACCTAAGTATTTTGAAATTTTCTTAAAGTATAGGATATTTTGGGACCTAAGTATATACATGAGTTACGCCTCTAAATGATATTTTTTTGATGTAACTATGCTTATAAACAGTTTATTAAGAATACATATTTTGATGAAAACAATGTTACAATTATAGTTTGAAATTTAAAAATTTAGGTTGCCCCCACTGAAGCAAAATTATGGCTCCGCCCCTGATACAACCGGAAGAAAAAGAATGATTCATAGAACATATATTCTTCAATGGTACCGCCAAACAAATTTTGGTATCATAATTATGCTCCGTTTGGTAGGAATGATAGAAAGTAGGAAGGATACACTTTTTATCATTCAATGAAGGAAAGGAGGGATGATGCACTTTCCTTCCTTTGTGTTTGGTTGGATGGATGGAAAATAAAAATGACTAAATTTTTTTTTTTTTTTTTTTTTTTGTGTTGGCTAAGATTAGGGGTGACAATTGAGTCGTGTTGTGTCAAATTCGTGTTGAGTCATTCCAGATTTGTGTCGAACATTAGTCAAACTTAACTCAATTCATTTAACTAATTGTGTCGTATCAAGATGCGAGTTGACTTGTTTATTTTTATTTTTTATTTTTTTATTTTTTATTTTATTTTTAAATTTTTTTAAAATATATATATAAATACATATTTTATCATTGTATTTTTATATGAAATTAATGTATATATAATATATGTATATATTAAAAGATATATAGACAAATAAGATACATCGCAACACAAATAATCAACTTTCCATCCACTTTCCTTCCGATTTTGGAGGGATTGATTTTGGTGAGTTGAAAGGAAAGTTAATCCATCAACTTTTTCATCCTTCCTTACCAAACATGATGTTTTATCTATCCCTCCCACTTTCCATCCTTCCAACTTTCCATCCTTTTATTTTTCCATCGTACCAAACGGAGCATTACAAAATTTAGTACTTCAAAGAGTGCTTTTATAATTTTTGTAGGTCATTTTACAATTAAAAAATTTATCACTTTTGTGGTTAATTTATTAAATTTATGGGTGTTTTTACCACTATTGTAAGAGTTTTTATCACATTTGTGGTAACTATTTTTATCACTTTTTTTAAGTAAAAAAAAAATTATCACTTTTGTGAATAATTTATCACATTTATGTGTATTTTTATTATATATTTAAATATTTTTACCGCTACTATGATAACTATTTTTATTATTTTTTAGGTACTATAACAATGATAAAATTACACACAAATGTGATAAAATGTTATCACCAAGTAGCATGCCATGATTCTTATAGGATTTATTGTTCCCAAAGACATCACAAATGAAAAAGCATCCATCAAAATGACTTAAACAAAAAGAGATTTGTCAGTTATGACATTACTGTCAAATATTAGATACTTAATTTTTTTTTTATTCGTATCTCGATTAATCTTTTTTTCGATTCGGTCAAAGATAGATCATCTATCATGAGACTAATGTATTCATGAGAGATAAATTCTTCATGACCTGACCTCAAGAGATTACTAAGATTTGAACTCAAAATGTTTGAGTTTACAATTCATTATTATTACCATTTTGTTAAATATTAGACACTTATCAGACATTGAACTAGGTGTACGATCCTACAGAAGATCTTCTTAATTTTGTTTTTATGCTCAGATTGAAATTAAGGGATTTAATTTTGTACCGAAAGTTCACACAATAATAAATGACCACTGCAATAAGATTACTACAAAAAAAAAAAAGGCGCTTCGTTCCCGGCGTTTATGGTAAACGTCACTAAAGACAATTGAAAAAATAAAATAAAATCCCCGGCTTTATTTCATCCAAATACTAACCTAATTTTTAACCCCCCCCCCCCCCAAATAGTAAACATAATCACTTTCAGCCTCCCTCTCTCACTTCCTTGATCATTTCTTCGTCGCATCCCTCCTCTCTATCTTTTGATCGGTCTCTCGATCTCGATCTCGATCTCAATATCAATAGTCACTTCCTCGTCGTCTCCCCCTCTTTGTCTTTCTCTCTCTCTGAAAACTTTGATTACTATCCCCATAGCAAATTGAGGACAGACCATTAACGTGGGTCGTGTTGGTATGACAGACCATTAGTAGTTGTCTAATTCTCGAAAGAACGAGAAAGCAATCATCATTACAAGGCATTAATGGCTACTAGACCGAGAGGGAGCCCTCGGGGGCTTCCGAGGAGATCTAGTGCCATCTCATAAAGGCTCGGTTATGGGCTCTAAGTACCTATGTAGAGTACTCGATGGCCATGGATTGAACCATGAATGCTCGGCCGGGTCCCGAGAGAAGAATCAGTTGCCTGGGCGCTTAGCATTAATGAGACATGACGGAATAACACTCATTATGGTAGATTGCTCACCCAGCCCATTAAATTCTAGGATGGGACTTCAGATGAGAGGCATCATTACGAATCTAAGTATAAATACCCCTCCAAAAGCTAAACTAAGGTATGCAAACTGAATTTAGAATATACTGTGCATTTTCACTCAAACGCTGACTGATTTAAACATCGGAGGGGATTAATTGGGTGTACACCCAACCCCCTTTACTGATTCTTCTTCCTTTTCAGTTCACCATTCAAAATCATCCAAAGGATTGCTATCTTAACCCATTGTAGGAATTCCCCAGTGCAATTTGGCACCGTCTGTGGGAAGGTTATCTAATCAGATTTCCCCATCGCAATACAAGCATGGTGAACACTCGATCTCAGGGTGAGATAGGGGCTAGCCTACGCGTGAAATACGCAGAAGTTGACCATCCCCCCGCAGTCACAAAATCCCATTCCATAGACCAATCAAATGGGGTTCAGTGCAATTCATAGCAGACATTGCCAGTGGACCAGAGCTTGGGAGGGCGAGGGGTATTGGCTTGAAAAATAATTGAACTGATGGAACAACAGTTGGGAGGCCATTTGAGGCAACACAAAAAAGATAATGTTAAGGTCTTCAACCGGCTCAGTGACTTCGAGAGGTCAAAGGAAACTAGCTGACGAAGTAAGAGATGTGAGGATAGGAGTATCCCTCGAAGCTACTCCTAGGATTCCCCACGGGAAATCTTGGGGAGGGATTTGTACCATCGTCTGGGCGAGAAGCGTGATTCCCATGGTCATGGAGGGCATATTCTCAAGAACAAACCCGAGGGAGAAATGAAGCGTGATCGGTCTCTGTCCCGTAAAGACCTCCGTCATAGTTCTGGGGGGGGGGGCAGAAGCGGCAAAGTCGCGCACTGGCTCTACATCTTGGGAACCCAAGGATAAGAGGCACCCAAGAGGATCTCCAATCGCGCATCAACCAAAAACACTAGAAGACCCTCTGAAGGGAGAACAACGACGACACGGAAGATGAGCAAATTGTGTCGTCGTTCGTTCGGGCAATCAGGAAGGTAGAGATGCCAAAGAAGTTTAGCGTTCCCAGTTTCAAGGTCTATGACAAGAGAGCAGATCCCGATAGTCATCTTCGAAAGTACAAGCAACTCATGTCCATATATAATAACAACTGCAAGATATTATGCTGAGTGTTCCCGATAAGCCTCGGGGACACCTCCATGAAATGGTACGAGAACCTAGCCCCGAAAAGTATCGAGTTGTGGAAGCAGATGACCGAGTTATTCATCGCTCGGTTTATCACTAGTAGCAAAAGGCCAAAAGACGTTGGTGCGTTGCTGACACTTAGGCGGAGGAGTGGAAAAACCCTTCAACAATATGCGATCCGATACTAGGAAGAGGTCAACTAAGTTGAGGTATATTCCAAGACCATGGCAACAATAACCTTTAGGCTCGGACTATCCCGAGACACTGACCTATATCGATCCTTGACCAAATGGACTCTGATAGACATGAAGGACCTATTGTCTCGCATCAACAAGTATTCTATGATGGAGGAGGAGACCGTTATTCCAGAATACAAGGCTGTCGGGCCTAAAAAATGAGAGAAAGAGGTCCCTAGTAGGAAAAAACACCGGCCCCGGCCCTGACCCCGAGCTGCATGCCTTTCTAGGGGGTGAGCACTGTCTTTAAGGAACTCATCTATAAGATGCTTCACAAGATCAAAAAGGTATCATTCTTCAAATGGCCGCCTAAGATGCACGGGGATGCCTCCACTAGGAATTCAACTTGTCGATGCTCATACCACCGGGACGTCGAGCATTTAATCGAGGACTGTAGGCTCTACAAGTCTTTCCTTGAAAATTTGGTGCAAGAAGGTCATATTGGCGAGTTTATTGACAACACCAACACCAAGGTCCTGGTAAGGGAGGCAGTAGAGGTGAGCCGAGGGGCAGCGATCGTAATCGAAGTTATACATGCTTGCACGGTCGAGCAACCCAATTCAAAGGGTGGCGCAGGTTGTGTAGGTGGAGGAAAACAGGAGTGGGGGCAATCATCCAAACAACCTCAGCATGAATCTGAAGCAATTTACTTTTCTGACGCCGACCTAGCGGGACTTGCCTTTCCCCACGAAGATGCCTTGGTGATCACCCTCTGGGTTGAGAAATATGACGTGGAAAGGATCCTAGTAGACTCGGGGAGTTTGTCCGAGGTGATTTACGACAAACTCTTCCGAAAGATGGGGTTCACACAAAAGGATTTAAAACCTGTGGACCCCCCCTCGTGGGATTCAACGGCTCATATGCGCTTCTTCTCGGGAAAATCACTATCATGGTCACAGTTGGAATTGTTGTTATCCCCGTTAAGTTCATGGTCATTGATTCTGATTCACCTCATAATGCTATTATGGGAAGGACATAATTGGACACCTTAAAGGTGGTACATTCATCATACCACCAGAAAATCAGGTTCCCAACTCCGAAGGGGATGATGGAGATTCGCAACGATCAAGCTTCATCCAAGAGCTATTTCTATGTCTTGGTAAAGACCGGGGTTAACACCAAGGCCAAAGAGCGTGATCCCGAGGCGATTTTGGCCAAATAATAATCACAGCTTAATCAACTAGAGGTTGACAAGCCCATGGTTGACCCAACTGATCAGTCGATGGAAATTTTTGTTAAGATGCTCTTTCGCCCCGGCGATGAAGAAAGGTTCTTTTTGGTGGGGGCACTAATGGGGGAAGCCAAAAGGTCAAACATGGTAAATTTCCTTCGTCAGAATTCAAACGTGTTTGCCTGGATGCCTGCTGAGATGACAAGGATAAGCCCTAAGGTAATCTACCACCAGCTATACAGTGAATTGACCTTCAAATCTATGAAACAAAAGGATCAGCGGTCGGCACCTCATCACGTATAGGCAGTTGATAAAGAGGTGGACCGACTGCTCAGGGTGGGGTCAATCAGGGAGGTCCAATTTCCCGAATGGTTGTCCGACACTATTTGTGCCAAGAGGGAAAGCGGGAAGTGGCGAGTCTGTGTGAACTTCACTTATCTCAACAAAGCATGCTCCAAGGATAACTACCCACTCCCAAAGGTCAAATAGCTTTTCGATGCGACCGCGGGGCACGAACGTATGACCTTCATGGATGCCTGAGCAGGTTATCACCAGGTCCCTTACACAAATTCGATCAGGAGAAAACAACGTTTATTACACCTCGAGGGATTTATTATTACAAAGTAATGTCGTTCGGCTTGAAGAACGCTAGCACCACATATCAGTGCTTGATGAACATGATGTTCAAAAAGCAACTTGGCACCACCATGGAAGTATATATCAACAACATGTTGGTAAAGAGCACACACAAAGCCGACCACCTCAAGGATCTTGGGATAACCTTCGCCATACTTCAGAAGTACGGTCTGAAATTGAATGCCTCTAAGTATGCATTAGGGGTGATCTCGGATAAATTTTTGGGTTACCTAGTTACTCACTGAGGCATAGAAGCCAATCCCGATCAAATTCATGCCATGTAGAGGATACAAAGGCTGAGGACCACCAAGGACACATAAAAGCTCACTGGAATGCTGGCGGCCTTCAACCAATTTATCTCCAAGTCGTCAGATAGATGTAAGTCGTTCTTTTCCATGCTCAAAGGGGCGGCAAAGGGCCCTTGAGACGATGATTGTAATCGAGCCCTATAAGGAATCAAGGAGTATTTAAGATCCTTTCACTCTATATGTTTTGGCAACCAACGAAGTATTGAGCCTCTACCTATCGATCTTGGAGTATACAATCAGTGGAGCGCTAATGAGAGAGCTCGACAACGTCCAAAAACCAGTGTATTATGTCAGCAAACCTCTTCTTGATGCCGAGACTAGGTACTTACTGATGGACAAGCTCATACTTGCGCTGGTGACATCGATGAGAAAGTTGAAGCACTACTTCCAAGCCTACCCCATTGATGTTCTGACGGGCCAGCTTATAAGGCCCATCCTCCACAAAGAAGACATGTTAGGGAGGGTCGCTAAGTGGGCCATAAAGTTAGGAGAATTCGAAATAAAATATAAACCTCGCACTTCCATCAAGGGCAAGTCTTGGCTGATTTTATTGATGAGTTCTCTGCGTTAGAACCCCCTACGAAGGAAATCCCTGCAAATCCTAACCATAATACCACTTGGAGCTTGCACGTTGACGGGTCATCGAACGCAAGGAGGTAGGGGTGGGTATAGTTTTGACCAATTCTAGAGAAATAACGATAGAGCACCACCCTCAAAGAAAAACACGAGCATCGGGTTCGGTCGTTAAGGGTATGGCCCCGAGAGGGGTAAGCCTCCACACTTAGAGCATCGCCCTAGAAAATTAACACGAGCCTCTGACTCAGTTGTTAGGGGTATGACCCCCGAGACAGGTAAGCCTTCACACTTGGAGCATTGCCCTCGAAAAGTTAACACAAGTCATGGGCTCGGTCGTTAGGGGTACGATCCCGAGAGGAGTAAGCCTCCACCCTTCGAGCACTGCCCTTGATGAAAAACACGAGCCTCGGGATCGATTATCAGGGGTATGTCCTCGAGATGGGTAAGCCTCCGCACTTGGAGCACTACCCTTGAAGAAAAACATGAGGCTTGGGCTCAATCGTTAGGGGTATGGTCCCGAGAAGGGTAAGCCTCCACACTTGTTAAGCCTTAGGATCTGTCGTTAGGGGTACGACTCGGAGAAGGTAAGCCTTCACACTTGGATCATCGCCCTCGAAAAGTTAACACGATCCTCGGGCTAGGTCGTTAGGGGTACGACCCCGAGAGGGGTACGACCCTGAGAGGGGTAAGCCTCTGCACTTGGAGAACTATCCTCAAAGAGTCAACACAAGCCTCGGGCTTGGTCGTTAAGGGCACTGCCTTGAGAAGGGTAAGCCTCCGCACTTAGAGCATTGCCCTTGAAAAGTTAACACGAGCATCGGGCTCGGTCATTAGAGGTACGACCCCGAGAGGTGTAAGCCTCCACACTTGGAGCACACGAGGTTGGTCGTTCTGGGTAAGACCCCGAGAGGGGTGTCCTCGTGTATTGAGCACGACTCCCAAAAAGACATGCATAAAATTCGAAGACTATAAGTGAACAAAAATGAAAATGCATTGATAAACATGAGGCTTTGCATCCTCCAAGCATACAATTAGAAAAAAGACAAAACATAGGCATTCCTATCAGGTCCTAGAAGTTCTCTAGGTCCAGGGTCGTCGCCAAGATTCTCACCACCAAGTCCAGCTTGATGCCTCCTCAAAGAATCTTCCCCGCCTAGGTCGACAAGCATGTCCTCGAGTTCCCTGAATTCAACGCCGTTCGGATTGATCACGGGGGTATTGGGAACCAAAGGGTCATGATGATGCATGGGAAGGGTAGGGAAAGGGAGACGAAGAGGGGCATTTCTTCCTCTGAATCCCTGTCACTTAGGGCGTTGGCCTCGTTCACTGATGCCGCCCCTTCCTCTGTCACCGCCTTGGCTGATGTTGGCTGGATCATCGTATATGTACTCGGCTGGGCCTCTTAAGGGGCCGCAGCCACACCGACTGCTTGCAGGGGAACCTAAATATGTCGTGAAAAGAGTTTAGAGTCGGCGTCCACCCCAGCAGCTTGGAGCGCCTCATCCCGCCCTTTTTGAAGGACTTGTTTTTTCCATCATCAAAGGTCGTGATGAACTGATCCTGGCATTGATTGAAGACGTCACTACAAGCAACATTTATTATCTCTCTCTTCTCGGCCTTCTCTTCCTCGAGCACTTCCACCTTTGAAGTCACGCTGCACAGTTAGCCTCAGCCTCCAATTCGGCATGGGACTCCTCAGCTTTGGTCCAATAGTCTTAGAAATGATCAATGATGACCCACATTTGCTGGCAGGCCTGAAAAGAAGAACAAATATGAGTACAGGAACAAAACGGAGGGCGAGAACTCACCACCAAGTTATGTTGAACCACTCCCTAAAGAAGGCGGTTGTCCCTGTACTCGTCCAACATGGTCATGTCCGCTTCCAAGTGCAAGGTCCCGCTGACAACAAGAGCCACATCGAGGGAATGAATGATAGAGTTGGATTCTAGGACTACCTTCTCCTTCTAGGTAATGACACAGGGGACTTACTCAACTGGACCGGTAGGCGTTGGGACATCATGGCGATGTTTTACTTGACGCTCAATAGATGAGTCATCTTCCCGACCACGACGGTGTCCACGCCAATCGTTGCTTCGGTCCGAGGGGGCTCATGATGTAGTTGTCATTGTTGCTAGAGCCTTGGGGGTGCCTATTGTTTCTACTACTGCCTTTGTTCTTGTTGCTGCTACTGCCTTTGTTCTTTCTATTGTTATTGCTGTCGAGGCTATTGTGGGGGCACAGATGGAGGAATGACGGTAGCCACAGTCCCAGATGAGCCACCAGGCCCTGAGGCTATAGCCCGTCTAGCTACAAAAATGGTTTCCCAGCTTTTCGCGATGATTGGGGGGATGTGGAACATATCTGTTTCAAAGGAAGGAGAGTTGCGTGTAGAAAGGGTGGCTTCAGAGTCGCGATCATGATCGTTTTCGAGGTTCGCCTCTTCTCCCTCCTTAGTAGAACGATCCACCCATATAGAAAGATCGAAGGATGAAGGAACTTGGGAGAAACGAATGTAACCGGGATTGTATCCTAGAAGCAGGTGCGCTGCCCGAGCAAAAAGGTCTTCGGGGTCAAGAGCCCACACCTTCAAGAGATCGTCAAAGGCAACAAAAGCTTTTGGAGGCTGGGTGGCGTCCCTCTTGTAACCCTCTGCAAAGAAAAACGTAAGGTTAGCATTAAGTACATCAACCGAGTAGTGAGGAACTCGGTAAAGTGTGCACTTGGTCCCCTTAGTACCTTGGCGTAGTAAAGGCCATCAATCTTTCACCCATCTCCCACCTACCGCTGAGCATGATGAGATCCTGAGTGTACCTTTTGTCCGAGTCAGACATGTATGTCACCAAGTACATGGAGGGGTTCCGTGACTTTAGATAGTATTTTCGATTAGTAGCTAGTTCAAGTCATAACAAAACAGTATTGTGTCCACCCCAAGGTCCATTCCCAGCCGAGCATTTAGGGCAACCACGCATATGACTATCCTAAAAGGGTTGATACAAAATTGGAGGGGGAAGAGTTTCAGGTGCATCAGGAGTCTAAGTAGAAAGGGGGAGAGAGAACCTAACTCCTTCCTTCATGACGACCTTGGTATGGAAAGGCATAAGGTTAACACTCCCTATGTCTATCCTATGGTACTAGGGATAATATATGAGGGTGAACACATTCTCGGGAATTCTATAGGTCCACATAAAGTAATCTAAAATGGACTCGTTCACCTGAGTTTTCCTTAACTTCCCCGTGTTTCTAGGCCTATTTGAGGACTCGGGTGCCATGGTTTTGCGTATAATGGCCATGGAAATTCTGTAGAAAGAGAAGGAATAAGAACAATACAAGAAACTACTTATAGTCCATTGTCTTCAAAGGACTCCAATGAAGAAGCTGCTCAGGAGGTTAAAATAAAATTGTTCGAGATGATAGTAAAGCTTAAGAATTTGAACGTCTAAAGAGTCTAGAGATAACATAAGGCTTTTCCATTTATAATATTGGGAGCACCAACGGGAATCGAGGAGACAAAGGCCATCAATTGAAATTCGAAATTAGGCAGCAGACGTGCAAGTAGCCGTCCCAAAAAACCAGGCATGCTAAAGAAGCCTCCACTCTTCATTTGCCATCTATCCCATGACGCGAGGAAAATGGATGTTGGGGGGCAGTTGACGGGATGTTAGGCGGCGTGCCAAAAAGAACTTGACAAGTGGGTACCCACAGCTTTCAAAATGCGTACAATTTGCCAGAAGGAGGAGCCGTGCAGGTAGGATACTCGAAACCTAGAATTAAATGAAGTATGAAAACTCATTAATGTGGGTCGTGTTGGTATAAAAGACCATTAATAGCTGTCTAATCCTCGAAGAATGAGAAAGCAGTCATCATTACAAGACATTAATGACTACTAGACCGAGGGAGAGCCCTCGAGGGCTTCCGAGGGGATCTAGTTCCTTCTCATAAAAGCTCGGTTATGGGCTCTGAGTACCTATGTTGAGCACTGATGACCGGGGATCGAACCATGAATGCTCGGTAGGGTCCCGAGAGAAGATCCAATTGCCCGAGCACTTAGCATTAATGAGACATGATGGAATGCACTCATTATGCTAGATTGCAAACCCAACCCATTAAATTCTAGGATGGGATTCTGGATGAGAGATATCATTACGAATCTAGGTATAAATATCCCTCAAAAAGCTAAATTAAGGTATGCAATCTGAATCGAGAATAAACTGTGCATTTTCACTCAAACGCCAACTGACTTAAGCATCGGAGGGGATTAAGTGGGTGCACACCCGGGCCCTTTCCTGATTCTTCTTCCCTTTCAGGTTCGCCATTCAAAGGATTGCTATCTCAACCCATTGTTGGAATTCCCTCGTGTAGAAAGGTTTCCAAAATAATTAAAAAAGATTAATGGCAGTGGCGTCATCTGGTCTTGCTACAAGCGGGTAGAACTTGGAAGAATTCCTGACTATGAAGATTAGCGTTAAATACTTACAGCTGTAAGCTGATTGGCTAGAAGCCTGTCGGAAAATAGCTGGCTAAACTTAAGACATGAAGCTGAAATCTTATTGGTTGGATAGCATCATCTGGGCGATTATGAAGCTTCCCAGAAATGGAGAGTCCACTTAAACAGTCTTGAGGATGAATGACTTAATTTCTATTGGATGGATGACACACCACCGGCTTGGCATGAGGCGGCTAAGTAGTCTATAAATAGACTTGGCATGAGTCGGCTAAGTAGTCTATAATTTCTATTGTATGTATTGCATTAAGAATGAGAGTGTATGAGAGGTTCTATTGTCTCGTTACTCTTTAGTAGATGCAAAATTATTAGTGTGCTAGGCTTTGCTAATAATAAAGTAGTTTGCATGATTGATATATGGTTTTAGTTTGAATAGAAAAATTATTTTAACCAAGATGAATAATTATTTAACAATAGTGTTCTATAGGCTTGGTACAATCCGTGAACCCAACTTAAAATGACACAGAATTAACGAGTTTGGACCTAACCTTAGTGGGATAGAATAATAAACAATGAACGCGTTAAACTTGTCAAATAAGTGGATCAATACAAAGCCGATGAAACAAGACATGAACCAGATAAATGTGACTGATGCGAACCCGACACGATAGTTATACAGAATTAGAAATGGGTCAAATATTAGTTACAATAAATTTTGAATTGACACAACTCATTACCGTGCCTAATATTGCATTGGTGCTCATAACACATTTTTTTCCCCGAAAAGTCTCATAAAACATTTTACTTCTCTGTGATATATTTTACATAATAACTAGTAATAACGTCGGGTCTGGAGATATTATACAACATAAAAAATCGAATTGATCTTCCAATATTTGTATTTAAATAATAATTTAATTTTTTTAAAGGGTGAATTTAACTTTATACCCTAAAAGATTTCAAAATTCTCACGTTGCACCCTCAAAGATTCAATTTCTCATATTACACTCTCAATGTATCAAAAAGTGTTTCAATATGACATTTCTGTTAGTATTTTTTGTCAGTGTCAATGAGTTGAGTTTTGACGAAAAAAATAACAGAAGTTAACAGAAGGGTCACATTGCAACATTTTTGATACATTAAGGGTGCAATGTGAGAAATTTAATCTTTGAAAGTGCAGAGTAAAAATCTTGAAATCTTGCAGGATGCAAAGTGTGTAAAACCCTTTTTTTAATTATGCAATTTAAAATTAAAATGAATAGAATGATAGGTGTGAATTGATAATATTGTTTGACATAGGAGAGTGTGCTGATCGGATTGTCTAGCATTGAAATTTATGTAGAGAAATTGATTTTTTTTTGTACAGAAAAAAAAATTGGAATGAACATTGTACTATTGAATTAAAGTAAATAAAGATTAGATCAAATCTGACCGCTATTATACTTTTATAAATTAAAAATTCTACTTCTAAACTGTAATATTAATTAAATGTAAGATTAGATAGATAGAAAACTCTAGTCCCTAATGGAATTTAGCAACGAGGAGTGAAAGAGAGCCGCTTATACTTTCATCCTAAGGTTGCTGCCCCTTTTGCTGTAATTAGGAACTTCTCTAATTATGTACTTCGATAAAAGGAACCATGACCGTCAGATTGAATGTCAACAAACGGCCCAGAATTTTTATGATCCACTGTCATCCTAAGAAGTACAATTTTATGCATGTACCATGACACTGATCAGACATTTCTCTCTGTCACGTGCTATTGTCTCTCATGGACATAATTTTTTTATGCATGATTCTTGCGGATGAATTAGTTCTGACGTGAGTTCTATTAATATTGAATTGATTGATTATCTGAATCGAATTTGAATCCTGCATATTATATATCAAGTGTTTGAATTTAAGGTCCTTTGGATGCCGGTATACCAAATAAAAGTTATTATTATATAAATCCTTAGAAAAAAATATTTTAGAAAAAATCCTCCGATTATTATATATCGAGTGTTTGAATTTAGGGTCTTTTGGAGGCCGGTACACCAAATAAGACTTACTATTATTTAAGTCCTTAATGAAAAATGTTTTAGAAAAAAAGTCCTTTGGTGATAGAGAAAGACCTCAATACCCTTTTATTATACATGTTACCTAAAACGGTTTTGGAAACCCATAATAGAAAAAAAAAAATTGTTTCCTTTTTTTAGGGATATATTTCAAAGTTTTTCAGAACCTTTTGAAATTAAAAAACTAAAATTAAGTAATTTTAGTTATCTTATCTTACAAAGTATTAAAATAAAAAAAAAAAATTTGCATTAGGTTTAATTTAGTCACGTATAAAAATATATATATGTTCTAATATGAGAAAAAACACCTAAAATTTATGAGTTTTGAAGATTATGTGATACAACAATTTGGGAGTCAAAGTCATAGACTTTCTTCTTCAACATAATATTTTTTTTAAGGAATAGGTTTCAAAATTTTTAGGAACCTTTTGAAATTTAAAAACTAAAATTAAGAAATTTTAGTTATGTAATCTTAGAAAGTACTAACATTAAAAAAAATGATTTTGCATTGAGTTTAATTTGATCACGTGTAAATATATATATGTGAGAAAAACATAAAATTTAGGAGTTTTCAGAGAAAAATGATACTATAAGATCACTCTATGAAACTACATTGTCTATGAATTCAAATATCACTATAGTTTCACACTATTAATTGACCAAATATAAAGAGAACAACCATAATGTTTAAGTTTTTTTTTTGAAAAAAATCTTTGAATTGGCATGTTTGTGGGTACGTGTTGCTTCCATAAAAGATGGATATTGATGTGTTGGTTTTATTAAGTCACTCTATGAAGTCACTTTTTTTTTTTTGGACAAAACCACATCAATCAAATTAAAGGCACACTACGATATCACACTTTCTATGTGAAAGGGACAACCGTAGTGTTTGAGATGTGGTTTTTTTTTTTTTACTTTGGAGTCAAACTATCTATCTAATATATATAAAGTCACTTTTATAGTCACACTTTCAACGAATATTTTGTTGACACACTTTGTTTTCATAGAGTGTTGTTTTGTTTGAGTAACTCTTTGTTGTCACAGTTTTACCTTATTTTGACATATGAATTTATAATGTGATAATGAATTTTGGTAATTTTTTCAGATGAAAAAATATCATTGGTGCAGTGGCTTAGACACTACAATTACACACACGTTCATTTGGTTTAATATTGTGACAACGGAGTGTAACACCATTGGCTGAACAGCTTGAACACTATAATTACACACACATTCCTTTGTTTTAGTAGTGTGACAACAGAGTATGACATCATTGTTTCAAATTTGATCACTATGATTACATACGTGCACGCTCCTTTGATTTAATAGTGAACATAGTGTAACAACATTGGTTAATGTGTTGAAACAATCATAATTAACAAAATAGAAAAAAAAATAGCATTATAGTCATAAAACTGAAACAAAAAAAAAAGATTATAACAAACAATTACATATATCGAAAATATAGAACCACCAACATGAACAAACAAAGAAATCAAAAACATAATTTACATATCATATATCATATTATAGAAACTATATGAGGTTAAAAAGATATGAATGAAAATTATAGTGTAACAGTACAATACCGAGAACATGGAGAGAACAATATATTCTGAAAAAATAAATAACTAATTTATTCTAACAACAGTTTGATCGAAAAAAGAAGAAACAAAAAAACGTGACCATTCAAACAATCAGTTGAACCAAAAAAATAAAATCAAACAAAAGAACAAAAAATGAATGAAAGTATAATTTCCAACCTGATAATAGTTGAACGTTGCAAAAGAAGAAGAAGAAAAAACAAAAAGTGATTAGATAAGAATAAGGACGACCACAACTGGTTGGAGAAGAAGAAAAAAAATGAAAACTGGTTGGAGATGTAGAAGAACATTAATGACTGAGAGTTGGAAAAGATGAAAAAGATACGTTTGATGGCAAAGATACCGAGAATATAATTTAAAATTCAAAATTGATGATGATATAAATAATAAATGTTAGATGACAAATCTTCTGAGAATATAATTCACCCATAAAATTAAGAAATCTTTAATATAATATAAAAAATTCAAAAAATAATAATTGTCAAATGCATGATTTAAGGAGAGGGTAAATACGTCAAAAAAAAATCTGAAAAACTCAAAATGTATACCTGTACACAATAAAGTTAGGAAAGTATGAACTAAATGACTTAACATTATGAGCTATACACTTTAAGGCCAATAAGTATTATTTGGTATATCCCTTTACAATTATTTGTAGAATGTAAATACAAAGAAGATGACTAGTCCAATGGTAGGTGTCATTCCCACCTTGCCTGCAGATGCAAAATTCGAGTATCACCATCCCCCTCTTCTGTATCTACTATGATTATAAAAAAAAAAACCAAATACACGAATATTTGCTCAAATAGAGATCCGATTTACATTATGAATATCTATAATTATCCGACGCAATTGGGTATTTCCCTGATGAAATTGGTTTGGAAATAAGTTTTAGTTCAACTTATTTAACCTTTAATTGAGTTATTTGGGTCGTACGAAATTCAGAACAAATTACCAACAAATCTTCTAATATGACTCGATCAAAATTCGATGTGAACCTCATCCATCAAAATGTCTATTTACCCAACTAGTGAGTTTAGAACGGGTTTTTTTTTGGAGAGTAAACAATTGGGAAATGTTGGAATTCTCTAAGTTACGTGAATTTATTGACATCCCTTTTCAGTGTTTACTTGGTCACACAATTAAGGAAACCGCTGTTTAACGAATGTACCCATGAAATTCCTAAGTATGGATCTAATTTATACAATTATACTCCACTCAACTCAATAAAGTATTGTTCCAACGATTTTGAAGTCGGTTACGTGAATCATGTTTCATTATTGAGCTCTATCAAGTGCTAATTAATTGTGTCAAATTAACACAACTTATATACATAATAATTTTAAAGACTCACTTTCTTTCGTAGGTGGTCACGGATGCCAATCTCATTTCTTATCCCTTTTCCCTTCTCCCATAAAAAAAAATAAGAGCAATACTACATGGATTTAAAAAGTAGACTTAAAAATTAGACTTGATAATCATAACCATTGATTTCACTATGGGTCCCAGCATTTATTGAAACTTACTATCTATTCAATGGTTGTGATTATCAAGTCTATTTTTTAAGTCTAATTTTTAAGTCCATATAGTATTACTCAAAAAATAAAGGTATATAGAGTAATAGGGAGAGAAAGAACTGCGCACTCTGATCTCCCACGCCCAACGCTCCATTCACCGCCACCCAATGAACGCACGACCACCATGACTGTCAAAATTGAAAAATTATGGATGGAAGTAACACAAAATAATAATTTGAGGGACTAAAGTGATCCTTCAAATGTGCGCATAAGAGACATGTAGCTACTCCAATTTAGAGGTGGTAAATGGGTGGATTGGCTTGGTTATGAGTTGAATTAAAGTGGATTAAACTAAAATAAATACAATCCATTTTTCACTAACGTAGTCAATGGATTATAATGGATTGAGTTTATAACGGATTGGGTTAAACCGATTAACCCATAAAATAATTAAAATTCTTAATAGACACATTAGTACACCAAAACACACACACATTAGTAATACATCAAAATACAAATATACACACACTCACTAATACACCAAAACACACACAAACTAATACACTAAAAATATACACACTAATACACTAAAATACACACTAATACACCAAAAAAACACACATATACTAACACAAAAACTAAAACACATTTAATAAAAAAAACACACACACAAACATAATGGTTCGGGTCGATTGTGGGCTATGAGTTGGTCCGTGGGTCATGGGTTAACCCGCAGGTTATGGGTGGTGTATTAGTGTGTGTGTTTTTGGTGTACTAGTATCTGTATGTTTTGTTGTATTAGTGTATAAGTGTGTATTTTTTGGTGTAATAGTGTGTATGTGTATTTTTTGGTATATTAGTATATTTATTTAATTTTATTAGTTGTGTTATTTAATAAAAGGATAAATACTCAACCAATGAGTACCCATTTATAATTCATATTAACTCGTTTAATTAAAATGAATCATATTACCCAACCCATTTAGAACTCATATTAATTAATATAGGTACCTAACTCATTTATTTATGGACGGGTTGGGCGGATTAATGGGTAATGGGTTAAGATTACCATATCTACTCCAGTTAATTAACGGAAATTGTCATTTTTTGTTCAGTCCAAAATGACAAAAATGAGTGACGAGCCCGAATTCAACTGGGCTAAGCCCGATAAAAATAAGTCGGGAAAGGCCCAAATACTAATGGGCCCCGGAAATAGTCCAAGTCGCCAAAGCCTGTCAATCCGGGTCATCCCATTTAAGGAGAATGGAGAAGAGGTGAAGGCATCAAGGGAGGTCACCCAAGCCATATGGGCGCCGCCCACTAGGCGCCACCCAATGGTTGAGCTCCCCACTCTTCCTCAACCTCTCACTTGTTTTCTCCTCATGTCATGATGCTTCAAGTCCAAGAAGGAAGACACCAGAAGGCTTACACCGAAGCCCAAGGAAAACACCCAAAGGGAGATGACCACCCTTGGGCGCCGCCCATAGGACGCCACCCCTTGGGCGCCTACCCCTATGGTGCTCCTCTTGCCTTGGCACTCCGGTACGCCCACTCCAACTCAAGGTCCAGCCTAAAGTCCAATCCAATCAGGACTCTCCTCCGACTGAATAGGAGCACGAGGGAGAGAATGACGGGATACGGAGATCAACTCCTACCTTAATTGTGTTTGCCAAAGAGGTCCACTCTTACCATGACTGTACTTACTAAAGTAGTGGAAGACCTCTTCCTCACGGCACCGCCTCACCATAGCTATATAATGTAAGCCCTCTCAAGGGTAAAGACACGCTTACAGCATCTCCAACATCTCAGACGCCTCCAATACCTCACTACACACTTGTTCTCTCTCTCTCTCTCTCTCAAAGCTCTGTAACTCTCCGGTAACTGATATTTTATCAATAAAGAACACCAGGCCACCGCTGCCATTCCCGAAAGTGGAGTAGGTCATCCGAGACCGAACCACTATAAATCTTTGTGTTGATCTGTTGTTTATTGTTTTAAGTTCCGTTGATTGCCATTGATTGTTTGTTAATTGCTCATTAATTGCATCATTATTCATACTTGACTGTTGATCTTGCCAAAAACAATTTTGTGCATCATCAGTTTTACCATTGATTGCTTGTTAATTGCTCATTAACTGCATCATTATTCATACTTGACTGTTGATCTTGCCAAAGACAATTTTGTGCATCTTCAGTTTGGCGCCGTCTGTGGGAACGACTAAGTTTCTACTACTTCTTTGCTCTTTGAATCCATGGTAATCACTACTAGATCAAGGTCTCAACAACCCGGGGATGACAACCCGGCTCACCGAGAGGAGGCTCCGCCTCCCCTCGCACCCTCGGAACCCTCTGCCACGGCGACTCCAGCCGTTGGCCAACAGCAACAGCTCTTGCAGACCATGCAGTTGCTGGTAAAACAGAACCAGCAAATCATTCAACTGATGCTCACCCAAGGGGACATCGCCCCTCACCCTGCCGGAGGAGCACCACTCCCTCCAACAGTAGAGGAGCAGCAACCCCTTCCTTTTGGGTATTAGGCAGCCCCTCACCATGAGGGCCTTCGCCAGAATGCCCCAAGGCCATACCAGGGCGCACCTCACCCAACAGCCCCTCCTCAGCGCGCAGAGAGTTCACGTGTACCCCCTCCACACGTATCTGCGTAGGAGCACGAAGATGGGGAAAGCCAATATGGAGACCATGAAAGCTAGTACCACCATCCAACTGAGGAGGTCCCCAACCATTGGGATGAAAAGATTAAGGAGGTGCAAAACCAACTTGGCGATGCACTCAACGCCATTAAAGCACAGGCGCCTGAAACCGTGGACTACCTGGTAAGACGCACTGATACTCCTTTTATCGCTGATATTGTCAATTATCTTCTGCCTTCAAAATTCAAGATGCCCAACATCGAGATCTTCGATGGCACCAAAGACCCCCTTGACCACCTCGACACGTACAAATCCATCATGCAACTCCACAACGTGCCTGAGGAGATTATGTGCAGAGCCTTCCCGACCACCCTGAAAGGATCTGCTCGCCAGTGGTTCTCCAAACTCAGGCACTCCTCCATCCACTCCTTCGCAGAACTAAGTAGATCATTCGTCTCCCACTTCATTGGGGGATTTCGGCATCAGAAGCCCGTAACCCACTTGCTCACCATCAAGCAGGACAGGGATGAAAGCCTTAGAGACTACCTCGCTCGTTTCAATGAGGATGTCCTCCAGATTGAGGAGCCAGATGACAAGGTAGCCCTGACCGCCTTCATCGCCAGCTTTCACACCTCCAGTTTCATGTTTTCTATCCTCAAGAAGCCGCCCTCCAGCATGCCCGAGCTGCTATCAAGGGCTCAGAAGTATATGAATGCCGAGGACGTCACCAAGGCCCATCGAGATGAGTCCTCCCGAGGAGGGGAGAAAAGAAAGGACACCCGCGAAGACAAATGGGAAGTAGAGAACAAAAGAAATAAGACAGAGAGAATCTCTGTCAAGGACCGTCTTGGTCCCCCACCTCTGAGAGAGCGACAAGCTCTCACACCACTCAATGCCTCGGTGGAGCACATCCAATTCCAGATACAGGATGACCCCACGCTCCGCTGGCCCAAAAAAATGAAGTCCGCCCCAAATCACAGAAATCCCAGCAGGTACTGTCGCTTCCACCGCGACCATGGCCACAACACTGACGACTGTTTTGATCTTAAAAGGCAGATCGAGGAGCTCATACAGCGTGGCCACTTAAGGCAGTACATTGCTGGAAAAAGACAAGTCCTACCACCTGGTCAGGACCAGGATGATAGAGAACGCCAGCAACCCCTCGGAGAAATCCAGACGATCGCCTAAAGGCTAGGAGGAGGTGACTCCAACTTCACTAGGGAAGTCTTGGCCCACCTACGGGACACCAAGCACCTAAAGATTTTATTTATCCTTTATTAGTTGATTTATTTTGTTATTTGTTATTTTATGAAGTAAAATTTTGCCAAGATTATTGTGTCCAGAATTATTTTGCTTTCCTAAAATTTACAAACAGCTCCCAGCAGAGTAGTCGCCCAAACAAGGGGCCTCGCCCTCTCCACCTTAGGCACCTCCAATGATGTCGCCTAAACGATGGGTCTCGTCCCATCTCACCAGGAGCACCTCAAGCGTCCAGCTCCTCAGTGCCCTCCTCATCTCCATCTCAATGGAATGAGCCTCTGCTACGGCAGCCATCTCCCGAGACTATACGTAGCCCGGCCTCTATGACTCTGCTCTCGCGCAAGTAGTCACCTCTGCTACGGCAGCGATCTCCCGAGACTATACGTAGCTCGGCCTATGACTCTGCTCTCGCGCAAGTAGTCACCTCTGCTACGACAGCCATCTCCCGAGACTATACGTAGCTCGGCCTCTATGACTCTGCTCTCGCGCAAGTAGTCACCTCTGCTACAGCAGCCATCTCCCGAGACTATACGTAGCTCGGCCTATGACTCTACTCTCGCGTAAGTAGTCACCTCTGCTACGACAGCCATCTCCCGAGACCATACGTAGCTCGGTTTATGACTTTGCTCTCGCGCAAGTAGTCACCTAGTAAGCCTCTGCTACGGCAGCTATCTCCCGAGACTATACGTAGCTCGGCCTCTATGACTCTGCTCTCGCGCAAGTAGTCACCTCTGCTACGGCAGCCATCTGCCGACACTATACGTAGTTCGGCCTCAACTCATGCGGCCCTCTCTCAAGACGCCCACAGCTCTTACCTTGCTCTCATGCAAATAGCCTGCAAGTAATCATGTTAAATATTTTAATGTTGGGATAACATTATTTTTTTCAGGTACATTTTTGAAACTCAAGCCGTCTGCATTGGAGTCCCAACTCCTACAGTAGTACAAAGACACACATAACAGAGGAGTGGGGGCAAGACTCAAGGCGTCACCCGAGGCGCCCTGTCAACCTCTTGGTGTTTCCCAAGGCGCCTACCTCAGCCTCATGGCGTCACTCAAGGCACCAGCCAACCTCTTGGCGTCACCAAAAGCGTCTACCCCAGCCTCATGGCGTCACTCAAGGCACCCTGCCAACCTCTTGGTGTCGCCCAAAACCGCCTGCAATGTTCTTGCCTCACCTGTCAAGCTGGCACCGCCCACCAAGTCTCCCCCTACATTTGATGCCATACAGGGGTCCACAACAAAGAAGGTGTCGCCCATGGGGATGGATCCTCCCATCTCACCCAGCCTCCCATCTCAACTTCACGGCCGCCTAGTGCAAGACTCAAGTCGTCAGCACGTGACAGGGCGTCGCCCACACTGCCCATGGACTCCTCGCCAAAGTCCTTCCTCACTTTGCAACAAAAAAAAAAAAGTGAGAAAAGGGCCAACGCCCAAGAGGCGGCGCCCAAGCAAAGGAGGCCAAGAAAGAAAAAAGAAAAAAAAAAAAAAAAAAGGGGAAAAGGAAAAGGCAGCGCCCAGGAGGCGGCGCCCAGGAAAACCAAGAAAGAAAAGAAAAAAAAAAAAAAAAAAGAAAGCAAGGAGGCCAACGCCACTCACAAAGTTTGACTTACTATTATTATTATAATGTAATATATGTATTGCTTTGGTGTGGTCTATTATTATAATGTAATATATGTATTGCTTTGGTGTGGTCTTGTTTCTTTTTATGATTATTATAATATTATTATTATTATTTTTTCTCTTCTCCACCAACACCACAGTACAGAAATTGTGGGGATGACTTCGCCCACACAACAAGCAAAAGCTCTGGCGTCGCCCAAGGAGCTGCCCAGCTTCCAGGCTTCTCCCAATGCGCCTGCCCAGCAGTCCTGGCATCGCCCAAAGCACCGTGGGGAGCAAGAAAACTCCTACTCAAGTGAAGACGAGGTACATGCCCTCAACCCCTTCTTCTCGTAAAAGTCAGAGGCTTGGGACATGGGGGACAAATGACGAGCCTGAATTCAACTGGGCTAAGCCCGATAAAAATAAGTCGGGAAAGGCCCAAATACTAATGGGCCCCGAAAATAGTCCAAGTCGCCAAAGCCTGTCAAGCCGGGTCATCTCATCTAAGGAGAATGGAGAAGAGGTGAAGGCATCAAGGGAGGTCACCCAAGTCATATAGGCGCCGCCCACTAGGCGCCACCATGGGGCGCCGCCCAATGGTTGAGCTCTCCACTCCTCCTCAACCTCTCACTTGTTTTCTCCTCATGCCATGATGCTTCAAGTCCAAGAAGAAAAACATCAGAAGGCCTACACCGAAGCCCAAGGAAAACACCCAAAGGGAGATGACCACCCTTGGGCACCGCCCATAGGGCGCCAGCCATTGGGCGCCACCCCTTGGGCGTCTACCCCTGTGGTGCTCCTCTTGCCTTGGCACTCCGGTACGCCCACTCCAACTCAAGACCTAGCCTAAAGTCCAATCCAATCAAGACTCTCCTCCGACTGAATAGGAGCACGAGGGAGAGAATGACGGGATACGGAGATCAACTCTTACCTTAATTGTGTTTGCCAAAGAGGTCCACTCTTACCATGACTGTACTTACTAGAGTAGTGGAAGACATCTTCCTCACGGCACCGCCTCACCATAGTTATATAATGTAAGCCCTCTCAAGGGTAAAGACACGCTTACAGCATCTCCAACATCTCAGACGCCTCCAATACCTCACTACACACTTGCTCTCTCTCTCTCTCTCTCTCTCTCTCTCAAAGCTCTGTAACTCTCCGGTGACTGATATTTTATCAATAAAGAACACCAGGCCACCGCTGTCATTCCCGAAAGTGGAGTAGGTCATCCGAGACCGAACCACTATAAATCTTTGTGTTGATCTGTTGTTTATTGCTTTAGGTTCCGTTGATTGCCATTGATTGCTTGTTAATTGCATCATTATTCATACTTGACTGTTGATCTTGCCAAAGACAATTTTGTGCATCATCAGTTTTGTCATTAATTGCTTGTTAATTGCTCATTAATTGCATCATTATTCATACTTGACTGTTGATTTTGTCAAAGATAATTTTGTGCATCATCAATGAGTATTAAAACGACATGAAACGCAAATTTTATTTGACCCTTTATTTTATTCTTATACTTTAGATACCACAATTTGAATCCAAATGCCTAACAGATTCCGTTTGGCAAGTCCACGGTTGAGCCTGCTCCAAAATTCTGATTTGAACCAAAAATTCAATTAGGATATTTGTAGAAATCACAAATGAATTTCTACTCAATTTTTCAGATAAAAACCTATTTCATCATATTTTATACACACCTCTTAAATATCTTTAACTTTTCATGTGGTGAGCAAAAATAATTGATCAAGAAGTTGTTCAACTTTCGCATGAAAGAAGATAAAAAAATAAAAATAAAAAGTTCGTACTATTGTCTATCAAAATTTTCATTTCTCTAATCGAATTGAGCGCGATGTAATATCTATCTTGATCTCTTAGTGACTGAAGGATTTGCTACAATCTCAAATGGGTAACACCAAGCTCAAAATTTTGTGGCATTTCGTCACCCAAGTCTTCCATGCTAAAGGCTTTAGGTTTCAACTTGGGTGCACTTCTATAGTGCGCGCTGATAAACTTGTAAATGACTGGAATTTTGACTTGAATTTAATATGAATTTAAATCCGGTTAGTCCTATAGATATTAATATTTTTAGCGATTATTCGAATCCTGAATTAATAAAACTACACTCCATATATCCATATTTTGATATACCAATATCTAAGGTAGTCCAAAATTAATTGCATTCAATTCCAGTTAGTTGTACCATTTAATATTGTTTTTTTATGTATTTGTTTTAAACTCTTTTTGGTGTTTCTTTTTTCGTTTTTAGTGTCGTTTAGTTTAGTTTTTTGGATTTTCAATTCATTTTGTTTTTGCTTGAAAAAATCAAAGAAGATCCTATAGATATATATTTATATAATAAAGTAGCTTACAATTTAAATCTCAAAAGATAAACAAAATGATTTTTGCTATTCGCGGTTGAGATCGCTTTAAATTTTACTTTAAAGTTAATCTAAAGGCTAATATTTAACATTCTAAATTTAATAGAAAAAATTGACTCCTAAGGGTGTGTTTTGAGTGATTTTTTAAAAGTAATTCTAGAAATTATTTTTCATAAATACTTTAAAAAAAATAATAGTGTTTGAAACCGCTACACCACTATCTCTACCATCACCACCCCCACCACCGCCGCCGCCGCCGCCATCACCGTCACCATGGCATTGCCACCCACCACAACCATCACCGTCTCCTACCACCACCACTGCCGCCCACCACCTCTCACCCTCACTACAAACCGATGCTTAAATTCTTTTATCTTTTCTCTATGTTTGTATTTTGATTTTAGATATGAATACAAATATGTTAATTATTTATCATTTTTTATTACATTGTGCCTTCAGGCACAAGCAATAACTAGTATATTTATATAGTGTTATGTTGTCGAGTCCTAATGTGAATCGGACAAAAGGAATAAAACTCTAGCGGTGGTATCTCTCCTTCATGGGGTAATGATATGTGGACTTAAAAAATATATTTATCATCACAATTATTAATTTTATTGTGGGTTATAATATTTATTAGGACCCACTACTTATTCAATAGTTATGATTATCAAGTACATTTTTCAAATCTATATTTAAAATCCAAATTATAAGTTAAATCGTTGATCATAGTCTTTCTGAAAAAGTGGTTGAAGTCTCTCTCTCCTGAAGCACACTATAGTATTAAACGCTCATTCATAGAGTCTTCAAGTAAACTTATTTTATTGATTTGAAATATTGACATGATTTATTGATTTGATCAATCATAATTATTAAATAAGATTCACAATTAAATTAATGACAATAATTGATTAAATTAATAAATTATGTCAACATTTTAAGTTCAAATAGAATTCTCTAAACAAAAACCGCCATTTGAGTAGCTCCAATGTTACATGTCCCATGAAACATTTGATTAGAAAAGTTTTTTTTTGGTAAAAAAAATAAAATAAAAATGCAATTGAAGAAGTTGATTTTTTTTGGATCGTCTTCGCTGCTTAAATTTTGCATATCATAATAAGAAAAATTATATAAAACAACAAAAAATAATAATTTTTCCACTCGTCACATTGGGATTGGAAAAAAAAAAGGTAAGATAATAAAATGTAATTTTTCAATTCCGTAGTCTATCCCTTCTGTCACACATCCGTTTATGTACTCACAATTCTTCACAGGCTAACCATTCCTGGACATTACTTATAGCAATATTGGAGGAAAGGCAGGGACACAACTACACAAGGAGGCCACTACTACCTAGACAGCAACGAACCAGGTCTGAGTCTAATTTGTGGTGGAGTCGAAATTTTAGTGAAAATCAAAACATGGATGGAGTTGGAGAAATTTTGATTGCTGACTGACTAGAGCTCCCATTGAAGTCAAAATTACCACTCAGCTGAGAGGGAACTTGTACTTTCACCAATTGATCTCAGCATCACAAGCTCTCGTAAGCCTCAGCTTAATCCAGGTGCAGTGCTTCATATCTTTCATGTCGTAAAAATCTTCCATTGAGAAGTTACCAGTGGAATTTCCTGGTACCAAGAGAATAGAACACTCCATTGCCCCCATAAAACTTTGGAAAGTAAATCTTGTTACCAGTTCCTCTCACCAGCCTTTCCTGAGAGGGATGTCCTGTAACTAACGTGCACCATTTTATCTCCCAAGCTTTGTACCTCATGCCAAGCCTCCTCCGAAAAATCCATCTTACAAACATGAACTTGTCTTCCATCACAACCAACAAACACTGCAAACAAATCTCCATCACTTTCGATCAGAAAACTTTGTTGTGAGTTATTGAGTCTTCATAGGGGCTTGTCACAAACGGTCCAACTACATTCGTTGTCCTTGGGGTCAAATATTCCTAGGTTTCCAGCAGTATCCAACCAATAGTACAACCCATTGCACATCACTGGACTGCACTTGGACAACACAAAATTTTGATAATTTTGAAACTCACGGACTGTCCAAGATTCATCACCACGTTTTAAAATGCCAATTTCTACTGATTGAAAACCAAGGCCACGAATACCAACGACTTGACAATGTGGTGAAGTTGGCATGGTAGAGAAACACATTGTTGGGAACAGAGAGTATACAGGTATGTCTGGCAGTCCTATTCTCTCTTTTGTGAATGGATTAAAGAAAAAAATAGTTCGACCAGCTTGACACATGAGCAGCCAACCATCCTTAGAGAACCGGATTTCTGCATCTATTAATTCTGGGATATCCACCTGATAACTAGCATTCTGGATCGGATTGAAAAAATTGAATAAATGGTTTCTTTTACTGAAGAACATCAACCACGGAGACTGGAAGAGTTGAAAATCGTGAATTGACATGAGGAGTGGCTGAGGGATTGTAGGCATCGATTGCCAAGATTTACAGACAGTACGAAAGATAGCATAGTCTCCTGCAAATAGATTTGACTGTATTAAACCAAGAACCTCCAGCACTATATCAGACCATGATCTCTCTTCCACTTCTTTCTTCTCTTGATCTGTTATCATGTACACCGCAGCAATGTCGTTTGCCATGGACTTTAAATTCAAGCAATATGTTCTAGTCTTGGCCTAGCCCCATCATTGAACAAGGGTTGAGAAAGAGAAATCAAAACACTATCTTATTCAAAAATTAGCCAATTTTAATCAAGATTGCCCAAAGCATTACAGGTGAAAGTACAGAGACTAGGAAATCAAGCATATGTACTAAAGCACATGTTGGGAGGAGGGAGTTTGGTGTCCCCTAAAATGTCCGCAATCTATATAATCTATAAAATGTTCGTAATCTATATAGGATTTGTCCGAGACTAATGCTTGGAGAGATACTGGCGCTTTGGTATGATTAGAGGGGTACTTTAAATTTGATAAAAAAAAATATGACTTTTATCCCAAGAGATCTCTTTCTCAAATAAGAGTTAAAAAAAAATACTGCCTTTCAAAGTTCTCAAATCAATCAAATATGTCCATGGATCTGATCACGTCGTGTAGATGAACTCTCCGACCGACAATCACAACCTTCTATATTACTCTCACTCATGTAAGACTCTCTCTCCCGACTAAACATGAACACACACAAAATTCTCCAATGTAAGATTTTGAGTTCAATACAGACAAACAAGGAAGAACACGAACATAAGAAAAAAAAAATTATAATTAGTGGAGCTTCTGTTGAATACCTAATGCCCAAGAAAACCACAAATTTTCATGAACTATCATATGAAAAATATTTTCAAGAGTCAATTTTCATGATAAAATTTAGTTGAACTATTTGATTGGATTCTACAACAACAGCACATCCAGGCGACCACCACAAAACTTTTGACTCTCGCTCTCGACTTTGTAATTATTTTAGGTTAATGTACCTCTATTTTTCAACTAATAAAAATGCATCAAATAGTATAATTTTTTATTTTATTATTGGTTATTACTTATTATTGTTTCAACTAATAATTACAGAAATCAATAGCTGAAGACCTTACCCTTGTTTGAAAGCCTAAACATAGGCACATAAGGTATTTGGCTTTAAAACAATCCAATTGGGAAGAACAGAAACACAAGAAAAAAAACAAGTAATTGCAAATAGAATAAAAAATTAAAGAAAATTAGATTTGGTGGCATAGTACCTGGGTACAACTTCAACTTGCATGACCTGTTATTTCTTTTGAGGACTATACTATGCATATATATATAGTGTATGTTGTCGAGTCCTAATGTGAATCGAAATAGGAAACGGACGAAAGGAATAAAACTCTGGCGGTGGTATCTCTCCTTCCTGCAATCTATAACTTCTAAGGATAATGTTGTGTGCCCATTCATAGAGTCTTCAAGTAAACCTATTTTGTAGATGGGACGGACGGTGCATGACATGGGTAGAACACTAGTACTCTTTATTTCTTTCCAAAACTGATAATTCCCGTTTAAACCACACTCAATATCTCCATTCACCAAATATCAATATTACCTTTTATTTCTTCTAAGCAATTACTCAACTCCTTATTTCACCCTATTCAACCGCCTAATCCTCAAGTCACCATGTATTAAATACCCTTGGTTGTTAACAATTGAACATCTAATAATAATAACAAATTAAACCAGTAATACATGCTTCTCAAGTAAAGCCATACATGACTATTACTACGTTTGATTACTACATGGACTTGGGCCAATGGATTTGAATATCTGGGCCGCTATCCACACCAACTTCTAATTTGGATCCAAGAAAGAGCCCAAATCAAATATGTCCATGGCTGTTATTTCAGATCCATCACGTTCCTCAGTGTAGACGAACTCTCTAACCGACAATCACAACCTTCTATATTGCTCTCACTCATGTAAGACTCTCTCTCCCGACTTTGTTTAAAAACCCTAAACATGAACACACACACGCACATAGCCTATGTGCGTGTGTGTTGGGTGGACAATTTGTAGAATGAACAATTCTCCAATGTAAGATTTTGAGTTCAATACAGACAAACAGGAAGAACACGAACATAAGAAAAAAAAAAAGTTTGAATTGGTGGTACCTGTTGCAACTTCAACTTTGAGGACTAATACTGAGACCGCTCGTCGACCTTAGGAGGGAGATCAGATAATGAATATATTTTTTTGGGTAAATAAACAAGATGATTTGTGATGTGAAGATACTTTCTGTTGTCGACAACAACTTGTTTTTTTAGATAGTAAACATTACACTACTTTATACAATACGATATGTTCAAGGGTAAATCGGACATTTAATCAGTTATTATACCTATCCTCCTCTGGTCAGGATTATAAATTCACACACGTGCACCGACTTTGAGGATGTAATTTGGAGAATAACTTGAGTTTAACTTGAATTAAGAAACGGGGTTAAAGGATATTATAAGCATTCTCACATTGAACAATACAAGAAAAATTACACTTTAGTGTCCTTAACTATGAGATCGATTATAATTTATCCCTTGAACAATCAAATTTTTCATGTCGTCTTCTCACCTACTTGAATTATTTTACATTGTACCAAAAAAAAATGTTTGCTATTTGTTTGAACAAAAATTGATGACGTGTTAGGACAAAGTGAAAAAAATCATGTATAACTTTTGGGGAGTAAAGTTATAATTTTTTAGAGTACTTTGAATCAATTCTAATATTTTTATGATGGATCGCAAACACCTTCAAAAGTTATAAATGTTGCTCAAAATTCATAAAAAAAACTCAAAAAACTTATACATGATGGCATAATAGCGAAAAAATTTCGATAACATAATATTTCCCACTAATTTGGAAATCTAATAATCATAGTGATTATTGAATCGATAATGTACTTTATTTAATAGTGGGTTTTATTACTCATTCAATAATCATAATTAATTAGATCCTCAAATTAATTCATTAGTTTAAGTCCAAAGTGTACAAGGGAAGGGATACAAATACTCTTTAATATATTTTCTCTTCAGTTTCCTTATTAATGAACTAGTTATTACCTGTGCCTGAAGGCACAGAGTAATAAAACATGGTAAACAATAAACATATTTGTATTCATATTCAAAATCAATTTACAAACATAGAGAATAGATAAATGAATTTAAGTATCGGTTTGTAGTGGGGGTAAGAGGTGGTGGGTGGCAATGGTGGTGGTAGGAGACGATGATGGTTGTAGTAGGTGACAATGACCGTGGTGGCGGCAGCAATGGTGGTGGTGGCGGTGGCGATGGTGGTGATGGCGGTGGCGTTGGTGGAGGCGGTGGCGGTGGTGGCGACGACGGTGGTGGTGGCGGTGGCGGTGGGGGCGATGGTGGTGGCAGTGGGGGCGGCGACGACAATGGTGGTGGTGGTGGCGATGGTTGTGGTGGTGGTTGTGGTGGTGATGGTGGTGGTGGTGGTAGTGGTGGCGGCGGTGGTGGTGATGGCGGTGGTGGTGGAACGGTTTCAAACACTTTTTTTTTTTAAAGTAAATATGAGAAATAATTTCTAAAAATACTTTTAAAAAGTCACTCCAAACACACCCTTAGGGCCCTATTTTTCCTATTAAATTTAGGATGTTAATATTAGCCGTTAGATTAACTTTCAAGTAAAATTTAAAGTGATCTCAACCGCGAATAGCAAAAGTCATTTTGTTTATCTTTTGAGATTTGAATTGTAAGCTACTTTATTATATAGATTATCCACCTTTAATGAGTGAGGTATATACAATAGGTGTCGCTCATTATGTACAATGTGTCTCACTCAAATACATAGGTAATCTTCGTTCAAAAAAATACATAGGTAATCAGCCAATAAAAAAATTGAATAAAAAATGTATTGAAAGGAATCTCATTTCCTAAGAAAGTAGAGGCACGTCCAGGTTGATTATTTGTGCTTTCGACAAAAAACTTATGTTTTTGGATGCTACAACACCACTTTGATACCTATTGCAATCTCTTGTCAATTGTAAATTTTATCTTAATTTATTTGTAGTCATTGACCGTAAAAATAATAATATAAAATAACATAGTAAAATAAAATATATTTACACATATCTTACTTTGATTGGTGAAAAATAAAAATATGTTACTAATTTTTTTTTTTCAATATGACTAATTATTCTTTACCTCCATAAACTATATAGCCTTTATCTTACTTTATTCCTTGAACTATTCAATTTCTCTCATTATTCTTCAACTATTTGAATTAGTTTTACTTGACCCCAAACACAAATATCTATTATCTTTAATTAGAACAAAAAAAGTCAACTTATCGGACAAAGTGAAATAAGAACATATAATTCAGAGTTAAAGTTGATGATGCACAAAATTGGTTTGTACATCACCTGTCAATTAAGTAATGTAAAATGCAGTAAAGTAGAGGGAGAGAGAAGACAAAGTTTATAGTGGTTCGGTCAAGGTGACCTACGTCTACTTGGAATGGCAAGGGTCGCTAGGATTTTATTGACTCCGGTGTGGAGAGAGAGCGGAAAATTACAATCTTAGAGAGGGAGAAGAGAGATTTGTCTGAATGAGTGTGATGCCCCCCAAGCGTTGGTGGGGCTTACATTTTATAGTAGTTGTCTCATAATGGGTATTAACTCAATAGCCAATCCAGAGGTCATGACGGATTGGGACTACTTTAATAGTAATTAAATGGTTTGGCGACCTCTCCTCTCCTCAACGGGTAAGGGAGTTATGGTGCCCTCCAAAGGACTTGGTCAAAGGGTGAGGGAAGGTTGGCTCTCTCCAGGTTAGCGAAGAGGAGACTCTTGGATGATCCTTACTCCAAGGTGGCTAGGAGGAGGGTCTTGGATGACCTTGTATGTTCCCTGCTGATGTAGTAACTCCTTGAGCCTGATGAGCTTGACCGGGTTGACCACATTGGGCTAGATTTGCTGGACCTCTAGGAGTTGGGCTATGAACTCGGACCGGGCTTTATAACATGAGTTTGGCCTTTGGGCTTGGCCATCAAATGTGAAATAATTTTTTACCAAATTTCTAATAAACATCAAGCATTAGGATAATGTGAAATTAACAACTATAGTTTAAATTGACACTGAAGAGCAAAGAAGGTGTCATGTGAAAAAAATGATAATTTAGGGATAAATTGATAAACCTCTTATGTTAAGGGGGCAAAGTGTAATCTATATTAGCACACGTTTTAATTTATTACAACTGCATTCTTTATTTATATTTATACTACTTTAAAAGGCTACTAAACCAAAAATTATTTTTTTTGTCATCATTACTCTCAATTAAAGTTATAAAGTCTATTGTATCCTTCATGTTCTTTTATCACCTTACATTAAATACATAAACTTCTAATATTTCATATCTATACTACTATAAAGTCTATTGCATCATTCATGTTCTTTTATCATTTTACATTAAATATATAGACTTCTAATATTTCATATCTATATCTATATCTATATCTCTCTATTTATACTACTTCTAAATGTCACTATAAGTGAAAAAATTTTAATTATCATTTTTACCCTTATACAATCTATAAAGTTATTTTTGTTAACCTCATCCATTAGACCATATAATGGAATTGACAATGAGAAAAACAACAAATTAACAGAAAAAGTGAGACTTTACAAATTCTAAGCATAAATATGAAGTTGCAGCAGGTTATCAATTGGAAGTGGAATGACTTTCTATTTATCTATCTATCTATACTACTAATAAAAGTATCTTAAATGAAAATTGTTTGAATTTGACTTCTGTCCTTAAACAAAATTATAAGCATAATTATATCTCATACTAATAATTTGATCTAAATGTAAAAAACTTTTGAATTTTTATTTTATCCTTAAATAAATATATAAAGACACTTATTGCTTAAATTAAAAAAATTTGACATTGTGTGTACGCTTAAAGAAACCTACAAATTCAATGATTACCAACATACAATTCATAAAGTCCATATTGTAATTTTGTAGTTGTGATTTAACAATAATATAGAGTCCATATTATCCTTTGATTCAACAATCACTTTTAATTAATTTCTTTTTTTTTTTTATGGATTTATAATATAAAACTAATTTTTTTATTTGGTCTAATAGGTGTTATAACTTATCTAACTTGTAGACCTTACAAATTCTTGAAAATTAGAAATAGTATAAACAAGTCATAAGAGTTTCTGAGAGTAAATGTCAAGTTATAGCAATGACTTATGAAATTTATAAGGACTCAAACACTTTAAAATTTTGACTTTTGAACTTTCCATGAGTTAGTAATCTATATCTATCTATACTACTTTTAAAAGTCTCTAAATCAAAAAAACTTTTGTTTACCTAAAATATCCCCACTAAATATCTAAATAACATTAACATCCTTTAACCCATCAAATTTAAGCCTCACTTGAACCTCGTTCTTATTATAAAATTAAATTACATTAAACCGCTTTTTGTTAATATGGTCAAGTCTCTCCATCTTACTTCAACGTAACTATCCCCCATATATCTAAACCCATCCCCCATATATCTATATCTAAACCATGGAGTTGAATATGGTACTATACATTCATTTATCATATTTGTGGGTATTTTTATTACTATTGTGGTACCAAAAAAATGATAAAAATAGTTATCACAACAGTAATAAAAATATCCATAAATATGATAAATCACCAAGAAGAGTGGTATTTTTTTTTGTACCAAATAAAAGTGATAAAAATAGTTACTATAATAGTGGTAAAAACACCACAAAAGTAGTATTTTTTTTTTGTAAAATGACCCACAAAAATTATAGAAACACTCATTAAAATAATAAAAGTTGGAGATACAGTACTAAATTTTTTTTCCGATACCGTAGTCAAGTTCCTAAACGTTTACCTCTTCTGGCCACCGAAGAAACTAGCCAGCCAAATTTTTGTTCTCATATGCCTGTTCACGTGCCCCCACCATTGATTGCTTTTGTGAGACCCGAGCATGCATAATATTGCATTTTATATGGATTATGGGTTAAAGTGTAATTTATTAATATTAGTATGGGGTTAATATTATACTAAATAAATTATGATAAGTTAAGTATGCTTTTAATTAAAGAATTTTATTGTTGTATTACAAGATAGTAGATTGTTTAAATGAGATTTTAGAAATGTCAAAAAATTATGTGGTTAAATGTAGGAATAAGTGAAACAAATGGGGACTTTGGTGTAAATAAGAATAAAAGTGGCAAGTTAGCAGAGACACCTGGTTTGTTGAGGTTGCTCCAGCCTTTGAGTTCGGTGGGTATAAAAGGAAGGCTTTTTGACACAACCGGTTGGTAGGGGAGAGTGGGGAAGAAAAGGAAAAGTGTCTGTGCGTTTTTTAGGGATTAGCCGTAAAAACCTTGTGTCCTTGAGCTGGTGAGTGAAATTCTGCCAAGAAGCTTGTATAAACTTAGCTTATACATAAGATAAAAAGGGAAGATAGTGAATTAAAAAATTGAAGAATGTGGAATTCGGAGGAGTTCGGCGAACACTGAGTCGCAATGAAGGTAAGGAATTCTTGTGAATTACTATGTTTTTCCACTTCTAAATGTATCTTTGAGTTATGGGTAGGTGTTGGGTGGTGTTGGAATTGGGTTTGGATGGTAGAAGATGAAGTTTAAATTGAAATTTTAAGCTTATTTGGAGCAGGGTTCAACTGGTTGAAGAATAATTTAACTGGTTGATCAGAGTTCTGGTGAGGCTTCAACTGGTTGAAGCGAACTGGTTGAACGAGATACTCGATAGGTTTCAACCGGTGAAGAGCATGTTGAACCGTTGAACCGGCTTAAGTTTGGGCTATTTTATTGTGGAGTTTTAAGCTTCTACCCAACTCTTCTAAAAACTTATCAATGTATCTAATGGATCTCAAATAAGTTCATTATGGGTTTAATTGCTTACAATTACATGAATTGAGGATTAAATCTATAATTAAAGCGAGGAAAATGAGTAATTGATGAGCAATGTTTAGAGTGGTTTAAAGTACACCACTTGGGGAGGAATTTAGAGATGTATTAAAGTGGACATAATACAGGTTGTTTGATAACATCACTTAAGACTTAAAATTAAATATTTTAAACACTTACTGAATTAAATTTGTTTGATAACCTAAAACTCATACCATTTAATATTTTAAGCACTTTTTAAAAATAAACTAAAACTTTAAATAGCAAGTCACCTATTTATCACTTAATACTTAAAATGTTAGGTAGTAAGGATTTTATAAATTCCTCATAATTGATAAATATCCTCTCAATATATTTTACATTCTTAACTTTTCAATACCCACCCTCCACCACCACCACCACCACCTCCATTGTGCTACTGCCATTGCCACCACTGTCGCCACCGTCGCCACTATCGCCGCCGCCACCACCATCACCACCGTTGGGATAATGGTAGTAGGAATAAGATAGTTGCGGTGAGATGGTTAAAAAGAATGTCAAAATTAGAATAATAATAATTTTTAAACTTCAGCTCTTTATATTTGTCAAACAGTTTGATTCACTTTAATACTTCAATTTTAGTGGATACCAAACAGGTTAAGAATTAAAAAATTTATCATTCAACACTTAAAATTCAGCATTTAGTTTTTAGTATTCACTTTTCAATTTTATCAAACATCATCTACGTCTATGACTTCTTTTCCAATGATTTCCGACAAGACAATCACATTCAAAATGGCAATTCCAACTACAATATCTATTCTCTTTACAGACCAAAAATTACGATAAAATTAGTTTGCGGTTATAAACTTAATACAGTAAAATGTGAAATTACGACTTAGTATAATGGAGTTGTAATTCAATCATGACAAGATTACAATACGTTACGACCAATCCCAATATTTTAAAATTAATTCCAAAAAATTTTATTCCACCATAATTTCACCCGATCGTAATCTCTTTACTACTTCGTAATAATTTTTAGTTATGGTTCCATTACATAGAAGTCTTGTTCAGCTGTTATGTGATGTACATAACCCATGCTAATGTAGGCTCTTGCGTCACCTCTATTGTAACTAAGCTTAGACCCATCCTCTATAAATCCAAAAACCATTTTGATTGATTGTCATCCTAATAATTATCCTAAACTCCAATGGCTTCACA
Source organism: Ilex aquifolium (assembly GCA_951799425.1). NCBI lineage: Eukaryota > Viridiplantae > Streptophyta > Magnoliopsida > Aquifoliales > Aquifoliaceae > Ilex > Ilex aquifolium. The sequence continues at coordinate 12,260,623 of OX637405.1, forward strand.
ACCCCACCACCTTCACTTTCTTATCATACCTCTAATGTGCCCAGGCCACATAATCCCCATGATGGACATGGCAAAATTGTTGGCACAACGTGGTGTGACCGTCACCATTGTCACCACCCTTGTCAATGCCACCTGATTCAATGCAGCCATTAGTCATGCCATGGAATCTGGCCTCCCCATCCGATTTCTCCGGCTCCGGTTTCCGTCCGTGGAGGCTGGCTTGCTGGAGGGTTGCAAAAATATTGATGAAGTCCCCTGTATATATATATATATATATAAATAACATATATTTTAACACACATAATTAACTTTTCATCCCATTTTCTCCCAATTTTGGGGAGATTGATTTTTGTGATTTGGAAGGAAAATTAATACATTCAGTTTTCCATTTTCCCTATTTTCATTCTTTACCAAATATGATGTTTTATCTATCACTCTAATTGTCTATCTTTTTATTTTTTCATCGTACTAAACGAAGCATAAGATATGATAAAAGGCAATACTATGGAGGATTCATGGGAAGAATTAATGACTCCACGAGTATAAAAGCTGAGTTGTGGGCTTTATTCAAAGAACTGCAGATGTTGAATTCAAGTGGAATCAACAAAGTAGTTGAAATAGACACGATGGAAGCTTGTAGGCTGCTGAGTAACCACATTGAAATGAATCTCCCGAACAAAGTTCTGATTCATAAATGCAGGGAGTTGATGAAGGACAAGCTAATTGTGATCCAACACACTCTCAGAGAAGGCAACCAATGTGCTGACAAATGACAATTTAGCTAATCTAGGAGTTTTGCAACTGGAAGAATTAGTGGAACTTCTAAATTTTCCAACTCATCTGGGTCTTTGTTTAATGCTGATTTGGCCAGCATTTCTTTTGTTAGAGGGTATAAATGACCCTTTTTATATTGGTTTGTTTGCCTCTCAATTAAACTTTCGGTTTTTCTTTTGGTAAAAAGCCACCGTTTTGTCCTTGTTTTTCTCTCTCTAACTCTTGCTACTGTCTCCAAATTCCAGATTCTATGTGGTTTACTTACCTTTATCGGATCACTTATTATGCAACAACTATATAAAATTTAACTTGCTTTATAACTCATATACGATTTTTAAGTCATATACGAAACTAAGGTTAATTAAAGTTAGAAAGTTAAAGTATCTTATTTCTGCGTTGTTTAAAGACTCAAGATCATGGTTGAGATTGGTTTGACAACATAAAACACTTTTCCCTTTTGGGGGTGCTTACCAGAATATATTGAATCATTCTGACAAACTATTGTTATTTTATCCCACATTAGCAGTTAGACCAAGGCAAATCTACATTCAAGATCCTAGACTTCCAAACACTTCTGCTATGCAGCAAACATGTGCATGGAGAAGACAATACCTCATCAGCTACATTTCTCTTAATTGAAAAACAAACAACCACTAATATCATTTAATTGTAAAAGTGTAACAACCACATCACTCTCAATCTGTATAATTTACCTACATCATATGTCACATACTATGTAAAAATCTGTCACAAATTGTTCATGAAGGTAGGTATCATACCCAGTGAAGCACTGGTTTGTGTTTGCTAACACAAGGACAGGGCAAAGACATTGAAACACTTTGATCTTCCAAGTCAAAGATGTACAGGTTTCTATCTTCAGGCATGGTGAAGTAGATGCAATTTCCTTTAGTCTTAGCTTCGCCCGCAAAACAAGACATGGATCTTGAGTCAACCAGACCAAGAAAAATTGTGCGTTCACCTATACTTTCGACCTGGATCCACATCTTGGCAGAAAAATCTTTTGAACCAGCAAGATCTCACCACAACTTTCAATAAGATAATCCTTAAATAAAGCAGATACTGGTGCATCTGCTCCCTCCCCTATCAATTGCCTGTACTGAGGAGTTGGACCTTCGAAATCAGCAATTACCAAAGCATACCCTGGCCATATTAAGCCATAAACTTTTCCTTTGATGGTTGCCACAGCTAAAAGTTTTTTTCCATAGAAGTTCAACTCTTTTTTTACATAATCATCATCACCAGGCTTCCAAAGCATAAGAAAAGAGCCAAAGATACTAATGAACATAACGCGGCATTGAGGATCATTGGGGGGCAAAGTTAAAATGCAATAACAATATTCAAATTTTTTCGATCTTGGAAGCTGCACCTTCTCCATGGAGACTAGATCCAAAAGAGAAAAATCACCAGAATCACATTCCTGCAATACTAACCAGCCAGAAGTAGAAGTGCATATGATTTTATTCTGCAAGTCTGGTATAATTCTTGGGTAATATCGATTTTCTGATATGCTGAAGAATGTTTGCCTTTGATGAAGCTTTCCGTGACGAATGAGAAGCCAAGGGTGTCTTTGAGGAACAAGAGGAGGACTAGAATGCACTAATTCTTTCCCATCATCTGCCATTTCCATGATCTTTCGACCTTTCTTGATGCAAATTAAAAGCAAGAATTTTTTTAGTGTTCCTCCCTACATCAACACAAGAAGCCAACATATAAGATGAGCAAAGGGATAAGGTATAATAAAGTTTCATCGAACTCCAACGAAAATTAATCGCACAATGAAGAGGTATAGGTCTGTATTGATGGCAGTTTTGGTACGACATTTTGTCCTTTATGATGAAAATTATGAGATGAGTTGCACAATGGAGCTTTGTTTCTATACCAAGTATATACAAGTCAGATTAGTTAAGAAAACTTGTTGGATTTTAAAACAACTTAGGCAACAAACAGCAAAATGGCATTTCAACCGAGACAGTTTGACAAAGAACTATAGAGGGCATGGATAGCAGCAAGCATGCAAATGTCGGAAATTCCTTAATCAAACAAGCAAATATACTTTCCTTCGTCCAGTGTAAAATGAGAACAATAGGATTATAAATGTATGCAATTGTTTGAAAAAGACACATGAAGGATGTAAATCGCAGAATATCCAAAGTTCTTACAAGCAAAATCTTATAAAGGTCAGTGCCTAGATGACAAGTCCCAAGTTTTATAGGGCTGAGCATTAACAGTATTTCAAGATCAACATTATGTGATCTAAAGAAAACACCAGGATTAAATATCCGAGCCATACACATCTATACACTACATGTTTATATGGAATTTATGGATATCTCTCTGTCTGTCAAAGAATATCATTGGATTGACCCAAACCTTACCGCATATTTTATTGAATTTGAAATTTTCATCCACGAAATAAAGTTTTCAGAGCGCTTAATCATGTTATAGAAGTTTCGGATATAGCACTACAATGACTATTGAACAAAATTATCCACAAACATCACATATGACATAAGAATTAGAATTCAATTTCGGCGATTAAAAACAAATGAAAAAGAAAAAAAGCCACACCACAATGTAAGGGTTTGTACAACATCTGTTCAGGTAAAACACGCACAAGTATACATGATAGACTGATCTTGCATATTCATACAAACATGTATATGCCCACCATTACCAATCCCCATTATACTAACCCAACGCGTGCGAAGCAATTTAAGAAAGGCTAAGAGACCGTGGGGTAAGAAGCAAAGGGCGAAGAGAGTAAGAATCTGAGACATGGTAAAGGATTAGTGGAGCTTCTGTTGAGTACCTAAAGACCCAGAAAACCACAAATTTTCATGAACTATCATATGAAAAATATTTTCAAGAGTCAATTTCCATGATAAATTTAGTTGAACTATTTGATTGGATTCTACAACAACAGCACAACCAGGCGACCGCCACAAAACTTTTGACTCTCACTCTCGACTTTGTAATTATTTTTCCAACTAATAAAAACGCATCAAATAGCATAATTTTTTATTTTATTATTGATTATTACTTATTATTGTTTCAACTAATAATTACAGAAATCAATAGCTGAAGACCCTAAACATAGGCACATAAGGTATTTGGCTTTAAAACAATCCAATTGGGAAGAACAGAAATACAAGAAGAAAACAAGTAATTGCAAATAGAATAAAAAATTAAAGAAAAGAAATACTTGAAAATTAGATTTGGGAGTATGGTACCTGGGTACAACTTCAACTTGCATGACATGTTATTTCTTTTGAGGACTATATATATATAGTGTACGCCTACTTTCTTTGTCGAGTCCTAATGTGAATCGAAAAAGGAAACGGACTAAAAGGAATAAATTCTGGCGGTGGTATCTATCCTCCCTGCAATCTCTAACATCTAAACCAAACCTTGTCAACGTAAATTAATATATAAGGCTAAGGTTATGATACAACCAAAAAAAAAAGGTAATTTATAATTTATACCCTTGTATTATGCGCACAATTTGTAATTGGTCTCTAAAGTTTCAATTGAAATAATTAGATCCTTAAAACTTTAACCGTTTTCAATCCAATTTTTTTATCCAAATTTATTAATTTGTTCTGACAAAAAGACATCACATGATTTGTCTCATTCAGATTAAACCCGCTTGCAGATTATTCGAGTGAATTGACCCCCCGATGTGCCAAAGAAACAGAGACTCTGTAAAAATTATAACAAATATGATTGGGATGCTAGAAATGGATCAGAAGAAATTACTCATGAGACTTAAATTGTATCGATGTGTATTGTTTGGAAACACGGATTTGGGTTGTTAATGTTGTACATGATTCATAAGATGAACAAATAATTGTATGCAGTTATAAATGATATAACCAAAATAGTTCCATTACAAAAAACAATCACATAACCATGGAGTAGTTACTAAAACAAGTTGCAATACTGGGACAAAGCAACAAGTTTCAAAAATACTTTAACAAAAGATGAAATTGGTCTTCGTTTAGCTCTAAACATTTTCCTTCCCTTTCACGCTACCATTTGCACTTAAAGCTGCATGTTTTTTGCCACTGCCCCGAAGAATTCCTCTCCCTCTCTATCTAACTTGTGCAGCAGTGACATACTTTCCCCTCCCAATGGTACCTCTCCCAGAACCAACGCCCCTCACAGAAACCCCCTGCTAGAACCATCTTCTCTCCCAAGACCCCCTTGCCAGAACCAACCCCCTCATAGAAACCCCCTACCGGAACCATCCCCTATCCCAGCCACTGCTCCAACACCATGCAACTCCCTTCCAGCCACATCTTGCCCCTGCCCGAGCCATCAGATGAAACAATTCCCCCTTCTCTACCCCTTCTTGGTGGTATCTTCCATCTTTTGTGGAAATACAGGAGTTGGATCAATCCAATGTATCCCCACTTGGTCCATGAGATCCCTACACATAAAACAAGATTCAGTAAGCATAAGTTGATGTAATGTACTTACGTGATGTTCATTATGGCTCTCTTAAACACTTACTATGATGAAGATGCCCGTTTGTTACCAATAGGGTTAGGATGCAATTCTTGGCTCTCCACTTGGGTTGGGGTCCACTTCTTGGCTCTTCTTAAATAATTTATTCGTGTTGGCCATACTGGGAACAGAACAACATATAGTGGTCCCCCACCATAGTCATCTGTTCCTAAATAAAGAAATCGAGCAAACAAACAAACCCAACAACTAGGGTTGTTAATCAAGTCAAACTTGAACATTTTTTTTGGCTCGTTTATGTGTAAATAGTCATATGAGTCAGCTCGTTTATGTGTAAATTAGGCTTGAATTAGGCTCGATTATCAACCCTACCAACAAACAATGGCCAAAATCCAAATTCGACAGTCACATATAGCATGCATGCACAGATACGAAAGAAAACAATGACTTAATACAGAATAACAAATCTCCATTTTTCAGCATCCCAAAAGACATTTTAATACCCAAAACAAAAAAAATTCCCAATTTTTCAAAAACATTTTTTTAAATCAAAACAACCAAAATCAAACTCTGTCAGTGTACTTTTGTGTACAGCTAGGGATGACAGTGAACCGGGTACAAATGGGTATTCGTCCAAACCCATCCCGTTTGGACTGGAAATGGACCATACGTATTGGACGATGGACGTATACGGAGATACCCGTATAAACCCGTGCGGGGATGAAGGCGGAGATGGACTGACACTTACTCCCGCCTCGCCCCGCTTTACCCGTTGTTATCATTTTTATTTTATATATATACATATTGTTGTGAATACAAATCTACATATTATTAAATAATTTTTCTTTTGAAAATTGTTATGTTTTTTAATTTTTTTTTCATGTTTTTGGCTTGTAAAAGTGTAGATCTTTGTGTTTTTATGTTTTTTTTTATATTGGATTATGTTATGTTAGATTATGTTGTGTTGCACGATATTGTGTTAGATTTACATGGAAGACAAAATTTTAATTATATTATGTAGGATTATGTTATAGATAAAGTTTTAATTATATTATGTTGTAGATGACAAGTTTTTAATTATGTTATGATATTCTATAATTATGTTGGATTATTTAGAATGTTAGATTTATTTAGAATTTTGGATTATGTTGGTTTTGGCTTGGGTTTGAGCTGGGACAGGTAAGGTGGACGGGGGCGGAGGCGGGGGTGGGGGTGAAAGCGGGGGATGGGGCGAGGGTGGGGATTACAAATTTACCCGCAAACGGGGATGGAGATGTAAACTATACCTGTTAACAGGAGTGGACCGGGGATCGGCGAAGTTTTTTTAAGCGGGTACGGGAATGGGAGACTACACCCCCCGCCCCCACTTTGGTCCACTGTTATCCCTATGTACAGCTGGTCCTAAGCCCGGATAAAGGAGAAAAATTGTATTTAGTAGCTAACAACTAGCGTAAAACTCGTCAAACAAAACATGAACATGAATCCAAAGAATATTCGTGTAAATACTAGGACATTGCCTGTAAGAGATACATTGCACATGCCTCACAGTGTTTTAGAAAGTGGGCAAGGGGCACCACATTTTAGTAAAACCCATGTGCGGTGAAAAATTCACAAGGGTTCTACGCCACTCTGAACGAGAGCGAGTGAAGAGGTTAGTACAGGATACTAAACTTAGGTTAGCATCTTGGAATAAAGGAATACTAATAGGTAAAAGAATGTAGCTAGTTGAAATGGCGTAGAAATAATAATAAATCCGAATCTTAAATAAGAGGTAGTAACAATTCTTAGGAAATGAGATAGAATAATATTAATTAAACTAGTAATATATAGAAGTATAATTAATATTATTAGTGCATATGCACCTCAAATAGGATTAGATGATCATATTAAACTCAATTGGGGAGATATAGATGAAGTCATGAGAGCAATACCTATAAGAGAAAGAGTATACATAGAAAGAGACTTTAATATATAAAATTTCTACCAGTTTGATTTCATGAAACTGCGTTGTTGACTAGGCCACTTAATTGTTAAGGCTATGTTTCGTAACTGTTGTGTGCGTGTGTGTGTTTTTTTTTTTAAACTTTTGGCAAAACAGAAAAAAGAAAGTGTGTTTGTTTATCGGTTCAGGATTTTTTTTTTTGGGTGAAAACGTTTTGAAACGCCCGGCTCCATTAATAAGATCCGGCAATCGAATCCCATTGGCAACAAAATCTACTTGACTATATAATGCCTAAAAAACCCCCCCCAATTTTCACACCTCCCCAAATCGACTGAAACCCTTCTCCTTCTTCAGAGCACCTACGATCAGCAAGGCTCCATCGACGCCGACGACCGACGACCAAAGCTCCGACGTCTCACCCTTGCATCATAAAGGTACCTTCTACACCTCTCATTACAGATCTAGGGTTTGATAATCAGATCTAGAGTTTGATAATCAGATCTAGGGTTTGATAATCAGATCTAGGTTTCTTCTTCACCTCTTCTTTGCATTTGTTTGTTGTCGAGTTAATCGGGGTGTGTGTGTTCGTCTGCGTGCGTCTGGTTTTTCTCTGTGTAGGAGAGTGTATGTGTGTGTGTGCTTGTAGGGGTGTGCGTGTGAATGCGTGCTTTGTAGGGGTGTGTGTTTGTGTGTTTGTGGTGTATAACTGTATTTGTGCGTGCGTTTGTTTGTGACGACCGACGACCAAAAGCCCCGACGTCTCACCCTTGTATCATAAAGGTACCTTCTACACCTCTCATTACAGATCTAGGGTTTGATAATCAGATCTAGGTTTCTTCTTCACCTCTTCTTTGCATTTGTTTGTTGTCGAGTTAATCGGGGTGTGTATGTTCGTCTGCGTGCGTCTGGTTTTTCTCTGTGTAGGAGAGTGTATGTGTGTGCGTGCTTGTAGGGGTGTGCGTGTGAATGCGTGCTTTGTAGGGGTGTGTGTTTGTGTGTGTCTGTGGTGTATAACTGTGTTTGTGCGTGCGTTTGTGTGTGACGACCGACGACCAAAAGCTCCGACGTCTCACCCTTGTATCATAAAGGTACCATCTACACCTCTCATTACAGATCTAGGGTTTGATTATCAGATCTAGGGTTTGATAATCAGATCTTGGTTTCTTCTTCACCTCTTCTTTGCATTTGTTTGTTGTCGAGTTAATCGGGGTGTGTATGTTCGTCTGCGTGAGTCTGGTTTTTCTCTGTGTAGGAGTGTGTGTGTGTGTGTGTGTGTGTGTGTGTGTGCGCGTGCTTGTAGGGGACCGGGGTGTGTGTTTGTGTGTGTCTGTGGTGTATAACTGTGTTTGTGCGTTTGTTTGTTTGTTTGTGTGTGCGTCTGTTGTAGAACTATCTTCTTTAGATTTGCAGGGCAACGGAATTAGATGAGATGTTCCCAATTATAGATGAAAAAGCAAAACCCACTCCCAAGCCCAAGATTTTTGCTACTCTTCTTAGTACTTGTACAATTGGTAGAGATTTTTGCTGCACTTCTTAGTATTTGTACAATTATTGGGGTTTTAAATTTTAAGTGAGTGATAATAACTTATTCTGGTTTGTATATTTAACTGGCTTATGTGATACTTGTTTTGTATCTTATTTGATAAGTTGATGAATGTATATTGGGACAATGAATTTCTCTTCAACTCATAATTCCTTTTTCCTTGCAGAAAAATGGCAAACAAAAAAAAAAAAACAAAAGCCAAAGTTAATTGGAAAAGAAGTGGAACTAAGTCCCTTAATTCAGCAATGAATGATCACCGTTGCAGCTTTTGTCAGATCCTACTGGATGGATTGGGATTTCAAGGGAAAGATGCGCACGAGAAACAGTGCAAAATGAAGGTATTAAATTAGATCAATAGAGATTGTAAATCCTCATTTAAGTTTGTACAAAAATATTGGCAAATCTGTTAATGTATGTTGATTGAGACACAAAATTTATGTAAATTTTCAGTCAAGAAACATAGGTAGGTAGCACCTATTTTTGATTTATTCCTTCTGCTCTAGATGTGGAGTATCAAGGGATTGTGAATCAGACCACAATTAGGGTCAATTACAGACTGAGAAATGCATTCAACCCTCGTCGCAAGGTTGAAGAAGATGAATTTTAAGGTATGAGTGAACGCAAATAATGTTGTTTACATTATACATGATACCAATAGGTTAGTTAAAAGGATTGAACCGGGGCTGCTTCTTAATCCAAGCGAGTATGCTTTAAATGCTGGCTTGGAGCCATTTAATGAATTCTCAAATTTCAAATCTAGGAATTAGGGGACATAATTGGGGTATAAATGTAGATAGTTGACGGGTTAACGAAAGGTTTGGGATAGAATGGCTTTATCTTAGAAATCCGAAAGTCAAGTATTCTCGATTTTGGACTGTCTAATTAGAAGCCCAGGCTAGATGGATTGTTCGGTGGGTCAAGAAACATGACTTATTAGTCAGTCCAAATCAGCTCAGCACTCGACGGATCTTCTAGTCTCGGGTAAAACCCATAAGCCTACCTTATCTTTCATCAGGGCTCATACTGAGCCACGAAAGAGATTCAGCAACAATCATTCTTCACAACCCATCCTCAATTGCAACCAGTTCAGTAGTTGAATTGCCGATGTTGATGGAAAACAGAGCTAAAATAATCGCTACCTTGTCTGATGAAATGATTTGGGATTAGGCAACATTAGAAGGGAGCTTTCCAAAGTAAGATCTGTTATGTTACGTCATCTGGAAATAGATGAGAAACTGAATGGAATCTTCAATTCAATAGAGTTTGCAAAGAGTGGATATATTGCTTCAATCTGGATCTCAAGAAGCGGAGATTTCACTTCATTGTGTCCTGAAGACGACACTAGTGGCTGAATGTGTTGTTAATGCTGGAGTTTTGTTCCATTAAGGTTTGAAGGAAATTGTAGAAAAGGAAAAAATGGAGCCCAACAAAGATTTGTTAAGTTTTTCAAGAACATGGCTTTGTGGGTGGATCAACTTCTGAGAGTAATGCTAAGAAACTTTTGCAAGAAAGGGGCCATGAAAAGGCTGCGTTCACCTTTAATGGACAATCTTACCAGGTGAATTGCACTCCGAAAATTTCCGTTGCAAATGCTTTTCCTCATATCAATGTCTTCTAGGGTCATCAGTTCGTAGAAAGAAAGGGACGGTCAATTGTGGAATGGTCAGGGGAATTCAGTGCTTCACAGTGTCTTCAACTTTGTAGGCCACTTTTGTGTCTTCTTCCAGTGGCCAAATCTTAGCCCCGATTCCAGGGGATCCCATTATGCATCCAGTGCTAGTATGGCCTCCTCTCCTTCCTCCCCAACTGATCATAACTTTGATGTCTTTAGTAATTTCAGTGATAAAAAAATTGCTGACTCATCTTTTCACTTGGGTATTCTTCATAGTTTTGTTTTGAGTCGTCCAACTTTAATGAAAGGATATGAATGTTTTCTTCCTCTGAGACTTCAATTATGATTTGGAATTTTCAAGGCATCTTTAAAGGTTTAACCAACTGTGCGTCTGGAGTGGGGGTGGTGATCAGAGATAGCCAAGGGAACTTTTTGGCGGGCCTATGCCAACATTTTGAATGTCTTTTACTACCAAGGCATGTCGAAGAATTAGCAGCCTCCATCACAACAAAATTTGCAATAGAGATTGGTCATAAAAATATTATACTAGAGAGGGAAATACTTGAAAAACAGAAGGAAGACTGATCAGATATTGGAAATTTTTGTTGACGACATACAGGCTGCCTCAAAAGAAACCAGCTTCTTCATGGTTAACTAACTGGACGCAAAGAGAAGGAAATACTTGGCACATTGTTTAGCTAAACATCCTGCAAATTGTGTTTCAAGTTTGGAGGTAGGTGGCACCTATGTTTCTGCAACTCTCCCTCCAAGAGAATGTAACCACTTACTGATTTATATAAAATCATTTACTGCTTTCTTATCAGGTAAAAAAAAAAAAAAATTTTGCACAGTTGATTGCATCCAAGAAACTTGACACTAATGAGTTGCTTGGGAAAAAAGGCCATCATATTCTCTACAAACATGCATCCTATGCAAGAATGAGGCAAAATGCCCACGGGTCCTTACAGTGCTCTATTGCCTCTATGTTGTGGATTGGACTATTGGCAATTGTTGGTTTCCTTTCATGATTCTCAGAATCTGCGAATCGGGTATTTACTACAGATTTCAAAGGTTTGGCTGCTGCAATAAGGCCAAGACAATATGGAGGAGAAGGGTTGTGATGGCTTTATTTTAGCTGGCATGGTTAGAAAGATATGGTAGGATGCTTTATCATAGGAAACTTCTTGGGAAGACTTGTGGGATAAAGTTTCTTTCTTGACATCCAAGGAGTTTGAACGGATGGCGTCTTTGTTTGGGACCTCTTTAAAGGAATGAAGTTCTCTGATTAGGACCTCTTTATTCCATGAAGATTTGTAAGAAATTGTAGAAAAGGAAAAAAGGAGCCCAACAAAGATCTAGAAGTTTTTCAAGAACAGGGCTTTGTGGGTGTATCAACTTCTGACAGAGATGCTCAGAAATATCTGCAAGAAAGGGACCATAAAAAGGCTACATTCACCTTTAATCAACAGTCTTGTCAGTTAACTTCTACGGTGCAAGTACTGCAAATGTTTTCCTCGGATCAATGTCTTCTAGGGTCATCTGTGTGCAGAAAGAAAGGGATGGCAATTGTGCAATAGTTAGGGGAATTCACACTGGTTCACACTGTCTTCAAGTCTGTAGGTAAATTGTGTCTTCCTCCTCTTTTAAGTCAAAATTAACACTGGCCAAATCTTAGTGCCACTTAAGATCATCATGTTATCTTAGGAAGGAGATGCGGTATCCGTATCATTTGACAAAAATTGAAGGCGTCCGTATGAAATTTACTTTATATTTTTCAAAGGTTAGTATAGTGAATCAAAAGTTTTCCAATGAGGGTGATATTTATAGGCAGTATAGATAGTTTATAAGATTATATGATTGCAAACAAATATGAAATGCATGATAATGAGTGGACTTCTGGTGAGTATGAGAGGGTATCTTCATTTTCCTTGGAAATTCATTACACAAATTTTGCCTCTATTTTGAGAGAGGCAAAAAGCTCAGATTTTGGGAGGACGTTTTGGTGGCTTACGCAGCTTTTGTTTCTATATTCTATCCATCATAGCGTTTGTCAAGATCCCATTATGCATCCAGTGCTAGTATGACAGTGCTAGTAAGACTGCTGCCTCTTCTTCTTCCGCACCTTATTGTAGCTTTAATTTGTTTAGCAATTCCAGTGATAGAAAAATTACGGAATCATCTTTTCTCTTGGACATTCTTCATAACTTTGTTTTCAATTATCCTTCTTTGGATGAAAGAATATGGATGCTTCTTCATCTAGGGAGTATTCTTGTAACACATTCTTTGAATTATTGATCAATGAGCCAATTCTTAGAATCTTTGAGTCTTTAATTATAATTTGGAATAAGTTGTTAGAGATTGAGGGGATTTCTTGCGTGGCTCCAAATTTATATCAACAATGTGTGGTGTGGATTACAATGGTTTTGGAAGGAGAAGTAAAGGAGTAACCAAAAATCAAAATATCGTTTCGAAACGGTCGAAACGTCCAAAACGTTTCCGTTTTCAAGGAGACCGAAACGAATCAGTGATAGAATCGAAATTCTAATACTTCGAGGTGTTCCATAATATTTTAAAATGTTATATTTCAATGTATTTGCATAATTATTTCAGAATGTTTTAAAGTATTTCAGATATATTTCGACCAATATTTTAAAAAAAATAATTCTTAAATTTTTTTTTTCATTCTATTTCCAAAACGGGTCGAAACGTTTCCGAAACACATCAAAATTTTTCCGTTTCCTTGATGACCGAAACAATGCACCGAAACAAAATTTTGATCATTTGGAGTAACACTTTGGGAATGTGCAATTTTTGCTCCTATATGAGTGATTAGATTGGAGAGAAATGCAAAAATCTTTGAAAATAAGTACGAGTTAGTTGATAGATTATGGAACCGAATCTACTTTCTAGCAACCTTTGGGGCATCAGTTTCGTCTATTTTCATTCTCACTTTGTGCTACAATCTTCCTTTTTATCAATAAAATTGTTGGTTCCTATCAAAAATTATGCTTTGGAATTCCCAAGGCACCTTTAAAGGTTCAAGTTGCATACTTGCTTGCATCCAAGAAACCTAACACTAATGAGTTGCTCCAAATGAATAGGCCATCATATTCTCTTCAATCGTAACAGTGCATCCCATGCAAGAGAGAGGCATAATGCATGGACCACTTGTTCTTACACTGCTCCATTGTCTCTTACGCTTTGGAAAAGACCCTCGGCAATTGTTGGAATTCCTTACATGATTCTAAGAAGTTGTGAATTAGTATTTACTAATGTTTTCAAAGGTTTTGGCTCCAGAAATAAGGTCAAGATTTTATTGAGAAGAGCAGTGTGGCTTTATTTTAGGTGGTATGGTTGGAAAGAAATGGTATAATTTTCTCATCATAGGAGACTCCTTGGGAAGAATTGGATAGAATTTCTTTCTTCACTTCTTTTTGATTGTCGACATCCAAGGACATTGAAGAAATGTCATTCTCTGATTATCGATTATTGGACACTAGTGTGCAAAAGTGTGTAGAGACTACTTTTTATCTCCTTGTAACTGCTTCAAGTTTGGTTTGTTTTTCTGTGTCTTTGTATCTTTTAAAGAATTCATTGTCCAGTTATGCACCTCTCCACTTTTTATTTACAGTACAATATTGTTTGCTATTTTAAATAATCATCAACATCAATCAATTATTAATGTTGATTAGCGTCTCCTCGTCTTTTTGAAATGTCAGTGATCATCATCTCATTTGATCAAAACTTGGCCAATCCTTGTTATGTTTCTGTGTAAGAGCATTTTGGTAGTTTGAGATAAAATGATCACTTTAGCATCATTTGTCAAGTTCATTTCCAGAACAAAACCAAAAACTGCCAAGTTTATTTCCAAACTATCAAGAGGGTTTAGGTAATGCGCAGAAGATTAGAGGGGTGTCACTGTAAATTTATACATTGGTTTTCCATAAATAAATAAAAAGGGTAGAAATTTCATAGATAATTTGACAGGATAATTCGGAAAAAGTAAATGCAAAACCTGAGGATAAAACCTTAATATGTTTCAGATGCCTCTTCTCTTCTTTAAGGGATAACAGAAGCATTCTAAATTTCATTTTTATTCTAGCTATTATTATTATTATCATTATCATTACTATTACTATTACTATTACTATTACCATTATTCTTGTTTGTTTGTCAATTATCAGCATCCCCCCTCTCATGCATTACATGCTCTTGATGTTTGATGTAACTATATTTTCTTAGGATTTATTAGTAGAACGAAGCAATTATTTGATACCAAATAATATCAAGAGAAAAATAATCCACACATTACTTTCAACAGGATGGTACTTTAGATTACTTTCTATCAGATATTAAGAAACCACTGTTTCATCCTACATAACACTGAGAATAAACTATGACTGATAATTCAGTTAATGGCCTTAATACATCTGTACTTTGTTTGCAGCATTATACCACATAAAAAAGCTAGAATTATATTTCAGCAATAAAGATGTGCAATTGCTAATTTACAATCAATAATTTACACGACGCCTTTCCAAACTTCCCCACCCCAGCCATATCTGATAAACACGACACACATGCATAAAGATACAGATTCAGGCAAAACTACATGGCATCACAATGTTAATCTCACAGAAAGAATTGCATCCCTTTCAAACGACAAATTATAGGATGTATTATATTTACTGATTTCTTTTATTGACAGATAAAGCAGGAGCAGGAAAAGGCTAAGATGAAGAAGCAGAAGCAGGAGCAGGAGCAAGAAAAGTCCCAGACAAAGGGAAAGGGCAAAAAGCACAAAGGATAAAAGGGCAAGGGGGAAGGCTAAGGCATGAAATGGAGAGTCCAAGAACAATGCTTAGAGGATTGATGTCAATAGACTTGGTTTCAACTTCAGAAAAGACAGTTTTTTAGGGATATAACTGCAAAGTAGAAATCTTATAAGAATCTAAATGTTGATTTGATTCTGATTTTGAAATAGGAAGGCACTTGGTGATAAAGTTTCTTTGGGACCATAGCATTCCTTTATTAGTTACATTGAACTTCTACTGCTGGATGTCAATTTTTCTGACCTTTGATAGTTAGAATTTGAAAGATTTCTGGCCTTACTTTTTCAGCACAGATCTGCTGTTTTGAGTCATATTTTGGCCGGATCCATCAAAAACTGCTACAGCTTCAGGTGTCTCAATGAGAATGAATTGCCCCCCTCGAACATAGAATTGAAGAGCTACAGAAAAATCATGATGTATGCTTTCAGCAAGGCTACCCTACTAAGGGGAAATATCTCAAGACGGTTTAGGTAAAGATACAAGTAACCCTTCATGTTTATCTGTGGGACAATCAAGACAAAGGTATACATAGCCGTTCATCCTCATGTGTTAGTTGATAAAAAGGAGTCTCAAATACAATGTGAAAAGTTATTCACAATGCATATACACTCTGGTGCACCCATGGAAACAAGCATGAAGTTAAGAGACCACTCAGAACAAAATTTTGGGACCGCAACAAGATAAGTTTCCAAGAGGAGGACAACTGGATGCAAGGACCCATATCATGAACAGCCAGCCATGAACAGGTAACCCAGGGGCTGCAACAGACCCCCCTTTTCTACCATGTTGACCAAGATACCAACCTATGTCAGGCATAAGGGCGTTAAAGTGCCAATTTTTTGGGCAAAATGAATCTCTTTCCTGATTGGATACCTAACGTAGAGTTTTTTTTTTTTTGCTTGGCATTAACTAACAACAGGAGAAAAGTTTAATATGCTAATGCTAAATTGAAAGGTAATATCTCATATATGGTGAACAATAATTCAAGAAGCCAATAGAAGGGGCAAGAGGGGGAAGCAACTGCATGGGATCAGACAAAACTCTTTTAAAAGGTAGATACTTTCCTATGGACACAACAAACAAAACCTTTTTGGTGCAATTTCCTCGAGTTCAACGTTGTGATGATAATGTTTTTCATATAAAAGATGAATATTATGAAAGTAGAGAAGTTGAATAAGAGGTCCAAAGTTGTAGGCAAGATATCCTCAAGAAAAGTAAAACCTAATGTAGAATATAGAAGAAAAAAGGAAAACAACACTAAAGGACAACCACCAACCCATTCTATAGAAATTCAACCAAGGCAATGATGTAGGACAACAATTAATTCCAAAAAAATCAGCATTGTTCAAGTCAAGGCCGGCCCACAATTAGGCAATGGCCTAGGGCCCCAATTGTTTAGGGCCCCACTCTTTTACATCTTGTAAAAATATAAAATTAAATAAAATTAAAAAATTCAAGATGTTATATCATATCAACAAAAAAAAGTTGCATTATCAAACTACACACATATATATGCCCTCAGTCAAATTCAACTTTTAACAAAAGGGTTTAGTTGTCTTATTGTGATGCTACTACATAGATCTTACACCAGTTATGGAACTCATAGATCATATGATTATATGATCTTTTTATCCCTAACTTTTATACACCATTTATTTTTTTCTCACTTTCTTAATTTCTTTCTCAATCTGAAGTACAAATTTAATGTATATACAATTTTTTAGTAATTCAAAATATAAATTGCAACTTATTTTTTTTATAAAAACTAAAACTCTATTCAGTCTTATATTATATATGTTTTAGTGACTTCAGCTTATTTATCTAGATTTATTTTCTTAACCTCTATATTTTAGTTAATTTTAATCTTAATATAATTATTTATATGTGGTATTTTTTTGCAAGAAACTGTTCACTTAAGTATTAGGTACTAAAAAATATGAATTTACAATCAAAAATTTTAAAAACTTAATTTTAAAAAAATATTTTAGGGCCCCATATAAATGTTTTTTGCCTTAGGCCTCAAAAACTCTTGGGCTAGCTCTGGTTCAAGTAACCGTGAACAGTAATTTTGGGATAAGATGTGCTACTTTGTGGGTTAGAGTTTGATGGATGATTTGGGGAAGGGTAGAACTTCGTAGATTATGTTTAAGGACATAAAGAATAATGATCAGATGAATCAGATCTTTTGGAAATTGGATATTTGTAGAAGAACAGAAGAAACAAGACAAAAAAGAAAACAAGAGATCTAGAAATCACTCCTAGAGTTCATTAGGCACCGTACCTTCACTTTTGAATTGCATCTCCCAAGCATATAATTGGTGAAAAGTTTCTACAAAATATTCTCTCTCCATATCTTTGTTGAGAACATCACATAAGCTATACATAGAATTCCAAGTGTTTTCAAGCCTACAAATAGTAGGACTCCAAAGACTCCAAATTATATATATATATGGAAATTAAAACATAGAAACTATAACTCTAAATTATATATTTACTTTTCGAAAAAACATGAAATTCCGAATTTGCCCAACCTGTTGAAGCGAATGTAAGAATAACAAATATGCCCGAATCTAAAAAATATACAAAATACACAAAGTACTATTACCAAAAAAATGAATCAAAATTAGACTCAGACGTGTTTGGGCAAGCTCCAAAGTTTGGAGTCCAAACTAGGCCCTGCAGCATATGCCATATTAAAGCTTTGAGCCTTTGAAGCATCTTTTTCAGGTCTTTTATAGACTTTAAAAGGTTGTTGCCACTTGTCTCCATCAAGTATCCCTTATAATTCTTAGGGACTTTGGTCCACAAGGGAGCGAGGAATAACCCTTTTCCCCAACTTAGACAAAACAAAAAAGGAAATGAAAATGATCATTGAAAACTCTTGCATTCGACTTTAACCAAATACATTAAAAATTATCACGAAACCACAATTTCAAAGGACCTTAGCTTCGTCACTCTTCCAAGAACCCACCATAATTTAAGCCACAAGGACAAACCCAAGCCTCACCAATCATATCAAACAAGTTACTCCACAATTCACAAGCAAAAGAACGAGTGAAGAAATCACCAATTAACTTTCTATTTCTAAGACAACTTAACTAACTATTAGGACTCAAAAGTTTTATAAGATCTCAAAACCTTTAACAAATTGTCAATATTCATTCTGTTAAGGACAACCAGACCAAAAAAAAAGGCTCGACTTCAAGTGATTTTTCGCTTTACAAATGAACTTATGCACTGAACATTTTGTTAACTTTTGAGATGTGTATAAGAAGAATTACAGGAAAAAAGTGATCGCAGTCTAACGATCTTAAGAAGAACAATGGAAATTATGAAAAGTGACTAGTAAAAAAGCTAAATTCTTTTCTTCTCTTTTTTCCAATCATTAAAGGCTAAAGAAAGGGAAATCCCAAAAAAAAGAATTTTCTCCCATGACAAGAAAAGTAGAAATGGGGTCTCATTGAGGGAGAGAAGACAATACAGACATGGAAAAATATAATTAAACAACGAAATACTTGCCCAAATATCCACCCAAAATAGACTTTTTGACACATCTCCAACCTCATAACAAGTCAAAGAAGAAAATAATGATATACCTATAAAGTGAATACAAAGGACATATGCGACTTAAATTATACCACACATTCTTTTGCAGACTGTAACCGCTCCTAATGTCTTGTGACAAAGGGAGATCTAATGGCAATCGCCATAATCACTGCACGAAAAACTTCTTTGTCAACCAAATTACCAAGTCACAGCCCCTTTCTTTTGTAAACTTAGAAATTGTCACCCACCTCACCAAATGATCACCCAATCATTTTAACAATGTCAATTTTTTAAATGGCACAAAAACCCAACACAACCCCAAAAAATGACCCGCTAACAATTCACCAAAACTAACTTGCGCATCCTATCTCAAACCGATAAAAAAAGGGAAAAAAAAAACAAAAAAGCTTAACCCTTAAACTAATACCTAATTCCCACCTCCTCAAGGAACTATTCATTATCTTTTTTTCTCTAAACTCTTCTTTGGCAGCAATTCTCTCTTTCTATCACCTCTACTCTGACAAAAAGCCTCCCGGTAAGGAGA
The DNA here is from genome assembly GCA_951799425.1 of Ilex aquifolium. Taxonomy (NCBI): domain Eukaryota; kingdom Viridiplantae; phylum Streptophyta; class Magnoliopsida; order Aquifoliales; family Aquifoliaceae; genus Ilex; species Ilex aquifolium. Next base: position 12,279,901 of record OX637405.1, read on the forward strand.
AAGGTAAAGAAACACAGAAAAGATAGGGTGGATCACAAGTCAGGATTCATGAGACAAAACAGATTAACACATTCAACCAGCGGCCCAAGATGTTCAAACCTATTTTATATCTTAATACTGCAATTTGCTATTTCTCATTTTGGATCAACAAGATATGGCAAGAAAGAGCTCGCAAATAGACCCAAAGCAGTCTCATGGGTCTTTATACCAACCGAATATTACTCTTTCACCTACGGTTCAAATCACGGTATCGATCTTCGACTCCGAGGGTAGTGAGACACATCGGTCGCGGCGTGGTATTCGCCGATACGCTCAAAACTATAGATAAAAAGACCAAAAAAATATGAAAAAATTATAAAATTTTCTAAATATTACAAACATCACCATCTATGAATCATATTCCCAAAATACAGTATTTAACACATTAAACATAGTGAAAATGAATTATATGCGTGCTACCGGAAATATTAATTTAAGAATAAAAGATCACTTAATTGATATGTTACTATGATTTTGAACACTGGTATTTGATGTTAAAAAGTTTTAAAGATAACAACAATAAATGTGTGTCTATAAATTATAAATTGGATAAATGTATTAGATACCAATACAACTCAATATAAATATTATATTACATTAATGTAAATATAATTTAATTTAATTTTTTAGATTCCAATATTACTTAAAGTATTAAGATAATAATTTAAGTCCTAGTTAGATAATAAAGTAAATAACAAACAAAAAAATATGATCAGATGTGTTGTTCGAAGAAAAAAAAATGGAGTCTTTAGTAAAGTGAGAACGTGTGTCACTATAAAATAATGGAAGTGGAGTTTAAAATTAAATAGACATGTGAAGACCATATAAAAAAGGCGAGAATGTGTGCTATTTTTGGGTTTAGTTTCTCTCACAGAAGTGAGAAATTAGACAGGGGAGCCTGGGAGAAGAGACGAAGAGAATGCGAACTAGAGAGAGATTCAAAGAGTAGTCTATGATCTGCAACGACTACGAGTCAACGATCGACGATCTAGGGTTTTTGCAATTGACAATCAAATTGATCTGCGATATAGGGTTTTTGTCTTGGATCTACGATGAATCTCGACCGTAAAGAAGAACTGAAGAAGGCGATTCTTTGTTCATTTACTGGTTCGTGAAACTAATTTTCTCAATTCCTTTTCTTAATTTGTAGTTTTTGGGTCTTTTATTCCATCAATTTTGCCTTTTTTTGGCATTTTTTCTATTGTTTGATGTGCAGGAGTACGATTTTGTGCGAATCGGACGATTTGAACGAGATCATACCAAGTTGTATCGATTCGAAATCAATACCTGTTAAACTCGAGTTTTTTCGTATCGTGTATCGGTATCATATCGGTCATGGCCGAGGTGAATATGATGCGGCCGAGGTGAATATCAAACTTGGTCAATACTTTGAACTATGCTTTCACCTCTCTAGCAAAAGCAGTCTAGGTGCCAAGTATTCTATGGAATTTGTGAATATTAGAGGTTGAGTACCAAAAAAACTCTTTTATTCTGTCTTTTGGCATACAAACAAATGTTGTTTCCTAAAAAATGTCTCTCTTTAAACATCTTCAATATTTAATTTGTACTTTTTTTTTTATGAACATACACAGACAGAGCAATACATAATTTGAACATACTTTACCCAAAGAGCAATGCTATTAGGACCTAATTTACTAACCTAATATGTTAACCTAATTCACTACGACCTTTGGATTAACTGAGGGGTTCATCAAATATTGTAACTTAGTGTTGATCCAACGGTTCTACTGAAGCCACATCATTAAGTCAACAAATTAGGTCAAATTTTTAGGCTCAAATAGCATTACTCTTACTCAAAACCATACTACAGTCGCAAGAGCTCAATATTTAATCTGTACTTAAAACATAATGGAGTATATAATTCTTGTTAAACATAATGGAGTATATAATTCTTGTTAATTGATTTATTTCATGTTAGTCAACTCTAATTAGAGATAGGCATAAGGTCACCACTTGGTTAAGATTCAATATTGTTCTTTGTATATTAGTCACTAGGTTTAAAATCGGGATTCTATCTTGGATCGATAGGGCAAACTACAGAATCGGGATCGTAAGATCGGATCGAGAATCATAAGATCATATTAACGCAAAAAAAAAAGACAAAAAACATATGTAGCAATACAAAATTATAAAAAATAAGAATTAAACAAGTCTAATATATATGCAAATAGAAATGTTATGACAAACATAGAACATAAGATATGATTGAAATTTGAAAAACTACAATTTGAGTGTTGAGAAGAGTTTAAAATCAAAAATGGGTTTATTGATATTTCGTCAAGGTCGACATACCCGTATCGGATATGATACTCGTCAGACAGATACATATAGAATATGTATTATATATATTCAATAAATAATAAAATATGTGAATACTTCACAAATACTTCTATACATGGAGCTAGATGTACAATTTTTAATTATAATCTATAACATTTCTTTTCGAATTTACATACAATACAAAATATTAACAAAATTTGATTTAACTTTGAAAACGCGAGTGTTACATGTCGAAAGAGTATAAAAAATGAGTTAGTTACACTATAACCTTAGAAACAAATATTTTTAAACAAACCAACTAGTTAAATGCTAGTTCTAATTCCTTTAATTGACCACATTTACTTTATGGATATGTCATAATAAGACGATATTATAACTTTTTCAAGATAAAAATTGCAAATTTTGTTTACTATTGTTAAATAATTACCAAAATTGTAATTTTTAAATTGTTCAAAAATAGTAAAATATAAAATATATTTTATTATAAATGTATCCCGTCAATACTCGTATCTTATTTTTTAGATTTTGTAGTATTGCCGTATTTGTATCGTACCCTACCCATATCCGTATCACTATGCACAGAGAAATAGAAGAATTAAAGTATTTTGATCTTAACTTTAAGTGAGAGAGATACAAAGGAGAGACTGAAAAATTAAAAGACTACTGAATAACATAATTCAAATTTCAAACTGTGATGAGTTTCAGGCAAAGTAGCAGCAATTTCAACAAAATCAAGCAAGAAACGCCAAGAAATTTCAAAAAAAATATAGATAGATTATAACTGACAGTAACCGAAAACAATTATTGTTGTCGCCAACTCACCAGACCTCTGATAAACCAAGTCACAGCTCAATAAAGTTACAAGCAAAGGGGGGACGTATGTCTGCCCACCCTATCCACCTGCCGAAGCCTCTCTCACATGGGATTAAAATGTCTTCAAGTCATCCCCTAAAACAGCAGTTGCATCATGATCCAGAGGGTTCTCATGATTTGGTTCCTGCGAGCGTAATGAATAGTATTAAGGTCAAAAGCAATAAAAATTCAAAATAGAGCACAGAAAACTCAACTATATTGAAACTTTACATGACTATAATCTCAACTTTGGCCACACGCTCTGAAAGATTAAAACTTTACAAAATACAAAGTGAATATGACAAACTGAGGAGTAATAGACATAATTTCAAACAATATTCCCCTCATAGAAAATCTATACAATCCATTAAAACGCATATGGATAAAGAAACAGTAGAATGGCCCAAAAGATCTGAAAACTTCAATTTTATTTAGCATTAAGAAACAAGAAGATAGACAAAAATCAATAACAAGGAATTGGGCATCAAAAATATTTTTATCCAGATACACTAGATCTGAAAAACATATTAGAGGACCATGCTTCGCTTCTTAATCTGGATAATAAATCAAGCTCTATAAAAAGAAAAGATCATGCCTTTGATATCAGATCTACAGATGGATGGATCTATGTGAAAAAAACAGCCACAAAACAGAGGGGCAGAGAGAGAGAGGAAACCTTCAGGAACGTCCAGGAAGCTGATGGGTATGATGGTAAAGAAGATGGGCGGGTTAGGTTAACACCCAAACCAAAAGCCGTGAGCGGCGGAGATAACTACATACGACTTCCCTGAAGTAGCGTAACCAGATTCTCAATCTGACGACTATCAATTAAACTATATTCTATGTTTCTTTTTTTGTTTTTCATGTTTTATGTTTTTGTGGTTTAACGGTCAGCGTGAATAGAGCCGTCTAGATTTGGAATACAAGTGGGTTTTTTTTTATTAATTACACCTTGACCTCCTTAACTATGTACTCAGTTTAACTTTATCTCTTAAATTATTAATATTTGAGCAATGATATAAGAGCTTTATTTGGGGACCTAATGACGTGGCTTCAATGCAACCATTGGATTAGTTGTGAGTTCCAATATTAGATGGAGCCCACAACCAATCCAATGGTTGTACATCATTAGGTCCCTATATTAGGTTCAAATAACATTTCTCTTATGCTCCGTTTGGTAGGAAGGATGAAAAATAGGAAGAATGGAAAGTAGGAGGGATACACTTTCTATCCTTCAAGGAAGGAAAGTAGGATGGATACACTTTCCTTCCTTCGTGTTTGGTTGGATGGATGGAAAATAAAAATGACTAAATTTTTTTTTTCTTTGTGCTGGATAAGATTAGGGGTGACAATCGAGTCATATCGTGGCAGATTCGTCTTGAGTCATTCCGGATTTATGTCGAACATTAGTAAAATCTAACTCAACTCATTTAATTAATTGTGTCGTGTCAAGTTACGAGTTGGCCTGTTTATTTTTTTATTTTTTTAATTTTTTTTTAATTTTTTAATTTTTTAATTTTTTAATTTTTTAATTTTTTAAATTTTTAATTTTTTAAATTTTTAAATTTTTTAAATTTTTTAAATTTTTTAAATTTTTTAAATTTTTTAAATTTTTTAAATTTTTTAAATTTTTTAATTTTTTAAAATTTTTTTAATTTTTTTAATTTTTTTAATTTTTTTAATTTTTTTAATTTTTTTAATTTTTTTAATTTTTTTAATTTTTTTAAATTTTTTTAAGTTTTAATTTTTTTAATTTTTTTTAATTTTTTTAATTTTTTAATTTTTTAATTTTTTTAATTTTTTAAATTTTTTAAATTTTTTAAATTTTTTTAATTTCTTAAAAAAATATATATATATAAATACATATTTTATCATTGTATTTTTATATGAAATTAATGTATATATTAAAATATATATAGACAAATAAGATACATCTCAACACAAATAATTAACTTTCCATCCACTTTCCTTCCGATTTTGGAGGGATTGATTTTGGTGAGTTGGAAGGAAAGTTTATCCATCCACTTTTCCATCCTTCCTACTTTCCTTCCTTACCAAACATGATGTTTTATTTATCCATCCTTCCAACTTTCCATCCTTCCACTTTTCCATCGTACCAAACGGAGCATTAATATTTTTACATTATCCTCTCAACTACTTAAATTGTTTTACATTGACCCAGATACAAATCTCCAATATTTTTTTCGATGAAAATTACTAATGTGTTAGAGCAAAGTAAAAAAAATAAAATCACATGTTTCAGATGATAAAATAAAATAATTTTTCATCAAATTTATAACGGACATTAACAATTGGAATAATGTGAAATTAATCATATAATTGAGGTACAATATAAAAAATAAATATTAAAGGGACAGTGTAAAAAAGAATATAGTTGAAGGAGTCAAAATATAAATTTTTCTTTTTTCATAATTGAAAAGTCGCAACCTTTTAAGCCCAACAAAAAAGCCTAAAGAAATTATATGCCAACCAAAAAAATTTAAATTTATTTAGGCCTAAAAGTCCAACCCATAAATTTGCTTAGCATCTAGGATTCTAATTGCTAATATGTGTTAATTGTTCATTGGTTTAATTTATTGGGTTCCTCATAATTTTTGAATGAGTTGGATTTTATGGTATTTTTGAGTCCAATTGATTTATGCTCTACATAGTTTAGTAGATAATGTAGAGTTTATATTTTTTTTAAACAATATTGTATAAGAACCACAATAACAATAATGAATTAAATATATTATGCAGAATTTTACACGAGAGCTTTTATTTGTTTCTTCAAGTTATATATGTCCATGTTAATTTTTTTTTTTTTGAAAGAGATGTCCATGTTATTTGAAGTATGTTATTTCTCACTTAAATTGTGCACTTGATTAGGCTGACTCATTTGCATTTGCATGACCCATTTGCAACACACTCTTCTTGGGTCTACTGGTGGGATGATGCCGCATGTAGTCAAGGGTGTTCTATTTATGTTTTAGACAACCAATGATTACGTTATATCAAAGAGTTAATTGGCACATACATGCACGTTGGGATGCATAGAGCGGCCTTCGCTTTCATAGATCTTCGGATTTCACCCCTTTATTATTATTATTATTTTTTTTTTGTGTTATGGAGATTTTGTTTTTGGATTGTTGTATGAGGTATGAGGTATGAAGTTTTAATTTTTTGTTAAAATGACAAGCAGATATAATGACTTTGGGGGTTGTTTATACATAATGAGTGAATGTACTTAACTATTCTTATTTATTTGAGTTTTGGTCTTTAACCAGATTATATTTGTATTTCCTCACTATCAAAAGAAATATTTTCGCAGATGTTCAGATTATTATATTGAATTGGTTGATATGGAATGGTGTTACGAGTATGACTGTAGTGTGAATTGATATAAATTATGTTTCTTTAATTAAAGGTTCGATTATATAAGTTATGTGCACATGTTGATATTGTTTGGGGTTGTATTTTTTAGGGAAATTTTGTTGATTTTTTTTAATAAAAAAGTCTCATATTAATTTGTGATTTTTCTCAATTTTCTTGATCGGTTATTTTGTGTTATACAATGCATTAAGGCATGGACAATCCTTGAGAGTTTTTTTTATGAGTTATATAATATCTTCAGACACGGACAATAATTAGTTTATTAATATACTTACCCAACAAATTTATTAATAAATTAAATTATTAATACTATTTTTTTTATAAAATATTAATTTTTAACATTTTTTATAAGTATAATTTCATTTAAAAAATGTTAATTGAAAGTGCAATTTATATATATGACGATATATAAAAAGAGACAACAAGAAAAGAGTCACGCATATAATTAAAATCTCTAATAATCCTAAAAATATTGTGTAGTTATTTGCACCCCTAAAGTTTTATGATTTTTAGTAGGGAAAATTTTTAACAAATTCAAAATTTTGAGTTGATTTCAAAATTCCTGTGGGGGCAACTGCCCCCAATGTGGCTCCGCCACTGCATCAACGTGATGTTTTTTTTGGTGGTAAGGGAGGAGGCATGGTGGAATTTTAATGCAGAACCACTAGGCTTTCTATACCATGTTGAAGAACCATCTATTTTACAAGTTTATATTTTAAACTGTTGGAAATGATATAACTTAAATATTTATAATTCCACACATGTGTGCTAAATTTTGGGACTAACTGATTACACTAAAAAATAGCAATATCTAAGGGTGATACGTGGAAATGATCCAATGGTTATAAAGGAGTTTGTGAGAGTCCACGATTGATAAAACAGTTAGAGAAATAGGACTCAATGCTGGTTCGAGTAGGTAAAATTGTACGTGTTTGGATTTTAAGTCCATTCGAACTTTGGAATGCCCACAATCCGAAAATACGCCAAACACTAACACATTAAAATCTTTTGATAATTAAAGTGGTAATAAGATTCGAATGCAAGACTTTCTGCTATGATACTATGTTGAACAACCATCTACTCTAAAAATAAACTGTTAAAGATGATATAATTTAAATATTTATATTTGAATAGTTTATTCTAAAAAATTATGGACTAATTGAAGAGTTGTTTATTGAGTATGTTTTTCTCTGGAATTTTAATTGATAAAAGTGGCTGAGGGATTATGAGACTTTATCTTTGATTAGGGGCGGAGTCAAGAGTCTGTCTTAAAGGGTTAAAATATTAGTAAACAAATTTCTCAAGTTGGTACAAATAAAATTTAAGTATGAAAAAATAATTTAATATTTAAGATTAGATTAATATATGATACAGTAAAACAAATTTCTATTTAGCCAACCAAAATATTAACGTAAAAAAGACAACCAATTTTTTTTTTTTAGTACATTTCAACTCAATTGTATATAAAGTGCGGCACACTGATCTTACAAATATCCAAAATGTTTGCAAATAAGCTAAATATATCATTAAATTTTTTTTTTTGAATGTACATAATTACAAAGTCTCTGGCAAATCATCTTTCCTTTTGGTGCGAAAAATTCAGTTGAGATCATTCTTTATGTTGTTAAAAAAATTATTAGAGTATTTCACCTTTTGTATCTAATGGTGTTTCCATTAGAGGCTATTAAAATCTCGAAAAATAGTTCAATGCAACTATACAATTTTTTGAAAAAATAAATAAACAAAATAAAAATGCAACTGACTAAAGCTCCCATTGAAGTCAAAATTACAACTCAGCTGAGAGGGAACTCGTACTTTCACCAATTGATCTCCGCATCACAATCTCTCGTAAGCCTCGGCTTAATCCAGGTGCAGTGCTTCATATCTTTCATGTCGTAAAAATCTTCCTTAGAGAAGTTACCAACAAAGGAGTGGAATTTCCTGGTACCAAGAGAATAGAACACTCCATTGCCCCCATAAAACTTTGGAAAGTAAATCTTGTTACCAGTTCCTCTCACCACAGCCTTTCCTGAGAGGCATGTCCTGTAACTAACGTGCACCATTTTATCTCCCAAGCTTTGTACCTCATGCCAAGCCTCCTCCAAAAAATCCATCTTACAAACATGAACTTGTCTTCCATCACAACCAACAAACACTGCAAACAAATCTCCATCACTTTCGATCAGAAAACTTTGTTGTGAGTTATTGAGTCGTCGCAGGGGCTTGTCACAAACCGTCCAACTACATTCGTTGTCCTTGGGGTCAAATATTCCTAGGTTTCCAGCAGTATCCAACCAATAATACAACCCATTGCACATCACTGGACTGCACTTGGACAACACAAAATTTTGATAATTTTGAAACTCACGGACTGTCCAAGATTCATCGCCACGTTTTAAAATGCCAATTTCTACTGATTGAAAACCAAAGCCACGAATACCAATGACTTGACAATGTGGGGAAGTTGGCACGGTAGAGAAACACATTGTTGGGAATAGAGAGTATACAGGTATGTCTGGCAGTCCTATTCTCTCTTTTGTGAATGGATTAAAGAAAAAAATAGTTCGACCACCTTGACACATGAGCAGCCAACCATCCTTAGAGAACCGGATTTCTGCATCTACTAATTCAGGGATATCCACCTGATAACTAGCATTCTGGATCGGATTGAAAAAATTGAATAAATGGTTTCTTTTACTGAAGAACATCAACCACGGAGACTGGAAGAGTTGCGAATCGTGAATTGACATGAGGAGTGGCTGAGGGATTGTAGGCATCGATTCCCAAGATTTACAGACAGTACGAAAGATAGCATAGTCTCCTGCAAACAGATTTGACTGTATTAAACCAAGAACATCCGGCACTATATCAGACCATGATCTCTCTTCCACTTCTTTCTTCTCCTGATCTGTTATCCTGTACACCACAACAATGTCTTTTGCCATGGACTTTAAATTCAAGCAATATCTTCTGGTCTTGGCCTAGCCCTATCACTGAACAGTGGTTGAGAAAGAGAAATCAAAACACTATCTTAATAAAAAATTATCCAATTTTAATCAAGATTGCCCAATGCAGTACAAGTGAAAGTGCAGAGACTAGGAAATCAAGCATATGTACTAAAGCACATGTTGGGAGGAGGGAGTTTAGTGTCCCCTAAAATGTCCGTAATCTATATAATCTATATAATATATATAAAACAATCAATTTCTTAGGGAGAGGGTTTGATAAGACTTCCTTCCCCACTTTTCTAATTTTTAAGAATTTTGAATTATTAAATTTTTCATCCTCTAATCACATCTATCTATACTACTTTAAAAAGCCAACAACGTGACAAGTTATTCAAAAAAAATGTGACAATGTGATAAGTTACTCAAAAATAATGTGACAATATATTAAAAATATGTGACAAGATAGTTCTAATATAAGAACTTTATATATATATATATATATATATATATATATATAGAGAGAGAGAGAGAGAGAGAGAGAGAGAGATAGAAATAGTGCTTATCTCAGAAAGAATCTAAAATAGGGTTTTCAATCAATCAAATATGTCCATAGATCTGATCACGTCGTCGGTGTAGACGAACTCTCCGACCGACAATCACAACCTTCTATTTTGCTCTCCCTCATGTAAAACTGTCTCTCCCGACTTTGTTTAAAAACCCTAAACATGAACACACACACACACACATATATATAGCCTATGTGCGTGTGTTGGGTGGACAATTTGTAGAATAAACAATTCTCCAATGTAAGATTTTGAGTTCAATATAGACATACAAGGAAGAACACGAACATAAGAAAAAAAAAATTGAGTTGAAAACAGAATAATAAAGTAGAAAATAAAAAGTCTGAATTGGTGGTACCTATTGCAACTTCAACTTGGAGGACTAATAGGAGATTAGATGACGAATATTTTTTTTTTTTTGGGTAAATAAACAAGATGATTTGTGAATATACTTTCTGTTGTCGACAACAACTTGTTTTTATAGATAGTAAACATTACATTACTTTATACCATTCGATATGTTCAAGGGTAAATCGGACATTTAATCAATTATACCTATCCTCCTCTGATCAGGATTATAAATTCACACACATGCACCGACTTTGAATATCTACTTTGGACAATAACTTGAGTTTACATGAATTAAGAAACGGGGTTAAAGGATCTTTATAAGCATTCTCACATTGAACAATACAAGAAAATTTATAGTTTAATGTCCTGTGATTTGTTTCACATTACCATAATTATTGACGTCTACTACAAATTTAAGAAAAATATTTTATTTTATCTCCCGAAATTATGTGATTTTTTTCACTTTGTCCTAACACGTCTTCAATTTTCGTCCAAAAAAATAGAGGACGTTTATGTTTGGCACAATGTAAAATAATTCAAGTAGGTGAGAAGACAGTATGAAAAATTTAATTGTTCAAGGGATAAATTATAATTGATCTCATAGTTAAGGACATTAAACTGTAATTTTTCTTGTACTGTTCAACGTAACAATGCTTATAAAGAACCTTTAACACCGTTTCTTAATTCATGTTCAACTCAAGTTATTGTCAGTGGACCGAAACGGGGGCGGGGGGCGTAGTCTCCATCCCCATACCCGCCTGAAAAAACTCCGTCCATCCCTGGTCCACCCCCGTTTACGGGTATAATCTTCATCCCCATCCCCTTCCGCGGGTAAATTTCTAATCCCCGCCTCCATCCCCGCTTTCCCCATACCCGCCCAAGCCCAAGCCCAAGCCCAAGCGAACATAATCCAAAATGCTTACTTTGTCTAAAATCCAAAATAATACCGTGGATCTAAAACAAATGCTTACTTTGCAAGGGAGAGGTTTCCAACTAGAAACTGAAATAAATCATAGTACTCTTGAACGCAGCTATATGATTAAACTCGAATTACAATCTCTCAAACAGTTTACAAGTTACAATTAAAACACAAAAATTGAGTCAACGGATATTTGGAACCGTACATGCACAGGACTAAAACAAATATTTTGAAATTAAGGAAGATAACTGAACACTAATTTAGTAAAACCTCTAACAAATTACATAAGACACAAAAATTGAGACCCAAAATCTGAATGTTTGAGTACAAACTCATGACAAGAAACTGACAACTACATGGTACCAAAACAACAGACCAATTCCAATTAATGTAATAGGCACCCAAATTAACAATCATTCAGCAGAATTCCAATTACTCAACAAAAGAAAATCAAATTATATCAAAGAAATTAACAGATAACAATTATATAATATAACCAATCTCAATAAATGAAATAAAAATTGACATAGAGAAGAAACAAGCAAAACAGAGAAGAATCAAACCCTGATACTGGCATTTCCTAAGCAAACCCTCTAGTAGCTTCAAACAAGTTGGGTCATTATCCACAGCAAGAACACGCATACCCACAGGAAACTTGTCATTATTTTCATCACAGGGAAGAAGAATCCACCACGCACAAGAATATCAAATCAAACCACAAGAGATTACATACCAGATCTGAGAATCGGAGTCTTCAATTGAGCTGCTGAGTGCAGCGATCAACGAGCAAGTGTCAGAGTTGAGAGGAGACGGAGTAGTCGGCGTTGAGAGGAGAGGAGCAGTCGGCGTTGAGAGGAGAGGAGCAGTCGGTGTTGAGCGTTGAGAGGAGAGCAGCTATCCGCGATTGAGATTAGAGAAAGAGAGGGGCGGCGCTGCTGATAGGGCCTTGGGGTTTTAAGCCTTTAATTGGGAATTTATATACCACCGCCAGAGTTTTATTCCTTTCGTTCGTTTCCTATTTCGATTCACATTATGACTCGACAACATACACTATATATATATATATATATATATATATATATATATATGCATAGTATAGTCCTCAAAAGAAATAACAGGTCATGCAGGTTGAAATTGTACCCAGGCACCATGCCACCAAATCTAATTTTCTTTAATTTTTTATTCTATTTGCAATTACTTGTTTTCTTCTTGTATTTTTGTTCTTCTCAATTGGATTGTTTTAATTTACGTTGACAAGGTTTGATTTAGATGTTAGAGATTGCAGGGAGGATAGATACCACCACCAGAATTTATTCCTTTTAGTCCGTTTCCTTTTTCGATTCACATTAGGACTCGACAAAGAAAGTAGGCGTACACTATATATATGTAGTCCTCAAAAGAAATAACATGTCATGCAAGTTGAAGTTGTACCCAGGTACCATACTCCCAAATCTAATTTTCAAGTATTTCTTTTCTTTAATTTTTTATTCTATTTGCAATTACTTGTTTTCTTCTTGTATTTCTGTTCTTCCCAATTGGATTGTTTTAAAGCCAAATACCTTATGTGCCTATGTTTGGGGTCTTCAGCTATTGATTTATGTAATTATTAGTTGAAACAATAATAAGTAATAATCAATAATAAAATAAAAAATTATGCTATTTGATGCGTTTTTGTTAGTTGAAAAATAGAGGTACGTTACCGAAAAATAATTACAAAGTCGAGAGTGAGAGTCAAAAGTTTTGTGGTGGTCGCCTGGTTGTGCTGTTGTTGTAGAATCCAATCAAATAGTTCAACTAAATTTATCATGGAAATTGACTCTTGAAAATATTTTTCATATGATAGTTCATGAAAATTTGTGGTTTTCTGGGTCTTTAGGTACTCAACAGAAGCTCCACTAATCCTTTACCATGTCTCAGATTCTTACTCTCTTCGCCCTTTGCTTCTTACCCCACGGTCTCTTAGCCTTTCTTAAATTGCTTCGCACGCGTTGGGTTAGTATAATGGGGATTGGTAATGGTGGGCATATACATGTTTGTATGAATATGCAAGATCAGTCTATCATGTATACTTGTGCGTGTTTTACCTGAACAGATGTTGTACAAACCCTTACATTGTGGTGTGGCTTTTTTTCTTTTTCATTTGTTTTTAATCGCCGAAATTGAATTCTAATTCTTATGTCATATGTGATGTTTGTGGATAATTTTGTTCAATAGTCATTGTAGTGCTATATCCGAAACTTCTATAACATGATTAAGCGCTCTGAAAACTTTATTTCGTGGATGAAAATTTCAAATTCAATAAAATATGCGGTAAGGTTTGGGTCAATCCAATGATATTCTTTGACAGACAGAGAGATATCCATAAATTCCATATAAACATGTAGTGTATAGATGTGTATGGCTCGGATATTTAATCCTGGTGTTTTCTTTAGATCACATAATGTTGATCTTGAAATACTGTTAAACTGTCTCGGTTGAAATGCCATTTTGCTGTTTGTTGCCTATGTTGTTTTAAAATCCAACAAGTTTTCTTAACTAATCTGACTTGTATATACTAGGTATAGAAACAAAGCTCCATTGTGCAATTCATCTCATAATTTTCATCATAAAGGACAAAATGTCGTACCAAAACTGCCATCAATACAGACCTATACCTCTTCATTGTGCGATTAATTTTCGTTGGAGTTCGATGAAACTTTATTATACCTTATCCCTTTGCTCATCTTATATGTTGGCTTCTTGTGTTGATGTAGGGAGGAACACTAAAAAAATTCTTGCTTTTAATTTGCATCAAGAAAGGTCGAAAGATCATGGAAATGGCAGATGATGGGAAAGAATTAGTGCATTCTAGTCCTCCTCTTGTTCCTCAAAGACACCCTTGGCTTCTCATTCGTCACGGAAAGCTTCATCAAAGGCAAACATTCTTCAGCATATCAGAAAATCGATATTACCCAAGAATTATACCAGACTTGCAGAATAAAATCATATGCACTTCTACTTCTGGCTGGTTAGTATTGCAGGAATGTGATTCTGGTGATTTTTCTCTTTTGGATCTAGTCTCCATGGAGAAGGTGCAGCTTCCAAGATCGAAAAAATTTGAATATTGGTATTGCATTTTAACTTTGCCCCCCAATGATCCTCAATGCCGCGTTATGTTCATTAGTATCTTTAGCTCTTTTCTTATGCTTTGGAAGCCTGGTGATGATGATTATGTAAAAAAAGAGTTGAACTTCTATGGTAAAAAACTTTTAGCTGTGGCAACCATCAAAGGAAAAGTTTATGGCTTAATATGGCCAGGGTATGCTTTGGTAATTGCTGATTTCGAAGGTCCAACTCCTCAGTACAGGCAATTGATAGGGGAGGGAGCAGAGGCACCAGTATCTGCTTTATTTAAGGATTATCTTATTGAAAGTTGTGGTGAGATCTTGCTGGTTCAAAAGATTTTTATGGAACCAGATGATAAAGAGGTTTCAGATTTTAAAGTTTTTCGGGCGGATTTTTCTGCCAAGATGTGGATCCAGGTCGAAAGTATAGGTGAACGCACAATTTTTCTTGGTCTGGTTGACTCAAGATCCATGTCTTGTTTTGCGGGCGAAGCTAAGACTAAAGGAAATTGCATCTACTTCACCATGCCTGAAGATAGAAACCTGTACATCTTTGACTTGGAAGATCAAAGTGTTTCAATGTCTTTGCCCTGTCCTTGTGTTAGCAAACACAAACCAGTGCTTCACTGGGTATGATACCTACCTTCATGAACAATTTGTGACAGATTTTTACATATTCTGTGACATATGATGTAGGTAAATTATACAGATTGAGAGTGATGTGGTTGTTACACTTTTACAATTAAATGATATTAGTGGTTGTTTGTTTTTCAATTAAGAGAAATGTAGCTGATGAGGTATTGTCTTCTCCATGCACATGTTTGCTGCATAGCAGAAGTGTTTGGAAGTCTAGGATCTTGAATGTAGATTTGCCTTGGCCTAACTGCTAATGTGGGATAAAATAACAATAGTTTGTCAGAATGATTCAATATATTCTGGTAAGCACCCCCAAAAGGGAAAAGTGTTTTATGTTGTCAAACCAATCTCAACCATGATCTTGAGTCTTTAAACAACGCAGAAATAAGATACTTTAACTTTCTAACTTTAATTAACCTTAGTTTCGTATATGACTTAAAAATCGTATATGAGTTATAAAGCAAGTTAAATTTTATAGAGTTGTTGCATAATAAGTGATCCGATAAAGGTAAGTAAACCACATAAACTAGGAAAAGCTAAATATTGTACATAGAATCTGGAATCTGGAGATGAAACCCAAAAAAAAAAAGGGGAACAAAAAAAAAATATCCCAAAAGAAGGGGGTGGTTTACAGCAAATGTAGTTTGGAGATGAAACTATGAATCAAATGTTTGGCAAACCAGTTTTTTTGCAGTCTGAATGACTTAAAGCAAATCTATAAAGAACATAAAAAGAGTTTTTGGAGTGGATGGAAGAGTTTTAAACCTGATTAAAGAGAGAGATGACGATTGTCATTTATACCCTCTAACAAAAGAAATGCTGGCCAAATCAGCTTTAAACAAAGACCCAGATGGGTTGGAAAATTTAGAAGTTCCACTAACTATTCCAGTTGCAGAACTCCTAGATTAGCTAAATTGTCAGCACATTGGTTGCCTTCTCTGAGAGTGTGTTGTAGAACTACCTTGTTGATTCCACTTGAATTCAGCATCTGCAGTTCTTTGAATAAAGCCCACAACTTAGCTTTTATACTCGTCGAGTCATTAATTCTTCCCATGAATCCTCCATAGTATTGGCCTTTATCATCTCTTATGCTTCGTTTAGTAGGATGTAAAAATAAAAAGATAGAAAATTAGAGGAATAAATAAAAATATCATATTTGGTAAATAATGAAAATAGGAAAAATGGAAAACTTAATGGATTAACTTTCCTTCCAAATCACCAAAATCAATCTCTCCAAAATTGGGAGAAAAAGTGGAAAAAAGTTAATTATGTATGTTGAAATATATGTTATTTATCTATATATCATTTAACATATATATATATAATAAAATAGCTTACAATTCAAATCTCAAAAGATAAACAAAATGATTTTTGCTATTCGCGGTTGAGATCACTTTAAATTTTACTTGAAAGTTAATCTAATGACTAATATTAACACCCTAAATTTAATAGGAAAAATAAGGTCATAAGGGTGTGTTTGGAGTGACTTTTTAAAAGTATTTTTAGAAATTATTTCTCATATTTACTTTAAAAAAAAAAAATTGTTTGAAACCGTCCCACCACCACCGCCGCCACCACTACCACCACCACCACCGCCACCACCACCACCACAACCATCGCCACCACAACCACCACCACAACCATCGCCACCACAACCACCATCACCATCATTGTCGTCGTCGCCCCCACTGCCACCACCACCGCCGCCACCACCACCGTCGTCGCCGCCACCGCCACCGCCTCCACCAACGCCACCGCCACCGCCACCACCACCACCATCATCGCCGCCGCCGCCACCACCACTACCATTGCCGTCGCCGCCACCATCACCATCACCATCACCACCACCGCCATCACCACCACCACCACCATTGCTGCCGCCACCACGGTCATTGTCACCCACCACAACCATCATCGTCTCCTACCACCACCACTGCCGCCCACCACCTCTCACCCCCACTACAAACCGATACTTAAATTCATTTATCTCTTCTCTATGTTTGTGAATTGATTTTGAATATGAATACAAATATGTTTATTGTTTACCATGTTTTATTACTCTGTGCCTTCAGGCACAGGTAATAACTAGTATTCTTATATTACACCCTTAATTAGGTGATTAGTTTCACATTACCACAATTATTAACATCTACTACTAATTTGAGAAAAATATTTTATTTTATCTCATAAAATTATGTGATTTTTTTCACTTTGTGCAAACATGTCATCAATTTTTGTTCAAACAAATAGCAGACATTTGTTTTTGGTACAATGTAAAATAATTCAAGTAGGTGAGAAGACAACATTAAAAATTTGATTGTTCAAGGGATAAATTATAATCGATCTCATAGTTAAGGACACTAAAGTGTAATTTTTCTTGTATTGTTCAATGTGAGAATGGTTATAATATCCTTCAACCCTGTTTCTTTATTCATGTTAAACTCAAGTTATTGTCCAAATTACATCCTCAAAGTCGGTGCACGTGTGTGAAGTTATAATCCTGACCAGAGGAGGATAGGTATACCCAAAAAATATTCATCATCAAAGTCGGTGCACCCAAAAAATATTCATCATGATCTCCCTCCTAAGGTCGACGGGCGGTCTCACTCTTTGTCCTGCAAGTTGAAGTTACAACAGGTACCACCAATTCAAACTTTTTATTTTCTACTTTATTATTCTGTTTTCAACTAATTATAATTTTTTTTTTCTTATGTTCGTGTTCTTCCTTGGTTTAGTACATATGCTTGATTTCCTAGTCTCTGTACTTTCACTTGTAATGCTTTGGGCAATCTTGATTAAAATTGGATAATTTTTTATTAAGATAGTGTTTTGATTTCTCTTTCTCAACCACTGTTTAATGATAGGGCTAGGCCAAGACTAGAAGATACTGCTTGAATTTAAAGTCTATGGCGAAAGACATTGCTGCGGTGTACAGGATAACAGATCAGGAGAAGAAAGAAGTGGAAGAGAGATCATGGTCTGATATAGTGCCGGAGGTTCTTGGTTTAATACAGTCAAATCTGTTTGCAGGAGACTATGCTATCTTTCGTACTGTCTGTAAATCTTGGCACTCGATGCCTACAATCCCTCAGTCACTCATGTCAATTCACGATTCTCCACTCTTCCAGTCTCCGTGGTTGATGTTCTTCAGTAAAAGAAACCATTTATTAAATTTTTTCAATCCGATCCCGAATGCTAGTTATCAGGTGGATATCCCTGAATTAGTAGATGCAGAAATCCGGTTCTCTAAGGATGGTTGGCTGCTCATGTGTCAAGGTGGTCGAACTATTTTTATCTTTAATCCATTCACAAAAGAGAGAATAGGACTGCCAGACATACCTGTATACTCTCTGTTCCCAACAATGTGTTTCTTTACCGTGCCAACTTCACCACATTGTCAAGTCGTTGGTATTCGTGGCCTTGGTTTTCAATCAGTAGAAATTGGCATTTTAAAACGTGGTGATGAATCTTGGACAGTCCGTGAGTTTCAAAATTATCAAAATTTTGTGTTGTCCAAGTGCAGTCCAGTGATGTGCAATGGGTTGTACTATTGGTTGGATACTGCTGGAAACCTAGGAATATTTGACCCCAAGGACAACGAATGTAGTTGGACGGTTTGTGACAAGCCCCTACGAAGACTCAATAACTCACAACAAAGTTTTCTGATCGAAAGTGATGGAGATTTGTTTGCAGTGTTTGTTGGTTGTGATGGAAGACAAGTTCATGTTTGTAAGATGGATTTTTCGGAGGAGGCTTGGCATGAGATACAAAGCTTGGGAGATAAAATGGTGCACGTTAGTTACAGGACATCCCTCTCAGGAAAGGCTGTGGTGAGAGGAACTGGTAACAAGATTTACTTTCCAAAGTTTTATGGGGGCAATGGAGTGTTCTATTCTCTTGGTACCAGGAAATTCCACTCCTTTGTTGGTAACTTCTGATGGTGTAAACCTATGCAAGTGAGCTGTGGGACTGGATTATGTGGTATGAACGATCTGTGTGGGGCTTGATATGGCGTCTGAGCTACAAGGCTCGTGTATCGATGAATGACTGCTCTAATTAACCGACATATAGTGCGTGTGATACAGTAGAAGTATAGTGGTTCATCGGCTAATGAGCTCGGCTAGTCCACTCTCTAATGGAGACTCTTGCTCCTTTCTCTTTATTGATGAATTGAATGCGTTACAGTAGAATACTCAGGGTCTCCTCTAGTTTCTAGTCGATCTCTCCCTTTTTATAGCCTCATACTTACCTCTAATTCGGAATTACCTCCTTTATCGAAGGGATTGTTCCCTATCTTCATCTATAATCTCGGAGTCACCTAGACTTCCTATAGCTGGCTCCAAATGGCTTGGTTTTTGCCTTTTATCATGGGATCCTCTCCTTGATTGTAGGAGAGGATCCTTGCTGGTAATGTGTTACACGCCTTGGATTAGCTGAATTTCCATTATGAATATATCTGCTGTCATCTTACCCCCCTTTCGTCATTCCTCAGTCTGCGTCCTCAGCAGGGAGTACAAGTGCTGACTGGTCGAGCTCAGGCCGTGGCTGGATGAGCTCGGCTTATCCTCCCTGACCTCCAGAGCCGAGCTCTTTTCCTGAGCTCGTGTCTGGGGTTTATTTTAAGTATCATCAGTTGCCCCCCAGCCCTTGCCTTAGGATCTTAGGCAGGGGCTGATCTGTATTCCAGTCGGAGTTAAATATGCACGTGGCTAGCACGTGACTTGAAGATTTTTGACGGTTTGCAGAAATCATGACTCTCCTCGATTCCCGCGCACGTCTCAGCCCACGTTCCCCAAGCTTTAAATGCCCAAAACGGCTACCTGAACCGCTTCTACACACTATTCATCTTCCTCTCTATTTCTTCGTCTCTGTTCTTCTTGCGATTTCAGACGATCTTACTCAAACTTTCCTGATTTCTTGTTTGAAAACGAATCCCCAGCCTTCGTGTTGAAGACTCGCATCGCCTCCTTCCTCTGATTTCGCTCCCAGCTTCCGTTTGCCGCTATTCTTGGGTTAGGTACGTCCTCTGCCCCTTTCGCTTCCTCCTCTGCTCTGGATCCCTCGAATTCGAGGTGGTTGTTACACTTTTGGGCCTTTCGGTTTTTTTACTTTTGGAATCGTGACCATTGTCTAGCCCCACTTCCTCACTTCGTAGATTGGAGCTCTATAGTCCATATTCTTGCCGTTGGGAGTTACTGTGCTGACCCAAGGGTCATTAGAGAGAGTTTGATAAGTGTTCCTCCTCTATATCGTTCCTTTAATCTTCCTTTTTCCTGCCCAATCATGTCTGCCTCCTCCGGCGCTACTCGTTCCTCTGTCTCCTTACTGGGCAATAGGTCTGAGGATACTGATTTGGGAGACGTAGGTGACGAAATTGATAACTTTCCCGGTGTGGAGGCTGTAGAAACCGAGGTGGGTACCGAGGAGCCTCCCTCTACTTCTTCTCCCATGCCCCCTAGACCTGATAAAGGCAAGGTCAAGGTGAGTGGAGTCGGGGTTGAAGAGAAGACCTCATATTTGGGATCGGCCTTCAGGCATGCCGAGTCTGTGGGCTACAGCAAAGAGGCCCCTGAGCTAATGAAGGTTTATAAAGTTCGGTATGGTTTTCCTCCTGGGGTCGAACCCTGGTGCCCAGATAAATCCGTCTATTATGTAGAACAAGTACGCAATAGGGTCTGCTTCTTTCTTGCCGCCTTTGATAACGGTCTTCGCTTTCCTCTGCACCCCTTCATCAAGGTTGTTCTGCAACATTTTCATGTGTGCCCTTCCCAGATTTCCCCCAACTTCTATGGCGTCATGGTTGGTTTTCTGGTCATCTTCAGGAAGCATAAACTAGGGGTTCCTAGCATTTCCTTGTTTCTAGAATTCTTTAACGTCAAACCGACCTCTGAAGGCTTCTTGTATGCCTCTAAGCGTGCCAACATTAGGCAGCTTATTTCTCACATTCCGTCCTCTCATAAGCACTGGAAGGAGCATTTCTTTTTTGTCGGGGGCACCAATTGGGAGTATAATCCTGCTGATAAGACTGATACTCTCGGTATCCCTACGGCTTGGACTGAACCAGAAAACTTGCGTGAGTCTTTTCTTGAGCCAACTGAGCTCTGGTCTGGAACTTGTAGGCCTCTTGCCTTTTCTTACTTGCGCACTTTCTTCTTTTCAGGTGATCGTTTTGAGCTCAGCCCTGAAGATAAGAAGGTGCTAGCGAAGTTGGCGAAGATCAAGCCGGAGAAGTACGCTGACCTGATTGAGTCAAGAAATTTGGTGCAGCTAGGTCTGAGCCCTCCCGTGGTGACTTTAGCGATTCCATTATCTGTTTTAGGGGCTGACGAAGGTAATTTCATCGTCCCTTTCTTTCCTCTTCTCTTCATCATCTCTCCTTATATCTCCTCGTTCCTTTTAGACCTTCCAGGTCCTTCCACCATGAAGTCTGCTCCAGGAGAGCTTCAGGCTAAGATTGAGGAACTGATGAAGAGTGGCAAGTCTGGCAAACGCAAGGCTCGGGTCGGTTCTGGGAGTGGTCCAAGCACCCGAGCTAAAGTCCCCAAATTGGACATGCCTTCAACCCCCTCTGATACTAAAGAACTGATTCCTATCAAGGGACCGCCTTCCTCATCCGTCACCCCTCCAACTGCAGTTATCTCTTCTCCTCCAGTGGCCCATCCTGGGTTGGAGCCTGCTCTAGTGGGAGATCAGGCTTCCCCTTCCTCTTCTGAGGTTGAGAAAGCTTTTGGAGTGATCCCTGATCTTCAACCCAAGAAGTTCTCATACACTACTTCTGGGAAGGTGGTCGAGAAAGAGAAAAAATCTGAGGAAGAAGATGAGGATTCTTTCTTTGACAATATGGATCTTGCTGCAGGAGCTCTTTCGTCTATTTTTTCTGAGACTGACGTCTTGAAGGCTGCTTCTATGCCCCTTGAAGAGTCCGTATCTTCCGCTCTCCAGGGAGCAGCTGCTGTAAGTGCCAGTACTTTTCCCTTCTTACTTACTTTTATTTCGTGGTTTCACATAATTCACCGACCCTTCTTTGTACCTTCAGGCTGCCCTCCACACGAGAGGTCTGCTGCACCGGATTCTGTCTCAAGAGAGTTCTTTTAAGGTTCTAAAGACGTATAAGGTCAGGGTTTCTGAATTATCTCTTGAGAATGAAGACCTCAAGGCTCATAATGGAGACCTCAGGACTCAGGCGGAGAGCCTTAAGGAGCAAACGGTGAAGCAAGCCTCCGACCTCAAACATACATTAACCGTCAAGGTTAGAGCTGAGGAAGGAGAAAAGAAAGCTCGGGATGAGCTAAGGTTAGTTAAGGAAGATTTGCAGCATAAGGTCGAGACGTGGTCCAAAGCTACCCAGGAGGCTTTTGATGCCAAGAAAGAGCTCATCCGGGTTAATCAGGATTATCTCGCCCTCAACGAGGCAAACGGCAAGCTCTGCGAGGAGCTTGAGGAGCAGAAAGACTTGGTCAATCAGCGGGATAATGAGATCGCCGAGTTAAGAGATGAGGCCACTACTTTGTGGGCTACTGGGTGGCTTGCCTTTAGGCGCAAGGCTATGAAGGCTTTCCCTGATCTCGACTTCAACTTCTCAATTCCTACTGAAGAAGAGATGGAGGAGTCTGGTTCTGAAAATGAGGCGGAAGCCTCTGCCCCCTCAGCCACAGCCTTGAGCCAAGACGCACCTACCTCTGGGACCTCTGGTGCTCTTGCCGTAACTCCCGAACTTCCAACCGCAACCCCTGAGCTCCGTACTGCATCCCCTGCTGCTCCTATTACCGCACCTCTTTCAGCCGACTCAGTGACTGAGGCCCATGCTCAAAATCCAGATTTAACGGAAGCAGGGACCCAAGGCATTACCGGAAGCTCTTCCCTTGTTTCTGTTGCTGCTGGCTCATCCACCGAGCTGCGAGACCCCTCAATTGCTCCCTCTCTAGATACTTAGAACTTTTACTGTGCTTATGTAACTTTTGTTTTCCTTTGTACTTTGAACTTGTTGTTTTGGAATATAAATTTCGTAGGGCGTTTCCTGAATTTCGCCTTGAATCGTGATATGTACTGTGTTGTGATTTGAGACATGAGCTAGATGGTTTTGCCATTTTCCTTTCTTCTCCTTGCACTCACTCCCCTTGCCCCCTTTTGCTTTGAGGGGTGCTGTGCTCTTCTTGAAGCAAAATTGCTAGATTTGAAGAGTATAAAAGACTTGGTGTTGTGTTCAATGGCTTCTTCTGAGCTGTTGAGCTCGACAGTTGGTATCTTAGGGATTCCTATCCTTTCCTTCTTCATTCAGAGACGCACAGCTTGATATTTGCGAGCTAGCGTGTTCCCTCTGAGCTACATGGCTCGAGTTTGTGAACTTAGGAATCCTTGCCGAGCTATATAGCTCTTTCTGTGACCTAGGAAGCTCTACAAGTTTCATTGCTTCTCTTTTCTGATCTTTTTCCTGTGTTTTCTCTTATCCCCCTTGCTTTGAGGAGTGTTCCAAACCTTCTTCCAGCAAGACCACGGACCTTCTTAGCTGTTAAACTCTTTTGATGAACCGAGGGACCCATCAGGAACTTTTCCCTTCTGATGTGAGCAAGGCTCTTGGAACTGTAGGTCTTCGAAGACTTGCTATATAGGTGCTCAGCTTTTGACCGAGCTGAGCTTAAACCCGAAGAATATTCTACTTGGGTGGGGCCAGAATTTTTCTTCGGTTGTTTTGAGTGCAACAGGAGGGTTAATCTTGGTTGTTTCCTTTTCCCGCCTTTTTCCCAACCGTTTTCCATAATTGTAACCGTCTTCATTAATTAAGAAACTAGAGGGACAGTCGACATGCCCCTTGGTTTTCTAAAAACTTACAGCCTTCTTTAAGTCTCCTCTAACCTGCTAAGCTTCTTTCTTCTTTGCCAAAAAATACTCCTGAATCTTCTCTTGGTTTCTTCTTGATTCTTTGCGGCCACCCTCTGCTTTCTTCGCAAGCTTCAATGGCTGTCCCCCCTTCTATTCTGTTCCAAGAAAGGACTTCGTTCGGGATTGAATGGACGTGGCACCGTCGATACTTGACTCCTTCGACCGTGGAACCTTCTGATTTAGCGGCCATTAAGAGGCGGTTTTTTCCTGATCTTGACCTTTCCCTGAGGGTTCCTACTCCTGATGAGCCCTGCAGCTTCCTCTCGCGGGGGGAGGTTTGCTTTTTCGAAGGCGCCATGGACATGGGCTTGCGCCTCCCTATTCATCCCGCCATAGGGCGTGTTCTTGCCTACTACGGCCTGTGTCCCTCTCGCATTTCCCCACGAGGATGGGCCGCCATGGTTAGCTTCTTCCTGTTCTGCCGCCTACATGGTCTCGGCAGGTTCCCTTTTGTTTCTGAGTTTCTATACTTCTTCGAGATCGAAGAAGACGATGCCCCCTGTTTCTGCTTCTTCCGTTGGAGAAATTTCAGATTACGGCCTTTGGTCTTCGGCTTCCCTCCCAATCCTGAAGGATGGTCCAGTCACTTCTTTTTTGCTTCTGGGGAGTCCTGGCGATCCCCTGAGGATCGTTGTCGTGAGGCTAGGATCCCACGGTCTTGGAAGAGCTTCTCTCACACTGGTAAGTTCTAGCTGACCTTTCTTGTTTGTAAGTTTTTCTTTAAATACATGTTCTTACTACACTCTGATTGTTCAGGTTCCCCTGAGCTAGATGTGCCAGAGATGGTAAGTACTGATAAGTTGCTGCTCGTCGAGCCTAGGTCTTACTCTGAGTTAATGACGAGTGCAAACCTTTATCTGCTTGGGGCTGAGGCCACTGAATACAAATTTTCCTTTGTCCCTTATCCTTCCTGGACTTCCTTCTCTGACTCTGATGAGAAAGAGAATTCTGGCGAGGATGGGGATACTGGTGCTAGCTCAAAGAGGCGTAGGAGGGAGGGCTCTTTTTCCCCTGACTCTCTGTCCACTATTTTCCTCACCTCGGTAGGTCAGAAGCTTCTGGATTCTCTTTATAAGGCTCAGCAGGAAAGGGACGAGCTGAAGGAAGAGAATGCTCGTCTGAAGGAGGAAGTGGCTGAGCTGAAGTCAAAGACCAAGAAGAACTAGGAGCTTTACCCCCTCTCTTGGGTGAAGTAAAACTATGACTATATTTTTCTGAATATCTGTAATATCTGATACTCTGAACACCCCATCTTTCCTTTTTAAGTATGCAACCCCCCCCCCCCCCCTTTTTTTTTTTTGAGCTCATTCCGGATTCTATAAGGTTGTTCCAACGCACCCTTTGTGCTCAGAACACGAACGTGGACGGAAAACAGAAGATCATGTTTGCACTGACCTCAATTTCTGACTGATTTCGTAGCTGATCCCTGATGTATCAAATATATCGGGGTTTTCGAGTATGTAGGCAGGGCACAAGGATTGCCAGTTGTGGAGGAAAGACTGTTGGTGTCTCCAAGAAGAGGTCAGCTTTGAATTTGACTGTTGGCCTAGAAGCTTGTATGAGCTGAAGAGCTCATCTTGCACTTTATAAGCCTAAAAGGTCATCGTTCGTCTATGAGCTGAAGAGCTCATCTTGTATTTTATAAGCTTAGAAGCTTATCGCTTGTTTATGAGCTGAGGAGCTCATCTTCTTTTTTTTTATTATAAGCTTAGAAGCTTATCGCTAGTTTATGAGCTGAGGAGCTCATCTTGTATTTTATAAGCTTAGAAGCTTATCGTATATTTATGAGCTGAAGAGCTCATCTCTCATTTATAAGCTTTGAAGCTTATCGAGTATTTATGAGCTGAAGAGCTCATCTTTCATTTATAAGCTTTGAAGCTTATCGAGTATTTATGAGCTGAAGAGCTCATCTTTCACTTATAAGCTTTGGAGCTTATCGTGTATTTATGAGCTGAAGAGCTCATCTTTCATTTATAAGCTTTGAAGCTTATCGAGTATTTATGAGCTGAAGAGCTCATCTTTCACTTATAAGCTTTGGAGCTTATCGTGTATTTATGAGCTGAAGAGCTCATATTTCATTTATAAGCTTTGAAGCTTATCGAGTATTTATGAGCTGAAGAGCTTATCTTTCACTTATAAGCTTTGGAGCTTATCATGTATTTATGAGCTGAAGGGCTCATGCCTTCACTTTGGAAGCCATTGAAGGATGAATAGAAGACTTGCTCATTCTTATTTAAAAATAGCTCTATTACAAATAACACTTACTGAAAAAACTTCTTAAGGTGCTCGGCATTTCACGAGTGAGGTAGGATCTTTCCCTCCTCTGTTTGCAATTCGTAATTCCCTGGTCGGATTACCCTTGACACGATATAGGACCCTTCCCAGTTGGGCCCCAATTTTCCATGCGTGGGATCCTTTCTCGCAAGCAGAAGCCTCCTAAGTACCAAGTTTCCAGCCTTGAAGCTTCGGTGCCTTACCTTCCTGTCGTAGTACCTTGCAGTCTTCCTTTGATAAATGCGGACACGATGCAGAGCTCTGTCCCTTTTTTCATCCAAGAGATCGAGGTTTAATAGGAGAGATTCATCATTGTGCTCGGCATCTGCAAATTCTACCCTTGGTGATTGGAGCCCTATCTCCACAGGGGCTACTGCCTCGGTTCCAAAGGCCAGAGCGAAGGGGGTTTCCTGAGTTGCAGATCTGACGGTGGTCCGGTAGGCCCACAATACCTCAGGGATGTATTCCACCCACTTGCCTTTCAGGTTTTCTAGTTTGGTCTTCAAGGCTGACTTTATGGTTCTGATTGTGACCTCTGCCTGCCCATTGGATTGGGGATGTGCAGGAGCTGAGAAATAGTTCTTGATCCCAAGCTCGGCACAAAAGCTTTTGAATTTCGAATTGTCGAACTGCTTTCCGTTGTCAGACACGACCGCTCTGGGAACCCCAAACCTGCAAACTATCGATTTCCAAACGAAGTTTTGAACTTTTTGCTCAGTGATTGTTGCCAAAGGTTCGACCTCTGCCCATTTGGTGAAGTAATCCACTCCTATGATGGCAAACTTGCACTGTCCCACACCGGTGGGGAGGGGTCCCAGAATGTCCAAACCCCACTGCTGAAAAGGCCATGGGCTTACCACCGAGGTTAGGAGCTCGGGAGGACAGTGGGACGCATTGGCATGCTCCTGGCAAGTCTTGCATTTCCTTACTAAGTCGGTGGCACTTTTGAGCATGGTGGGCCAAAAATACCCTTGCCTTAGTACTTTTCCTGCCAAGGCCCGAGCCCCTATGTGATTGCCGCATATACCTCCGTGCACCTCTCTGAGTATATAATTGGCATCCTCATCTCCCACACATTTAAGGAGAGGCGTTGAGAATCCACGCTTGTACAGACCTCCTTGCAGCAAGGAAAATCTGGCTGACCTAGCCCTTAGCTTGGATGCCTCCTTAGCATCACTTGGCAAAGTCCCATTCTGCAGGTACCTTATGATGGGGTCCATCCAGCTCGGCTGAGCTTCGACTGATAGCATGTCCTCTTCTTCGATACTTACTAAAGGCTCTGGGAGGTGCTCCACTGGTATTAGTCTATCCAAGTCTTCTTGCGAGGCAGTTGCTAACCTTGCCAACGCATCTGCTCGTGAATTTTCTGCTTTGGGCACATGTCTGACCTTAACCTGCACAAATTTTTTCATTATTTCTCGTACCTTTTTGAGGTAAAGGACCATCTTTTCGCCTCTTACTTCGTAGGCCTCTTCTATCTGTTTTACCACCAGTTGAGAGTCGCTGCAGATCTCCAGCTGCTCTGCTTCCATAGAACAAGCAAGATTAAGCTCAGCGATGACAGCTTCATATTCTGCCTCATTATTTGAAGCTTTGAACCCAAATCTGAGGGCATATTCGACGTCTATTCCTTCTGGGGAGGTTAGGATCATCCCTGCACCGCTTCCCTGAGCATTGGTAGCTCCATCTACTGAAAGCTTCCATATAGGGAGGTTTGGTATTAAATCCGTGGTTTCTATAGGCGCTGCTGCTGTGAACTCTGCGATAAAATCTGCGAAAATTTGCCCTTTGATGGCAGTTCTTGGCTTATATCTGATATCAAACTCGCTGAGCTCTATGGCCCATTTAACCAACCTCCCTGAAGACTCTGGCTTATGCAATACTTGTTTCAACGGCTGATCTGTTGGGACCTCGATAGTATGAGCCTGGAAATAAGGTCTAAGTCTTCTAGCTGTTGTAACCAGGGCTAGAACAAGTTTTTCCATTTTTGGATATCTCTCCTCTGCCCCCCTCAGAGCTCTGCTACAGTAATAGACTGGTTGCTGAGCTCTGTCTCGCTCCCTGACCAGCGCTGCGCTTGTCGAAAAATCTGAAACCGCCAGGTAGAGGGTGAGGACTTCCCCTTCTAAAGGGCTTACCAAAACGGGGGGAGAGCTCATATAGTTTTTTAGGGCTTCGAATGCTTCTTCACACTTGGCATCCCACTGGAATGCCTTCTTCAAGACCTGAAAAAATGGCTGGCATTTATCGCTTGACCTAGACACGAAACGGCTCAGGGCAGCTACCCTGCCTGTCAAGCGTTGCACCTCCCTTGTGTTGGATGGTGATTGCATCTCCACCATTGCCCTAACCTTCTCTGGATTAGCTTCAATCCCTCTGCTGCTAACAATAAAACCCAGGAATTTTCCTGCCGAGACCCCAAACGCGCATTTCGCAGGGTTGAGCTTCATTTTGTATTCCTTCAGGATTCGGAACGATTCAGCTAAGTGCCCGATGTGGAGCTCTGCTTTTAATGACTTTACTAGCATATCATCGATGTAAACTTCCATGGACGCTCCTATCTGTTTTTGGAACATCCTATTTACCAACCTCTGGTAAGTAGCTCCAGCGTTCTTCAACCCGAAGGGCATGACCTGGTAACAGTATGTTCCCTGTTCAGTTACGAAGGAGGTCTTCTCCTGATCGCTGGGATCCATCCTGATTTGGTTGTATCCTGAGAAGGCATCCATGAAGCTAAGGAGCTCATGCCCGGCTGTGGTGTCCACTATTAGGTCAATCCGAGGTAACGGAAAGCTATCCTTGGGGCATGCTCGGTTGAGATCAGTAAAGTCAATGCACAATCGCCATTTGCCGTTAGTTTTCTTAACGAGAACCACATTCGCCAACCAGGTAGGGTAGTCAACTTCCCTGATGGCCTTGGCATGGAGGAGTTTGATGACCTCCTCATTAATTGCCTTTTGTCTTTCTGAGGCAAAACTCCTCCTCTTTTGTTTGATTGGTTTGCAAGCTGGATTCACGCTTAGCTTATGGGTAATAACCGAAGGATCAATTCCCTCCATGTCTTCCTGCTTCCAAGCAAACACTCCTACATTCTCTTTTAGGAACTGGATGAGGAGACCTTTGAGCTCTGCGTTTAGTCTGGAACCCACATAAACAAGGTGTTCTGGCTTCTCATCAAGCTGAACTGGTTCCAGCTCTTCCGATGGCATTGGTCTTGTCTCCATTTCATCTCTCATGTCGAGTTCATCCAGTTGGATGTTCTCAACCTCCTTCTTTTTCACGGAAGCCATATAGCATTCCCTTGCTACCCGCTGGTCTCCTCGGACTACTCCGATTCCATTATCTGTAGGGAATTTCACGACTAAATGGTAGGCAGACGGGATTGCCTTCATGGAGTTAAGGGATGGCCTCCCAAGCAAGATGTTGTATGCAGAGGGTGCATCGACCACTAGGAACTTTACGGTGGTAGTGGCTTGACAAGGTGGGTCCCCTAGGGTGAGCACGAGCTGGATCGAGCCTAGGGGGAGCACCCTTTCTCCGGAGAATCCCAGCAAGTGAGTGCTTACTGGCTCAAGTCTTTCCCTTCCTATGTCCATCTTGTCAAACGCAGGTGCGAAAATGATATCTGCCGAGCTCCCATTATCGATTAGAACACGATGAACAGTTCTATTAGCCACCACTGCTCGCACCACCAATGGGTCATCATGAGGGTACTGGCATCCCTCCAAATCAGCATCTGAAAAAATGATAGCTGTATCTATGCGTGGTGCTTTGGATACAGCGTGCACTTCGAGAGCTTCTTCGGCTCTGATCCGGCGGAGGTGTGCTTTCCTGGCCGAGCTAGATTCTC
This sequence comes from Ilex aquifolium, assembly GCA_951799425.1. NCBI lineage: Eukaryota > Viridiplantae > Streptophyta > Magnoliopsida > Aquifoliales > Aquifoliaceae > Ilex > Ilex aquifolium. Next base: position 12,310,011 of record OX637405.1, read on the forward strand.
CGCCTCCTGCGAACCCTCCTGATATTACTCTGATCTCCCCTAGAGGCTGTTGGTGCGGTGCCGGTGCTTGCTATCGGGGTGGTGGAGGTGGAAGAGCTCGATTCTGGTTGTCATTGGCTACAAAACGACGTAACTGACCTCGTTGGATCAAAAACTCGATCTCCTTCTTTAATTGAATGCAGTCATCAGTGTGGTGACCATGGTCTCTATGGTAATCGCAGTACTTGGTGGGGTCTCTTTTGGCTGGATCTGCCTTCATCCGAGGTGGCCATCTTAAGAACTTCTCGTTTTGGACCTCATACAGAACTTGCGACACAGCGGCGGTGAGTGGGGTGAATCGCTGGGGTCCATATCTGGGCTGCAGTTCAGGCTGCATGGGGCCCAGGCGGTCTCTGACATTTCCTCTTCTCTTTGGCGAGCTGTCCCTATCTCTTCTGGGAGACCTCTCTCGCCCTTTTTCCTTTCTGGGACTCCTGTCTCTTCTCTTCTCTTCTTTTTCCTTCTCCTTTCGTGAGGATGTTCCTCCTACTTTAGAAAGGAGTGCCTCTTCGCCATTTATATATTTCTCTGCCTTGGCTAACACCTCAGCCATGCTTGCCTGAGGGTTCTTTGATATAGAGAACATCAAGTCCTTTGATTGCACTCCCAATCCTGCAATGAAAGCAGTTATGGCGAATTTTTCGTCTGGGACGTCTACCTTCAATGTCTCCGAGTTAAACCTTTGGACATAAGACCTCAGGTTCTCTTGGGGACCCTGCTTCACGTTCAGCAGGTGGTAGCTTGGCTTTCTGTATATCCGGGCTCCTATAAAGTGGGATACGAAAGCTATGGAGAGCTCTTTAAAGGATGAGATCGAGGCTGGTGGGAGCCTGTGAAACCAGGCTAAGGCAGAGCCTTTTAATGTGATGGCAAAAGCTCTGCAACGCACGGGATCCTGGTATCCATGTAACTCCATCTGGTTTTTGTAAGTGTTGAGGTGATCTACGGGATCCTTCGTCCCATCAAAGACCTCTACTTGTGGCATCCTGAATTTTGGTGGAAGGGGAAAGTGTAGCACTCCAGTGGTAAAATGGGGACTCGGTTTGCTGCACTAGGACGTCCATTGTAACCGGAGTCTTGTTCCTTACAGCCTCCTTCATGTGGCTGAGCTCTTCCTGGATGTCTTTGAAGCGTTGCTCCCAGTGGTGGTCTCTCCTGTCTTGCGGGTGAGGGAGAAAGTCGTCCCTCTCACCCCTATCGTTCTGACTTTGCACCTCGTCGTTTTGGCCATTCCTAGGGGGTATGTAGGGAACATGTCCCCTGGTCTGGCTGCCTTCTCCTCCTTCACTGACCTCTCTAAGGGGGTCCCCGTGTCGTTGTTCCCTATGAGGGGGATCATTCTGGCCTTCTTGGGCCGGTCGTGCCTCCTGCGGGCGCTGTACGAGCCTTGATAGCTCTGCATTCTCCCTTAGTAAACGTTGGTTGACGAGGCGAAGGGCATCCATCTCGTTATTAATGGGGGAATTAACCTCTGGGATATTCCCGGGTTGTCTGCCGTTGGTAGCTTCTTGCTGGTCTTGTATTCGTGGTAGGTTTGTTTGACTTCTGCTCATATTTCGTGTTGTTACCATCAGTCACTGAAGGATCAGCTTATTTGTAAAGGGAACAGTCGTTTCCCACAGACGGCGCCAAACTGATGGTGTAAACCTGTGCAAGTGAGCTGTGGGACTGGATTATGTGGTATGAACGATCTGTGTGGGGCTTGATATGGCGTCTGAGCTACAAGGCTCGTGTATCGATGGATGAATGCTCTAATTAACCGACATATAGTGCGTGTGATACAGTAGAAGTATAGTGGTTCACCGGCTAATGAGCTCGGCTAGTCCACTCTCTAATGGAGACTCTTGCTCCTTTCTCTTTATTGATGAATTGAATGCGTTACAGTAGAATACTCAGGGTCTCCTCTAGTTTCTAGTCGATCTCTCCCTTTTTATAGCCTCATACTTACCTCTAATTCGGAATTACCTCCTTTATCGAAGGGATTGTTCCCTATCTTCATCTATAATCTCGGAGTCACCTAGACTTCCTATAGCCGGCTCCAAATGGCTTGGTTTTTGCCTTTTATCATGGGATCCTCTCCTTGATTGTAGGAGAGGATCCTTGCTGGTAATGTGTTACACGCCTTGGATTAGCTGAATTTCCATTATGAATATATCTGCTGTCATCTTACCCCCCTTTCGTCATTCCTCAGTCTGCGTCCTCAGCTGGGAGTGCAAGTGCTGACTGGTCGAGCTCTGGCCGTGGCTGGATGAGCTCGGCTTATCCTCCCTGACCTCCAGAGCCGAGCTCTTTTCCTGAGCTCGTGTCTGGGGTTTATTTTAAGTATCATCAACTTCTCAATGGAAGATTTTTACGACATGAAAGATATGAAGCACTGCACCTGGATTAAGCCGAGGCTTACGAGAGCTTGTGATGCTGAGATCAATTGGTGAAAGTACAAGTTCCCTCTCAGCTGAGTGGTAATTTTGACTTCAATGGGAGCTCTAGTCAGTCAGCAATCAAAATTTCGACTCCACCACAAATTAGACTCAGACCTGGTTCGTTGCTGTCTAGGTAGTAGTGGCCTCCTTGTGTAGTTGTGTCCATGCCTTTCCTCCAATATTGCTACAAGTTATGTCCAGGAATGGTTAGCCTGTGAAGAATTGTGAGTACAAGAACGGATGTGTGACAGAAGGGATAGACTACGGAATTGAAAAATTACATTTTGTTATCTTACCTTTTTTTTTTTCAATCCCAATGTGACGAGTGGAAAAATTATTACTTTTTGTTGTTTTATATAATTTTTCTTATTATGATATGCAAAATTTAAGTAGCGAAGACGATCCAAAAAAAAAAAAATAAACTTCTTCAATTGCATTTTTATTTTTTATTTTTTATTTTTTTACCAACAAAAAACTGTTCTAATCAAATGTTTCATGAGACATGTAACATTGGAGCTACTCAAATGGCGGTTTTTGTTTAGAGAAATTCTATTTGAACTTAAAATGTTGACATAATTTATTAATTTAATCAATCATTGTCATTAATTTAATTGTGGGTCTTATTTAATAATTATTTGCAATGCTTGTTTTCTTCTTGTGTTTCTGTTCTTCCCAATTGGATTCTTTTAAAGCCAAATACTTTATGTGCCTATGTTTAGGCTTTCAAACAAGGGTAAGGTCTTCAGCTATTGATTTCTATAGTTATTAGTTGAAACAATAATATGTAATAACCAATAATAAAATAAAAAATTATACATTTTGATGCATTTTTATTAGTTGAAAAATAGAGGTACGTTACCGAAAAATAATTACAAAGTCGAGAGTGAGAGTCAAAAGTTTTGTCGTGGTCGCCTGGATGTGCTGTTGTTGTAGAATCCAATCAAATAGTTCAACTAAATTTTTTCATGAAAATTGACTCTTGAAAATATTTCTCATGTGATAGTTTATGAAAATTTATGGTTTTCTGGGTCACTAGGTACTCAACAGAAGCTCCACTAATCCTTTACCAATGTCAAAGATGTTGTACAAACCTTTACATTGTGGTGTGGCTTTTTTTTCTTTTTCATTTCTTTTTAATAGCCGAAATTGAATTCTAATTGACTTATTTCATATGTGATGCTTGTGGATAATTTTATTCAATAGTCATTGTCGTGTTATATCTAAAATTTCTATAACATGATTAAGCGCTCTGAAAACTTTACTTCGTGGATGAATTCCCATGTACCATGACAGACAGATATATTTTTCTTGGTTGGTGTACCTGTTGAACCCACCTTCTTAGCCTAAAAGACAAATTTTGAATTGGAACTCCAAGGTTTCATTGTCATATAGGCATCTAGGCACTGACCTTTATATAAGATTTTGCTGGTAAGAATTCTGGATATCCTGTGATTTAGTCTTTTTTAAACGCTAGCATACATTTATAATCCTATTGTTTTACATTGGACTAAGGAAAGTATATTTGCTTGTTTGATTAAGGAATTTCCGACATTTGCAAACTAGTTCTTTGTCAAACTATCTCAGTTGAAATTCCATTTTGCGGTTTGTTGCATATGTTGTTTTAATCTACCAGTAAAACTACTATTTGGTTCTGACAAGAATTTGAGGGGAGTCTCAGCAAGATATAAGTTCATTCTGTCCAAGTTTTAAAATCCAACCAGTTTTTTTTAGCTAATCTGACTTGTATATTCTAGGTATAGAAACCAAACTCCATTGTGCAATTCATCTCATAATTTTCATCATAAAGGACAAAATGTCTATACGTTCATTGTACGACTAATTTTCGTTGGAGTTTGAGGAAACTTTATTATACCTTATCCCTTAGCTCATCTTATATGTTGGCATCTTGTGTTGATGTAGGGAGGAACACTAAAAAAATCTTGCTTTTAATTTGGATCAAGAAAGGTCGAAAGATCATGGAAATGGCAGATGATGGGAAAGAATTAGTGCATTCTAGTCCTCCTCTTGTTCCTCAAAGACACCCCTGGCTTCTCATTCATCACGGAAAGCTTCATCAAAGGCAAACATTCTTCAGCATATCAGAAAATCGATATTACCCAAGAATTATACCAGACTTGCAGAATAAAATCATATGCACTTCTAATTCTGGCTGGTTAGTATTGCGGGAATGTGATTCTGGTGATTTTTCTCTTTTGGATCTAGTCTCCATGGAGAAGGTGCAGCTTCCAAGATCGAAAAAATTTGAATATTGGTATTGCATTTTAACTTTGCCCCCCAATGATCCTCAATGCCGCGTTATGTTCATTAGTATCTTTCGCTCTTTTCTTATGCTTTGGAAGCCTGGTGATGATGATTATGTAAAAAAAGAGTTGAACTTCTACGAAAAAAAACTTTTAGCTGTGGCAACCATCAAAGGAAAAGTTTATGGCTTAATATGGCCAGGGTATGCTTTGGTAATTGCTGATTTCGAAGGTCCAACTCCTCAGTACAGGCAATTGATAGGGGAGGGAGCAGAGGCACCAGTATCTGCTTTATTTAAGGATTATCTTATTGAAAGTTGTGGTGAGATCTTGCTGGTTCAAAAGATTTTTATGGAACCAGATGATAAAGAGGTTTCAGATTTTAAAGTTTTTCGGCCGGATTTTTCTGCCAAGATGTGGATCCTGGTTGAAAGTATAGGTGAACGCACAATTTTTCTTGGTCTGGTTGACGGCATGTCTTGTTTTGCGGGCGAAGCTAAGACTAAAGGAAATTGCATCTACTTCACCATGCCTGAAGATAGAAACCTGTACATCTTTGACTTGGAAGACCAAAGTGTTTCAATGTCTTTGCCCTGTCCTTGTGTTAGCAAACACAAACCAGTGCTTCACTGGGTATGATACCTACCTTCATGAACAATTTGTAACAGATTTTTACTTATTCTGTGATATGATGTAGGTAAATTATACAGATTGAGAATGATGTGGTTGTTACACTTTTACAATTAAGTGATATTAGTGGTTGTTTGTTTTTCAATTAAGAGAAATGTGGTTGATGAGGTATTGTCTTCTCCATGCACATGTTTGCAACATAGTAAGTGTTTGAACTCTAGGACTCTGTTAGTCTGTTTTTAACTCTGTTTTTAACTCTGTTTTCTGAATATATGAACCTTGTTCCCTTAGCATTAATCACTTATTTGTGGCACATAAATACTTACTAATTCTAATTACATAAGCCGAGCAAGAGGTAGAGAGACAAAAACAAGGACAAAAACGGTGGCTTTTTACCAATCCAAGGGGTCTTCATGACTAATATGTGTAACACAATTGCTTTAGTCAAAAAGGGGCCAACAATGGCACCGTAAGGGTTCCACCATGGTAAACTTAAGTGGTTGTGCATATCAGCTTGGTTGACATCAATTCACCTTTAATGTTCTTATGATGAAATTTTTGGCTGCCCATGACTTTCCATTCAACCTCTTTCAGCCTAAGGCACATGAGCCCAAACGTTATGTTGAATGTGCGATCGACACTACACTTAGGTACCTGTGCAGGTGAGGCGTCTTAATAACGAACTTGTAAAATGGATCTGTTTATCACAAAAAGATTCAATTGTGTGTATTTATGTCTTATGCTGTCATTTGATCATTCTTATTTATTCTTGAAGAAATCTTTGCTTTCGGGACTATAAAATCACTCTAGATTCTGTCATAAGATGTTTACATACGGCTGTAGAATTCATTTGATCATTCTTATTTCTTGTTGTACTCACAATGGCCGGAACTTTGTTTACTGGGTCACCTTTTTTGTGATATCTTGGATAAGCAGGGTCAAGTTCAGGTGAGAAGATCCTCCTCCTTCCACTGCCCTTTTTGCCATCTCCCCGAGCTTTCTTGCTCTTTTTCTTCTTTCCTCTCCATCTTTCCCCTCATCCATTACCCTTTCCACAGCCGCTATAATTTGGTCCTTTTTCACCTTCACCCCAAACTCTTTTTCCTCACCCAAGTGAACAACAACCTGAGCTCCAACGCTCACACCCGTCTCCAATACTTGCACTACCTGCTTCTCATTGAAAAACTGTTCCGCGAACAAAGGCCACGTTATCATTGGCACGCCGGCAGAAACTCCTTCTAGAGTTGAATTCCAACCACAATGTGTTAAGAACCCTCCAATCGCGGGGTGTGACAAAATTAGTACTTGAGGAGCCCAACCTCGAATCAAAAGGCCTCTCCCTTTTATTCTATCCTCAAGGCCCTCTTCCAGTATCCATTTCTCTACCTCTTCTGTTTTATCCCCTGCTCTTATGACCAATATAAATGGATGATTTGATGCTTCTAAGCCTAATGCAAGTTCAATTAGTTGTGGAGGAATAACCCGAGCGAGGCTTCCGAGACAGGCATAGACTACAGACCCTGGCTTCTGAGAATCGAGCCACTTCAAGCATTGGAGTTCGTGAGTTGAGGATTTGTTTCCTCTCTGAGCCTTATCCAACTCCTCCTTGTTGCATAGTGATAGTGGTCCAATGCACCATACTTTGTCTTCTCGAATTTTTCGAAATTCGTCCACATATCTTTGTTCTAACTCCTCGAAACTGTTAATGATCACACCATATGCATCGATTTCAGCTTCTCTGATTCGTTTGCGGAAATCTTGAATATCCATGGCTTTTGATCCAGGATTGAATGCTCCAGGCAGCTGAGCTTTAGTCAGTTCAATTTGATCAGGCAAACCGGGCATGACAAAGGATTCTGAGTCAGGAACACTCTCATAAGCCTTTGAAATGTATAACTTGTGTGTGATTAGCTGAGTGAAGCAACTCATTCCATCGAAAATAAGCCTCGGAATTCGAAACTTTCGAGCAGTGTCAACTGTCCATGCCAGACTCTTATCAGAGATTATGCAGCTAGGACTAGGATTGAGCTTTTCAAGCACCTGTTCTAGTGGTTGTTGCAGCATGACAGTTGCAGCAGTGAAGTTCCTGACTAAGTCAAAGGAGGGGACTTGGTCGAAATTTTCGCAACCCTCTGGCAAACCAGCCTCCACGGATGGAAACCGGACCCGGAGAAGACGGATGGGGAGGCCAGATTCTATGGCACGACTAATGGCTGCACTGAATCGTGTGGCGTTGACAGGGGTGGTGACAATGGTGACGGTCACACCACGTTCTGCCAACAATTTGGCCATGTCCATCATGGGGATAATATGGCCTGGGCACATTAGAGGTATCATAAGAAAGTGAAGGTGGTGGGGTTGTGAAGCCATTGGAGTTGAGAATTATTATCAGGCTGACAATCAATCAAAATGGTTTTTGGATTTATAGAGGATGGGTCTAAGCTTACTTACAATAGAGGTGACGCAAGAGCCTACATAAGCATGGGTTATGTACATCACATAACAGCTGAAATATTGTGATCGATCCCAATGTATTGTAATTTGGTCTTGATTGAGTTATAACTTCGATATATTGAGTCGTAATTTCACATTTTACTGTATTAAGTTTGTAATTGTAAACTTATTTTATCATAATTTTTTATGTATGAATAGATATTGTAGTCGGAATTGTCGTTTCGAATGCGATTGTCTTGTCGGAATTCATTAGAAAATAAGTCATAGACGTAGCAAGAGTGCTCGTCTTGCACGCAGTGTTTTCTTATAATAGCCATCCAAAATGGACAATACAGCACAAGTCAAACAAATTGACAATCTTGGACTGATGACTAGTCAGAAAAATGCCTAATTACTCCGTATGTGTATTTTGACATGACTAATGCTATTCGGATCTAATGATTTGACATTAACATAATTCAATAATTATTGTAGTTCTGTATACTGAGACTTCTATCGGTAGTGGACGAAGCGGAAGCGAGAATGTCGGCTTGAGAGAACAATTCCACTTTGAGCCGACTCAATTAGCTATGACATGAGTACATGACTTTGTTAAGTTGATTTTAGTCGAGTTAAATTGAATATTTGATTCTGAAGTTAATTGATTTTAAGATCTAAATTCTCTCCATTTGTTTTTCCAATTTCCATCACCTACTGGTAATGGTTAGATCCACAAGTGGGATCCATGAATGAGACCCAATTATGCAATTGTGGGTGAATAAAAGTAACAAAAAGAAAAAAATAATCACCTACTATACCTAGGTGGGGGATCCATTTATATTTAGTTGGTCCTCCTTCAATTCATATTAGATGATCTACAATAGAAGAAAATTGAAAGGAAAAGTACGTTAGAGTGAATGTTATTCACCCCTCATCAATGGGGAAAAATTTCTGATTGAGGTTTTATGACACTCAGATCGTCTGAACTTTCTTTATAAATCAAACTATTCTCCTCAAGCACAAAAGATAACAACACACCCAACCTAAGAACTTTCTTTATAAATCAAAATCCATGTGGGCACTCTTATTTAGATTTTCTGTTTTCATACATATCAAAACTTATATATGCTATTAGTAGCTTCATTTTATTACATTCTAAAGATTATGTTTGATACTTTTGAAAACATCAGTTAAAAGTTAGATTGTAATTCTATATCTTGAATCATAAACATATATTTGATAACATAGTAGTTATATAATTTCAGCAAAGCTAAAAATATAAAAATAAAATTATAATTCAAAATGCCCCATGTGCAACAACTAATTCCACATAAAAGTACAAACTGAATTGGTAAATCCTATGTTGTGGACACAAAAAAAGCTCTATAATGAATTTTTTATATGTAACAACCAAACAACATATAATCTTTACCATACTTATTTCTAGAAATTAAACTTCAAACTCAACCCCACTTTCAAGCTGATTGCCCAAAACTTGTTTGCTCCATGACATCTTGGATTAGCAGTTTCATGTTAACCTCAGAAGAACCCCCCTCTTCTGTTGCTTTCTTTGCCTTTCCTGCAAATTCTCTAGCTCTTTTTCTTATCTCTTCCCTTTCCTCTCCCTCATCCATCAACCTGTTCACAGCCACCTGAATAGCATCCTTCTTCACCAACAACCCGACATTCGCAGCCTCTCCGAGCATAACAGGAAACTCCACACCCACACTCACTCCGATTTTCAGTACTTGAAGAACTAACTTCTCATTATAAAAATGTTCCGCGTACATAGGCCATGTTACCATCGGCACACCAGCAGATACAGCTTCAAGAAATGAGCCCCATCCACAATGTGTTAAGAACCCCCCAACTGCAGGGTGTGAAAGTATCAGTACTTGTGGAGCCCAACCGCGAATTATAAGGCCTCTCCCTTTGATCCTTTCCAAAAATCCTCCTTCTATAAACCATTTGTCCAATTCATCTGACACATAGCCTATGACCCAAATGAAGGGTCGGTTTGAGATTTCGAGACCCAATCCAAGCTCTATTAATTGTGCTGTTGGAAGATAAAATAGGCTTCCAAAGCAAGCATAGACTACAGAACTTGGCTCCTGAGAGTCTAGCCATTTCAAGCACTGGTGATCATCAATTGCAGCCTTCTTACCTCTCTCAGCATTATCAAGATCCTCTTTGTTGCATTGTGAAACAGGTCCAATACACCAAACTTTGTTACCTAATGCCTTCTGGTATTCTTTCACATACTCAGACTCCATCTCCTCAAAACTATTGACCACTATACCATATGCTGCTTTCTCGGCTTTCGCGATTCCGTCGCTGAGCTCTTTCAAGCCTGCTGTGATTGGATTAGCAGTAATTGGTAGCTGGACCTTGGTTAACTCAATTCGATCCGGGATTCCAGGCACCACAAAGTACTCAGAATCAGAGGCTATGTTATCTAAAATCTTGGACTTCAGGATTTGGTATGTGCAGAAGAGGGGTAAGCAACCAGTTCCACAGAAAACAAGCCTTGGAATATGAAACTTCTCAGCAACATACATTGTCCACGGCAGACATATATCAGAAAGTATGCAATTTGGCTTGGGTTTAAGTTCATCAAACAGTTGTTCCACAGGTCTTTGAAGCATGCCAATGGCTGCAAAAAAATTTATACCAGCTTCTACTGAAGGTAGCATGTCCAAATTCTCGCACCCTTCTGGCAATCCTGCTTCGACGCAGGGAAAATATAGCTCGATTAGTCGCATATCGAGTCCGGCTTCTATGGCCGGAGCTATGCTTGGTTTGATGCGAATGGCATTGAGAGGCGTGGTGATTATGGTGACGACAACGCCGCGCTGTGCCAACAGTCTGGCAGTGTCTATTAAGGGGATCATATGGCCTGGGGCCATTAGAGGAAGCAAGACAAAGTGAGGCTGATGGGGTTGAGAGACCATGGCTCCTGGATAGTAATTGGGAAGATGATTTGTTGGGTGGTGGGTTGTGGTGTCCTTGCCTTTCTTTGCTGATTTTTATACATGCAGATTCAAGGCCCGACTTTCACTAGTCAAAATCGGCTTGTTCTAGTGCAGGATACCCTTGAAAAATTCGGTATTCAAAGTCTTGGATATACCAACTCTTCCCTTTTAGGGGTTGAGTTGGTTTGACTGTTAGGTTTTACCGTTTCTGTCTAAAAAAAAAAAAAAGTCTTGGATATACCTTAAAATTCGGCATTCAAATATGACCATTTTCTCACTTTACACCTTTAATTATTATTTTTCTTACATTGTATTTTCAATTATGGTTACTCGTTTTGCAATGTGCCCACAATTAGAGTTCCGTTAGAAATTTAGCTAAAAATTCTAACTTGCCTTCTCGAATGATGTGATTTTCTTTCATTTTGTCCCGATAAGTGGGAATTTTTCATCCAGAAAATGATGGACGTTTGCGTTTAGGATGGTAAAAAACCAATTCAATTAATTGAGGGAACAATATAAGAAATTAAATAGTTTAAGAGATAAAGTAAGATCGAGACCATAATTGAGGGGGTAAAAGTAATATTTTCCCTTATTCTATTGCCACTATAGATCTCCAAATTAGCAAGCAATATACATAAATACCCTTCAAGAACTGTTTTCACCAGTGGATTTTTTTTTTTTTAGAGTTTTCTAATATATTAGTTTAATAGAGTAAACCCGTGTAAAACACGTTTTTTTACTAAGTTAAAATACATATTATAATTAAAAGGTAACCTTTTAGGGTGAGTTACATTCACCCTCTTGAGGTTTGATCAAATAATAATTGGACCCCTCTTATTTTAAAAATAGCACTTCACTTCCTTTTGGTTTGAGTTAGAAATAATATAAAATATGGCAAACTTTAATAAATTCATCCGACGATCTCAAATAGACTCATTCAACGGCTACTAACATCCCTCTCAAAATTATTCACATTGAATTTTTTTTTCCCCCAAAAAAATTCATCACTTTTTACATACGTTACACCGTGTCTTCAGACACGGATTCCCCTAGTATGTAACAAATTAACCTGTGTTGTCAAAGAGACATCAAAAATTTGCTCATGTCTTTGACGTCAAAATTTTGGTGATGTCAGCAACCTATTTTTTAAAATACCAATATTGTCCTTATACAGGTTATAACCAAACTAAATTTGTTGCCAAATAATCCATTATCCATATCCCTGTTATAGACAAACTAACATTAGTTGCCAAACAAATATCTAATCTATACTCCATCCTCAAGTGTCTAAGAGCAACTCCAACCCTGCTCATAAAATAGTTAGTCAACATATATTTAAATATTATATTTTCTACTTTAGTTAGTCACTTTTTAAAATTTACTCAAAGCACACCCTCTATTTTAGCTAATTATTTTAACTAACTTTCAATAATATAATTCAAAAATACTCCATAGCCTAATAATATAATTTAAAATTTTCACATATATTTGCATTAATTTTTCATAGGGTCTAAAATTAAATATTTCATTATAAAGGGGGTTTTCTATATTTAGGGGGAGGGGTTTTCAGAATATGGGTTAGAGAATGGGGTTTTTTAGAATTGGAGGAAGGGGGTTTTCAGAATGGGATTGGGGGAGGCAGGGGGAGGTGAGTTTGGAAATTGGGGGAGGGGATTTGCAGCTTGGGGGTGGGAGATGAAGAAGATTACCTAGACCAGCCCTTGGAGAAGATGATGAAGACAGAGGCGATATCACTACCAGCAGCCAGCAACAATAAGGAGCAGTAAGAGGAAAGGGAGATGAATACTTGGTTCACAGTTGAACTTCTGTATGCAACAGCAAGGAGCAACATGAAGGAGTAGCAACAAGTGGCGGCTAGTGGGTTGGAGCTGAATTTTTGAGTGTTGCTCGTTGGAGTTGCTCCAATCTCTCACTCTCTGGTTCGCTTTATGCAGTGCCGGCCCAACCTTTAGACCACTTAGGCCATTGCCTAAGGCCCCCAAATTAGAAGAAAAATTTGGGGCCCCAAAATAAAATAAATAATAATTATTTTAGAATATAATTTAAATACTTAATATATTTTAATTATTGAATTAATAATGAGTGTTAAGTTTAAACAAAATTCACTATTTATCTAATATACGTAGTCCTCAAATTAAATGCAACTAACATTATTGTAAAATTTTTAGAACCTCTTTTAAAAAAATTTAGGGCCCTAAAGTTTAGCTTATTTTTTTATCTCACTCGATATTTATATTATATGTATTATCACTTTGCAGTCTTATTATTAAAATCAATTGTCCACCGTATAATAGGTACAAATAATAATTTTATATTTTTATAAGTTAAATTTGAAGTCATTTTTTAATAACTTTGTTTACTATGCATAAGATGACTATAAAATAGAGTGAACAGAAGTAATATACTAACTATCTTAAATTAATTAACAATAATTGTCTTACTAAAATTTTTTATTTAAAAATTGCTCTTTTTATCTATGATATCTAACAATATCTCATTTATTTTAGAATTACTCAACTTGTATAAATTCTTATTTTTATATACATTTATAAAAAAATTATTTTACTAGTCAACCTAATTTTCAATTATGTTTCTCTTTTATTTTAAACAAATAGTATGTATTATTATATTTGATCTTCGTATTTGACTTCGATTAACACAATTTTTATTTGTAAAATTTGAATTAAAAATTTGAATTAGTATGTTATATCTCAAAAGACAAAGCAAATAATTTGTAAATAAATATATTTTAATAAGTATTTAATATTACTATTATTACTGAATAAATATTTATAGGGTCTTATATAACATTTTCGCTTAAGGTCCCAAATTAAATTGGCCGCCCCCGGCTTCATGTCTCTCTCTCTCTCACAAGACGCTATTGATACCCTCTCCTTACCAAAGATCCCACCACCATAACAGCCCTCACCCCAACCTCCGACTAAACCACAGAAGTGGTGGCTCTATTCGGGTGGGTAAGCCGCCGAAGAGGTGGTTATGTTCGGGTTTGAGGCTGGCAGTGCAGTGGAGGTGGTAATTGAGGTTGGCAGAGCAGTGATGGTGGTGTGGTGGCAGTGTCGCGGTGTAGTGGTGCTTGGGTATTGCATTTGATGATGCACAAATTGGTCTTCGTGCGAGATCAACAGTCACAAGAGTGATTTATGAGCAATCAATGGCAATTAGTGGCAAAACAGTAAATATAGGTCAACACAGGAGATTTATAGTGGTTCGGTCTCAGACGACCTACGTCCACTCTTCGAAAGGCGACGGTGGCCTGGATGTTTTATTGATCAATCATAGTGGTACTCCGGAGAGTTTTACAATGCTTGAGAGGGAGAGAGAGAGAGAAGCAAACACTCAATAGGAAGCTCACAACTTACACTCTCAATTTCTAGAAATCTTTTCTGATGTGGCAGATCAGTCTAAACTGCAACCACAGAGCATACTAGGAATTTCAAGAGAACTCTCTCTCAAACTCACTCTTAGAAGCTTTGCTTCTTTCTTGATGATAGAATACCCAAATGGGTGGTCTATTTATAGTAGTAGGGAATCAATCCTAGCCGTACAACGTGAATCAATCCGAACCACACAAATTAAATAATACCTATCTAACATTCAAATCTAACATTCTAATACAAATCTAACATTCAAATTCTTATCTAACATTCTCTAGAATTTTCTCTTTAGTGGGCTTGGGCTTGGGTAATAGATTGGACTCTTCTTTGGGCTTTCTTGGCTTATTTGAATTGGGTTTTTTATATAGATTGGGCCATTTGGGCTTGACCCATCAGCATTTGTGGAGCTTGTGTACTGCCTTTCGGGGTGTATGGTGGTGGCAGTGCGGAGGTGGCTTGGGTTTATGGTTTTGGGTAGTGGATTGAGCACAATGGTGATGGTGGATTTGGGTGGTTTTGTTGTGTTCTTGGTTTTGGTTTGTGGTGCCAGTGGGGGCTATGGTGAGTGGGGGTGGTTGAAGCTGGGGTTTGTGACATTTAGGGTTGAAGGTGGATTAAATTAAATTAATTAATTTGAATTTGGAGAATTAATTTAAATTTATTTTGAATTTACGATAAATTTGATTTAATTAACAAAGTTAATTAGATTTGGTATGAATTTAAGGACAATATTACTTAGATTGGCCAAGTTTTGGGACAAGTTTAACTTCATTAATGGAATAAATACGATCTCGTTTTCATTTGGGATCAATTCAATTAATTAAGAAATTTTTTTTCCTTCACTTTTGTTGTATTGATTGATATGACGTGGCAATTTGTGATTGGATATTGTAAAATTGACTAAAGGTTAATGAAGTAGAAAATCTTTTGGATTAATGGTATTATAGTCATTTTATTGTTGTTGCTAGAAAAGTAGGACGATGGTCACTTACATAGGAGATTAGTGTTATATTTTAAATATGAGGGGGTCTAGTTGTTATTTGACCAAATTTCATAGAAGATGGATGTAATTAATCCTACCTTTTTAAATATTTTATGTATAAAATGTTTATAAGAGGATTTTAAACTTTTTTTTTTTGATGTTCACTCAGATCCGTTAATTTGTTTTTACCATAGACATAGAACCATCAATCAATGGCAAACCTTTTTAGAAATTTCAACAAAGTGGGCAGTCAAAATTGAGAAGATGGTTCAATCTAGTGGAACTTCATGACTAACGAGTAAACTCCAATGACAAACATTCTATTACTTTCCACTACGTGACCAAAATTATTGGTTGCCAAAGTCAGATTGGTTGATATCAACCTTTATCGTTTCTTATTGTTTGGGCTGAAAAGATGACCATGTCTATTCAACCATGGTAGACTGCAGACATTTTCTAGCAAGAATGTGTTGACAAAGTCAGTGAATCAGCATGACTAATTTTACTATTCAACATTAATTGTAGAGAAGGAAATCAAGTGATGGATTATTTGGCAAGGCAACCAGGTACTTGGGTAGTTTATACATGTTTCGACAATTGAGATGTATTTTTACGTCTGGATAAGTTTGGGTTAGGATTCCGAGTATGTGACACTAATCTGTTACGATATGTATTTTTGTTGTCGATGTGTACCGGTTTGTGTGGTTTGTTTGTGTTAATTTGTGCATTTGGTTTTTCTTTCGTTTTGTCAAATTTGTAACCACATTATTCCTCTACTTCAAGTGAGGATAAGCTAATAAATTTTGAAGGTACCATCTTCCCTCTCTATAATTTAAAAAATAGATGAATCAAGGAAAAGGCCCCACGGGGCACGAGAGGTGGGAGATCAAGATTTGAAATTAGTCAAAATATGATATATCGATTCTATCATTGTTGCAATTGAAATTTCTTTATAGACAGAGTAGGATGAATCAAGGGAGGGGGGGTGGGGGGGGCAGTGTGGGGAATATGCGATCTGGATCCAAAGAACCAGAAATATCAATCATAATGCAACTAAAATCTCCTTTTTATAAACAAAAGGAAAAAAAATCTTATCTTTTTTCGTATTGGAGTTTTGTGGGGAGGGGAGGTGTGGGGAATCAATGGCATTATTAACCCTGTCCTCTAACACTAATAAAGGGAATAAGGGGGTTGGTATTATGAACAATGCTACATTTCTTAAAATTTTTATCAATTTTTATACCAAATTAATGTAAATTATTGAATTAATAGGTTCCATAAATTTTCACAAACCAACTTGTGACTATTAATATGACACATCATTTGGGATTTCAAATTTAATATAAATTTGATGGATATAACATTTCTCTGCTACTATTATTGGGGGAAAAATATTCATTAAAATATTAATAAATAACGAAGACACTAATTATATTAATGAATTTCACTACAGATCTAATCATTCACGTTGATTTGATAAATTTTTGGGTCTTTCGAAAGCTGATACACCAAATTAGACTTATTAATGGATAAATCCATAGTGAAAAATATTTTGTAAAAAAGCCATCTACTGATTTAGAAAGACATGAATACCCTTTTAATATATAGCAGTTGCCTAAAATAGTTTTGAAAAATCAAAACTCATAATAAATCCTCTTCATAACCATTGGTCTCTCTCTTTCCCATCTCCTTATTTCTTTTTTCTTTTTCTTTTTTTAGGGATATATTTTAAATTTTTTGAAAACCTTTTGAAATTTGACAGCTAAAATTAAGGAATTTTAGTTATCTTATCTTAGAAAATACTAAAAATTAAGGAAATTTTATTTTGCATTAGATTTAATTTGGTCACGTGTATGAATTGAAGCATCACTATAGTATCACACTATTTATCCACTCTATATGACGGGAACAACCATAATGCTAAGTGTGGGTGAATGACACTGGTTTTTTTTTTTTTGGTGAATGACTTTTTTTTTTAAAAATGTTGAGTGTGGATGTACAAAATCTAGAAATTAGGGATTTACTGTAAAACCTGAAAAAAATTAAAACTTAATTAAAAAGGGTAAAACGATAATTAGCCGTTAAAGTACGAGTTGAAAACTTAAATTTTTATAGAATTCGGATGACGAAACGAACTTCACCATTGGATTCGTCTCGCGAAATCTAGTTATCCCAGTCAAATTTCACTAAATTTCAAGACAGTAAGATTTTTTACATTTTACGATACGATTGGGTATCACGTGACTAAAATCATTTCATTCGCGAGGCCTAGGAAATAATTTAAAATTAGTGAGATAAAAATAGACTAAACTTAACACATGACGATATTTAATTGATTCGTAATAAAATTAGACCAATTAACATAGGATGTATGGCGTAATGAGGGTCAAGCATTTAAGGAAGTATAAAAAGGAGGATTTTGGGGTCTTTCACCATTTTTCCTCCAAGTTCCGGCCGACATAGAGAGAGAGAGAGAGAGGAGAAATTCTCCAAGTCTTCTTTTTCATTTCTTTCTTGATCTACGAAGATTCGTCCGTTGTATCGAGATAGTGTAAGAGCAAAAGTTGCTCTACTCGACGAGGGCTACACACCAATACCAACCAAGTCCATTTTTGACACATTGCGAAATATGGAGTTTTAACTCAGGATTGAACGAGGCATTGTTTAGCTTTTTCTAGGGTCTCTCTACAACATGTTCACACTACAAGAGGTAGGATTCCCTCCTATCTAGGTTTACTTTCAACTTAAGGTTGCCATATGAAATGGGTAGGGCTATAGAGATGAAATCTTATGTGTGAGAACATGTTAAAAACCATTTCTTGCTTGATTTGGGTTTGGTTTCGAAAATGTGAACCTACCAATAGAAGAATGAATTATTTGGGTATGCTATATGTTTATATTTATGCCCACTAAGTGTTTGATCAAATGCTTAGGGTTCAAGTACATTATTTGGATTGCAATCATATGTGACATGCTTGAGAATATTTGTAGAAAATGGACATGTTTATTGTATGCTTTATAATATGATGAGTATAATGATATGAATTGCAATTGTACATTATATTTGCATATATATGGGTAGCATCGCATTCATGAGCATTCGACATGAGTATGGGTGTCTCTGTGTGTGTATATTTTTAATTAAACACCATTCTTGGTGGGTTAACACGTGGGCTCAGGAAAGTTGAACTTAGGTCTGGCTGAATTGCACAAGTTTAGATTAAAACGAGTGTCGGAGTTAAAAAGAAGTACTAGATTCTCCCACAGGTGCAAGACCGGGTAATATCGGATACGCACTTCGGTTAGCATTGAATCCATAAAATATGTTGGTGTACGCAGAACCGTCGGTGGAAGTCCTTGAATTCCGTGTTGGTTGGGTGACCATTAGTGTAAGTCCATAAATACCTATTCTAGAAAGACATAGATTTTTATAAAATAGTCATTAGATGTCTAACATCAATGACGAGAGCTTGGAATGCTCGGATGCATACACATGATATAGCATATGATATGGGAGCAGGTGGGGTTCAGTGTTGCATTGCATGCATGAGTTCTCATCTCACAACATGACATGAAATGGTAGCATTCGTGACATTTCATATGCATTTGGTACCCCTATTAAGCGTGTCTCACCCGTTATGGGAATATATTTCAGGTGTTAGACAAGCTTCCGCTAACGGCCCTCGCTTGGGCCCATATTGATGACAGAGTCGGGCTGGGGCTTTTGAGTTATATTTTGTAGTCCCTTGTGTATATATTGATTGAATATTGATGGTTGGGACCCGGTGTGGTTACTGGTTTGGATTGCAAAGGAGACTCTGTCCGAATTTTGTTAAAAGTTATGGACCCCAGTGAATGGGGTATCACTACGTGTTATCGGGTTAAGCAGTATCACGTGTTATTCCGCGGGTTGATTGGTGATCAACGGGTTAATCGGGACTCTCGGGAATCGGGGCGTCACATTTACAATATTAAACTCTGTATTGTAACTCTGTACTGCAACATTGTATTCTTACATTTTTAAGTTATTTAGGTATTGACTATAAAACCACTTGTATTGCAACACTATATTGTCACTCTGTTCTTGTCGAATTGAGAAGGCGATGAAGGAGACTTGATAAGGGCCGAAGAGGGGGACACGGGTGTAGACCTTTTGGGAGGTTTATCTACTGGAGTGTGACTAACCGGTGCCGGAGCTTTGGCAGTCGAAGAGGGAGATGGAGATGATGGAGACTTGGGATGGTTCCTCTCTGCCAGAACAACGATGATCATTTTTTGACCCTTCTTACAATTTGATTTATTTCCATTGATGAAGTATAAATGACCTAATCGATCAAAGTTGAACGTTGAATCACCATCCTCCATCTTCTTGATTGGTTTTTTTTTTTTTTTTTACACTTGTCATTATCATCTTTGTTCACTACTAAAATAGAGTTCGATCATGTCTTATACTTGAAATTTGCAACAACACAAGACACCTAATCAAAATCTCATCAAATAAACAGACACATCTTTTCATAGAAGAACTTTCTCATTGTGAGAGTTTTTCTAAACAATAATGGCTGGTAGTTTGGAGAGTAAGAAGGATGATATTTTTTATGGCAAAGCTAATGAAAAAATAATTCAAAATTCAAAATGGCTGAGATATACTGAATCAAGGTTAGATGCAAATCTTCTAATATAAATTCAAAAATCAAAATAACTATCAAATGAAATATACATTATATAAGAGAGGACAAATATGTCAAAGAAAAATAAAAAAAAAATCAAAATGTGTACTTGGACATAATAAAGTAAGGAAGAGGAGGATTAAAAGACTTAACATTAAGAGTTATGTATTTTAAGGCCAGTAAATCTAATTTCTTATATCCATTCACAATTCTCCGCTAATTTTTCTAATAAACATAACATTGGTCTTTTGGTAAACGGTTTGTGTAGGTAACGTTTATGTTTTTCGTTTTTCGTTTTTATTTTGATATTTGGAGAAAACCAGGAAAAAAAAATTCGTTTTGTAACTGTTTTCATTTTTTAGTACTGTCATCGTTTTCAAAACGATGGACGATTTTCAAAAACGGAAAAAAATCGTTTTTGAAAAAATCAAAAATGTTTAACGCGCATTGAACATTAATGAGGTCAAGGGATCGCACTTTATTAGTACAAAAAAAACACACTTATTGGCCACATATATAAATAGCAATTAATCTCCCAAACCCTAGCCCCTCTAACCTCTCTAACAGCCTCTTCATCGCCTGACCCCCTCCCCCTCTCTTTATCTCGCTCTCTCAGCCCAGGCAGTGAAGGTGAAGGGTTCTCCATCAAGGTAAATACCTTCTTTACTCATCTATTTTGTGATCTGCTGATCTAGGTTATGTTTTTTTTTAAAACACTGATTTGGGTTCTGTGATCTGCTGAGTTGTGTTGAATTTTATTTTATTTTATTTTTGCTTTTGTGTTGTATTGTTGAATTTTTTTGCTACTGATTTTTTTTTTTTGCTCTTCGTCGTTTTTTTTTAAAAGAAAAGATTTTTATAGTTGTTGTAGTTGGCTGATTTTTTTGACTGTAGTTGCTGATTTTTTTTGATGTAGTTGGTTGATTTGGTTGTAGTTGTTGATTTTTTTTTTGCTGTAGTTGGGTGATTTCAATTTGGCTGTAGTTGCTGATTTCTTTTGCTATAGTTGGCTGATTTCAATTTGGCTGTAGGTTCTGATTTTTGTTGGTTGTAGTTGGGTGATTTTTTTGGCTGTAGTTGCATATTTTTTTGGCTGTAGTTAGCTGAGTTCAATTTGGTTGTAGTTGCTGATTTTTTTGGCTGTAGTTGGCTGATTTTTAGTTGCTGATTTTTTTTCTCTCTGTAGTTGTTGATTTTTTTTTTTGCTCTCTCTATATCTGATGAGTTGTTGATTTTTTGGGCATGAAAAATGTATGTTAAATCCATGATTTCCATACTTTGCATTGAGAAATTATTATGGTTGTCTGTGTATGTAGATGGCCAATGTGAATGTCAGTCAGAACCTCGATAATGCTGATGTTATGGAAATTGAACCAACCAAAGTTGATCAACCGTGGCCTACTAAGAATGAGACAATTTTTATTGAGTTAATGGATGAGCAAGTTGTCTTGAAAAATAGGCCAACTACTACTTTCACTCAAGAGTCATGGAAGTACATGCTTCAAGAGTTGAAACGAATGACTGACTTAGCATATACCCATGAGAAATTGAAGAACAAATTTAATGCTCTAAGGCAAGTTTGGAAGGATTTTCACAAGCTAGTTACAAACACTACGGGGGCTAGTTGGGATCCAGAGAGAGGGACTGTGACTTTTCCAGATGATGTTTGGGACAATTTGATCAAGGTATAAAAATGTTTATTACTTATATACGAATTTATATAAAAAAATATATTGTTAATTAGTTTCCTATCACTCATCTATTTATAGGTCAGCAAGCGTGCAAAAAAAATTAGGAAAAAAGGTTGCCCACATTATGAGGCATTGTGTAGAATATACCAAGACACAACAGCAACCGATAAACATGCTCATCCATCAACCAAACTTCCCTCTGATAATGAAGAGAAACATGATCCCAACTATGACCCAAAAGATGAGGAAGTTAATGATAATGGTGATGATAACCCAGTGGATACCAAACGTAATCGAAGTCGATCTACCACTCCCACTAGCAGCCGACGTCCAAAGAGAGAAACTTATGGTCGTGCCCTTACCAGTGCACTCACTGTGTTAGCCGATTCTGCAAAGCTTAGGGCAAGCCACTATGAGAAAAAATTGGCAAGTGGTGGTGATTCATCGACTTGTGTGGAGTCCTTAGGGGATTCAGTCAGTACAGATGATCCACATAAAGAGATGTTGAAGGCTTGCATGACTGCTTTGAACTCACTCGAAGACATTGATGATGCAGCTTACACAAAAGCTGTTAAACTGTTGCGTGATGATGTAATGTGGCAAGAGTCGTTTCTTTCAATGCCTGAAAGTAGGAGGTGGGGTGTGGTGCTGAATCTGTGATGTTCTTGTGCTTGCAATGGTGTCGTACAATATTATGTTATGTTATGTACGCTTTCTTTAATTAGGATTTATATGTAATGATACTCTTTAAATGTTATGTTATGTATGTTTTCTTTAATTAGAATTTATATGTAATGGTACTCTTTAAATGTTATGTTATGTTATATTATGTATGCTTTTTTTAATTAGGATTTATATGTAATGGTACTCTTTTTTTTATATTGCACTAGGTACTCTTTTTTTTATATGGCATCATGAACTCGGACGATTTGATTGAAACGATGGAAGAGGAAGATGAGGAGTATATTGTCTAGATTGTTGTGTTACTATTGATGGAGGAACTCGATAAGCTCTCTTCAAAACAACCATGTAGAACATCTCAACTTATGGGTCATGACTATGTCTTAGAATTAATTAATGGACATGAAGATAGGTGTTATGATCAGTTCAGGATGGACCCTAACGTGTTTGTGAGGAACTAAAAAGTAAAAGGGAATTTGAATAGCTCTAGGTATGTGATAGTTCAAGAACAAGTGGCTATATTCTTACTAATTATATCTCACAATGAGAGAATTTGAATAGTAGCCGAGAGGTTCCAACATTCAGGTCATACTATCCATTCTTTCTTTCATCGCGTCTTGAAGGCTGTTTGTAGACTTGGTGTGCATATTATCAGACCTCCTAATTTCAATATTGTTCCACCTCAGATTCGGTATAATCCTAAGTATTATCCATTCTTTAAGGTAAGATATATTTTATTACTTGGTATTTGTTATGCACATGTTTTATTCATATTAACAGTTTAGGTGTCGTGTTAGAATTGTATTGGCGCTATAGATGGTACCCATGTTGACGTGCGTGTATCGGTGGATGACCAAATACCATATCGTGGCAAAAAAACTGAACCAACACAGAATGTGATGTGTTCATGTTCACTCGACATGCGATTTACTTTTGTGATGAACGGTTGGAAAGGAACTGCCAATGACTCAAGAGTATTTATTGAGTCTCTTCATGACCTAGAAAATAACTTCCCAATGCTTGGAGGAGGTATTTATTCAATTGTACCCATATTTTTATTTATACAAATTATCATGTTAATTTACAAGTGTACTGTTTGACATATAAGTATTATGTTGTTGACTCTGGATATACGAACATGCCGGGTTTTTTGTCACCATATCGTGGAGAGAGATATCATTTACATGAGTATAAAGGTAGTGGCCGACGTCCAAGAAGTAAGATAGAGTTATTCAATTACCGTCACTCATCTCTTCGGAATGTCATTGAACGTTGCTTTGGAGTACTAAATGCTCGATTTCCCATTCTTAAGCAGATGCCCCCTTATCCCATAAAAAACACAAAAATACATACCAACAGCTTGTTGTGCGGTGCACAACTTCATCAGAATGCATGCTCGTCAAGACCGATTGTTTGATGAGTTCAGGGATGAAAATAAGGATTGTACTGGCAATTCGGGATCGACTTCACAAAACCCAATTGAAGTAGATATCAGTCCAAACCGCCAGATGACTCGTGTGAGAGATGGCATTGTTGATGAATTGTGGGCAAGACTGCATGGGCATTGATAGACATTATTGTTGTTGGTGTGTATGAAATATGATTTTTGTTGTTGGTGGTGTTAACTTTAGTGTGGTGTTATTAGTATTAATATAACTATGAAGTATGAGATACTTATGTGGAATGTTTGAAAATCATGGGATATATTTGTAGTATGTTTGAAAACTATTGGATGATAGTTATGGATTGTTGTTCTAACTTTTTAATAGCATGAAATTATGTTAATGTATACAAGCCAGTCACAAAAATAAAATAAATAAGAGTGTTATAACCAAACAAGTTTTTTGTCTTTGTTTTCAAATTTTTTTACAACTGTAAAGCAACCAAACACGTTTTCTGTTTTCATTTTTTGCTAACGAAAATCTAAAACTGATTCTATTTTTTTAAAAAAAAAAAACCAAAAACTGTAAACGTTTCCAAACGAGCCTGTAGTATTACACTTCCTTTTAACTCTTACCAGCCCATAACCAGGGAAACTGGTTTTTACCCTACCCCATGGACTATAACCCGACATCACCTGCGCGTGTGTATGAACCCTAATTTAACTCAAACGAATTTCAATCTCAAACAGGACCTTTACACCAAACCTTCCCACATTCAAATTTAATGCCACTACATTTTTCCGATTCACTCCACCTCTAACAATTGATTATTTAATAGAAATTATGCCGGAGTATGAAAGACGATCACCATTCATCGGAACAACAGGTGAAAAAGATTCACAAACAGATGGATTCTTGTGCCCTACTGGATTATCAGTTTTTAGCACCAACAATTACGATCCGTTAAAGTGATCTGGTTAGCTTGAATTAAGTGATTGCGCACTGTCATATATTTATTTTACTTGGCGCTCTAGTTAATTCAGCGATGCAAGTGATGGATCCACTGTCAAGAAGCCCTTTTTCATTCTTATGATTTTTGTGGTATTAACTATAACAGATTATGTCTCTGATGAATTAGGACCAAAACTTATGCTGACTTAGATGTAATTTTCGTATCAAATATAAAGCAAGTGAAGCACAAGCAGGATTCTGATAAAAGAAAAATCACAAGCAGGATAAATGTTGATAAAAGAATAACCTTCATATGATATGATATATTTACCATAGGATGGGAAGACCTCGGAGTAGGTCGGATGAGAAGAGGTTGTAGTCTAATGAACTGATCATTCAAAATGGAGTAAATTACGTACTTGACCCTCAAACTATGACCCTTGTGTCAATTAACTCTTGAACTCTCTTTTTTTGAGTCAATTAAGCCCCTAAACTATTTAATTGTTTCAATCAAGCCCTTTTTGTTAGGGTTTCTAACGGAAGGGTGTGGAATGTGCTGGTCAAGTGCATTCTTTAGCGCGTTTTAGGCAACTCTATTAAAAATATGAGTAAATTACGTATTTGATCCTCAAACTATGATCCTTGTATTAATTAAATTCCTGAATTTTTTTTAAGTCAATTAAGCTTCTAAACTATCTAATTAAGTTCCTAAACTATGTCGCGTATATTTATTTTTTAATTAATGTTTACAAACCATAACTAAACTAGAATCAACGACTTTAAATCAATTATCAGTATGATATCAAACTTATCCCGATTGACTACTTATTCTCATTATTATTATTATGTGGTTAAGGGGCCCTAATTATGTTAGCATATATGTAAACAACTTGAAATGATAGCAAATCTAAGTTATTTGACTTCAAATCTTCTTAATTTCTCATTGACAATGATGATGCACAAAAGTAGATTTATGTCCTACCTATGAGTAATTAATACAGGTAATAAATGCAGTAAATATAAAGATGAGATCCACACAAGCAACACAGATATAGAATAGTTCGGTCAGGATGATCTACTCCACTTTAAAGGCGACAACGGTGGTTAGAGGACTTTATTGATAAAGTAGCATGTGGGAAGAGAGGGGGAGCAAAAATAAGCTCTAGGGTGTGTAAAAGGTGTCGCTAAGTAAAAAAGTGTGTCCTTCATGTGTAGAGAACTTATAATTTATAGGCACAGAGGCTTAATTGAGGCGGTGGCATAGAGGAATAAGTGACTAGTCCTTCGGGGAGGATAGCTACAGATAAGGATATATACAATTAGAGATAATTTTGATCTTCGAGTAGTTATCCCAATGTTTACTCTCCACGTGCGCTGATTTTCTGGGTCTCTTGAATTCTAGATTGGGCTGAATCTATGAGCTGAGTTTGACCTGCCTTTTAATAGATTTGGGCTTATTTCATGGATTGGGCCTGGCCCAACAAAATCTAGGCTCATCAAACAACATGAAAAAAGGCATTGCTCGACATCTTCATCTTTTTGAAAAATGTTTTATTTTCCAAATTTGTAACTTGAATTTGTGTCCCAAATCAACAAGGATGGTTGGATCAGTGGGTCTCATCAAAAAAAGTTATTGGGACTCACTGATCCAACCATCCTTATTGATTTGAGATGCAAATTTGGATTATAAATTTAGATTGTGTAAGCATTATTCTGTCTTTTTTAACCATTCGTAGCATTATTCTGTCTTTTTTAACCATTAGATGGTTTAGGGTCTTAACTGACACAAGCGTCATAGTTTGAGGATCAAATACATAATTTACTAATGTGTAACACCCCGCATTTTATTTTATATATGCATATAGATATATAGTAAATAATTGTTGTAAAAATGGGGATATGTGTAGTGATGTGTGTTTGAATTTGGTAGATTGGAAAAGTAGAGATTTAAAATATTAGTGGAAATAATAGTTGAAATTTAGTTTTAATAAGTGAAAATATGAAATTTTAGGTCATAGAACTTGTATTAAATAGGTTTGGTGTAAAAATATGTGTTGGAGAGGTTTGTGATGGATTTGGTTGGCTTAGGAATGGATTGGAAATGGAAAAGGGATGAAACAGTGAACAGTGCACTGGCTGCAACTTCAAGCCCAATTTAGACCTTGATGCAGTCAATATCTTTCAAAACTCAAAACATGAAAGCTTTAGAGCTCTTTCTTAGCATTCCATAGCATCTTGAATCATCTCAATCGGAGCTCGGATGAGAGAGTTATGCCCCGATAACGAAGTGATGTCCAAACAGCTCATGAACAGTAAAAAAAAAAACGGGACTGCTGTGTTTAGAAACACAGATTTCAGCCCTTTACTCTCATTTCTCTCATTCCACTCTCAACCCACTTCTCTTAGGACTCTAGAGGAAGATCAAGAAGGGAGAAAAGGGAAGGAGGAGATCACAAGAACTTGAGTTCTAAGTTTAAAGTCTTGATTTAAGATAGGGGATTTTCTCTCAATCTCTCACATTGAGGCTAGGTATATATATATATGTTTCTTCACTCTCCTTCTCATATATATAATATGAAATACATGATTCTTGTTCTATTTGTAATAAATGTCATGTTTTGAACAATATGAAGGGTGGGTAACCACCAAAGCTCTATTTTTTTTATCTTCAAAACCCTAGTTTTCAAGAAAAGGGGATTTTCTCCTAATTTCTTCTTTGTCTTTGATTTCAAAACTTTAGGGTTGAATATTGTATAACAAAATGATATAGATTACGATCTCTTGCATATTTTCTTGGATTATTCGATTATATGACAAATGTGAAAAATTGGAGATTTTTACTATATTTGAGAAATTGTTGTGAATTGTGAATATTCTTGGTTTCCTCATTGTATGGTTGTTGTGATGGACTTGGATTACCTTCGAGAGATGCCGTAGAGTGTTAGAGGTTAGTCTATCCCAGTGGGGGTGAGATGGTTGCCTAATGCTCGTAGTGGATCGTTGTTGTGACCGCGATCACTATTGTTCACATATATATCGAGGAAAAGGGTTAGTATACTAGACACCTTGGGAGGATTTCGTCAATGCCATAGGAGACGGTACACGCCCTTCCTAAAGAGATTTGTGATTGTTGGTTGGAATTGGTGGACTAGGTATGATCGTTGGGTAGATTCACGGGAAGCAATCAACATACATGGTACGGGGATGAACCAAAAATACATGGAATCAGGAGTTGGGTCGTTCTTGCCGATGCATTGGTATGGGACAATGCATGGGGAGAAGTCCTTCTTAATAGCTTAAATTGAAATTTTGTTTATCGATGCTAAACTCACTTTATTCTTTTAATTGATTATTGCTACTGTTTAAACTTCAGATCTCTTTTAAAATGTCACTGTTTTCATTCCAAATCTATATATATGTTAGTTGTGAAATGAGACCGACCATTTTAAATGCTTTTTCAAACCTTGTTTGAGTTGAGAGGATTTTGCTACAGAGTTTCGTGCTCACCCCCTACAAATAACATTTTCAGATTTCACACTTGAGGAGGAGCTAGGAGCCGAGGAGCCCGCCCATTGGGAGACTCCGCTTGACGGGAGTGTGGATCCCGAGGTGGACGCTTAGAGCGACACTTTTATTTTGTTCTAGACTAGATTATGCTTTGAATATCATTTTGAAGTCTAGTTCCTTTTTGTTATTTCCGCTGCGTTATATTATTACATTTAGGAGATGTAAAGGCCAAGATTGGGCCTATTCTTTTGGGATGATAGTGTGGATATGATATATGGTGAATGAAAGTTAATTTTATGATGGATAAATGGACCCGGTGTGGTCAATAGTTATGCATATGTGGACCCGGTGTGGTCAATTGTAATATAATTGTATAGGTTGTGTTTTGGGTAGAGCTCCCCGTACAAAGGAGACTCTGCCCAAATTTTGTTAAAATATGAATGGTTGATGAATGAAACTTTCGTCGTGATGGATTTACTTAGTGCTCTCATGCGGTGAATGATTTTTAGAATGTAATGTCACCCAAGGGGATTTTTGGGGCGTTACATAATGTCTTTAATAGGGTTGCCTAAAACGCCCCTGAAGAAGGCACATGACCAGCACACTCCACAACCTTCGATTAGAAACCCCAACAAAAGGGTTTGATTGAAACAATTAAATAGTTTAGGGGCTTAATTGACTCAAAAAAAGTGCAAAGGTTTAATTGACACAAGAGTCATAGTTTAAGGGCTAAATACGTAATTTGTTCTTCAAGATAAACCACATTGAGAAATTCCGAAGACATTTTAATGGCCGAGGCAATGAAGAAGAACAATTAAACATTATGTTGCAGACTATAAAAGTGCTTGGTGATATATAATTTACTAGTTAGCCTAGTAGCAACTGAGTAACATGTTTATTCTACACTTTTAAGAGATCTTCATCCTCTTACATGCTCTCTATGGAACTTTAATTTGTACCATGGTCTCTTGTTGACTGCCCATTGTTTGTTTGTTCCATGATATCTTCGATTAGCATTGTCATGTTGAGGTGAGAAGAACCCCCTTCTTCTACAGCCACCTTAGCCATTTTCCCCAACTCTCTAGCTCTTTCTCTTCTCTCTTTGGCATCCTCTCGTCCATCCATCAACCTATCGACTGACATCTTAACATCAGTCTTCTTCACTAACACACCAACCTTCTCTTCCTCCCCAATTTTAACTTGAAACTCTACACCAACCCTCACTCCGATCCTTAGTACATGGACAATCAACTTCTCATTAGAAAACTGCTCTGCAAATATCGGCCATGTTATCATTGGCACACCAGCTGACACTCCTTCCATTATAGAGTTCCATCCACAATGTGTTAAAAAACCCCCAACTGCAGGATGGGACAAAATTAGTACTTGTGGTGCCCAACCATGGATCAAAAGGCCTCTCCCTTTTGTCTTTTCCTCAAATCTTGCTTCTTGGATTCATTTCTCCAGATCATCTGATTTATGTCTGAGTACCCATATGAAAGGTCGGTTTGATGCCTCTAAACCCAACCCAAGTTCTATCATCTGTAAAGTAGCAAGGCGAGATAGACTTCCTAGACAAACATAGACTACAGACTCTGGCTCCCATGAGTCAAGCCATTTCAGGCAATGGTTTTGATCGATTGAAGCCTTGCTACCTCTATCAGCCTTATCCATATTATCTGTGTTGCAAAGTGAGTCAGGGCCAATACACCAAACTTTTTTACCTTTTACCTTCGCATATGTTCTGACATATTCTGGCTCCAACTCCTCAAATGTATTAACCACCACTCCATATGCTGCTTCTTCACCCTCTATCAAGTCATCATGGATATCTTTCATGCTAGATGAGTGTGGCTTGAGAATGCCCGAAATCTGTGCTTTAGTCAGTTCAATTCGATCAGGCATGCCAGGTACCTCAAAGTGTTCTGATTCAGAGTGAATATCATCTACCACCTTTGAGACACGCAAGTTGTGTAAGCACAGGAGAGAGAAGCAACCAAATCCATGGAAAACAAGTTTTGGGATATGAAATTCGTGAGCAATACTAGTTGTCCATGGGAGACACATATCAGAAATTAAGCAGCTTGGTGGTGGTTTTAACTCTTTAAATAAATTTTCCACTGGTTGTTGTAGCATGGCAGTTGCGGCAAAAAAATAAACTGCTTCATCGATTTTAGGAAGCATATCAACATTCTCGCACCCTTCTTTTAACCCTGCTTCTACAACTGGAAATTGAAGTTGAATTACTTCAATCTGGAGCTTAGCTTCTATTGCACGAGTGAAGGTTGGCCGCGCTGTGCCAACAATCTAGCAATGTCTACCATGGGAATCATGTGGCCTTGGGCCATGAAAGGAAACAAAACAAAGTGGAGCTTTTGGGATTGAGAAGCCATGGAAATTGGGGGAGTATAGGGAGATACTGGAGAACTTGATTTGCAGGGTGGCCTTATAGAGCCAATTCTCCAAAGGGTGCTTCCACTACCTGACAAGCTGTTCTTAGAACTTACAGAAGCATGTGGACCATTATGCAAGGATCATGTGGTTTGTAGGCAGAACTACCATTTTGGGGATGATCTACTTTAATAATTGATGTGCACAAAATTGGCATTTTGTAGAATTTCATGAATAACAAAGGACAGCTGCAAAATTCAACATGTTACCTACAAAATGAGAGTAATGCCAACTAGATATTTTCTGTAAATGCTGACACCACTCTGAGAGAGAGATTCTTTTTCTTTGTAAATGCTAACACCACTGAGAGAGAGGGAGAGAGCTGAGCATGAGGCCACATCCTTACACTCTTCACTAGTCAATTTGAATGGATACCAAGCCTTGGGTCATATTTTATAGGTTAACTTCGCAATAATTCTGTATTTAAAAATACTATACAATATAAAAAATTAAACTAATCTTGTAATATTTATATTATAAATAATAATTTAATTTTTTGAATTATGCAATTTAAAATTAAAATGAAGAAAAAGATAATTGTTGATTAATAAGATTGTTTGATATTAGAGGATGTGTTGATTAAGTTGTCTAGCATTGGGAGTCGTGCACAAAAGTTTATTTTTTTGGATGAATTTTATATCATTAGATTATAACAAATAAAAATTAAATCAATCTTAACCATTATTGTATTTTTTATAAATTGAGAATTCAACTTTCTAACTGTGATATTAGGTAGATGATACCCTACTCCCTTAAGTAGTTTAAAATTTAAAAATTTTATCATCTAAATTTTTTTTAAAAAAATATCCTAATTATCCTTTTAGTTTTTCAAAGGTATCGGGATGTGTACCAACAATTAAAGACGTTAGGCTTTTTCTTAATGTGCTTATTCTCACAAAATTTATGCTCAAATATGGATAAAGGTGGATACACAGGGGCGGAGGGAGGCATGGGCCAGGGTGGGCACGTGCCCCCCCTCAAAAAAAATTTTTTTTTTTTAGTTATGTATATATATTATATATTTGTATAGTATATTATTTGTACCCATCCAAAACCAATATAAAAATGTTAGGCCCACATTATTTATTCAAAAAAATTAAAAAATTAAGTCCATTTAAAACAAAAAAAATTTGAGTCCATCACTATCTACCCAAACTTATTAAAAAAATTAAAATTTTGACCTATCACAATCCACCCAAACCTATTAAAAAAATAAAATTTTTGGCCCAACATTAAAAACAAAACTTTTGGCCCACCATATTTAATTGTGTCCACCATAATATCGTGTTTAGGTGATATTAATTTAAATAGACTCATACCTAAATAATTGTTAACTTTTTGAACAATGTTTTTGAAACCTAATTTTAGGACCTAATACATTGCGATATTAAATATAATAGTCTTAATATTTAATAAATTCTACTGTCTATCCAATGGTCACAAACCATTGGGTCTCCATCAATTAAATCTCAAATTAGGTACAACTAATATAATTGTTAACTTTTAGACATGTCCGAATATGTTTTGAACATATTGATGTTATTTTATAATTTTTTTAAAATTATAGGGTTATTTTGTTATTATATAAAAATGTGTGTCGTTATGTAGTAAACTATACGATCATAAATAGAAGATTGTTACCGTGATTTTATATATAAAAAAAATATTATTGATAAAATTAATTTGTAATACTTTCAAATAATAAAAGCATACCATGGTCAATTGTAAGTAATAATAATAAGTCGCATTCTCGATAAGAAGTTTTAATTATTATTTTTTTGTTTATGAGTATATCGATTTTTAATCTTCTATGTTTTAAAAATATTAAATATAAATTTATGAACTTTTACGGTCTATTAAAAAAAAATCAAGACATACTAGTGTGCCCACCCTAAAAAAAATTTCTGACTCCGCCCCTGTGAATACACCATATGGGATTGGATACTAAGGTGTAGGCCCCAGTTATCCTTGCTTTGGCAATGGATTTTCAGGCTGGATATTCGTTGGTTTTCAAAAACTAAGGCCGTAGTTTTTCAGCCTCATTATCCCCACTCATCTGGACAATGATATCCCACACTACCTATGGGATTCACTTTCAGCCGACAGGATACACACTACCTTTTACCATTTCACCCCTGCCTAGCACAAAATATGCTAAATGAAGAAACCGCACGAGGAGCACTGTCTGGAATCGAAGAGACCTGTTCCAAAATAGGTAATGGAAAATTTAGAAGTAATAATTACACTTTCAGCCCCTGAACTATATTCCTCTCTCACATTTTCCCTTCACATGCCACATTTTCACTTTGTACTTTTTTTTTTTAATTCTAGAGTCAGGGATGTTCAGGTCAATTTAAACAATTAAGTTTTATTTTTAAATACACAATTTCGGATTTTCTACAAATAAACAAATAACGACTTACGCTTGAGTTGTATCGATATGTGTATTGTTTTTCTGTTGGAATTTTTGTTTTTGTCATGATGCCTTAGATGATTTTTTGTGATTAAAAGTGTATTGTACAAATTAAATTAAATAACTTAACAAAATATTTATTGCAATATTTTGAAAAAATGCGTAATTTATTGATTCATATTTTTTTTCGTAAAAAAGACAATACTAATGGATTGGACTTTTTTTTCATTCCATTCCAAACATGGTATAAGATTGGATCACATTGTTTTACACAATGGTGAAATGGTCATTTTAGTATATTTTAGCTTTACATGTTAATGGGGCCCACAAACCAAATGAAACTTATCTAAAGATGGGATATGATTTGAATTCCATCTTTATGACCCTCCAATTCGGACTACTTTGCATTGGGTTGGATTGTGTTCGGATTCAAATCCAATCCAATCCAATCCTCCCATGGCGATCAAAACACCACCTATTGTGATAAAATTTATACCGATTGTCGTTATTTAACGCAACTCTCAATTTTTATTTGAAATTGGGATCGATTGTGCACACAAATGCGCAGGCGGACTCATTTAGTGATTTAAATTGAAAAGATGGTGTTTCTCTTTGTGTGGGCCCATAGTTACAGTTACTCATATGAAAAGATGGAGGCTGCGTAATTTATAGAGGACATAAAAATAAATTCACCAATTACCATCATGAGTCTCCAAGTTTTCATGCTTAAAACGAAAGTCAGTATAATTTTTTAAACTTAATTGAGCAAAAATGTAATTTTAAATCTTATTTGGGTTAAAGTGTAATTTTTTTAAAAATGACGAGAATGCCATTTTGTAAAAGGGAAAGGGATGAAAACCTATTTGTTTGCCAACTGTCTTCTTTGGCAACAGTTAAGTAATGACAACAGTTATAGTGCCTTGACAAATTAGAGTTAAGTAACCTATTTTTCATGTTTTTATAATTTTTGTGGATTATTTTACAATAAAAAAAATTATCACTTTTGTGGGTGATTTATTACTGTTGTTTATATTTTTCTCACATTAGTGGTAATTATTTTTATCATTTTTTTCGGTACAAAACAAATTATTACTTTTATGAGTGATTTACCACATTTGTGGGTGTTTTTATCATATTTATGAATATTTTTACTACTATTTTAACTATTTTATCATTTTTTAGATACCACAATAGTGATAAAAATACTCATAAATATGATAAAAACAAGAATTGTGATAAACGAGGTATAACATCAATTTTTTTTTTCTGGTACCGTAATCAACTCCTTCACATATCACATTGAACAAACCCAAAATTCTGCCCCCGTCACTTTCTCTCTCTCTCTCTCCCTCCTATTGTGCCTATGTATGTGATGCATACACACATGAAGCACACATGTATGTCGTATAGTGTACATATTGTAGGTGTGAATGGTCCCAATAGTATTGTGATGGCATGCATATTTTAATGAGTAATGTTATGTGTACCAAAACTTGTACAAAATTACTTGCAGTCGTTGGATTAATAGATCTCATCATTGATCCAATGACTGCACTTAATTTGGTACAAGTTTTGGTGCACAAATTTGATACACATAAAATTATCCTACTTCAATTTAATTATCATGGACTCTTGCTTCTTACACTCAAAGTATCAATTCGTGCTATGTCGTGTAACTTGCGTGTCATGTTCGCGTCAAGATTCACAAAAAAAATATAGTTAGTGTGTTCTGAACTTCAAACATTAGTCTGAACTATTTATTATGCGTATTTAATAATCGTATTAATTTTATGATCGTATCGTGTCGATATTTGTATTAACGGATCAAAGTTGACACCCTTACTCAAAATTCCCACTTTCTCTTTCTTTTCACCAGAAAATGACTGCTAAGAAGACATCAGAAAAAGTTTTCACATCCCAAATTCTCACATTTCATGAGAGTGTCTAAAAGAGGGAAGCAATATATGGCAGTAAAAGTTAGTTTGCACAACTATTTTTAACAAAGATACACACAAATTATGTGTGTACCATTTACTTTAAAAAAAAAAATTTATTTGCATGACAAAAAAGTCAGCTCAGTAATAAAGAGCCACAACTGTAATAAACATTTCTGAAACGAATTAGTGATGAAATCGAAATTTCAATACGTTCAGGTGTTTCAGAATATTTTGAAAATATTTTGGCATATTTCCACTAATATTTCGAAATATTTTTAGATGTTTCAAGCAGTTTCGATATATTTTGATCTATGTTTAGGAACGTTTGGCAAATAAATTTTTAAACTTTTTATTCGTTGTCATTCTGTTTTTCGAAACATTTTTTAAAATATTTACAAAATATTTTCATTTTTCAAATGACCGAAACAATTCACCGAAATGAAATTTTGATCTTTAACAGAAAAGACTTATTGCTAGGATTTAAAGGACCAAATCCCCAGAATTAAGAAGCCTCCCAAGATACATATTTACGAACTTGACTAAGGTACAGAAAAAAAAAAATTCAATAACGTATCGATAAATTTTATTACTTTAATGAGTATTTTTATAATTTTTATGGGTCATTGTACAACAAAAATATTTATCATCTTTGTGGAAATTTTTACCATTATTATGAGTATTTTTATCACTGTTGTGATTAGAGATGACAGTTGACCGGGGAAAAACGGGTGTTCGTCCAATCCCGCCTCGTTTGGACCGGGGATGAACCATATGTATTGGACGGTGGACATATACGAAAATACCCGTATAAACCCGTGCGGGGATGAAGGCGAGGATGGACTTACCCTTACCCCGTCCCCGCTATACCCGTTATATATATATATATATATATACTCCCAAGTTAAAGCCCTAATTTACTCTCCTCTATTATCAGTCGCCTCCACTTTGTCTCTCTCTTTCCATCGTCTCTCCCCTCCCTCCATCGTCTCTCCTCCCATCTCCCAGCCTAACCCCTCGTGCAGGTCTTGAAGGAACTTAACCGCCCCATCCCTTATTTCCTTTCTCCAGGAACTAGTGTGACACTGATCATGGCAAAGGATGTAAGTGGTCTAGTCAACATGTACAAGATAACTGGGGATGATTGGGATTCATGGGGAGATGTTGCAGCCCATTTTGATGTTGCAAGGTAGACAAAGTATTCTTAGCCCCCAGTTGTCTAATCTTCATTCATTGCTTGTCTTCCTTCTATTTTATTAGTAACTCTGTAAATTTCCAATTCGGAATCCATATTGCTTCAATTTTTGTTACTTGTCCATTTTGATGCTTGTTTTTTATTTTCTCTATCTCATATAATTACTTCTACTTAATGCCATATCAGAGACATTTCTGCTTCTAACATGATAGGAGCTAAGGGATTGCTGGGGAAGTCGTGGTCTGACTTGGATATGCTACCATTTGGCTGGGCTTACTGATCCAGGTGATAAATCTCGGCACACCTGGTTGTGCGTCTTATTTGAATTTGACCAATTCAGTATGAGGGGTCGGGTAAATGGCAGGGTACTTTACTTGACTATTCATGTTAAATAGATGCTCATGTCTTTTAATTGGCAAAACTAGTGGTAAGATATAAATCGAAAATACTATGCATTAATGAATTGTCTGACTTGTTTGATTTTGAAGGCTGGGTAAGATAGATGAAGCTACTATGCAGGATAAACAATACAGAACTATGTTATGTTACATTATGTTGTGTTAGATTATTTAGAATGTTGTTGGATCATTTAAAATGTTGGATTTATTTAAAATTTTGTATTATGTTGGCTTGAGCTCGGGCTTGGGTTTAGGCTTGGGCTTGGGCTTTGGCGGGTACGGGAGAAGCGGGGATGGGGGCGGGGATTAGAAATTTACCTGCGGACGGGGATGAAGATGAAAATTATATCCGTTAATGGGGATGGACGGAATTTTTTTAAGCGGATACAGGGATGGAGAATACACCCCCACCCCCACCCCCGCTTCGGTCCACTGACATCCCTAGTTGTGATAACTATTTTTACAACTTTTTCGGTACAAAAAAATTATAAGTTTATAGGTGATTTACCGTTTTTGTGGAAACTATTTTTTTATCACTGTTATCGG
The DNA here is from genome assembly GCA_951799425.1 of Ilex aquifolium. Taxonomy (NCBI): domain Eukaryota; kingdom Viridiplantae; phylum Streptophyta; class Magnoliopsida; order Aquifoliales; family Aquifoliaceae; genus Ilex; species Ilex aquifolium. The sequence continues at coordinate 12,346,983 of OX637405.1, forward strand.
TACTATAACAATAATAAAAACACTCACAACAGTGATAAATATACTCACAAAAGTGAAAAATAAATATCGGTATGATACTGACTTTTTTTTCTATACCATAGACAACTCCTATATTTACATGTGCTTATTTCTATTGCCCTTTCATTAAAAAAAAAAAAAAAGTATCTAACCAAAATGTATTTTACAATTTACACATAAATCAAAAAGCTAATAAAGGTCTTGCATTATTATGATGGGGTGTGAAAGAGGGATTGCTTTCACATATGGGACCATGTCTTTAATAGCCAAAACAAATGTGTGTTTGTGTTTCTGTTATGTGATTCTTTTCTTTTCTAGAAAGAACCCAATTGAAGATGCAACACTCTTTGACCTTTTCTCCAAAGAATATTAAACACCCCCACCAAAAGCCATAAATAAAACCAAATTACTTGGGATCTTTTGTCCACTTGTGGACTCCCACCGCCACCTTTATCACCACCATCACCATCACCACCACAATCACAATCGTCTGGTGTACGCGCTTGTACGTTCGCCAACTATGAATACTTTCACCTTACATATACTTGTCCTCCTTAGATTAGTTTAAAAATTTTAAGATTGTCTCAAAGTTAAATACTAGATCCTGACTCTATACCAAATAATAAAAAGATATATCAAGAAGAAATTTGTGATTAACATGTTCTTTCTTATTTTTTGCACTCTTTCTCAGAGGAAATTTCAATGGAGCGAAATGGTGGTGCAGGAAAAAACATAACAGTTAGAAACTTCAAGATACTATTTAGTTTGTATTTCAGACACTGTTTTTTCTATTTTTGGACATAATTTTTACAAGAAAAATTGTTTGACCAGTTGTTTTTTGTTTTTATTTTTTTGAAAAAAGAGAACAAAAAGTGGATAGAGAACAAGTTAGGGTTGTTTTTGTATGTTTTTTATTTTTAATTTTTTTTTGGGGGGAGGGGGAGGGAGAGGGGGAAGGGGGAGTGGGAGGAGGACTTGAACCCTTGATCTCAAGAAAGCAAAACATTTACAAGACAAGGAATATCATTAGACCAAATGCCCATTGGTGTATGTTTTTTAAAACAACCTTTTCAGAATTTAAAAAGCACCACCACCACCATGACGTCCTCCAAAAGCTATTTGACCAATTTTATTTTATTTTTTTGAAAATTAAGAATAAAAAGTAGATAAATTTAGAGACCAAGTTATAGTTATTTTTATGTGTTTTAAAACAACCTTTTTCAGAATTTAAAAAACACCATCACTACACTTCCACCATCACCACCACCATACTCCCACCGACACCACGTCCACCACCACCTCCACCATCATCAAATTTCTGTTTTCATTTGTTTTCTGAGTTACTGTCCAAACAAGTTTTACTGTTTTCTATACCGTAGAATTGTTTTTTGAATCATATAACCAAATAAGTTATGAGACACAAAAAACACCAAAATAGTTTTCTAAAACTCTTTCCAAAAATAATTTTCAGATACTGTTTTTTGAGACACAAACCAAGCAGGACCTAAATTTCCACTATATTCTTCTTTGAAGGTAGGCAAAGAAGCATAGATTGGTGGCACCTCGAACCTCCACCCTAACATAAGGATTCCGGCGAAACAAAACATAACCAATCAACAAATCAAAATAACATTCTACTGACTATTAATAAATAAAAACGATACTTGAACCGAATTGACGATTTTCATCTTTCTTATTGTTCTGTCACTTAACCATCGAACCCCAAAAGAAATGGTCATTTCATTGATACGAATGTGCTAAAATTATGTTTTTTAATCCTCAAACTCAAATGGAAGGACAAGATTGAAGATGCCACAAATTTAATGAATGATAAAAAAAGAGAGGAATGAACACTGTTGCAAAGGAGACACAATTATCACCTGTATGATGTATCTATTACAAATGATGAAGCTCTGGCTCTGGCCCTCCAGTTAGGGCTGTTAGTCGAACGAGTTCGAGCCGAGCATGAAAAACTTGTTTGTTAATCGAGCTTAAAAAATTGTTCAAGTTCGGCTCGTTTAGGAAACAGGCCGAGCGAGCAAAAAGCAAGTCGAGTCCGAGTATTTGCACATAAACGAGTCGAGCCTATCGAGTTTGAGCCGAGCTTGTAGGGCTTGTTTTTTAAACGAGCTCACAAACTTGTTCAAGTTTGGGCTCGTTTAGAAAACGAACCGAGCTTGAACGAGCCGAACCCGAGCCGAACTCAAGCCAAGCTCGAGTAGCTCAGTTTGATTAACAGCCCTACCTCCAACTAGGCCGAGAGAGAAAGAGAGAGAGAACATATCAAGAAGCACCACATGTGGCATGTTGTATGGACCACCTTCCAACCATGGCGTAAAAAAACTGGCTATCTCATTTCAGAGGAAGGCTAGGGTACCCATACCCAAATCGGTACCGAACCGAAATTTATAATTTTTATAATTCAAGTAACACTTTTTTGAGATAAGAGTTACAATTGATCAAGCGTTTTCATGATCGATTATAACATTTCATGATCGATTATAACATTACCTCAAATAGTTATAAAAATTATAATTTAAACTCAAAAAATAATAACTTTCGGTACGGTACTGAATTTTTTTTCCCGGTGCCGTAGAATTATCCATCCTTCTACCACTTGTATGAGATAGTGATGCCATTTTGGTTTTATGGGGTTGCATGCCTTTTATAGCTTATTTGATTTGAACTTTTACATGCCATTTTCATGTCAACAATGTTCTGGACTCGATGGTGATCAGTTGAAGATATTTTAACCACGATTTGAGGATAAACAATATGACAATGAGGCAGATAGACAGAGAAACTTATTCTTACTAAAATCGAGAGGTTAACAATATATATACACACGTGTTCTTGTCACAAATTGTCAAACAAGTAAATAAACATATATAGCCCGATTAATAAACATGTTAGTCAAGTAAACTCGTTGCTGAGGTGAAAACGGTCAGTTTCATACCAGAATCATTAATTGCTCGTTAGATTTAAGAATATTTAGTTTGACGTGTTAAAAATTATCGTCGTGTTACTTCTAAACTTAGGACGATCCGGTTTGGCTTGGGGATTTATGGTGGATCACTGTTGAAGACTAATGAACTTTTGTGAGTTGGATATTTTGTAACAATGATTTTCAATAACAACATAACCATTAGAGAGAGAGAGAGAATAAGAAACTTATTCGCATATAACACACATCATATTACTATTGAGAGTTTAAGAAGATAGTCATATGTCTGTTATGTATAGTTTTGAAAAGTTCGAATAGATTTAGGTCGTGTCTTGTGTCTGATTCACGTTACAGGACATATTCATATTTGTATCTTAAACTTGTCGAGTAAATTGATAGTAAAATCATGATTACAGATTTTCAAATGAACGAGCTAATAATGTGAAAAAAAAATAAAAATAAAAATTGAACGAGCTAAGAATGTCTACTGGAACGGAAGCTTCTAAAGTGAAATGGAATTGAAACTTCTAAGATTTGAATCGCTCCGGTAGACATTCTTTCATTATGAATTTTACTAGAACTCCTTATACATAAATGGATCCATCGGTACTCCACAACGCGTCATCTACCATTGAGGAGGATTGTGAAAAGTGTACAGGGGAGAATTTCGATCCAATTTAATATGCACGCCGGCCAGTGCCGGAGAAAAGAACAGAGAAGCACACATATAGTTCTTAGCATAATCTTGATATCCTAATGCACTCACAGTATCAATCATGTTAGAAAGATCCGTGTCACAAATTAAAAAAAAAAAAAAATCAACCATGTATCGATATTGAAAGCACAATGTTCTTTGAAAGAGAGGATATTTATTTCGTTTATGCCTATCAACTATCGAGTATCAGACGTTTGCATATTCTGCAAACAGTCTTGGAATCCAAAACTTGTTTGGGACTATGTAAAATTTATGCCATAATTGTGCTACTCCGATGGGTTGCCACCTATCAAACATTGTTTAAAGGGTTTATGTATCCCATGAGTTTCTAGGTGATTGTGTGAATCTGAAACTTACGCTGTCACTATGAGTTTCTGGTCCAAAAAAAAAAAAACCGGACTCGACAGGTGACGTTTAAATTCTAGAGCTCTGATCTGAAACCCTGATTCAATGGAACAAGTGTCTGAGATGAGTAAAATTGTCAGTTAACACTAGTAGAAAGTATGTAAAGTTTCAGTTCTACCTATCAAGTTACAATTCAAAAAGATTCAAATCACTTGCTTTATTTCAAATCAAGTTACAATTCAAAAAGATCAATTACAACTCCACATGATCAAATTACGATTCCATTTTGTAGTAACTTCGTCTAATTAAATTGTAAACTCATTCTTATTTTGTCTTAACCTCGGACTCTGCTAATTTACTTGGTACCATTCTCTGTGATTGACTCCCCATGGTTTAGAGCATCTCCAACCACACTCAACAAAATAGCTACTCAAAATATATTTAAATATTCAATTCACTACTTTAGCTAGCAATTTTTTAAAATTCACTTCAACCACGCTATCTATTTTAGCTAACTACTTCAACTAACTTTAACTAACTTTCAATAATATAATTCAAAAATGCCATTAGCTATATCTCTTTGCATACTAACATTTACAACTTCATGCCCATAAATCAGATATACACACAAAAACTATGTGCAGCCAAGGCGAAAAATATACAAATTCAAAAGCTCAGCAAAATGGTAATCATCAAATATGAATACAAAACAATAGCAGTAAAACTAACAAAAAAAGTCTCATGAAAATTCATAAAGGTTAGGCAGTTGGACGCACATGAAGCTTTTTTCAAAACAACCCAAGTTGGGGTTGTGAGATTCAGAACTTGACCTATGACTGAAATGGAGGAATTTATCACAACCCAGTTGCGGATCTCAATAGAATTGCTTGAAAGACGAGACAAGATCAGCTGATATGAGTTCACCTAGACGGATAACACCATGGAACTTTCTTGAACGCAACGAATTTGTAGACACACAACAGAATAACCGACAAGATCAGCCCATTCGAGGAAGAAGAAGACTCAAGATTAAACTTATGTGAACTTCAATTCCCATACCCATCAAATACGAACTAGTTCATTTCATACTACAAAACCACAACAATTTTTAACATAAAACTCATTGAGGCAATTCATCAAACATATTGTGAACAATTAAAATAAACTCATCTCAAAAAAATTCAAGAAACTTATTGAACCCAGTTGAAGAAACCAAACAGCACATAAAAACAAAACCAAGAACGAACAAAGAGGGAAAAACACATAAGCACTTGAGATTCAACACAGAAACAAAAGTTCAATAAGTTTGGCGAGCTGAATGGCGAGGGCGTTGGAGCACACGAACAGAGTGTTTGCTTGCTAAAATGGCTAAAAGGCACCGGTTGGCGAGGGCGTTGGAGATGCTCTTAATTGCTCCAGGATATCTTGGATTAAAAGTGTCATGTTGGTGTGAGAAGAGCCTCCTTCTTCTACTGCCATCTTTGCCATTCTTCCCAGCTCTCTAGCTCGTTTCCTTCTCTCTTCAGCTTCCTCTTCTTCACCCATCAACTCATCAACACACTTCTTAACTACATTCTTCTCAACCAACACTCCAATCTCTTCTTCCTGCCCAAAATTAACTTGAACCTCTACACCAACCCTCACTCCAATCCCCAGTACTTGAACAATCAATTTTTCATTCAAAAACTGTTCCGAAAACAGTGGCCACGTTATCATTGGCACACCAGCAGACACCCCTTCTAGCGTAGAGTTCCACCCACAATGAGTTAAAAACCCCCCAATTGCAGGGTGAGACAATATCAGTACCTGTGGTGCCCAACCATGGATAAAAAGCCCTCTCCCTTTGATCCTTTCCTCGTATTTTTCTTCCACAATCCACTTATCGAAATCATTCGATATATGCCTGACAACCCATATGAAGGGTTTGTTTGATGCCTCTAGACCCAACCCGAGCTCTATCATCTGCAAAGTTGCTAGGCGCGATAGGCTTCCTAGACAGGCATAGAGTACAGACCTTGGCTCGAATGAGTCGAGCCAATTCAAGCAATGGTTTTCATTGATAGCAGACTTGTTACCTCTTGCGGCCATATCCATATTATCTTTGTTGCAGAGTGAAACAGGACCAATACTCCATACTTTTTTACCTTTTGCCTTGGCATATTCTTTGATATACTCTGTCTCTAACTCCTGGAAAGTGTTAACCACAAACCCATATGATGCTTCTTCAGCCTCTCTGATGTCATCCCGCGCATCTCTTGGGCCAGATGGGTTTGTCTTGACACAGCCCGTAACCTCTGCTATAGTAAGTTCAATTGGGTCAGGCAGGCCAGGCACCAAAAAGTGTTCTGATTCGGATTTAACATCATCAAAGACTCTGGAGACCTCCAAGTGGTGAATGCAACAGAAAGAGAAGCAACCAGATCCAGGGAAAACAAGTTTTGGGATATGAAACTTGTGGGCTACATTAGTCACCCATGGGAGACACCTATCAGAAATTAAGCAGCTTGCTTGGGGTTTTAACTCTTCTAACAATTTTTCTACTGGCCCTTGTAGCATCTCAATTGCGTCTAAAAATTTACCTCCAACGAACATTGAAGGGAGCATATCAAAATTCTCACACCCTTCTGGTAACCCTGCTTCTACACATGGAAATTGGAGTTGGATTTGTCGAATTTGGAGTCCAGCTTCCGTGGCACGAGCGATGGTTGTTTTGAATCGATTGGCATTGAGGGGTGTTGTGACTATGGTGACGAGAACGCCTCGCTGTGCCAACAGTGTGGCAATGTCTACCATGGGAATCATGTGGCCAGGAGACATAAAAGGAAGCAATACAAAGTGAAGCTGTTGAGTTTGAGAAGCCATCGAAGTCTGAGAACCTGGGGAACCTGGATTGTGGGAGTGGCCTTATATTTCTTACTTCCAAATACAAAGCCAATTCTCCTTAGTTACGGTGGTGCTTCCAGCTATAGACTATAGCTGGTATTAAATAGCACAGGCGCACATAGGAATCAAAAAAAAAAATAACTTTTGACCCCATCAACTTTGGTATTAATTTTACTTTGTTCGTTGAACTATTGGATTTCTCATATTTTCTCCTCTACACTTAAATTGGTTTCACATTGTTCTAAAAACACTCACACTTTACCTCTTGGGTGGAAAAGGTTCACCTAATTCGATGGTCAAACCAAGACAAGTTTCTATTAAAATTATGGTGGGCGTTAATCTTTGGGTAGTGCAGAATTAATAACTATAATTTAAGGTGCACTGCAAAAAATAAGATAATTGAAGGAACTATAAAAGACGAGACCATAATTGAGGGGGTCAAAGTTTGATTTATGCAGAAAATTATTTCCCTTGTCAGCTGATCTAATATTTTGTGGCTTTAATTCAGCAAGTGGACAAACTCTCCTTCAGCTACCCAATCAACAACAGAAAGCTTCAGCTACCACCCAAAAATAAAATATGTAGTGTCACCCACCATATTCAAAAGTGGGCAGTCTGTGTGTGATAGAGAGAGAGAGAGACTGACTGACCGTCAAACTTGTAAGTGGCCGACAACTGAGCTGAACGCCATTGATTTTGTGGAGGATATTAACTCCTGTAGTAGCATTATTATGTCTTTTTTAACCATTCATAGCATTATTGTCTTTTTTAACCATTAGATAGTTTAGTGTCTTAAGTGACACAATGATTATAGTTTGAAGATCAAATACATAATTTACTCATGTCTTCAATAGGGTTGCCTAAAACGCTCCTGAAGAAGGCACGTGACCAGCACACTCCACAACCTTCGATTAGAAACCCCAACAGAAGGGCTTGATTGAAACAATTAAACAGTTGAGGGGCTTAATTGACTCAAAAAAAGTTCAAAAGCTTAATTGACACAAGGGTCATAGTTTGAGGGCTAATTACGTAATTTGCTCTTCAAGATAAACCACATTGAGAAACTCCAAAGACCTTTTAATGGCCGAGGCATTGAAGAAGAACAATTAAACAATATGTTGCATACTATAAAAGTGCTTGGTGATATATAATTTACTAGTAAGCCTAGTAGCAACTGAGTAACATGTTTATTCTACACTTTTAAGAGATCTTCATCCTCTTACATGCTCTCTATGGAACTTTAATTTGTACTATGGTCTCTTGTTGACTACCCATTGTTTGTTTGTTAAAAAACCCCCCAACTGCATGATGGGACAAAATTAGTACTTGTGGTGCCCAACCATGCATCAAAAGGCCTCTCCCTTTTGTCCTTTCCTCAAATCTTGCAAGTTGGCCTTATAGAGTCAATTCTCCAAAGGGTGCTTCCACTACCTGACAAGTTGTTCGTAGAACTTACAGAAGCATGTGGACCATTATGCAAGGGTCATGCTGACAACTATTTTGTGGAGGATATTAACTCCTGTAGTAGTCATGCCGACAACCATGTTTCAACGGTATATTAGTTCTTTAATTCAATTGGCGATGGGAAAGTGTCTATATTTTTATGTCATGGTTAAAAATAGGAAAAATTTCAACCACACTCCCTCTAGTTTATCATATCTTCAAAGACACCCCCTCTAGTTTCTAAATCTTCAGTGACACCCCTTCTAGTTTATATTTAAACATCACTAACACCCTCTACCATTAAACTATCATTTTTAACAAAAAAATAATAATCTAAAATATCAAAAATGGGCCCTACATAAACCTCAAGTAATTTTTCTACATAAAATTTTATTAAAATTTGAGCCGATTAAAATTTATTTTTTTACATATTAAAATTTGAACCAATTAAAATTCGATTGAAGTTGAATAAATTTTATTTTTTTTAACTTATTAAAATACGAGTCTATTAAAATTTATTTTTTACATATTAAAATTTGAGTCGATTTGAACTCTACCTGAGTTGTTAGCGCCGATTAAAATTCGCTTTCGAGTCGATCAAAATTTATATTTTTTTACTTATTAAAAGTCGTGTCAATTAAAATTCGATTTATTAAAATTGAAGTCAATTAAAATTTATATTTTTTATGTATTAAAATTTGGGCTGATTAAAATTCAATACGAGTTGATTAAAATTTGATTTGAGTCGATTAAAAATAATTTTTAATTGACTCAAATAGAATTTTAATTAGCCCAAATTTTAATACGTAAAAAATATAATTTTTTTTTTGCTCAAATTTTAATATGTAAAAAAATAAATTTTAATTAGCTTGAATTGAATTTTAATTCACTCGAATTTTAATACGTAAAAAAAATTAGAAAACAGAGAGGGTCTCATTGAAGATATACTTATCTAGAGGGGGTCTCATTGAAGATATACTTATCTAGAGGGGGTGTGAATGAAGTTTGTCCTCAAATATATCATGAACAATTTAGTAAAATTGCATTATAATTAATATTTTTAATCTGACAAGGGATGTCACTGAAGATTTAGAAACTAGAAGGGATGTCCTTGAAGATATGCTAAACTAGAAGGGGTGTGGTTGAAATTTTCCCTTAAAAATATCAGTCATGTTGTAAACTCATTTTGTGAATTAAGATACAAATTTTTAAGTTTATTTATAACAAAAAAAAATTACAATTTTTAAGTCATTTCATAATTTTAAGATTTAAGCTACAATTTTTTATTGTCTATTTATAACTTTTGTGATAAGTTTGGAAGCGATTATTTGATTATTAGGATCGATCCTAAACTATCACAAAAGTTAATAATATTAGGATCCATCCTACACTAAAAAAAAAATTATAAATTATTTTCAAAAATTATAAAAAGGAAAAATATCAAATTTATAATCGGGATAGGATACCAAAATATTTTTTCAGCACTGTAGGAGTCTTCTGGACCTCTGGTAAGATTTACTTAGCAAATAATGGCTTGTTCGGAGACTTTTTTCTCTTCCGGAAGAAGATATTCTGGGACTTTGTCTGTACCACATCTTACCTACCTGCCCTCAATAACCTTATTCAGATTTTACAATTAAATTTTATTTGAATAATGAATAATCAAAAATATCCAATTAGCTGGCACACATCTCTAGACTCCAAGAGAGAGTAAGTTTCTATCAGGAGTTAAATGGGAATAAATAAAGAGGTTGGCACAGTCACGAAAGTGAAACAAATATGAAAAGCAATATATAAAGTCATACCCCACTCTCCAATCACCATTCCCAATCCTCAATCACTGCTCCAATAGTTTTGCCTTTTTTTTTAATTTTTTTTAATCATAAGGATATACGAGATAATTTACGGAATATCGATTAATTTTTTTTTCTGATTCAGTTAAAAACATATCATTCACATCAAAATTAAAATATTCATGAAGAATAAAAATTTAACCCCACAAAATTACTAATTTCATTACAACACAACTATTTATTACCATCTCACCCACGACCTTCTATTACCAATTTCATTTTTATCATAACTTTTTTTTGTAATTATTTTTCGACTCTATTCTCAAAGTTCAAAATTTTAAAATTATTCGGAGTAATTCGTGTCTGAAAGTACGGTGTAATATGAATAGTTTTAAGAAGGATATTAATGGCCGTTGAATGAGTCTATTTGAGAACGTCAGATGAACTTAGTAATATCTGCCATATTTTATATTATAGATTAAATATTACAGATAATAATTAGGACAAACAACAGTGCTGAATAAGTGATAAAAAGGTAACAATTCTATTTACGTTTATTTGGTAATTAATTTTTGAGAAATTATTTTTTATGCACATTATTTCTCCTGAAAAATCAAATGTGACATTTGATGCAAAAATATCTAGCTACTTACTATGGCGTCTCATTTGACTTTAAAATTTTTTGTTCCATATGTTTTGCGACCACTAGATTTGGTCACCAACTGTGACATTTTCAGTCCTAATAATACTTGATTTAGACATTGTTAGGGTCAAAAGCATGTTTAATCTATTCTTAGATTTTGACGATAAAAATTGGGAAAATTTAATAATTTCAGGGTTCAAACTATACACGATGTTTTATAAATCTCATTCTTTTTTTTTATTTTTTTGGTTTAACGGTCAAAGGTGTCCGAATTAACATTTTTCCAGAAGAAAAATATTATTTTGATAATTTTTTTTAAGCAAATCTAATCTCTTTCAAAAATAAGTAAGAGCCTTTCTCAAAACTTCTCTCTTTTTATTTTATTGGAATAAATCTTTAGCATTTTGTTTGCCTGTTTGTAGCAAGGTTTAAAATTTAGTTTTGATATTTGATTTCGATCATAAAGAAATAAAAATATAATAGAAATTGAAAAAAAATTTAGAATTTATTTACAAAATATGTAGAAATATCTTGAAATATTTCAAAATATTCTATAATATTGATAGAGCATGTTGAAACCTCTCTAACCATCTCGAAAATTTTAAAATATTACAATTTTGATTAAATCATTAATTTATTTTTTAATTTTTTAAAAACAAAAACGGTTGAACTATTTTCACCATTCCAAAATGGAATTTTGATGGAGCTTTGTTTTGTCTGAGAGAAAGAGATGGCTCTCTCCTCTTTTTAACTGCTACTCCCCAGAGACAATTGGAAGGTACAGTGACCCAGCTGTAAATTCCTAGTGTCAATCTACTATTGGTGAAATACGCACTAACTCTTTTCCCAACAACGACTACTCGTACTGTGCTGCATCCCCCACACACAACCAGCTTTGGCACAACTAAGCTGAAATGCAAACAACTATAATATTTTAATTTTTCACGCTGATCGAGACAAAATCCTACGTGGATGCTGACGTGTACAAATTCAAACTTGTGGCATGTGTGGCTTGTCAACTAAGCCAAACAAAGTTTGGCTATAAAAACCACTCCAGCTTGTTTTGGCTTCCCACATAGCATTTGCAGAGTAGAAACTTCACTAAACTCCTCTCTCTCCTCTCTCTCTCTCTCTAGAAATCTCTCTGATCATGGGTTTTTCTCGTGGTGTTCAGTATTCAAATGGGTGTGTGTTATTGGCTTTTGTTGTTGGTCTGGTTCTGTTTGTGGGTTCAGTTAGCTCATCTAAGTTTGATCAATTGTTTCAGCCGAGTTGGGCACATGACCATTTTGCCTATGAGGGAGAGCTGCTGAAAATGAAGCTTGATAACTTTTCTGGTACTATTCCAATCCCTTTCTTTAATAAAACCATGGATTTATCAATTGGGTTTTCTGGGTATTTCTTGTTTTACATGGATACTCTGTGTGCGCAATGATTTTTGCACAATATTTGTAAATGACAGATTTCTCCCTTAATGAGCACGTGTTCGCCTCAAATGTCGAAGATCTCGTGGCAAAGAAGGGACTTAAAGGGCCAAAGGGGGCCTATGGAGTGGTGATGAGTTGTTTTAAGGGGTTGCTCGATCGATTCAGATGGATCGATGATGGTTCCTGGTACACAGAAAACAGGTTAGAAAGGGTGCCGGAGTGTTTTCCGGTGTATCCCCTCCGACGATCAAGTCAGTCCTTTGAGAAAGGGGAAGAAGAAAACACTGTGGTGTGTTCTTCAGAGGTGATTTTGTGTACCTTTGTAATGTATTTTTGAGGCTATTTATACCCATCAAAGACTCATCATTACTAGGTCTAGAAAGTAGGTAGCGTTCTTATATGGGGCATGTGCCCTCTATTTTGCATGGGGGAGACCCCATTATTAATTGTTCGGATCCCTGAGCAATCAATGCCCTTTCTTTTATGCAAAGACATTAAATGCTCGGATCCCGGAGCATTTAATGCTCTTTCTTCAATACCTGAGGCACTAAATGTCCTGATACTGGAGCACTTAATTCTCCTCCTTCCTGGCTTCTCGAGTTACTGTTGATGTCCCATCAACTGAGGGTTCATTAAATGCTTGCCTGAGACTGCCGCATGTCAGCAAGGGCATATTTGTCTATTTGCCCTTCATCTTGCACTTTATGCCACGCGTTCTGCTCCCCTTGGTGGAGTGTTGTGTTGGTCCTGCCATTCCGACCTCCTTGTGTAGAGTACCTTCATGATTCCTAGTCTGGTTGAGATTGATCAGCCATCAATCAGTAGTCTTTCTAGAAGTCAGAGTTATATGGTAGGCCCACAGTCCCAGGAAGTATCCCTTGATGCCGAGAACACACGGGCGTCTTTGAGTGATGGTACCCTCGAGACCGAGGATACATAGTAACGGAGATTCCTCGCAGTCGAGGGAACCTTGTTAGAGAGCAACGCGTCCTCGGTGTCGATGACACCTTGGTGCTGAGGATGCGTATCCTTGTCAAAGAGACCACTTTCCTCGGTGCCGAGGACATGTGGCCTTGTCAAAGAGGGAGGATGTCCTCGGCATTGAGGACACGTGTCGTGATCTGTTTCTTCCTCAGAAGTGTCCCATCAACTGCCCCCTAGCCCTTTGATCTTCTTATAGAGGGGAGACGTGTAGTCGGAAGGTGAAATGGCTCAACCGTCTCAACTGTCCCATCAATAATTTTAGTCATTTCTCGTCTTTTGGAGATCGTGCGCATTGAATGCACCTGTCCTCGTGCTTCGTGCACCAATGATGGGGTCTGAGGGCCTATATAAATTGAGCCTCGCCTTCATTTCCACACTTTTGAATTCTTGAACTTTTCTCCGAGATTTCTTCCGGGAGACTCGTCGGAATCCTTTGTTTTTTACTCGAAGAACCTCGCCGGAGTCTTGCTGCGCCTTGTCGAGGAACCATCCCTAGTCATCGTTTGAGGGAGAAAAAACCACCTCAAGGCTTCAGTTCACCTCCTCAGCCTATTTTTTGGTGAGTCTTCCTCTTTTTTCCTCTCTTCTTTTGTTTTTTCCGGGTACTGGTCGTTTTCCAGGCCACCACCGTCTTCTCTTTGTCGTTTCTAAGCCTGGTAGTGCCTCTTAGGACTTCCATCTTTAGAGAGCATCCTCCTTGCACCCTCTCTCTTTTTTCTTCGTATAGAATGTCGAGGAGTCGTCGCCCTGCTGTCGAGGCCCACGAGGCTGAGACCTCCAGGCCTAGGAAATACGCAGTTAAGGGCGTTCAACAAATAACCAATTTCAGGGCCCACTATGACATCCCCCGTAGCGTCAGCGTTGACGATTTCGACCCAGCTCGGCATCTTCCCAACGTCAGCACCGAGAATGCTATGCCTTTTTATACCAATGCAATTATGGAGGGCGGGATCAGATTCCCCCTCCATCCACTCCTCTTGCAATTCTTGTCCCGATTTCATCTCTTCCTGGGGCAGTGTTGTCTAAACGTGTTTAGGATAATCATGGGGGTCGTCATGGGGATCGTCAAGCTCAATAGACGCCTCGGGGTCAACCTCAGCCTCGAGGATATTCTCTTATGCTATACTTTGCTGAGGGTGATGCCCCAGCGAAGCTTCTATCTTAAAGCCAGAGATACCTCGATGTACCTCGTGACCCATCTCCCCGATTTGGACAAGGGTACATGGATGACCTACTGGTCTTTAGTGGAGCCTGGGAGAGGGGGATCGACCCCGAGTACGAGGGCTTGTCCTGCCCAAGGAGTGGCGAACAACAAGTACGTCGGCTTCTCCCTCTCTTCTTGGCCTCTTAGCTTTCTGATATTAATGTGTCCAAGTCTTGACAATCTCCTTTCTTATGTGCAGACGTTTCCTCTTGCGAAGTTGCTCCCCCACCTCGACACTTGGTGAATTTTGACGATCTCATCACTGTTTGGGGATTCATCGGAGACGATTTTGGCCGAGAAGATCATATACTCTTGGGCTACAGACCAGGATACAAGAAATTTTCGCAACTTCTTCAGCCCTACGACCCTTCCAGGTGGTCCGAGCTTTTCGAGCAGACCTTGGAGCAGGACTCAGAGCCGAATTTGGATGAGGATCCTGACAGGGCCACCGAGGCCGAGGTAAAGGGAGTCGCTGAAGGAGCTGAAGCCGAGGCAGCCGCAGTTAGGGGGTTGTCCGCCACGATCCACTCCGAGCCTAGCACGTCGGGAAGGGACACTTGGCCGAATTTCCAAGTCCTCCAAAGCCTAGACCAGCAGGACGCCCTTGAAGTAACTATGTCTCGCCAACTGCGTCTGAATCTCAATTATCTGAACCAGAGGGCCGCCCTGAGGGGCAGGGGATTCGGAAGCAGCATTCCCTCTCCTCCAATGACCGACACCAACATCACTCCTCCCCCCTCCTATCCTGCCAAGGTCAACTAGTCAGGGTGAGATCCGTGACCGGGACCTGATTGAAGAGGAGATGAGAGTTAAATAGGGACATGATAGACGGGGCCGAGGCAGGGCCCATCCATCACAGTAGCAACATTAGGATCAACAACAGCCACAACAACAACAATAGCAACAAGGGGATCAGCAAACTCCTCCTCCCTCGCTGGTAGCAGTTGCGGAGGAATGGCGCCTCGGGCCCGAGACCGAGAAAACATGGTCATCCGGGTCAACGACTCCATCATACATGACCCTCACGTAGCCTATGCCGTAAGCGAGACACTTCAATTTGGAGCTGACATGGCGGAGCACCGGGGGCGACCGACCAACAAGCTCTTCCGCTCGATAATTCAGAACTCCCTTGTTGTAAGTCCTATTACCATTCTTGTTTTATTTGGTCTCTTCTGCCTCGATGTAACCTTTCATTTTCCCTCCAACAAGCCTCTCAACAAATATCGGTTATTACTGCCCGCTACCACGTTTTAAGGCAGAGTCTTCAGAAGGCCGAGCGGGAGAAAGTAGAAGCAGAGACGGCCCTCACCACTGCTAGGGAGGATGTGGCTGCCAGGGACATCACATTGTCCTCTCAAGCGGTCCAAATCGAACAGTTACTAAAGGACGGCGATTCGGCGAGGGTTGGCGCCGAAAAACTGAGTGCCACCCTTGTCGACGTTGAGAGGATGATAATTGAGCAAACGCAGTGGATGTATTTAGTCGAGGCAAGAGCTGATGAGTCGGAGCAGACCTGCTCAACTCTTACTCAGGGGCTTGATAGAGTCAGGGCTCAGCTGGAAGCACAGAAAAAGACGGAGCAGCAGATTGCCGACGAATGTGCTGACGACGTCGTGGTCGACCTTGAAGAGAACAAGAGAGAGTTCTTCAAGAAGGGATGGGATGAGGCCCTCAGTGCTATAGGAGTTCCCACCGACTCTCCTTTGTTCTTGGAGCATGAGTATGTTCCATCCGAAGCGATGATGCAGACGGTGGCGGAGATAGCCGCAGAAGATGCTACAAATGCCCAAGGGCAAAGCTCGACAGAACTCCCTGACACCATGATTCCGGCCCCGGCAGCTGCTGTTCTCCCAGAGACCAACCCTCCAGCCCCGTGATCGACAACGCCTCTAGCTCCTGCTCTTGTCCCTCCTTCCGACGCCACTAACGTTGTATCTTCACCCAGCATAGAAGAGCTCTTTGGGGACGCTACTAGAGACGCTGGTGAAGTGTTCTGCCTTCCCCCTCCAACAGCCTAGACTTAGGGCTTTGTCTTTCTTTTTGTTGTACTCTTTCCTTTTGTAGCCCGGGGATGCAAAGCCCCTCTTTTTGGAATGAAAAAATCATTTTGCGGCTCTTCATGTATGTTCTTTTGAGTTTTGCGTATTGACAAATAATCTCTAACTTTGAAAACTACTAACTTTCAAGTGCTGACCCTCGAGGTCGAGGAGGGTATTCTGGATAGAACAAGTTTTGGCGTTCCTAGGTCTCGAGTACCGCGATCGATTAACTTGGTGAGCATTGACGCCGAGGGTACGTTACTCATCTGAGGGGAACCTACGCCGAGGCTTAGCGGTCCCTTTCTTTCCATGGGAACGGTGAATTCACGTAACTTTTCACTCCGGTTAGCTTCATCTTCCTTCTTTGTCGCTCCGGGGGGGTCTCCCTTGCCTTACTGACACCGAACTTAGTCAACCTCACCCATGTACTTGTGCAAGCATACCCCAGGGGTCAGCCTCGAAGTTTTTCGATGAATCTTGGGGGTGATCTTCGCCCTGAGCGACAACCGATCTGTGCCCCTTCTTCAAGGTCATACCCCTGCATATTAGTTAAAGGCTGGGGTTCCCGAGTCTCGGCCCCCGGGCCGTGCCCTTCGCAGGAGGCTTGACCCTGATTCTTATTCAAAATTTTGGAGTCCTTGAGACCACTTCCAGGGCCATGCCCTTCCCAGGAGGCTTGCTTCTGTCCTTATTTGGAAGCTGGAGTCCTTGAGACTACTTCTAGGGCCATGTCCTCTTCAGGAGACTTGCTCATGTTCTTCATTTGGAGGCAGGAGTCCCTGAGACTCTGCCCCCAGGGCCGTGCCCTTTCTAGGAAGCTTACTCCTGTCCTTATTTGGAAGCTGGAGTCCTTGAGACTGCTTCCAGGGCCATGCCCTTTGCAGGAGGCTTGCTCCTGTTCTTCATTTGGAGGCAGGAGTCCCTGAGACTCTACCCCCTAGGGTCATGCCCTTTCTAGGAGGCTTGCTCCTGTCCTTATTTAGAAGCTGGAGTCCTTGAGACTGCTTCCAGGGCTATGCCCTATGCAGGATCATCCATTCGGCATAACAATGGGCTCTCAATTTTTAAACGTAGTATTTCTTTAAATTCATTGCATTCCAAGGGCGAATTACATCATTATCTTCTAGGTCCTCTAGCCTATATGACCCAGAGCTTCCTACCGATGTGACTTTGTATGGTCCCTCCTAGTTGGGCCCCATCTTTCCGTCTGCCGGATCCCGGGTGTTTGCTACCACCCTTCTGAGTACCAGTTCGCCTGCTTGGAATTGTCGGGGTTTGACCCTTCTGCTATAGAGTCTGGACACCCCTTCCTGGTACTTGGCTAATCTCAAGGCTGCCACTTCCCTTCTTTCTTCCGCAAGGTCCATATCCAAGCTGAGTTGGCGGTTATTGTCCCCAATGTCGAAGGCTTGTGTTCTTATGGTAGGAAGACCTACCTCAAAAGGGATGACTGTCTCCACCCCGTATGCGAGAGCATAAGGTGTCTCCCCTGTCGAGCTTCAAGGGGTGGTCCTGTATGCCCAAAGGACATTCAGGAGCTCCTCCACCTACTTTCCCTTGGCCTTTTCTAATCTCTTCTTGATCCCATTGACGATAATCTTGTTTGAGGACTCGGCTTGTCCGTTGGCCTGTGGGTATGCCGGGGTGGAATAGTAGTTTCGGATCCCAAGGTGCTCACAAAAAGACTTGAAAGGCCCGTTATTAAAATGGGTCCTGTTGTCCGACACAAGTGCACGGGGGACTCCAAACCTTGTTACTATGTTCTTCCATACAAACTTCTTGGTATCTATGCCCCTGATATGGGTGAATGGCTCCGCCTCCACCCACTTGGTGAAATAATCGGTTCCTACAATTAGGAACCTCTTGTCTCCAGGAGCCCTTGGGAGGGGTCCGACTAGTTCGAGTCCCCATTGAGCAAACGACCAAGGACTAGTTAGTGGATGTAAGTCTCCGGCCGGTTGTCGAATGACCGGAGCGAATCTTTGGCATTGATCACATTTTCGGACATAGGCCTGTGCACCTTTTTGCATTCGCGGACACCAATACCCCTGAGACATGATACGGTGGGCCATGGACCGTCCACCCGAGTGCCCCCCACATATGCCTTCGTGTACTTCATACAGGAGTGGCTCAATTTTATCTTCGCGGACGCACATCAAGTAGGGCCTCGAGAACGACTTTCGATATAACTTTTGATCCGGAGAGACCCAAAATCTTGGGGCCCTCAGCCTTATCTTTCTGGCCTCCCTGGGACATTCGGGGAGTTCTCCAGAAAGGAGAAATTTGAGCAATGGACTGGTCCAACTGGGTGGCTCTTTCCCTTCTTGGACGGCCATCACCTTGCCAGCCTCTTATATGCTGGAGTTGGGAAGGTATTCCACCGTGATCCTTCGCGTTGTGTCGAAGTCTAGTGCCGAGGCCAAGTAAGCTAGAGTGTCGACATGGCCATTTTTGTTCCGATGAACTTGCTTAATTTCTACCTTTCTGAACCTTTGGAGTAAAACCGTCGCCTCGTTGAGATAAACCTTCATCCGGGAATCCCTTGCCTCGAATTCTCTATTGATTTGGTTGACCACTAGCATGGAATCACAGTGGATAGTCAGCTCGGCGGCTCCTGCTGCGTCAGCAAGTTTGAGCCCAAAGATTAGGGCCTCGTACTCTGCTTCATTGTTGGACGCCTTAAAGCCTAGTCGGACGGCTTGCTCCGTGACCAACCCTTCCAGAGATACTAATAGCACTCCGATTCTGGAACCCCTGCTGTTAGAGGATCCGTCTACGCTCAGACTCCAGGAAGTCTCCTGATCGCTCGTCGGGGGTACCTTCCCGAGGAGGGGATGCTCCTCTAGCAGAGGGGGTTCCCCAGAAAATTCTGCTATGAAGTCAGCCAGCACTTGCCCCTTAATGGCAGTACAAGGTTTGAAGTTTACCTCGTGCTCCCCTAGTTCCACTGCCCATTTGGCTATTCTTCCCGAGAGGTCCGCCCTCCTTAGAATTGCTTTCAGTGGCTGATCCGTCAAAACCGTGATCGAGTGCGCTTGGAAGTAATGCCTCAACTTCCTCGCGGTCGTGATCAGGGGTAAGTATCTGGTCTCCACGCCCAGTAGTGCCTTACTTACATAGTATATCGGCTTCTGTTCCTGCTTGTGTTCGTGGACCAGCACACCACTAACTACGAACTCAGATACGACCAAGTATAAGAACAGCACTTCCCCCCTCGTTGGGACGAACAAGGTTGAAAGGATTCTAAGGTACTCCTTGATTCCGTCGAGCACATCCTCGCATTCCTGATCCCAAACATCCTTCCCAGACCTCTTGGTGGCTCCAAAGAAGGGCTTGCACTTGTCTGACGAGCGAGAGATAAACCGGTTTAATGCAGCCAGCATCCCTGTGAGTTTCTGGACTTCCGGGACTGTCTGGGGGCTTCGCACATTCATGATGGCTTGTATCTGTTCTGGATTTTTCTCCACCCCACGCCGACTTACGAGGTATCCAAGGAATTTCCCGGAACCAACTCGAAAGACGCATTTAGTTGCGTTTAGCTTTAGCCTATACTCCCGGAGGGTGGAAAAGGTGTCTTCCAGGTTCGTAAGGTGATTATTCTCATTCTTGCTTTTGACCAGCATGTCATCAATATATATTTCCATGGTGTTCCCTATCTGCCTCTTGAACATCCGATTCATGAGCCTTTGATATGTGGCCCTTGCGTTCTTCAGGCCAAAGGGTATGACTTTGTAGTAATAGACTCCCCTCGGAGTAATGAAGACAGTCTTCTCTTGGTCGGCTGGATAGAGGGGGATCTAATGGTAGCCAGCCCTGGCATCCAGGAAGGTCATACGCCGGTGCCCGGCCGTGGCGTCCACCAGTTGGCCCACCTTAGGGAGGGGGAAGTCATCCTTGGGGCAAGCCTTGTTCAGATCAGTGAAGTCCACGCAAACGCGCCATTTCCCTCCCTTCTTTTTCGCACAAACCGTGTTTGATAACCATTCCAGGAACTGAACCTCCCGGATGGTGTTGGCCTCTAGGAGCCTCTCTATCTCGTCATTTACCGCCCGGGCGTGGTGCGGTGCTGTTTGCCGGGGTTTCTGTTTCATCGGCTTTTGAGTGGGGTCGACATGAAGTCTATGGGTCATGACGTTGGGACTTATCCCCTTCATTTCAATGGCTTCCCATGCAAACACATCCACATTTTTTCTTAGAAAATTTGCCATATCTTCCTGGTCGGCTGCAGGCATGGCGGAGCCGATCAGGAAGTATTTGTCCTCGTCTCCGTCTGCCAGAAGTACCTTCCAGAGATCTTCCACCAAGCGGTCTGCCAGGTCTACTCGCAGCTCATCGATCCCCAGCCGCCCGAACTGTAATTGCTATTTGTTCAGGACCTCCTTGGGGTCGCCCTCTTTCTCCTTGGAGGCGACCCCCGTCCTTACTACTGAATAGAAACAATTTTTGGCGGACGCTTGGTCCCCGCGGATCTCCCTCACTCCCTCAGGGGTGGGGAACTTCAACTTTTGATGGTAAGTGGAGTGCACCGCACCTAGCGTATGCAACCAGGCTCGCCCCATAATAATGTTGTAAGGTGAATCGGAGTCGATCACCACGAACTCTGTGTTGATCGTGATAGGCCTGGTGATAACCGGCAGTGTGATTTTGCCCAAGGGTAAGGCGTACGAACTGTGAAATCCAACGAGGGGCATACTGACTTTGGTAAGATCTTGATAACCCAATCCCATGCGTTTCAATACTTCCAAGTACATTACCTCGGAAGAGCTCCCAGAGTCCACCAAGACCCGTTTGACGTCAAAGTTGCCAATATTCAAGGTTAGAGCCAAGGCATCCTCGTGGGGGAGGACCACGCCTGCGAGGTCAGCATTGGAGAAAGTAATGTCTCCCTTGCTGGTCCGGGGCCTCTTGTCTGGCCGGCCCCCTTTCTCTCATCCACTATTCTTGTAAAAGCCACCCTCTTAAGGTTGGATCTGAGAATTCTGGACGTTGGGCGCTCCAGAGGGCAAACGTGGACAACGTCGATCACATTGCCTCGGACAACGGCTCGGTTATTGGTATCATGGACCTCCACTGGTGCCGCCTCTTCAATGTGTTCCTTCAAGTGCCCGTCCTGCACTAGTTTCTCCAAGAAAGACTTATAGACCCTACAATCTTCGGTGAGGTGTCCGAAGTCCTGGTGATATGAGCACTTTACTTTCTGGTTTCGAGTGGAAGGATCACCCTGCATCTTGGGCGGCCATTTGAAGAAAGGTTCCCATTTGATCTTACGGAGGAGCTTATAGATAGGCTCCTTGAACAGGGTGTGGACCCCTTTGAAAGATCCTTCTTAAGTCCTCAGGCCCCACTTTCATGACGGAGGGTTCACCGGAGTGCCTCAAATCTCGAGATCCGCCGCCGGAGAGTGCGAACTCCTCAAGCCGGTTAAGGACGTTCAAGTTGTCTTTTTTCAATTGCAGTAATCGATCCCCAAATTTTTTCTCGATCACTTCAGCCAGTTGACGGGCCAATGGGGCGTACTTTCCAAA
Organism: Ilex aquifolium; assembly: GCA_951799425.1. NCBI lineage: Eukaryota > Viridiplantae > Streptophyta > Magnoliopsida > Aquifoliales > Aquifoliaceae > Ilex > Ilex aquifolium. Next base: position 12,368,946 of record OX637405.1, read on the forward strand.
CGCGTTACCCATACTAGTCTGACTGGTTTGCTTTTTCAAATGAACGAAAAGTAACTTGTTGACACTTTCGATGTGATCTTTCGTTCTCGACGTAGAGGGCATTGGCAGATCAACATTCCTCTGTTGATGACCTTTCCCTTTTTGATGAGTATTCACCATGGTCACTGTTCTTCGAAAAGTTGAATCGTTTCCCATAGAAGGCACCAAATTGTGCGCGATGATTTTCGCACAATAGTTATAAATGACAGATCTCTCCTTTGGTGAGCTCGTGTTCGCCTCGAATGTCGAAGATCTCGCGGCAAAGAAGGGACTTAAAGGGCCAAAGGGGGCCTATAGAGTGGTGATGAGTTGTTTTAAGGGGTTGGTCGATCGATTCAGGCGAATCGATGATGGTTCCTGGTACATAGAAAATAGGTTAGAAAGGGTGCCGGAGTGTTTTCCGGCGTATCCCCTCCGACGATCAAGTCAGTCATTTGATAGAGGGGAAGAAGAAATCACTATGGTGTGTTCTTAAGAGGTGATTTTGCGTATCTTTGTAATGTATTTTTGAGGCTATTTATACCCACCAAAGGCTCATCATTACTGGGTCTAGATAGTAGGTAGTGTCCTGATATGGGGCAGTGTGCCCCCTATTTTGCATGGGGGAGACCCCATTATTAATTGTTCGGATCCCCGAGCAATCAATGCTGACCTCGCAGGCGTGGTCCTCCCCTACGAGGATGCCTTGGTTCTAACCTTGAATATTGGCAACTTTGACGTCAAACGGGTCTTGGTGGACTCTGGGAGCTCTTCCGAGGTAATGTACTTGGAAGTATTGAAACGCATGGGATTGGGTTTTCAAGATCTTACCAAAGTCAGTATGCCCCTCGTTGGATTTCACGGTTCGTACGCCTTACCCTTGGGCAAAATCACACTGCCGGTTATCACCGGGCCTATCACGATCAAAACGGAGTTCGTGGTGATCGACTCCGATTCATCTGACAACATTATTATAGGGCGAGCCTGGTTGCATGCGCTGGGAGCAATGCACTCCACTTACCATCAAAATTTGAAGTTAATCGGAAGATAAAGATGGACTGTGAGAATTAAGAACATGATTCCGATGTCTTTCTAGAAGTTTACAAGAATTGTCTGTGCCGAGACTTAACCCGTCTACAAATAAGCAAGTGTTTCTACGAGATATCCAACCATGATATTAACATTCCATTCTTTAAGTGAAGCACAATAATGGGGAGGATTGAAGGGTAGTCATGAAGATCTAGCCGGGGGTAGTTGCCTTGAACCGTTGAGTCTTTCTATGCAAGAGTCATCCGTGTCATAGAAAGAGCCCACGGTTATACAAAGTATCTTAGCTTTGCTAGATGCAATCAATCATCCAATAAGCAAGGAGAAATAAACGTTAAGCATAAGAACAATGCACAAATATAATTCCCGGATAATTTATACATGCCCTTTTCCTCTTACTAAAGAGTGAATGAGAAACTACTCACTCTTCATGGCTTTGGTAAAGCTAGAAAAGTGGGTGATGCTCATCCCTCCAAGTAGAGGACTTACAAAATGAAATAACTATAAACAAGGAGCCAATCTTTAACAAAGAATGAGTGAATCACGTTCCACCCTTCACGGCTTTGGTAAAGCTCTAGAAAAGTGGAAGAGTTTCACTCCTTTAAGAAAGAAAGAAGCTCAAGCAATGGAAGAGAAGTACATGAACAATAAAAGTAGAAGAAAGTTAGTCACATTTGGAGGGTGGCTTCCTCAACCAAGGAATGGAGGGTTGCTTCCTCAACCAAAAGATGAACTAACTCCATTTCTATGCATGTAAGTGAAAACATAAGCATAAAACTACTTTTATAACAAGCTAAGAGATGTTGGACTAAAGCCAAACTATGAGTGGGAGTCTAAGCCTCCATCAACCTCTCTACTTGCCCCCCTTAGCTCTCCAACAATGGGAGTATTTATAGGCAAGAAGAGGAGACAAGAGGGGGTGAAGGAATAGTATATGCCGCCCAAGTCCAAGTGAAAAACCAACTACTATGCTGCCAGTCTGTGGAGAACGTTCGAACGTGAGTTGGTGTTCGAACGTTGTTTCTGGTTTTGCTTTGTGGTCGTTCGAATGTTGTCTGCCGTTTGAACGTTTCCTCTGTCTTTGCACTATGGGCGTTCGAACGCCAGATGTGGTTTGACCTCTCACTCAAGTGGCCTGTGGTCATCTGTGAAGTTCATTTCCTCACTCTATGCAGTAGTTTGGTCTTCAATCAACTCGAGTGCACGTTCAAACATGAGTTGGCGTTCGAACGTGACACTCAAGTGCCTCAGAGCCTCAGAGTCTTTTTTTTTCTAGCTGCAACACGCATTCTCTCAGCAGTCAGGTTTGCTACAGTTCAATGTGGAAGTTCGAACGTGAGTTGGCGTTTGAACGTTCTGGCTGTGCTCCAAGCTTCTCCAATTTTGTGTCCTAATGTGTTGGTGTTACATTCAAGTGTGATACTTGTTGTTCTTGAGTCCTTGTTCAGTTTAGGGCCTGAAATGACATCACTTAAACTCCATCAAAGTACAATTAGTCTTAAAATGGCATAGTAAAATGCTAATTTTAAGTGCTAATCAGCAATGTGATCGATGTTATCCACGTTTGCCCTCTGGAGCGCCCAACGTCTAGAACCCTCAGATCCGACCTTAAGAGGGTGACTTTTACAAGAAGAGTGGATGAGAGAGAGGGGGGTCGGCCAGACAAGAGGCCCCGGACCAGCAAGGGAGACATTACTTTCTCCGATGCCGACCTCGCAGGCGTGGTCCTCCCCCACGAGGATGTCTTGGTTCTAACCTTGAAGATTGACAACTTTGACATCAAACGGGTCTTGGTGGGCTTTGGGAGCTCTTCTGAGGTAATGTACTTGGAAGTATTGAAACACATGGGATTGGGTTGTCAAGATCTTACCAAAGTCAGTACGCCCCTCGTTGGATTTCACAGTTCGTACACCTTACCCTTGGGCAAAATTACACTGCTGGTTATCACCAGACCTATCACGATTAACACGGAGTTTGTGGTGATCGACTCTGATTCACCTTACAACATTATTATGGGGCGAGCTTGGTTGCATGCGCTGGGAGCAATGCACTCCACTTACCATCAAAAGTTGAAGTTCCCCACCCCTGAGGGAGTGAGGGAGATCCGCGGGGACCAAGCGTTTGCCAAAAAATATTTCTATTCAGCAGTAAGGGCGGGGGTCGTCTCCAAGGAGAAAAAGCGTGACCCCGAGGAGGTCCCGAACAAATAACAATTACAGTCCAGGCGGCTGGGGATCGATGAGCTGCGGGTGGACCCAGCAGACCGCTCGGTGGAAGATCTCCGGAAGGTACTTCTGGCTGATGGAGACGAGGACAAATACTTCCTGATCGGCTTTGCCATGCCCGCAGCCGACCAGGAAGAGATGGCCAATTTTCTAAGAAAAAATGCGGATGTGTTTGTATGGGAAGCCACTGAAATGAAGGGGATAAGTCCCGACGTCATGACCCATAGACTTCATGTCGACCCCACTCATAAGCCGGTGAAACAGAAACCCCGACGAACATCACCGCACCACGCCTGGGTGGTAAATGACGAGGTAGAGAGGCTCCTACAGGTCAACACCATCCAGGAGGTTCAGTTCCCGGAATGGTTATCAAACACGGTTTGTGCGAAAAAGAAGGGAGGGAAATGGCGCGTTTGCATGGACTTCACTAATCTGAACAAGGCTTGCCCCAAGGATGACTTCCCCCTCCCTAAGGTGGACCAACTGGTGGACGCCACGGCCGGGCACCGGCGTATGACCTTCCTGGATGCCAGGATTAACTACCATCAGATCCTCCTCCATCCAGCCGACCAAGAGAAGACTGCCTTCATTACTCTGAGGGGAGTCTATTGCTACAAAGTCATGCCATTTGGCCTGAAGAACGCAGGGGCCACATATCAAATGCTCATGAATCGGATGTTCAAGCGGCAGATAGGGAACACCATGGAAATATATATTGATGACATGCTGGTCAAAAGCAAGAATGAGAATGATCACCTTACGGACCTGGAAGACACCTTCTCCACCCTCCGGGAGTATGGACTAAAGCTAAACGCGGCTAAATGCGTCTTTGGAGTTGGTTCCAGGAAGTTCCTTGGATACCTCTTAAGTCGGCGTGGGGTGGAGGCAAATCCAGAACAGATACAAGCCATCATGAATGTGCGAAGCCCCCGGACAATCTGGGAAGTCCAGAAACTCACAGGGATGCTGGCTGCATTAAACTGGTTTATCTCTCGCTCGTCAGACAAGTGCAGGCCCTTCTTTGGAGCCATCAAGAGGTCTGGGAAGGATGCTTGGGATTAGGAATGCGAGGATGCGCTTGGCGGAATCAAGGAGTGCTTTAGGATCCTTCCAACCCTTTCCATCCCAACGAGGGGGGAAGTGTTGTTCTTATACTTAGCCGTATCTGAGTTCGCAATTAGTGGTATGCTGGTCCACGAACACAAGCAGGAACAGAAGCCGATATACTATGTGAGCAAGGCACTGCTGGGCGCGGAGAACAGATACTTGCCCCTGATCACAGCCGTGAGGAAGTTGAGGCATTACTTCCAAGCGCACCCAATCACAATTTTGATGGATCAGCCACTGAAATCAATTCTAAGGAGGGCGGACCTCTTGGGAAGAATAGCCAAATGGGTAGTGGAACTAGGGGAACACGAGGTAAACTTCAAACCTCGTACTGCCATTAAGGGGCAAGTGCTGGCTGACTTCATAGCAGAATTTTCTGGGGAACCCCCTCTGCTAGAGGAGCATCCCCTCCTCGGGAAGGTACCCTCGACGGGCGATTAGGAGACTTCCTGGAGTCTGTGCATAGACGGATCCTCTAACAGCAGGGGTTCCAGAATCGGAGTGCTATTAGTATCTTCGGAAGGGTTGGTCACGGAGCAAGCTGTCCAACTAGGCTTTAAGGTGTCCAACAATGAAGTAGAGTACGAGGCCCTAATCTCCAGGCTCAAATTTGCTGACGCAGCAAGAGCAACCGAGCTGACTGTCCATTGTGATTCCATGCTAGTGGTCAACCAAATCAATAGAGAATTCGAGACAAGGGATTCCCGGATGAAGGCTTATCATCATGAGGTGACAATTTTACTCCAAAGGTTCAAAAAGGTGGAAGTTAAGCAAGTTCCTCGGGACAAAAATGCCTATGCTGACGCTCTGGCTTGCCTGGCCTCGGCATTGGACTCCGATACAACACGAAGGATCATAGTGGAATACCTTCCCAACTCCAGCATATAAGAGGCTGGCAAGGTGATGGCCGTCCAGGAAGGGGAAGAGCCACCCAGTTGGACCAGTCCATTGCTCAAATTTCTCCTTTCCAAAGAACTCCCCGAATGTCCCAGGGAGGCCAGGAAGATAAGGCTGAGGGCCCCAAGATTTTGGGTCTCTCCAGATCAAAAGTTATATCGAAAGTCGTTCTCGGGGCCCTACTTGCTGTGCGTCCGCGAAGATAAAATTGAGCCACTCCTGTATGAAGTACACGAAGGCATATGTGGGGGGCACTCGGGTGGACGGTCCATGGCCCACCGTATCATGTCTCAAGGGTATTGGTGGCCGTGAATGCAAAAAGATACACAGACCTATGTCCGGAAATGTGATCAATGCCAGAGATTCGCTTCGGTCATTCGACAACCGGTCGGAGACTTAAATCCACTAACTAGTCCTTGGACGTTCACTTAATGGGGACTCGACCTAGTCAGACCCCTCCCAAGGGCTCCCAGAGACAAGAGGTTCCTGATTGTAGGAACCGATTATTTCACCAAGTGGGTGGAGGCGGAGCTACTCACCCATATCAGGGACATAGACACCAAGAAGTTTGTATGGAAGAACATAGTAACAAGGTTTGGAGTCCCCCGTGCACTTGTGTCGGACAATGGGACCCAGTTCAATAACGGGCCTTTCAAGTCTTTTTGTGAGCACCTTGGGATCCAAAACTACTATTCCACCCCGGCATACCCACAGGCTAACGAATAGGCCGAGTCCTCGAACAAGATTATCGTCAATGGGATCAAGAAGAGATTAGAAAATGCCAAGGGAAAGTGGGTGGAGGAGCTCCTGAACGTCCTCTGGGCATACAGGACCACCCCTCGAAGCTCAATAGGGGAGACACCTTATGCTCTCGCGTACGGGGTGGAGGCGGTCATCCCTCTTGAGGTAGGCCTTCCTACCATAAGAACACAAGCCTTCGACATTGGGGACAATAACCACCAACTCAGCTTGGATATGGACCTTGCGGAAGAAAGAAGGGAAGTGGCAGCCTTGAGATTAGCCAAGTATCAGGAAGGGGTGTCCAGAATCTACAACAGAAGGGTCAAACCTCGAAAATTCCAAGCAGGCGATCTGGTACTCATAAGGGTGGTAGCAAACACATGAGATCCGGCAGAAGAAAAGATGGGGCCCAACTGAGAGGGACCATACAAAGTCATATCGGTAGAAAGCTCTGGGTCATATAGGCTGGAGGACCTAGAAGGGAATGTTGTAATTCACCCTTGGAATGTAATAAATTTAAAGAAATACTACGTTTAAAAATTGAGAGCCCATTGTTATGTCGAATGGATGATCCTGCAGATGGCATGGCCCTGGAAGTAGTCTCAAGGACTCTAGCTTCCAAATAAGGACAGGAGCAGGCCTCTTAGAAATGGAATGGCCCTGGGGGGGCAGAGTCTCAGGGACTCCTGCATTCAAATGAAGAACAGGAGCAAGCCTCCTACAAAGGGCATGGCCCTGGAAGTAGTCTCAAAGACTCCAGCTTCCAAATAAGGAGAGGAGCAAGCCTCCTGGAAAGGGCACGACCCTAGGGGTAGAGTCTCAAGGACTTCTGCCTCCAAATGAAGAACAGGAGCAAGCCTCCTGAAGAGGGCATGGCCCTGGAAGCAGTCTCAAGGACTCCAACTTTCAAATAAGGACAGAAGCAAGCCTCCTGGAATGGGCATGACCCTAGGGGGCTGAGTCTTAGGGAATTCTGCCTCCAAATGAAGAAGACTCAGGGTCCAGTCTCCTGGGAAGGGCATGGCCCTGGAAGTGGTCTCAAGGACTCCAAAATTTTGAATAAGACTCAGAGTCAAGCCTCCTGGGAAGGGCACGGCCCGGGGGCCGAGACTCGGGAACCCCAGCCTTCAACTAATATGCAAGGGCATGCCCCCTGAATGGAAAAGGACCCTTGAAGAAGGGCGCAGATCGGTTGTCGCTCAGGGCGAAGATCACCCCCAAGAGTCCTCGAAAAACTTCGAGACCAATCTTGGGGTATGCTTGCACAAGTACATGGGTGAGGTTGACTAAGTTCGGTGTCAATAAGGCAAGGGAGACCCCCCCGGGGCGACAAAGAAGGAAGATGAAGCTAACCGGAGTGGAAAGTTACATGAATTCGTTGTTCCCATGGCAAGAAGGGGACCGCTAAGCCTCGGTGTAGGTTCCCCTCAGACGAGTAACGTATTCTCGGCGTCAATGCTCACCACGTTGATCGATCGCGGTACTTGGGACCTAGGAACGCCAAAACTTGTTCTATCCAGAGTACCCTCCTCAACTCCGAGGGTCAGCACTTGAAAGTTAGGAGTTTTCAAAGTTAGAGATTATTTTTCAATACGCAAAACTCAAAAGAACATACATGAAGAGCCGCAAAATGATTTTTTCATTCCAAAAAGAGGGGCTTTGCGTCCCCGGGCTACAAAAGGAAATAGTACAACAAAAAGAAAGACAAAGCCCTAAGTCTAGGCTGCTGGAGGGGGAGGGTTGAACACTTCACCAGCGTCTCCAGTAGCATCCACAAAGAGCTCTTCTATGCTGGGTGAAGATACAACGTTAGTGGCGTCGGAAAGAGGGACAAGAGTAGGAGCTGGAGGCGTTGCCGATTCTGGGGCTGGAGGGTTGGTCTCTGGGAGAACAACAGCTGTCGAGGATGGGATCATGGTGTCAGGTAGTTCTGTCGAGCTTTGCCAGTGGGCATTTGCAGCATTTTCTGCGGCTATCTCCGCCGCCGCCTGCATCGTCGCTTCGGATGGAACATACTCATTCTCCAAGAATAGAGGAGAGTCGGCGGGAACTCCTGCAGCTCTGAGGGCCTCATCCCATCCCTTCTTGAAGAACTCTCTCTTGTTCTCTTCAAGGGGGACCACAACGTCGTCAGCACATTTGTCAGTAATCTGCTGCTCTGTCTTCTTCTGTGCTTCCAATTGAGCCTTGACTCTATCAAGCTCCTAAGTAAGAGTCGTGCAAGTCTGCTCCGACTCATCAAATCTTGCCTCGGTTGAAGATAGCCGCTGCGTTTGCTCAGTTATTCTCCTCTCAGCATCGGCAAGGGTGGCACTAAGCTTTTTAGCGCCAACCCACGCCGACTCGCCGTCCTTTAGTAACTCCCGCTCGGCCTGCTGAAGACTCTACCTTGAAGCGTGGTAGCGGGCAGCAATAACCGATATTTGTTGAGAGGCCTATTGGAGGTGAAAATGAAAGGTTACACTGAGGTAGAAAAGACCAAATAAAACAAGAATGGTAATAGGACTTATAACAAGGGAGTTTTGAATTATCGAGCAGAAGAGCTGGTTGGTCGATCGGCCCCGGTGCTCCGCCATGTCAGCTCCAAATTGAAGTGTCTCGCTCACGGCATAGGCCACATGAGGGTCATGTATGATGGAGTCATTGACCCGGATGACCCTGTTTTCTCGGTCTCGGGCCTGGGGGCGCCATTCCTCCACAACTACTACCAGGCGGGGGATGAGGAGTTTGCTGATCCCCTTGTTGCTGTTGTTGTTGTTGTGGCTGTTGTTGTTGCTGTTGTTGATCCTAATGTTGCTGCTATGATGGAGGGGCCCTGCCTCGGCCCCGTCCATAATGTCTCTATTTAACTTTCTTCTCCTCTTCAATCGGGTCCCGGTTACGGATCTCACCCCAACCAGTTGACCTTGGCAGCACAGGAGGGGGGATGAGTGATGTTGGTGTCGGTCCTTGGAGGAGGGATGAATGTTGCTTCCGGATCCCCTGCCCCTCAGGGCGGCCCTCTAGTTCACATAATTGAGATTTAGACGCGGTTGGCGAGACATAGCTACTTCAAGGGCATCCTCCTGGTCTAAGCTTTGGAGGATTTGGAAATCCGGCCAAGTGTCCCTTCTCGACGTGCTGGGCTCGGAGTGGATCGTGGCGGACGAATCCCTAATTGCTGCTACCTCGGTTCAGCTCCTTCAGCGACTCCCTCTACCTCGGCTTCGGTGGCCCTGTCGGGATCCTCCTCCAAATTCGGCTCTGAGTCCTGCTCCAAGGTCTGCTCGAAAAGCTCGGACCACCTGGAAGGGTCGTAGGGCTGAGGAAGTTGCAAAAATTTCTTGTATCCTAGTCTATAGCCCAAGAGAATATGACCCGCTCGGCCAAAACCGTCTCCGATGAATCCCCAAATGGTGACGAGATCGTCAAAATTCACCAAGTGTCGAGGTGGGGGAGCAACTTCACAAGAGGAAACGTCTGCACATAAGAAAGGAGATCGTCAAGACTTGGACACATTAATATCAGAAAGCTAAGAGGCCAAGAAGAGTGGGAGAAGCCGACGTACTTGTTGTTCGCCACTCCTTGGGGCAGGACAAGCCGTTGTACTCGGGGCCGATCCCCCTCTCCCAGGCTCCACTAAAGACCAGCAGGTCATTCTTGTACCCCTTGTCCGAATCGGGGAGATGGGTCACGAGGTACATCGAGGTATCTCTGGCTTTAAGATAGAAGCTTCACTGGGGCATCACCCTCGGCAAAGTATAGGAGAAGAGAATGTCCTCGAGGCCGAGGTTGACCCCGAGGCGCCTATTGAGCTTGACGACCCCCATGATTATCCTAAACACGTTTAGACAGCACTGCCCCGGGAAGAGATGAAATCAGGACAAGAATTGCAGGAGGAGTGGATGGAGGGGGAATCTGAGCCTGCCCTCCATAATTGCCTTGGTATAAAAAGGCATAGCATCCTCGGTGCCGACGTTGGGACGATGCCAAGCTGGGTCAAAATCGTCAACACCGACGCTATGGGGGATGTCATAGTGGGCCTTGAAATTGGTTATTTGTTGAACGCCCTTAACTGCGTATTTCCTCGACCTGGAGGTCTTAGCCTCGTGGACCTCGACAGCAGGGCGACGACTCTTCGGCATTCTATACGAAGAAAAAAGAGAGAGGGTGCAAGGAGGATGCTGTCTAAAGATGGAAGTCCTAAGAGGCACTAACAGGCTTAGAAACGACGAAGAGAAGACGGTGGTGGCCTGAAAAATGACCAATCGCCGGAAAAAACAAAAGAAGAGAGGAAAAAAGAGGAAGACTCACCAAAAAAGAGGCTGAGGAGGTGAACTGAAGCCTTGAGGGGGGATTTTTCTCCCTCAAACGATGACCAGAGATGGTTCCTCGACAAGACACAGCAAGACTCCGGCGAGGTTCTTCGAATAAAAAGCAAAGGATTCCGATGAGTCTCTGGCGAAGAAATCTCTGAGAAAATCTCAAGAATTCGAAAGTGTGGAAATGAAGGTGAGGCTCTGTTTATATAGGCCCTCAGAACTCATTATTGGTGCACGAAGCACGAGGACAGGCGCTTTCAATGCGCACGATCTCCAAAAGATGAAAAACGGCTAAAAGCATTGATGGGAAAGTTAAGACGGTTGAGCCCTTTCACCTTCCGACGACACGTCTCCCCTCCGTAAGAAGATCAAAGGGCTGGGGGCAGTTGATGGGACACTTTTGAGGAAGAAGCAGATCACGACACGTGTCCTCAGTGCCGAGGACAACCTCCCTCTCTAACAAGGCCACATGTCCTCGGCACTGAGGACAGTGGTCTCTCTGACAAGGATACGCATACTCAGCACCAAGGTGTCCTCGGCACCGAGGACGCGTTGCTCTCTGACAAGGTTCCCTTGGCTGCAAGAAATCTCCGTTATTACGTAACCTCGATCTTGAGGGTACCTCCACTCAAAGACGCTCGTGTGTTCTCGACGCCGAGGGATACTTCCTGGGACTGTGGCCCTACCATATAAATCTGACTTCTAGAAAGGCTACTGATTGACGGCTGATCAGTCTCAACCAGACTAGGAATCATGAGGGTACTCTACACAAGGAGGTCAGAATGGCAGGACCAACACAACACTCCACCAAGGGGAGCATGACACATGGCATAAAGTGTAGGATGAGGGGAAAATAGACAAATATGCCCCTGCTGACATGTGACAGTCTCAGGCAAGCATTTAATGAACCCTCAGTCGATGGGACATCAATAGTAACTCGAGAAGTCAGGAAGGAGGAGCATTAAGTGATCCAGTATCAGGACATTTAATGCCTCAGGTATTGAAGAAAGAGCATTAAATGCTCTGAGATCCGAGCATTTAATGTCTTTGCATAAAAGAAAGGGCATTGATTGCTCGGGGATCCGAACAATTAATAATGGGGTCTCCCCCATGCAAAATAGGGGGCACATTGCCCCATATTAGGACGTTACCTATTATCTAGGCCCAGTAATGATGAGCCTTTGGTGGGTATAAATAGCCTCAAAAATACATTACAAAGGTACGCAAAATCACCTCTCAAGAACACACCATAGTGTTTTCTTCTTCCCCTCTCTCAAAGGACTGACTTGATCGTCGGAGGGGATACACCGAAAAACACTCCACCCTTTCTAACCTGTTTTCTGTGTACCAGGAACCATCATCGATCCGCCTGAATCGATCGAGCAATCCCTTAAAACAACTCATCACCACTCCATATGCCCCATTTGGTCCTTTAAGTCCCTTATTTGCCACGAGGTCTTTGACATTCGAGGCGAACACGTGCTCACTAAGGGAAATATCTGTCATTTACAACTATTGTGCAAAAATTATCGCGCACACAGAGTATCCATGTAAAACAAGAAATACCCAGAAAACCCAATTGATAAATCCATGGTTTTATTAAAGAAAGGGATTGGAATAGTACCAGAAAAGTTATCAAGCTTCATTTTCAGCAGCTCTCCCTCATAGGCAAAATGGTCATGTGCCCAACTCGGTTGAAACAGCTGATCAAACTTAGATGAGTTAACTGAACCCACAAACAAAACCAGACCAACAACGAAAGCCAATAACACACACCCATTTGAATACTGAACACCACGAGAAAAACCCATGATCAGAGAGATTTCTAGAGAGAGAGAGAGAGGAGTTTAGTGAAGCTTCTACTCTGCAAATGCTATGTGGGAAGCCAAAACAAGCTGGAGTGGTTTTTATAGCCAAACTTTATCTGGCTTAGTTGACAAGCCACACATGCCACAAGTTTGAATTTGTACACGTCAGCATCCACGTAGGATTTTGTCTCGATTAGCGTGGAAAATTAAAATATTATAGCTGTTTGCATTTCAGCTTAGTTGTGCCAAAGCTGGTTGTGTGTGGGGGATGCAGCACAGTACGAGTAGTCGTTGTTGGGAAAAGAGTTAGTGCGTATTTCACCAATAGTAGATTTACACTAGGAATTTACAGCTGGGTCACTGTACCTTCCAATTGTCTCTGGGGAGTAGCAGTTAAAAAGAGGAGAGAGCCATCTCTTTCTCTCAGACAAAACAAAGCTCCATCAAAATTCCATTTTGGAATGGTGAAAATAGTTCAACCGTTTTTGTTTTTAAAAAATTAAAAAAATAAATTAATGATTTAATCAAAATTGTAATATTTTAAAATTTTCGAGATGGTTAGAGAGGTTTCAACATGCTCTATCAATATTATAGAATATTTTGAAATATTTCAAGATATTTCTACATATTTTGTAAATAAATTCTAAATTTTTTTTCAATTTCTATTATATTTTTATTTCTTTATGATCGAAATCAAATATCAAAACTAAATTTTAAACCTTGCTACAAACAGGCAAACAAAATGCTAAAGATTTATTCCAATAAAATAAAAAGAGAGAAGTTTTGAGAAAGGCTCTTACTTATTTTTGAAAGAGATTAGATTTGCTTAAAAAAAATTATCAAAATAATATTTTTCTTCTGGAAAAATGTTAATTCGGACACCTTTGACCGTTAAACCAAAAAAATAAAAAAAAAGAATGAGATTTATAAAACATCGTGTATAGTTTGAACCCTGAAATTATTAAATTTTCCCAATTTTTATCGTCAAAATCTAAGAATAGATTAAACATGCTTTTGACCCTAACAATGTCTAAATCAAGTATTATTAGGACTGAAAATGTCACAGTTGGTGACCAAATCTAGTGGTCGCAAAACATATGGAACAAAAAATTTTAAAGTCAAATGAGACGCCATAGTAAGTAGCTAGATATTTTTGCATCAAATGTCACATTTGATTTTTCAGGAGAAATAATGTGCATAAAAAATAATTTCTCAAAAATTAATTACCAAATAAACGTAAATAGAATTGTTACCTTTTTATCACTTATTCAGCACTGTTGTTTGTCCTAATTATTATCTGTAATATTTAATCTATAATATAAAATATGGCAGATATTACTAAGTTCATCTGACGTTCTCAAATAGACTCATTCAACGGCCATTAATATCCTTCTTAAAACTATTCATATTACACCGTACTTTCAGACACGAATTACTCCGAATAATTTTAAAATTTTGAACTTTGAGAATAGAGTCGAAAAATAATTACAAAAAAAAGTTATGATAAAAATGAAATTGGTAATAGAAGGTCGTGGGTGAGATGGTAATAAATAGTTGTGTTGTAATGAAATTAGTAATTTTGTGGGGTTAAATTTTTATTCTTCATGAATATTTTAATTTTGATGTGAATGATATGTTTTTAACTGAATCAGAAAAAAAAATTAATCGATATTCCGTAAATTATCTCGTATATCCTTATGATTAAAAAAAATTAAAAAAAAAGGCAAAACTATTGGAGCAGTGATTGAGGATTGGGAATGGTGATTGGAGAGTGGGGTATGACTTTATATATTGCTTTTCATATTTGTTTCACTTTCGTGACTGTGCCAACCTCTTTATTTATTCCCATTTAACTCCTGATAGAAACTTACTCTCTCTTGGAGTCTAGAGATGTGTGCCAGCTAATTGGATATTTTTGATTTTTCATTATTCAAATAAAATTTAATTGTAAAATCTGAATAAGGTTATTGAGGGCAGGTAGGTAAGATGTGGTACAGACAAAGTCCCAGAATATCTTCTTCCGGAAGAGAAAAAAGTCTCCGAACAAGCCATTATTTGCTAAGTAAATCTTACCAGAGGTCCAGAAGACTCCTACAGTGCTGAAAAAATATTTTGGTATCCTATCCCGATTATAAATTTGATATTTTTCCTTTTTATAATTTTTGAAAATAATTTATAATTTTTTTTTAGTGTAGGATGGATCCTAATATTATTAACTTTTGTGATAGTTTAGGATCGTAATAATCAAATAATCGCTTCCAAACTTATCACAAAAGTTATAAATAGACAATAAAAAGTTGTAGCTTAAATCTTAAAATTATAAAATGACTTAAAAATTGTAATTTTTGTTTGTTATAAATAAACTTAAAAATTTGTATCTTAATTCACAAAATTTTTAAAATTTGACGGTACAATACTGTAATTTTTATGATCAATAATAATATTTTGTAATCAAAAGAATTACAATTTACACCCCTAAAAAATTATAATTTTTTGATACTATATCTCGCTCAATGCCAAAATCGTCCTTATGGGAACAGATTCATTACTGTATAACAAGAGTTTTGTTATTCAAAACGTTGTCGTTTTACACATAAAATGACGTTATTTTGTGTATAAAAGGGCATCTTTTTAAAGAATAACAGCCCTGCAGTAGAGCATAGGATCCGAACTATCGTCCTTATAAGTTTAGAACCACAGCACAATCAGGGACGTGTAATGAAGTCCTTGTTGCTCACTCTGAGCTGAAGCAGTCCCTTACATTAGCCAGATGGAAAATTGATGGTTATAGTGACATTTCATGGTGTATCAATCACTCTCTCTCTTTTTTTTTTTTTTAGGGTGTTCTGTCTTCTATCGATTATTTCATTGAACTTTGAGATGGACCATCATAGTTCAAGTTAATTTAAGGACATATCTTCTAAGGAACAAATATTGCTGACCCTTCAAGTTAGTTTTGTTAAACAATCAAGAGAAATACAAGAAACAAGAAAAAGAGAGGAGGAAGAAGAGGCTAGAGTTTCATTGATACTGCATGATTCTATTGAATACCAAAAAGTACTTTAACCTAAATACATAGAGACTATATATCGTCTAAACAAAAGAAACTGAAAAGACATGAATAAAAGACTATTCTACCCTTAATAAACAAAATACCCCTATATTTCTTAACAAGTTTAAGGACATATCTTCTAAGGAACAAAGATCGCTGACCCTTAGGGGGCATAGCAAATATCGAACCTGAGACTTTTTATTTAAAAAAAGACAAACTTGATCACCGGACCACCGAGTATTATGTATCAATCACTTTATAAATGCTATTTTTGGTACAATTATTGCTTTTGTGGAGATAGACTTTGAGCCATTGGATCTGGAGTGATGTATGTGGGAATGTACCCATCATGACTAATGCATCAACCTAAACTTGGGGGCTATTCCTTAGTTGTTTTTTTTTTTTAGGGGCAAAAGAAAGTGTTCAAAAATTACTCCGATAGAATTTTATTGGTAGGATCATGAAGTTCTTGACCGCGTCTGTTACACCTCTCGGGAATGAACCTAGCTAAGTTAATATAGCGGTCAACCATCGAACCGTAATTTGGACTCCAAAACTTAAACCTCCAACGTCAATGTGAAAAATTCGATCGGTACCCTACTGAACCACCCCCACTCGGTGGTTGGGGCTATTCCTTAGTTGCTTTGATGATTATTAGGTCCATACCCTGCTCTCTTTTGAAGCAATTACACTTATTGGTTAAAATGGTAAAATAGCATTGTCTATTGTTTTATTTGTCCACAAGTAATGAATCATACATATAAGAAAGAGACGACTATCAAATGAATTTATTGTTTAGGGAAAAATTTCATCAACACTCCCTATAACTAATCATATCTTTAGACATTTAGGGGTGGAGCCAAACATCTTCCCCAATGGGACAACAGTTAAAATTCTAAATGTTCACAAAAATATAGTTTTATTAATAGAACATCAATTAAAGGCGCAACCCATATACACTACAAGAAAAAAGGGTTTTTACAGCGGTAAAGTGCTGTCATAAAAGGTTTATTTGCAGTCACAAATACTTTTTGTGGCGGTATTGTGGCGGCATTACCTCGCCATAATAAGTGTGGTCTGAAAAAATTTTTATGGCTGCAACAGTCTGTCTCAAATAGTATTTACGACAGCAAGATACTGTCGTAAATAAGTTGTCACAAAAAATTCAACATTTTTGCTTTTATCACGACAGCAAAAGTGTTGCCCCAAATACTACATTTGGCTGCCGTAAAAAAATGGAAGATTTTGTTGTGACGGTTAATATAATGTCGCAAAAAGTATGAATTTTTTTTTACGTAATTAACAAATTTTTTTTTTAATTATTATGAACCGTTGATAACCAATGTTATATATTCTGTGCATATATACACTTCCATATATACACTTCCATCACATGAAGTATAACTTCTTTTTTGAGAGGGGGGAAGGGGGAGGGGAAAGGGGGTTTGAACCCTTGACCTCAAGAAGACAAAGCTTTTACAAGGTAAGAAATACCATTGTACCAAAGACCCATTGATATCCGTACAACTACCAAATTTAATATATACATAAACACAAAAGTAAATATGATCAACATTTCTAAAAACATAGCAATATTTTCATATAAAAAAAAACAATCTCATGAGTTAAACAAAATGTAAAATATTCACTTTTACAACACATAATGATCCATGAGTACAAGAAATTAATACAAAAAATTGAGCATCATTCCCGAACCATCTAATCTCTCAGTAACATCTGAAAAAAAAAAACATAAAATTATTGTAATTATACTGAAATGATATTTATATACATATATACAATAAAGAACTAAAAGAAGTTAGAATACACATCAACAGAGGGGCCGCACAATATTTCTCTGAACGGCTTGTCCAATTATGTAAATGGTATATAAACAAGTCATATTGTATACGTTTCTTCTAATTAGTTTCACCAATACCTAATTCATTTATAATCGTATCGTGTCGGGTCCACTCGTTTACTAAACAGGTGGCTTAAGGAAGACTCAAACCCACTAATTTTATGTCGTGTTAACGGGTCGTGTCATATTTTGACACTCCTAGCTTTGATATAAAAAATTGACTTTGTAGAGATTAATTTTTTTTTCTTTGAACTAGAAATTGTCTTTTTGTCACGCCCCGTCCCGGTCTCCCAAGGATGAGACGCGAATAGGTTTTTGATACACTTGTTTACATTTATGTATAATCTGGACTAATCAAACATTAAATAATCCCACAGGTGCAACAACACCACCCATCACCTTAGTCATTAAGCATGATGGTAAAACTTGTCTCATAACTTGTACCATATATAAAACACATATACCAATTATTTGTTTCCCAGGTTATAGACATAAACAAAATCCCAGACCCACATAATATACTCATAAAATATGCTTGTTGAGTCTATATACAAATATATACTATTAACTTGCCATAATAATCTCTCATAAATATAATACACAACCCAGCAATTAGTCATACCGACACTCAACCTGAGTGATATCACACTAATGTTATACAAAACTCAATCGATTAGACAGTGGACTGGTCTGCATCTTCCTCTACAGTACCTGAAAAGGAGAAGCTATAGGGGTGTGAGCTAAACCTCGCGCTCAGTGAGTATACATGCTGTATATTAAATAAAAATGATAGTAATACACTAAAGTATATAGATACACGTATCAAACAACAACATCATTCCAATTCCAAAGAATTCACAAGCCACATCACATTCATACTACCCCTCATCAGGTAATCAACACCACATGGATTCGTGTCTCCCGAACCTCCCGGGAACACCACAGTGCTAGCACACCACTGCATGCCCAGTGATAAGGCATCGACGCTCCTGTCTCAAACAGTGCGCCACATTCGACAATACACAGTACAATATATAATTCAATCACATAAGCACATAGCACATAATCCTGGAGAAACGCTATTAAATTCTATCATTTACTATCATTTTATAATAGCATTTTCAAAACATATAAAGATATACACTCACATCAAATATACAGATCTACAACCCTTCGGTCCTAACAGTGGATCCTTCCGGTGTTACTGTATCTGTTCCAACACCGACTGTCTCACCCGTTCCACCTAACACATTTGTAATTACAATATCAATATGTTTATCACATATAATAATTAATCAAGCACTAATGCATGCAAAATGATGCACCCCCAAAGTACCCCGGTAACTCCGATTACCGCACTATCCACTCACACACTAGTACTTTTATTCTAGGGATCACATTTTCTCCCCAAATCTTCAAAGTTACTCACATTAATCACAATTAGGATTAAGTAGGTCAATCACATTGACCGGGGGTCCATTTTCACACATTTCGACCCCGAATCCTAAAAACTGTACTTCCGGCATTTCATACATTTCGCACCGGATATTATACTCATTTGCATTCGAAAGTCATATTATCACATCAAGCATCATTTAAAAATGATGCATGCAAAGTTTCAGGTCATTTAGATTAAAATTCACACATGTGATAATAACATTTAGAAATTAGGGTTTCGGCATTACCGGCACCCCTTTCCAACCTCTATCGTACTTATCGTTTAAGACCGTCACACTTAAATTCACATACACTTTTAATCTATGCAAAACAGCCCCCTAATTGAACTTTTAATCACCCATTTCACTCCCATAATTTCGGTTCCAACCTAACCCTCAAAAACATACCGAACATCTCAAATAGCCATTTTTCACATTTTTCTCACTTTTATTTTAATACTCATTTGGAACCTATCTTTAACAGCCCTTTAATTATGCTAAATATACTTAATTACACCCATACAAAATCTGTTTTGACATGAAACTAAATCAGCCCATGAAATTTAAATTAAAACAGCCCATTAAAATTAAAATAAAACAGCTCATGTATTTAAATTAACACAGCCTACTAATTAAAACATGCTAAAATAACCCATACATATACAAATACATACATACTAAAATTAATCACAACTCATGCTTAAATTTAATTCCACATACCTTTTTTTTTTCTTTCCCTCTCTTCCTCCTTGTTTTCGGCTCAAAGGAACACACCTATTTTTTTTTCTTTCTTTCTCTCTTGCTCACCCTCACTCACGGTTTCTGCAAAGAAACCAGACACACACACACTCACGGTTTCTGCAAAGAAACCAGACACACACACACACACACGGCACACACATCTTACACTTAATAAAATCACCATTTTTTTAGGCCAACAACTGCAAAGGTGACCCATGTTAATGGGTTAATTACGCTTATCTCCCCACAAGTTTTTAAATGATTCCGAAATTAACCCATTAGTATTTTCACACATGAAATTTTTATAAATGGATCTCACTAATACACCACTAACGGGGTCCACCTACCCAATGTATGCTTACATACGTCATGCCTATGAAAGATTTAATTTAATTAACCCTTTAATAATTTCACATAATTACAATTTAGCCCACAAAATTATGCCAATATGCATGCAATGCGTGATTGGGTCTCACACTTTTGATGTAAAACTACTTACTTTTATAAAATATTACTTGTAACATAAAAAATAGTTGTGGTCAATACAAAATTTTTTTTGAGTTTTTTTCCTTTAAACTATAAACTGTTTTTTAATCTAAAACAACATTTTAATGTTTTATGAAATATTATATACGACGGGAAAAATAGTTGCCATAAATATAAAAAATTCTTTTGAGTTTATGAAATATTATTTGAGGCAGGAAAAATATCTGTCTCAAATACAATTTTTTTTTTTGAGTTTATGACACTATTTACGGCAAGAAAAATAGCTGCCACAAATATTAACAAAATATTAATACAAACACGTTTTTTGTTACTCCAAACATAGCCGCCACAAAAAATTGTCTCAAACAGGTCTTTTGTGACGGCAAACACAGCCGCCGTAAAAAATTTGTCACAAAAGGCTCTTATTCTTGTAGGGTAGATCAATCTAACAAGAAAAGTGAGCCGTTGATTGATGTGTACTTTCAATGTTATATTTTTTTTTCCAAAGAGTAATCGGTTACCTGTTGGATACCGGTTGGTAGATAAGAGAAGATATTGAAATGACATGTCAGATTTTGTACATCATGATTACTAGTAATTTTGTTACATAATGAAAGGAATATTTACAAATTCAATGGATTGTATACTAAATTTGTGGGAATATTTACAACTTCAGTGGTATGTTTACCAAATTTGTGGCAATAATTACAACCTCAGTTGTATGTTTACCAAATTTGTGGGAATACTTACAATTTCAATGGATTCTTTACGAAATATATGATAATATTTACAATTTCAGTGGATAGTTTACCACATTTGTGTAAACCTTTACTATAATAAAGGTTTTGTTACTATAATGAAGGTAGTAATTACAAGAGTTGTCAATTTTTTTACGAGATTTGTGAATGTTTTTTGTGAGAGTTGTACTTAATTTGTAAATAATTTACAAGTAATCGAATAAGATATACCAGTTTTGTGGACAAAATTACTAGTGGGGAGCAATATTTACTAGTTCAATGGTATTTTTTACAATATTTAATAGTCCATGATCGATCATTAAATATGATAGATCGATCAGAACACACACATGTGTGCTTAATGTATGACTAATTTATGACTAATCTAAGAAGATATACAACTTCAATGGATTAGTTACCAACTTTATAGGAATATTTACAACTTCAATGGATTCTATATGAGAATATTTACAACTGTAGTGGATTCTTTACCAAATTTATGGCAATATTTACAACTTCAATGGATTCTTTACGACATTTATGGGAATATTTACAACTTCAGTAGATTATTTACCACATTTGTGTAAATAATTACTATAGTAAAGGTTTTGTTACTATAATGAAGGTAATAATTACAAGAGTTGTAAATTTTTTTTACGAGATTTGTGAATATTTTTTACGAGAGTTGTACTTAATTTTTAAATAATTTACAAGTAATCGAAGAAGATATACCAGTTTTGTGGACAAAATTACTAGTGGGGAGCAGTATTTACTAGTTCAATGGTATTTTTTACGATATTTAATAGTTCATGATCGATCATTAAAAATGATCGATTGATCAGAACACACAGATTTTAACTTAATTTATGACTAATCCAAGAAGATATACAACTTTAATGGATCATTTACCACTTTGATAGAAATATTTATAGCTAGTGGGGAGCAGTATTTACTAATTCAATGATAATTTTTACGATATTTAATAGTCCATGATCGATCATTAAATATGATCGATCGATCAGAACACACATGTGCTTAATTTATGACTAATTCAAGAAGATATACAACTGGAATTGATTATTTACCAACTTTATAGGAATATTTACAACTTCAATGGATTCTTTATGGGAATATTTACAACTGTAGTGGATTCTTTACCAAATTTATGGCAATATTTACAACGTCAATGGATTCTTTACGATATTTATGGGAATATTTACAAATTCAGTGGATTATTTACCACATTTGTGTAAATAATTACTATAGTAAAGGTTTTGTTACTATAATGAAGGTAGTAATTACTAGAGTTGTCAATTTTTTTTACGAGATTTGTGAATGTATTTTACGAGAGTTGTACTTAATTTTTAAATAATTTACAAGTAATCAAAGAAGATATACAAATTTTGTGGATAAAATTACTAGTGGAGAGCAGTATTTACTAATTCAATGGTAATTTTTATGATATTTGATAGTCCATGATCGATCATTAAATATGATCGATCGATCAGAACACATAGATTTTAACTTAATTTATGATGATTTTATAACTAAACCAAGAATATATACAACTTTAACGGATTATTTACCACTTTTATGGGAATATTTACAATGTCAATGGATTCTTTATGGGAATATTTACAACTATAGTGGATTCTTTACCAAATTTGTGGGAATATTTACAAGTACAATGGATTTCGTACCACATTTATGGCAATATTTACAACTTCAATGCATTCTTTACGATAGTTATGGGAATATGTACAACTATAGTGAATTATTTACCAAATTTGTGGCAATATTTACAAGTGCAATGTATTTCTTACCACATTTATGGGAATATTTACAACTTTAATGGATTCTCTACGAATTTGCAATAACATGATCGATCAATATATATTTTTGATCGATCGAATTCACTTAATACTTCGATGGATCAATTGTTTTAACGATCGATCATTTCTCGCTAGTACTTTTATTACTTCTGATTCACATTTGAAATCTAGAAAAATATGCTCGATCAATATGTATTCTGTGATCGATCAAATTCCATTTTTCTACTTATTGATCTATCATATTTTGTACACGATCGATCAGACCTCTACATTACTTTTATTACTTCTGAATGAAACTACAGGCCTGTAACAATATGATCGATCAGAATATAGGTTTGATCGATCGAATTCATTTAATTTTTTTTTACACTACACCTTACCACATACTGATCGATCA
Source organism: Ilex aquifolium (assembly GCA_951799425.1). Classification (NCBI taxonomy): domain Eukaryota; kingdom Viridiplantae; phylum Streptophyta; class Magnoliopsida; order Aquifoliales; family Aquifoliaceae; genus Ilex; species Ilex aquifolium. The sequence continues at coordinate 12,391,632 of OX637405.1, forward strand.
TACATTTATTCGATTGATCAATATGTAATGATCGATCATATATTGTAATGGATTATTCGATCACTGAATAATGATCGATCGTGTACTTATCAACAAGTTAAAGATCGATCAATTATTTTTTTGATCGATCGGTCAGGTGTATAAATTGGTCACAGTCTGAAAGTTAGTGATCGATCAGTTAGTAATTCGATCGATCATTAACATGTTGCAACTTCATGATCGATCATTTATTTTGCGATAGATCAATGTAGAGGTGTTGTTGTAGCAAAAGAATGGTTGTTCAATCCCTCATATTAGCGATATAAATGTGGTAGTCTGAAACTATTCGATTGATCGTATAGGAGTTTGATCGATCATTTTTATTTTATTTTTGCCAGGCTGATCCATGTGACGTCGTTTAGTGTTTAATTCTATACCAACCAATCAGGTTGTGACAACTAGCTACACCAGTTCCCTCCTATTTCCTCTTAATCCCGCCAAAGACCATTACCTAGCTCCCTCCATCCTCTAAACATTGAGTTCACTGGTCTCATCTTTCTATCTTCCAAAAAATCACCACTTTCCTATTCATCCGATTCCATCTTCTTTGTTCTGAATTCGATGCCTCCCTCTGCATGACAATCTTTTTATTCCTTGCAATATGGGTTTAAGGTCATAAGTATCCCCTTTCATTATTCCAAAATAGGTTTGTTTTGGTCTACATAGAAGTGTGTACACTCCTCCTCATTTGTCTTAGTATCGGCTTGTTGTGATTAACGACCAGGGGGAGATACATAATAAGGTATCATAAAATTAGTAGTGAATATATGAAATGTTATTTTTTATTAATGGTATATTTTCAGTGTTTGACATCTTTGTGTGTACCATAATTGCAAACATTTACATACTGGTAATGATGTTATAGTTGTGAATGAATGTGTTGGTGAGTGAGTGTGTTTGAGAAGGATTTCTGAATGGTTTAGAGAAGTGTATGTGTAGCATATACTTATTTATTTGACCTATAGACGATGTGTTATTTGCAGGGTAGTAGCAAGTCCCTAGACTTGGGAAGTCCAATTTGGCGATATTTGTAATGTAAGATATGATTATATTGTTGAATATATTTTAGATTCATCACATTTCAGACTTCATATTATGGTACATATTCCAGGGGGAAGAAGAGGTCCCAGGAGTCAAAGGCCGAAGGCTTGAAAGCACAAGATCCACCTGGTGCATGGCTATTTTTCTAGTATGAAAAATTTGTGTATTGTAGTGTCAAATTATTTTGTGGTTAATGTTTATTTGATAATGCACACATTTGTTGTACTTCCATTACAGTAAGGAAAAAATGGAGAATATAAAAGGAAATGCTGATAAAAAAGTCACACGCGCGGTATAATTTGTGTTACAAAGAGCGAGTATTGTTTGGAATAGTGAAATTAATAATGTCTTCCAATTGAACTTGTACTCATAAGGTGATTAAACAACTGGCTGATCAATGGAGGAAAATGGCAGATAGTGAGAAACAGAAATACAGAGAAATGTCTATACATGCGAAGAGTGAATATGATCGTGTGAAAGATAATTCTGGGGAAATGACAGTGCGGGTAAATATATAATGTCGATGTTAATTTTCATGTGCATGGTTTACATTTATTGCACCTCTCCAACTGACTTTTCTGTCTATGTTTTGACGAATTATCAAAGGGGATGCTTGGTACAAGGTGTTCGCCTGGGAAAATTGTAAAAATGATACGACTTTTATGTGATGAGCAAAAAGCTGCAATAAAAGAAATTGGTTTTGGGGGGATATTGAGCCTCAGATGTGGGGAACTGAAGCAAAGTTTATGTGCATGGTTGATTGAACGGTTTGACACTGTGTCATTGAGAGTAAATGTCTACGGTGAAGCTATTCAGTTATCAGCCATGGATGTAGAATGTGTCATGGGTTTGAGAAATGAAGGGTTGGACGTGGAGACTACTGGGCCCAGTGAAAGAATTCATGGCATTTGGAATTCATTGTTCAATGGAGCTAAGGATATCCCATTGAGAATAGTGAACAAGAGACTTTGTGTACTTAAAGTGGCTTCGGATGAGTTTATGATATATTTTGTGCTATTTCTTATTGGACATCTTCTGTACCCAACCATGCATACTTCAATCAGTAGCGGGTATCTTTACAGTGTCGTAGACGTTCCTTCTATAGGAAAGAGAAATTGGGCGAAATTTGTATTTGATGGTATGGTTGAAGGGGTATGAAAATATCAAACACATGATCAGAAAAATGTTGGTGGATGTTTACTTGTTCTTATGGTAAGGCATCAATTTATTTTTTTAGTATTTTTATGTTGTGCTTGTTTCACAGTACTTTTACTGAATTACCTCTTTTAATTTTTTAATGTAGATAGTATATCTGGAGCGGGTCACACCCAAATGGGTGTTTGTTAAACAACCGCCGTGTAGGAGCAACCCTTGAATTGGTGCATGGGGGGATGAGGAAATTAAGAAACATGTAAGAATGTTGAATAAGACGAAACGACTAGCATGTCAAGAAGTTACTTGCAAAGTGTTTGATGACACCTTGAATAGACCCCCACCAGTCGATATAGTAAACTTTATTAAACGATCCACTCATGAAGTGAAGCAAACTATTTTGACATCAGATGAAAAACCACCGGTACGTATATAAGATTATACTAAAATCACATTGATTTATAATAGTTTATGACACGTGATGAATTGTGTAAATGTGTAGGAATGGGAGGCCAGGATGTGTAGGATGGAGAATGCGATTGTTAAGCTAACTGGCATGGTTGGGTCAATGGTTAGCATGATGCAAATGTTCATGAGTGGATCGTTTACTAAACCATCAAATTACCAAGAGATAGACAATGATGTTGCTGTTGGAGAAGTTGATGAGAAAAAAAAAATAAATTTGACTTGAATGAAAATGTAAATGCCAATTCCCGTAATGAAGTGGATGTGGACTACCGGGTTTGGACACCCATTGCCGTTGTCCGCTACGACGGCCATTGAATACTGACAATGAGGGTTACAAACAGAATAACATTGGTGACATGCAAGAGGCTTCTTACTCATGCACCCAAACATCCTTCCCACCAATGCAGCTAAGAAGAGATTCTAAACGGAGGCCAAGCAAATATGTGATTTCACCATATGAACAGCCAAAGGTATAACATACATCAAACTTACTGTATTAATTAATTATATTATACATTATCCTCCCTTATATTTTACTCCCTTCAACTACAGAATCGTTGGGTGAAGAAGGATGATAACAAAGAGGGCAAGGGGGAGGTGAATAATCCCCCGGATCACATTTAACCAATGGACGATTCCATACATAAACATTTAATGCCTAAGGTTCTGACATCATTTATTATTATCCAATTTTTTGTACATGTTTATGTTCAAATTCTTTTTGCACAGGGCGGTTACAACATGAATTGTTATGACAACAAGGCATCGATCGATGTGTACAAGACTCCGCACAATCCTACTAACAAACTGAAATTGTCTTGTAATAGTGCATCAATTGCTGAAATTCATAAGGTCTGTTTTTTTCATTATTGATTATGTGACAAACTTGAATGGTAGTTTAATGTCACAGATTGGGTAAACATATTTCAAATTCTACTTTGGGTATTCCACAGCACGTTGATGAATATGAAAATGTAGACATACTTTATCCTGAAGATAAGCAATTGATTTTGAATTACATATTTGACAAGAATCTTGACATGAGCTATCTTTATTTTAAATGTAACCATTGATACAATTTAAAAAATGAATTAATATATGATCGAAAGTATTTGTATGCTTATTTTTTGTGTGTAATATTTAAATTTTTTTTTTTAAAACAGAGAGGATTTAATTAGGTTTGAACATGACCATGCTGGACACCATTCTCTCATGACATTATTACCAAAAAAATGGTTACTTGATTCGGTTGGTTAATTAGGGATTTTTTTTTAAAAAAATTTTATCCATACGTCGGTACCATAACTTAAACCAATTGCAATTTACTTTTGTATTTTTCCAATGACTGTCACAGGTTGTGGACTTGGCTCACAATTTGTTATCTAATGAAGATAACACAAATCCAAAAACGGGGTTAGAGAGGTGGTATCTACCCACCTGGTTCTCGTTAATAAAATTGTGTTTATTTGTAGTACCTAATTTAAAAAAAAAAAAAAAAAACATACAATATGTTGGTTATAATTTTGTTTGTTGTATTCAGCAACAGGCACTGGCTCGGGCTGGGGCTAACAGTGAAAGTAAAAAAGGTTTGCCTCAATCTATGTGTGCTGTGAATGGGAAGTACATAAAAGATTTTACATACTGTGACAAGGGGTGTATTAACCATATAATTTGTCCGTTTTGATTTCAAAGGCCTAACATTAGTTACATTGATCCACGCTTATCAACAATGTTTGTCTGTGTAAACAAATTTGGATATACATCCCGATTAATGAGAACAACTCCCATTGGTATCTATGTGTCATTGACGTAACTGAACAGAAAGCTCTTTTGTTGGACCCGCTTCCTGGTGACAATATTTCTATTCGGCTGAATGTTGTGCATAATGTTCTATTTGAATTAGATGATGTGCTTGAAGCTACACAGGATAACTACCAACCTTTTTTGGGAACATTCACTTTGTCCGCCCCGGCTTGGGCCCCACGTCAGGGGAATTCATATGATTGTGGAATGTTTGTTGTCAAGATGATCCTGTCTCCAGTGCTTTGTCCAGGCTTTAGCATTAAGGTGAACTATATAACATGCAACCTACGACATGTCGCGATTGTAATTCTATAATTTTTTTATATCCCTCCTGTAAGCGCATTCAGTTAACCACATGGTATCATTTGATCGCAGGAAGATTCGAACGAAATGCGTATGAACTTCGCTTTTTCATTAGCTACTCACGCTGACAACAAAGTTCGGAACAAACTCATACATAAGGCTCGAGAACGAGGGATAGAAATGGGCAAATGTAGAAGTATATTAGCTGGAATGTGATTAGGTAGGCGATATGTATATAATCGAATGCAATGTTGACCTGTGAATGGAATGTGATTAGTCTGTAGAATGCTTTGCTTATGTAATCTATCTCTTGGATAGCATGATTGTATATTGTTTGGCCAAACTAGTATATCTAAGAGTGTGAATTATGGAATCTTCGTCAAACATTGTTCTCTTTTTTTTTTTTTTTTGTGTGCCAGTTTGAGTTCAATATAAACGTTCTTGTGTGGTGTCTTTTCTACTAGGTATTCTTCTTGCTTAATATTGTGGAATGTAGTGTCTTCATTACATGTTTTCGTCAAATTTTTACCATTGTAAATAATTGATTTTGCCAGGAACGGCTGGAGAGGAGACGACAAATGCCATACCATATGCACATAAATCTTGAGCTTCTGGAGGCTGTCCATCTTATATGTGCCATGCTGCTTGTGGTTTCCAACATGGCAGCCAACATCCACGATGCAAGGCGGAAGGTCATAAGTAAAACCTTGAGTCGATTGCTCAAAGTGAGACTCTAATGACAAGATTGTCGAACTACTGAAGGCCAAGATTAAGGAAGAGGCTCTAATGACATACCTTTTCACATATTCATCATCGTATGATTCTTTGAGGTTGGACCAGCTTGGGAAGATGTTTGATATGCAGACCCACAACATTGTCAGCAAAATGATGATCACTGAGGAGCTCCATGCAAGTTGGGACCAACCCACCCAGTGCATGGTCTTCCATGACATTGAGCACACGAGATTGCAGGCTCTAGCATTTCAGTTGACTGAGAAGCTGACTATCCTTGCACAAAGTAACGACAGAGCAACATAGGCAAGGATTGGTGGTATTATTGGACGGTCTTTTCCCGTAAGACGTACGCTAAGGTCAGGACTATGCTGCTGCAGCTGATTCTGCTGATGTAGCTGCTTTTGCTGCTGGTAGTAAATGGCAAGAGTTTTCTTTATCACAGGGAAGACAAGGTAGTAGCGGTGGGCGATCAGGATACGTTGGTGGATCCAATCCAAGGAGACAAGAGACACAGTTAAGGATCCGATCCACAGAGAAAAAAACTATTATCTGCATCATTAATAGTGCCTTCTATTTCTATTATTTGGTCATTGTTAGGTTCGCGATTTTGACTCTGGTAAACTAGAAATCTATTGTGTTGTTTTGTATTAAATTTGACATAATACTCTGCATGTCGTGGGTGGTTATTTATTGTTTTTCGAGGTCATAAATCCTTTTATTTTGTGGGTTTTCTTATTACTATAATTCAGCGCGAGTTTTTGATGCTTGTTCAGATGCTTTACGAGTCGTTCTAAAAACCACGAGACTCGAGCGTAGCCTTTATCTTTGATATTCCAGGACTTAGTGACTTACTTGGTTTATGCTCTAATGTTTTACTATGATTCTGGTTTTGATGAATTTGTTGCAGTACTCAAACTTGAGGTGTGCATGTTGTTTCTTTATGTAAATCTTCAGTTCTTTCATGTTGACAGGTATGAAGAATATTTAATTGACCTTTGATAGGTGGGATCACTTTACACGAAAGTAAGCATACAAATGATACATGTTTTTTATCTACCATCAACTCGTAATGGTGTAACTTTCCAAGTCCCTATTGGACTATATTATTGCGTAATGGAACCATCTTTTGCAAATTCTCTTAAGAAAGAGATGGACTTTATTTATGGAATGTATGGTCCTATTCGTGCCCAATACCTATTGGTAACTTCTCTCAGTTAAGAATAATTGTATAATTGGTTTACATGGTTCCTTCCTCGTTGAGGTGATGGGTAAAAATAACATTGCATAAATTTATGATCCAATTCACAGTTCCCCATCAGACAAATTACCATTACAAGAAGCAAAGGAGAAAGACAAACCAATCTCCATAACATATCAAAATACTTAAAAAATTTAAAGCAAAATAAATAAATAAATAAATAAATAAAAACCATCCAAGGCACTTCCATGCTTCCATACTCCCCTAAACATCTTTCATGTAATACATATTTCAAACAAATCAACACTACATACAGAGGACATACCATCACAAATCACATCACAACTTCACATCAACACAGTCATTCACCCTTAATCAACCAAGGAACAATTTCATGCATATACATTTAATGCCTAAGGTTATCACATCATTTCGTATTTTACAATTTTGTTACATGTGTATGGTCAATTTCTATGTGCTTTGAGTGGTGACCACATGCATTACAATAATCAAAAAAATTACAATCAGTGGAGGCAAACTCATCATTTTACAATAAGTTGACTTTAATCCTTCAAACCACCTTGAATGATTAAACATGAATGACAACAGTGCCACAAAATCCAGCACAGAACACAGCACAGCATAAGGCATGCTCACACCACCAGGTAGCTTCAAGAAACCAGAATAGCAGCAACACCAAATTAACCGGCCCTCTCCCACTTTGAAATCGTTGTATTCCAGCATCTGCCATACACTAAGTTTAGCATAGCAACAAAGCAACTGGTATATTACAGACATACATAATCTTCATCCCTAATCAACTGCCAATAAATACTCTCCTGTTACGCACAGGCCAGGCAATCCAGTTTGATCTTGCATGAGCTCCCATTTAACTGAATTAGGCAACGCTGCACAAACAGTAAGAAATGTTTAGTAAATGGCAACCTGTAGTACCCTATTAGCCAATATGACATCCACATTATTACAAGACGCCATCATGAGGAATCAACCAAGCAACAACATTTTTCTATTTTTTTTTTTAAATCCAACACAAAACAAACATTGGGAAGAAATTCATTACATACACCATGTACAAGAAGCAAAAGAAAATGCAAAAACCACATTTTCCTAACAAGTTGCAACAAAACACAATCCACCCACTATAAATCACTAACAAAAACTACATCAATATTAGGTATCCATCAGAACCAAGTACAAGACAGTCATAACAGCCTCTCTTACCCTCTTCGTAGTTTAAACAAATCACACTTACCTCATCTCCAAAATACCCAAGCAGCTCGTAGCCCTTATCACAAAAAAAAAAAAAAACACGATCCATTTATTTCGAAATAATGGCAGACCCATCTCCAGACGAACGATCTGATTGGTCTTTTAAATAACACACATGCAAGCACAATAACAATCCCATAATACATCTCCATCTATAACGCATCACACAATGCCCTAATTTCCCCATCCGTATTTCAACAACCCATATAGATCAGTAATAAAGTACAAGACAACCTTACCCAACTCATCACAGCCAACAAACCAATCTCCATATACTAACACATAAATATGTTGACACAGCTAATCTATCTGACACATAAATGGCTTCTCGATATCGATTCCATATTAAGTAAAAGTCCAAAATACAAAGCAATGATCAGATTCGTCTTAAATAAGTCTGGCAATAACAAGAAGAATCACATAAGCCCTATACATAATTAACAAGAACAAATTAATCAATTTTGATGATGAAACTATAACAAGAGAGTCCATAATCCACAATCATATGCAACGCATCACACAGTTCCATAAACTCAGCAACCTTATTTGAACAATCCCCATAGAAGTATGATGCAGACAACACCACCTTACCCTTTTAATTCGTGACAGTTGCTCCACCACCATCAGATACAAGACTCTTCCTCGAATCCCCAATGACCCAATACACACGTCAAGGTGTGTGTAGTGACATATGTATGATTTTATCTCTCAAATTGTTCTCCCCAACGATGACCATGTTAATAGCCATCTCCCTTCGAATGTCTTCACTCTTATCCTGCATTTAACAAATGTGAACCATTACAATTAACACTTTTTTTATTGTAGTATTATTAAAGATAGTCGGCAGTGTCGGCACGGACTGTTTATTGTTATTCACCTTTAGTGTAAAACCTTGCCCCAACTGTGATGATTGCATCATCTTCACAATGAAAATTCCGCAATCATAACCATTGGCTTGTTTGGGCATCCAGGCTGGTTTAACAAGCTTCCACGTGCCCAATTTGTGTTTAAAATCGGAAGCCCTTGTTGCAAGAATGCCGTCCAAAACCTCAAGCTAAAAAACAAGTTTGGAATGTAATTGGTTAAAATTAAAATTTGTTGATAGGTATCCTTTGCTAAATGAAAACAATTGTGTATCTTACAACTCTATTCGCATTTGTGCGTCACATATTGTTTCTTTTTGGATTTGGCAGAGGATCGAGTAGGAATGTTTGTTTCTCATCTATATCCACTAATAGTAGATACCAATGTGATTCTTCATCGTTCATTGGGACATAAATCTACACACAAACATACAATTATTCATAAAATACGGTATAGGTATCTGATATGCAGCATGGATTAACTTAAAAATAATTAGAAAACAAATATTTCAATATACACTACCTTTGTAGTTGTTGTCAAATTAGGGAGTGGGAGGCGACTTAACTTCTGGTTTTTTTTAGTTACCCTTGCACTCTGACTGCGGGTGATGGTGCTTGACATGACTTGTTGCTGAGTAAAATCACAAACAGACACCCATTAATTTTTGATGTCATTAAATCTCAAAAATTTTTTATTGCATAATGCAACTAAAAATATTATGAAATGAAAACATGTACTTACAGAGAAGATGGTTGGTAAGTACCATCGTCCCGTTTGTGGAGCGATGCATGCACAGATATCAATAACCTAATACATATTTGACACGATATTTTAGTTTCATTCTCATAACGTCACAACAATAAAATAAACAAAATTAACATTCACGAACAATTCCACTCAGCCATTAATGCGGGGCAAGGGTCTATAACATTTCTCTCGTGCCTCGATCATGGTCACCAACTGATACCAGAAGTTCACTATACGTAAACAAAATACATTAATTTTATGCACTGTTGCATTGGAAAATGATAGAATTAGCAGTTGTTAAACATAAGATATAGCGTCCAGTATAGGGTACACCAGCACATACTCAGATGGCATGTGTTTGTCAAATATGTAAGTGTAGATTGCGCGCTCCACATCAACATCAATATGGGTTAATCGTGGGAACACCACATCTACCATCTACCTCTCAATTTATCTTATAAGGGGTTCAAAGTGCCTCTTACCTGAAAACGTATGTTGAATTTTTAATAAAAAAACAATAAAACATACTTCATCTGGTTGGTGTCCCTCTGCTACTTATGGATCATCCAATTCAACCTGCAATATAAAGTTCGCATTCGTCAGTTCATGTCAATAAGTCAGCAATAAGATATGTGGCAATACATTGAACAACACAATTAAGGTTGCACCAGTACAAAGGATACTATACATACATTCGTTAGATCAATTTCATCTTCCTCGTTATTTCCCCCCATATCATGTGGGACATCCTTGGCAGTCGCCGGCCAATCTCACCCAGTCGTTTCTCCATCACAGACAAAGATGTTGTGCAGTGTGATGCAAAAGTATCAAACTTTTTTTCAATGTGCTCGGCAACAACCTTGAGTCTGCCAATTCTTACCTGCAAGTCCTACGAACCAATATACGTAATAATTGACAGTACAGTAAAATATGTGCAGCCACAAATTACAAAAAAAAAATAATAATAACTTAATGATACAAAAATTGTGGTAAATGTATTTGCCATGATATTCTATTAGGCTTCTTTGGGAAATATATACATTATAAATGGTATATTTACATACATTCGACACTGCTTGCTGGGATGTGGTACCAACTGCATCATCAATTAGCTCCTCTTCAACAAAAACATCCAACTACATACATAAAACCAATGAAATATGCGCGTCAAATACTATGTAAGACATTACCATACACCAGTGCATATGAAAAAAAAAATAGAATAATAAAATGTATACCTCGTCCTGATTGAAGCCTCCTAACTTTAAGATAGCATTCATTCGTTTACTGACATCGCTGTCACCCTACTCTACAATTCGTGGGACCTCACGAAAAACCATAGGAATTATGGTTTCCCCTATTGGGGTAACTCGTTCAAGATATAAAACCTACATACGAAAATAACCATAAGACCATAAGTCAACACAAGCCATTGTATACCCCATATACGTTGTTACAAACAAGGTTTTTTTAAGTTAATTACCATCAAAACTACCAGGCAGCCACCAATTGATCTCCGTTCGGATGATTGAAATTTTTGCATGCCTTCGATGACTCCATCAAAGACAAACTTGCACCAATTAGTATGTCTTAAAGATGGCACGTCAACAATAGAATGTAATGCAGCAACACTTAGCGTTGTTTGCATTGTGGGACGAAACATACAACCAATTATATATAAAACAGACAGCCGTATAAATTCGTCAGAGGCATTTGTGATTGAAGTAAGGCGCTCTGCCAACTGTTTCAAATATACCTCTGGTTGTCTGTTAAATATCGACGCACAAAGATCGGTAATGCTGTCCTTTTTTCTAGTTGTCACCACATTGGTCCCAGCGAATTTCAAACCTAGTATGTAGGTGACATCTTGGGGGGTGAACTTCACGCATTTACCATACAAGTTGAACGCACACTTCTGGGGATCAAATCGTGATGCCAACCATGCACATAAATCATGCCTAATGTATGTGCATCTTATGCTGAGCAATCCCCCCAAGCCAATTTCATTGATGGCTTGTTTTTGTGCAGCATTTAAAGTATGAACAAATTTCACCAATCTTTTTGGTGAACATCTTGTCGCCACACTTTGCTATACAAGTAAAGTATTGGAAGTATTAATACGGAACGACACATGTCCAGTTGAACAAACTGATTATTTGTATGAGTACTTTTCAAGATAACTTAATGTAACAATGTATAACATACTTGTCCAGATGTCTCCCCTATAGGATCGACATGTTTTCGTTGCCGTTTCTTCCCTTCCGTGGCAGTAGCAACTAATTGTTTCCTCTTTACCCTGGTGCAAGTTGTTGTCATTTAATACAAACTGTGTAGATATAACATATAATAGTACATAATAACTGATTATTTCCTTACATTGTGTTTGCGTAAGATGTAAATACACTCAACCACTAAAGGCCTTATACGATGAATCACTGGTACCTATAAACCACAATTTATTGGATTATCTTAGAGTCCATAAGTGGAACTAGGGATAACCCGTGCCTGAATGCACGGTGCAACATAAATCAACCGGTTATTTTGACAATTAACAATTCACAATCATACATAACCATAGTCATAGTTCACAATCAAAATCCTCAAGCTACAAATCACCATTGCAAACCCAATTACCAAAACAACTAATGTATAACAATAGTCAACTAATTATGTTCACATCCATTACATCCTAATTATGCAAACTACAATGGTCACAATTCAGGATCAATTTGACCATTCATCTAAATACAAGTGTGAACTGTACTTAAACCAGTGTGGATCCCTCAGGCACCAGTCAATCACTAATTTGTACGATGAACCCCTAAAACACTCAACCAGAAATGAGAATGAGATCCCATGTTTCCCCAAATATCCATAGCACAAAACTAATAACCAGCAACCAACCACTATATAGCTTACCAATCTTTGCACCAAAATCAAACATGAAGTAATTACAATATTCATTTAACATTATCAAATCAAATTCAAATTACATCTAATCAAACTGAGTTCTCCTAAAATAATTGTAAAATACGCATCACATGTATGACATTTATCAAACTGAATTCACGAAATTCAACAGTGTGTGGGTGTGTTATGCGTGTGTGTTGTGTTCTGTGGGTATTGTTTGGGGGGGGGGGGGGGGAGGGGTGGCTTGCGCAGACGAAGAAGAGGGAGAGGATGGTACTGCAAGTGTCTGTGTATGTTGTCATTTGTGGGTACTGTTTGGGAGTGGGTTACGCATATGGGGAAGATGGAGGGGTTTCATAGAAAGGGGAAAGCTTTGTGTTGTAGGATGGGGGTTGTGTGCGTGTGTGAGAGGGGTTGAGTGCGTGTGTGAGAGAGAAGCAGAGAAAAGGGATATTTACCTAGGATGGCTGTGGCGGTGGATCTGACTGTGATTGACGGTGAGAGACAAGCTCGAATGTGATAGTTGTGTGGGGCTGTGGTGATGGCAGATCGCTGGTGCCAGAATGGGCAACAACCCGTCGAACTGTTGTGAAGAGAGAGAGGGAAGAGAGAAGAGAGAAGAGAGAAAGAAGGCAAGAGAGTTGGGGTTTTGAAAATGACGGTTCCAAGAGAGAGAGGGAGTAGAATAAGAGAGAAAAAAGGGAGGTTAACGATTGGGGGATTTGGGTGGGCAAATGGCCGGGTTTTTTCAATTTATTTGAATATTGAATATTACACTTATTTTGGGTGTTTTGTATGTTTAAATTTCATAAATGGAGTGATAAATCGGTACAAGAAAATATCAATTATTTTATTTAGCGATTTTAATAATTCAAATAAAATATTACTATACTCCAACTAACATGACATGTAATTAAAATCAGCAAAAAAAAAATAAAAATTTGGCATTAAATTAATCAGATTAACTGAAAAAAAAAATGATACAAAAATTGGAACCATTAAAAAAAAATTGCTAACTAATCACATCCATTCGGTACATATATTAAAACTAAGTTGTTAACGGACTTACTATGATGTGCAACACATGTATGACCCGATTAAACGACAAAAATCGAAAATAATGAAGCAGATTTTCATATGAGATCCTAACGAGTTCGTGTGGTAAATGCGTTAACCCGGCATACACGTTTATTAAGTAGTGAATTTTCATGTGATTCCTGTCAACCCTGTTAATAGTCGCTTACCCATTTAATAAATTTAATATAATAATACCTTAATAATTACTATTAAACTGTTATCCAACAATTTTTTAAATTTTTTTAGTGCCACCAAAAAAAATTATATATAAATTGTAATCAGTGACACCCATAGCATTTACAACAGGTACGAATGTATTTGAACTCAATTGTGGTAAATAGTTTACGAATCTGATGAAAAGCCATAAAACCTTGAGTGAGTGTAATTTATTGCATAGCAATAAACTCTACCCACCAGATATCAGCCTGAATTTAATTACAATTCACCTACTTCTGATAAAACATTAGGTAGCAAATTTTTTTAGTCTCCGTTAACCAATCTCCAACAACACATGCTTTCATCAAGGGGAAGACTAATTTTTTTTTTGTTGGTGAAGGGGAAGACTACTTGACTCCACATCTACACCTGCATGAGAATAGAGGAAATTCCACAGGTATGTCATACATGATACCCACTATTTTGAATGCCATTTATTTTTAATACAATAGCGTAATGTTTTATTATGTTTTTTTTTTTTATAGTCAATCAATTATTTATCAAGGGATGTCAAACGATTTTTTGTTCTAATTAAAAAATTTAATAATTAAAAAAATGTGTATGTTAGTTTGCACGCATAAAATGGATCATAGTATCTTTGAGAAAGGAAAGCATGTCGTTATAGACTTGAATGAAGCACCTGAAGATAGTGATATGTATGAGTTTGGCACATGTAAATGTGAATATGGGCATCGTCAGGGTAAATCAACTTTGGCTACTTCAAAACCCATCGAAATGGAAAAAACTTTACAAGACTTATTGGCTGAGGAAGTCGTTCACATGAAGTTTAACTCAGAAGATGAAGCGGGTAATTTTTATAACACATACGCTAAGTTTGTAGGTTTCAGCGTAAGGAAAGATGATTTAAAATATGACAAAAACCACGTCCCGGTGTCAAGGAAGTGGGTATGTTCACGACAAGGGTTTCGAGCTGCTAAATACTTAGACCGCGATGACAGGGCATGTGAACCAAGAGGAATAACTCGAGTTGGTTGTTTGGCGGTATTCCGCGTTAAGTATGAAAGAAAGTTAGAAAAATGGGTAGTAAAGGAGTTCATGAATGATCATAATCATCCGTTGGTTCCACCGAGTGGAGTGTCGTTCCTTCGGTCACACCGACGTGTGAAAAGCCTAGACATAGAGCAAGCGACAACACTTCGCAGTGTTGGAATACGCACTAGCCAAATACGAGATTTTATGTTGCATCAAGGTGGAGGCTACCAAAATGTTGGCTTTACACGAAAGGATTTGTACAACGCGGTTGCAAGCCAAAGAAGAGATGAAATGATCGATGGGGATGCTGAAGGTGCACTAGCATACTTGAGCACGAAAGAGGAGTTAGACCCATTATTTTATTTCAGGTACAGCGTTGATGATGATAATTCATTGAATTGCCTCTTTTGGGTGGATTCAACTGCCCGTGTTGACTATTCATGTTTCGGTGATGTTTTGGTATTCGATACAACATACCACACCAATGCGTACAAAAAGCCATTTGTCATACTTGCAAGTGTAAACAACCACAACGCTACTTGCATTTTTGGTTGTGCATTACTTTCATATGAGACCTTGGACACATATGTGTGGGTGTTGGAGACATTTCTGGATGCAATGGATAATAAAATGCTTATATCAGTTGTCACCGATGGGGACAAGGCCATGGCCACCGCAGTCGAAAGAATTTTTGCACATGCAAAACACAGACTATGCAACTGGCATTTGGAGAGAAATGCGCTTCAAAATATTCATGCTGAAAATTTTCTTCGCGAGTTCAAGCAATGTATGTGTGCCCGATGTACACCTGAGGAATTTGACGTTATGTGGGAATCAATGGTACATTCATTTGGGCTGGAGGATAACAACTGGATATCAGATGTGTATGCAAAGCGTTGGAAATGGGCTGAAGCATTCTTGCGGGGTCATTTCTTTGGCGGCATCAAAAGCACGCAACGATCAGAAAGCTTTTATGGTTACTTGAATCGTTTCCTGAAAACAAGGCTTCATTTGTATGAGTTTATCAGACAGTATGATAGGGGTGTATCAAGAATCCGAGAGACTGAAGCCTATGACAACCATTATTCTGAACACAGTACACCAGTGTTGACCACTTCACTACGCTGCTTAGAGCAGCACGCTACCTCACTGTATAACAGGTTAATTTTTTTTAAAGTGCGGGATCATATAAAGGCCAAAGGACTCTTTTTCGTGGTCCAAAAAATTCAGCATAATAGTCATTCGAGTTATTATCTGTCAAAGTACACAAAACCAACATCCAGTTGGAATGTGATATATGATTATCAAAATCACACCATCAAATGCAATTGCCTGAAATTACAATCTGTTGGACTTCCTTGCTCACACATCATTACAGTTTTGAAAACTGAACACATAACAGAGTTCCCTCCTAGTACTATTCTAAGGCAATGGACAATTAATGCAAAATCAACTTGCTCTCCATCCTCTGTGCCTCAAACGTCAAGAACCATATCAATTTCTTGTCGATATGCTAGATTAATGTCAATGTGTAGCCGGATGTGTTACTACGCAACGCAACTGCCTGAGGACGCACAGGAGCTTCGAACAACAATAACTGTAGTAACCAACCACATGAAACAACGTCATGATACACGCGAGGCAAGACAGGTGTCAGCATCACATGACAAAGACAATGACACTGTGTCGAACATAAAATTTGGTGTCATCAATCCCAAGACAGTGACAACTAAAGGCAATCCGGGCCATGTACGGAAGAACCTACCAATAACTTTGCGACGATGTAGTAAATGTCGTGGCACTGGACATACTATTCGTAAGTGTCCGCAGCTTACATGCCATGCGGACGACCCACATGACGACATGCCCTACTCATAACCTGGTGGCTCCCAACATCCCATGCCATCAACTCAAGAAGACGACCATTGGAATCCTACTTACAATTACAATGTCCTCTAAAATCAGGTTTCATACATTATCACCTTTTAATTGCTTTGGGAAATTCAGTACATAACAACATGGTTTTGATATCCATTTTTATTTTTTTATCAGTTGAGGTGATCCCTGCTTTTGATTCAAATGTGCACGGGCAGTAGATTAATACTTCTTCAAACATTTTGGAGGTGAGTACGACTACATGTGCTTTGTCATTGCCTTCAGTTATTTAGTACAAACTATTCCACAATTTCATTAGCATACTGCACTGAATACTTCTTGCAGTGTTAACATGTACACATCTGGCCACCGGAATATTCTAGGATAATCACCTTTTTGCTCTACGGCAGCTGACCACACAATGCAGCTTTCTTAAGTTGCATGGAAGGTTCAACTTCACTACGCTGTCTTTCCTGTATACATGACAATGGAAAAATGAAGGAAGCATGTCTAAACATCTAATTATGTTACAATTAATCCCACTTAATGTGCATATGTACAATTTATCTGCATCCTTTGCATTACTTCATTGTTAAATCAAATAAACATGAAAGAACCCACAAACCTCACATTCACCGTAACAAAACTCAAAAACTATCATACCTCAATTTGTTTATAACTACTACCCAACAATATATTTAAAAACTATGCACCCAACATGTATTTTTACCCTTGCCAAAATGCCTAATATTACTATACAACAAAAGATTCACAAAAAAAACACGAAATCAACGTGTCATTTGTTGATGTACTCTTTAAAGTCCTTATAAAAACAATCTAATTTTGTCTCCAGATGCTGGAACGACCCCTTCGTTTCATCCTCGAACTTTTCAAATCGGGCCTCCAACTTTTCAACCATTTGCTGAATTGTTTGTCCAACCTCACTAGTACCAACATTAGCACCACCTTGACTAGCCCCATCTTGACTACCCACAACCGGAGACACCACTGATGGCTGCTTCACACGCTTCGCCCGTTTCACACCCAAAATGGCTCCCACACTTTTATTAAGTGTAACCATACCCATTGCATTCATGGGGTAGATAAAACTGTCATTCTGCTGAAATTCAACCCCACTATGCTTCAAAATCTTGGAAATTAATATTGGAAATGGAAGACATGACCTGCAATTCTCGACAGTAGATGCTTCATGAACATGGTTGAATATGTAAAGGGGTAGATCAATAATAACCCCACGTTCACCAATAGCATATAATAGTTTGGCCATTTCGTATCCAATCTCAGTAGTATGCCCCCTCGGATGTATATTATAGGCAACAATTCGGTTTAACATCCTATACGTTGGAGTAAGGTCAAAGTGAGTAATTTTGCTTTTCTCATTCTCCCAAGGGACACTCCCAATACAAATATCTCGAATAACCTTCACCATTTCGGGCACATGTTCCTTACTTGAATATGGAAACACAATAGAATTCTCAAAAATGTCTGATCTATCAATTTTTAATATATTTGAAATAAGATCAGGCGAAACCGTGATGGATTTCTTCCTAACCAATGAATTAAATGTCAGCTCAGTCTCCTTGTACTCATGAACATTTGCATAAAAAAACTTAACAAGTTCAACATATGCTTTATCTTCAACATTCACATCAAACAGAGGTTCCCATTTCTTAGCCCGAAGTATTTCAAGGCAATCCACACTGCCTACTAGCTCATCAAGGTAAACTCCACACTCAATTAACAGAGGATGTTTAACAATGAATGAATCATACCTCTTCTTAGCATCTTTATCCACAAAGAGTTTGGCATTGCCAGAACTCCTCCCGCTAACCACCTTCTTCCGTTTCTTCGTCTCGCCGCCCGACATCAACAAAGCTCCAAATGGAAATTTCACTCTTCTTCAACAAAGATTCACAACGAACATTCACGATGGAAATTTCACTTTTCTCCGAATGAAGATTCACAATGAAAGATTCACAATGGAAGTAGTTTGTGAAGGCGATCGTATTTGTGTACGCGATCGATGAAAGAGATTTGGGGTGGTGGGCGATTTAGGGTTTATGGAATTGGGAGATTTTGAATGGGTTTTGTAGGATTTAGAATAGATTTTGAATGGGTTTTGTAGGATTTGGAATGGATTTTGAATGGGTTTTGTAGGCGCGAACAATTTAGGGGTAATTTTGTAGGATTTGGGGATTTATTTGGGTATCATCCGATGTTTATTTACTACAAAGCCCCCCTTAGAACACTTCAATTAATTACTCTTTGCGGGCATTTAAGTAAATACACCATATCTGATCTATTATATTTATTTTCGATCGATCGCAATCCCACTTGACCCTTCAACTTCTACATCTGTAACTCCATGATCGATCATTATACATAATTGATCGATCAGATGTCCCCTGTATTTATGATCTGCAACAATATGATCGATCACTATATAATTTTGATCGATCGAATTAACTTATTACTTATTGATCTATCATATTCTTTTCACGATCGATCAAATCTCCCCAGTATTTTTTTTTACTTCTGATTCACTTTAAAAATCTGCAACAATTTGATAGATCAATATAGAGTTTTGATCGATCTAATGCACTTACTACTTAATGACCTATCCTGACTTTTTTACGATCAATCAAATCTCCCAAGTACTTTTACTTCTGATTCACATTACAAATCTGCAATAACATGATCGATCAATTTAAATGTTTGATCGATCGAATTTACTAACTAATTCGATTGATCAAATTTTTAAACGATCGATCCTCTCTCTCCAGTACTTTTATTACTTTTGATTCACATTTCAAGTCTGCAACAATATGATCGATCAATATGTATTTTTGATCGATCAAATACACTTATTACTTATTGATCTATCATATTTTTACACGTTCGATCAGACCCACACAGTACTTTTATTACTTCTGATTCAAACTACATACCTGTACGAATATGATCGATCACCATATACGTTTGATCGATCGAATTCAATACTTTTCTTTTTTCTTCTTTCACTACACCTTACCACATACTGATCGATCATATATTTATTCGATCGATCAATATGTGTGATCGATCATATATTACACTTATCGATCCATTACGTTCACTACAAGTATATTATCCTCGTAAATTTATCCACTATAGTTGTAAATATATCTTTAATTTTTTACCTATCCCAATTACTTTTGTACATTTCTTACTGATATAGTAAATACTCCATTGTCTTTGTATTTTGTTCCACTGATTTTCAAAATTTCTCACTCTTGTTTTAATTATTCCATTCATTTTTTAATTTTACCACTAATATCGTTAACCTCGCAATGATTTTGTAAAAACACCTTATTGAGCCAAATATGATCGATCATTCATATTCGTGATCGGTCAAATTATATATTTTTTATTTTTTTGAAAAAATTCCTTTTTCTTACACCACTCCTTACCACATATTGATCTATCATATGTTTATTCGATCGATCAATATATAATGATCGATCATATATTACATTGATCGATCCATTACGTTGACTAGTGACTACAACTATAATATCCTCGTAAATTTATCCACTATGCTTGTAAATATATCTTTACATTTGTACCTATCCCAATTACTATTGTACATTTGTTACTGATGTAGTAAATACTAAATTAAATTTGTACTTGGTTTCACTGAATTTCAAAATTTTTCACTCTTGTTGTAATTATACCATTAATTTTGTACTTTTACCTAATAATATCGTTAACATCGCAATGATTTTGCAAAAACACCTTATTGGGGCACTATGATCGATCATTCATTTTATTGATCGGTCAAATTATATATATATATATATATTTTCCAAAATTCCATTTTCTTACGCAACACCTTTCCACATAATGATCGATCATGCATTTATTTGATCGATCAATATTTTATGATCGATCATATATTACAATGATCGATCATCCATTACATTGACTATGAGTCGTAAATTTTTCCACTTTTGTTGTAAATATACCTTTACTTTTGTGCCTACCCCATTAATTTTTTACATTTCTTACTGATGTCGTAAATATACCATTACCGTTGTACTTGGTTCCACTGACTTTGTAAGAATACCATTATTTTTGTTATTGTACTCATTATTGTTGTAAATCTTGCAAGTAATATTGTAAATATTCCATAATCTTTGTAACTCACTCATTGCTGTGGTATCATTGTTGTACATTATAAGTGAGCAACAGGTCAATCCTGTTGCCCTTCTTTTGCTTTACACGTGTCCATTTCTGCATGATTATGCAGTGTTTTTTCTAGCTTTTAGTCGCCGAATAATTTCGGTACCATACCAAAAATCTCTTTGGATGTACCGTAGACTACTCCATATTTTTATGTCATGGTTCAAAATATCAGTCATGTTGTACTCGATTAGAAAATATTTTGTTCCGAGTTTTTTCTGTATATACGTTCCGGCCAAGTCGGCCCATCTATGAAGTCGTGATACTATTTTTTCAATCTTGCAGCATGTTCTTAGAGAAAGGAAATACTTTTTCCCTCCTCTTTGTTTGGTACGATGGATAGAAAGTTCAAAAGATTAATTTTTTATTGTTCGGTATTAAAGGAAAAGTGGATGGAAAGAAAACAAAAATAAATTTCATTTACCATTATGTCCTCACATATAAACAAAGTTTTTTCTATTATAAATACACTTTCCATATATTCAAACTGATTTTTCCAACAAAAAATTTACTTTATAATGTGTTTTGGAAAAAAAAAAAAAAGTGGTTTGGAAAAACAGTACTCTCACAAGTTGAAATAATGGATAAAAATTGATTTGTTCAATTAATATTTATTTTGCAATCAGTTACACATCAAATAAGACATCGTGCACACGTTTGAAAGGACTTGCATTTAGGGATATAATTGTAAATTAACTCAAACACACTCAAAAAGCTGCACTTTCTATTCACTCACCGCCCAAAATACGGATGGAAATATTTTGCCGGGCAGAACATATTCTCTTTCCACCGATTTCTCCTTTCCTTCGCCTTTTCCCTTGAAACCAAACAATGGAAAAACATTTCTTCTCTCCTATTTTTCACCCACCATTTTCTATCCACCATATTTTCCATCATACCAAACACACTATTAGGGTCGGCGGTGGATAAAATTAAATTAATTAATTTGAATTTGGAGAATTAATTGAGATTTATTTTGAGTTTGCGATAAATTTGATTTAATTAAGAAATTTAATTATATTTGGTATGAGTTTAAGGACAATATTAATTACATTGATCTTTGAAAATAAATATTATTTAATAAATAATTTGATTAGATTGGCCAAGTTTTGGGACAAGATTAACTTCATTAATGGAATAAATACGATTTGGTTTTCATTTGGGATCAATTCAATTAATTAAGAAATTTTTTTCCTTCACTTTTGTTATATTGATATGACGTGACAATTTGTGATTGGATGTTGTACAATTGACTAAAGGTTAATGAAGTAGACAATCTTTTGGATTAATGGTATTATAGTCATTTTATTGTTGTTATTAGAAAAGTAGAACGATGGTCACTTACATATAGGGATGACAGTGGACCGGTTAAAAATGAGTATTCGTCCAAACCCACCCCGTTTGAACCGGGGATGGACCATACGTATTGGACGGTTGACGTATACGGGGAAACCCTTATAAACCCGTGTGAGGATGAAGGCGGTGATGAACTGATATTTACCCCCGCCCTGCCCCCTCCCTGCCTCGCTTTACCCATTATTATTATTATTATTTTATATATATACATGTTGTGAATACAAATCTATATATTATTGAATGATTTTTCTTTTGAAAATTGTTTTATTTTTTGATTTTTTTTCATACTTTTGGCTTGTAAAAGTGTAGATCTTTGTGTTTTTATGTTGGATTATATTATGTTACATTATTTTGTGTTGTATGATGTTGTGTTGGATTTACATGGGAGACAAACTTTTAATTATATTATATTACAGATGACAAGTTTTTAATTATGTTATGATATTCTATAGTTATGTTAGATTATTTAGAATGTTAAATTTATTTAGAATTTTGGATTACGTTGGCTTGGGCTTAAGCTTGGGCTGGGGCGGGTAAGGTGGACAGGGGCGGAGGTGGGGGTGAAGGCGAGCAACGGGGCGGGGGCAAGGATTATAAATTTACCAGCGGACGGGGATGGAGATGAAAACTATACCCATTAACGAGGAAGGACCGAAGATGAACAAAGTTTTTTTAAGCGGGTACGGGGATAGAGACTACACCCCCCCCCCCCCCCCACTTCAGTCCACTAGCATCCATACTTACATAGGAGATTAGTGTTATATTTTAAATATGATGGGGTCTAGTTGTTATTTGACCAAATTATTGAGAAGATGGATGTAATTTGATGATGCACACAATTGTCTCGTGCAAGATCAATAGTCGAGTGTATGAAGAGGTGTAATTAATGGACAATAAATAAAGCAATCAATGACAAAATAGTAAATATCGAGTCAACACACAGATATAGAGTGGTTCGGTCCGAGTGACCTACTCCACTCTCGAAAAATGATAGCGGTGGCCGGGTGTCTTTATTGATGAATAAAGTAGCAGATAGAGAGCTTCGGGAGATATATGCTCCGGGAGAGGTACAATAGCTAGGGGAGAGAAGCTATGTATGTAAGAAGGTGTAGAGAGGTGTGTTGGGAGATGTCTTGGGATGTGTCCTCTCATGTGGAGAGGGCTTACAATTTATAGGTATGGTGAGGCGGTGAGGTGAGGCGGTACCGTGAGTGTGAGGACACTAATTATTCGGGGAGGATAGTTACAAAAGGTAAGCACAATTAATTCTTGTGTATCCCGATGATCTCTCTCCACGTGCTCTTTTCTTCGTGGGATTCTTGGATCTTGGACTGGGCCGGATTGATGAACCGGACTTGAGCTGCCTTTTAGCTGACTAGGGCTTGCTTGATTTATTGGGCCTAGCCCAGTTAGATTTGGTTTCGTCATTTGCCCTCCATGCCCCAAAATGTTGTTGTGTCAATGATTTTGAAGGGATGAGTGAGCTCTCGTTTCTTGTCCTCCACGGCATAGCTTTTTAATCCTCTTGCTCAGTTTGTATTTTGGGAGCTTGTTCACTTGGTTTGATAATCACTGTAGTTGAAAACCCATTGTTCCGACGACGGTATCTCAACAGCTAGATATACTCCACGATGAGGTCTCTTATTTTACCCAGGCCTTTAAGAGCATTCTTTAGTAAGACCATCATACCCCTCTTTAGATCTAGGGCTTAAAGCCACCATTTTCCCCCTTTCTCATTCCATAAGACATTGGGCAAGCTTTGAAGGAGATAACCATGGAGAGATCACTGAGAGTGAGGAGCAAGGAGAGAGAAACTCATGGCGCCATGGTAGCCGACGGTGCCCAAGGCACTGGTAACGCCGTGACAGGAGAAGTAACGGGGTTGACTGCGGTGGGGCAACAGGTCGCACTGGGGCTAGTACCCAAACGCTCGGCGACGTCAGCGCTTTGGGTGGCGCGAGGAGTACGGCGAGTGGTGTGGTTGGCGGCGCCCATGGCTTGGATCCTGAAGGCGGCGCCCATTGTGCGGGTTTTGAAGGCGGCTGCGGTGGTAGGTCCCTTGTTGAGGTGTTAGGGGCACGAGCAGCATGGGTGCCGACGAAGAAGGTGTGGACGACGTCCCAGGTGCAACCCAGCCGCAAAGAGGCGCCCATGGGGAGCTGGGCGGCGCCAGCGACGTGCCAGGCTCGATTTGGGCCTCTTTTTATGAGGCTAGTGATGAGGGCGGCACCATCAAGAGAGGGGGGCACTGGGTAGCACCTTTTGGCGAGAGGGAGAGCTATTGGGCGGCACCCTAGGCGCTGAGCCAGATGACACCCAAGGCACTGAGGAAGGCAGCACCTTTGGCTCTATGGGTATCAAAAAATAACGAGCAAATAACACGGGTAAGATGTTCTTCAAAAAAAATTTCCCGCCCGGCCCGAGGCGTAGCGAACATGGACTAAGCCTGAAGACATCTCCATCATCTAACTCAAACAGATATTAGTATTCCTTTGACACTAATTTTGATTCTGTCATGGTTTTGTTTGTTGGCAGACACCCATTCTGACAAACAGGGGGAGGATACTCCAAACAGTATGCGAGACAAGGGGACAGTGGGAGATAGTAGCTCCAAGGTGACTTCCATGTTTAACTCCATTGACTATGACGAGGATATTGCTAGTATTATATCTTCATATCGTATCCCACCTGCTGCAATGTGTCGTCGCGCGGAAGAGGACGAGCCAGCATGTTGTGATTCTTCGAGCGATATTGTCCTTTATGAGGATGTAATGGAGGTGGACTTGAGGTTCCCGATACCCGGGACCATATGTCTGGTTCTGGGGCACCTGTCGTTGGCTCCCGGGAGACTGGCTCCCAATGGGTGGAGGGTGATACTGACATTCTTTTTATTATGGCGGCTGGTTCATAATGCTGATGTCCTTCCCTCATTCGAGGAGTTCTTGGCCACGTATTTGCTCCTGGAGAACCCCATCTGTCATCAGGGGTGGTACCGTTCCGCCCCGAGGTCGGGTAAGTTCATCACTGGGCTTCCTTCGAATTGTCATAGCTGGAAGACTAAGTTCTTCTTTGTTGGAGGCGAGTGGGCCACCGAGTGTGATCATGACTTAGTGCCTTCGAGGTGGGACACCGTGCCCAGGACCAAGTTAGGTAAGGACTCCACTTTTGATTTTACTTCTAGTTGTCACATATCTACTCTTACTGTGTGATTGGCTTCTTTGTAGCTCCACCGATATTATGCGCGTAACAAGAGGGTAGACTCTAGCTGGTACGCGACCATCCATTCAAGGAGTTCTCAGGGATTATGTCTGCGTCAGGTCACTCCAAGGCTACTCCCAAGCTGAAGAGAAAAGTTATTTGATCTTTCCAATAAACTCTTTATAGTTGCAACGTCGTCGGCTTTTTATCTGACACCGGTTTGACAGATGCCTCCATTGACCGAGCGGTGGTGGAGGTAGTCTACGCTTCCAGGGCGGCGTCTTCTCCTCCTTCTTCTAAGAGGGCGAAATCTGATGCCCCATCGGCCAGGCTAGCTCCCGAGAGGAAAAACCTGGTGATGCCCCCCGTTCTTCCCCGGTCGCTATTCCTTCACCCCCCAGAGATAGTCCCAGGCTGATGGTGGGGGCTGAGGCTCTAGTGCAGCCTCCTACTAGGACATAGGCTCTGCCTAGCCATCCTGCTTCGTGCAGTAGTTCAGTATTCATGTTGTGGGACGTGAAGCTAGATAAGGAGCGACTTTGGGGGTTCATGACCCGTGCGGAGATCCAAGAGGTTGTCTCTCGTGGTCTAGAGGGCATTGTTGACGCTGCCATGGAGGGCTTTGCCTTCGTATGTCCTTCATTCTTCTTTGGTTTCGTACCTGGCCTCTCTCCTTCATATTTCACCTTTTGAATGCTTGCAAGTGGCTGCTGCGTTTTCCTGCTTGTTTTCAAGTATGTTGAAGATTAAGGAGGCACTTGATGGCCAGGCAGCGGAGGGGCAGGCACGAAAGACTGCTGAAGAGCAGTTAGGACTCAAGCGGTAGGCACGAGAGGATGCCAAGGAGCAATTGAGGCTAGCACACGAGAGAGCTGCCATACTTGAGATCGAGTTTCAGGCGTCCCGCGAGAGGGCCACCCAGTTGGAGGCTGACAAAGAGGTTGTAGAGACTAAGCTGCGAGCGTCCCGTGAGAGGGCCGCTGTGTCAGAGGCTGACCTTCGAGAAGCTCTTGAGAGAGCTACTAGGGCAAAGGCTTACTCCATGAAGATGAAGAAGAAGAGGGATGCTGCTGAGAGGGCCAAGGCAGGCGCCTTTATTGATGGCTATGAGGAGCTCAGGGGGAAGATCTCAACAACTTTTTCCGCTTATGAATTTTCTGGCTTCGTCCCTTATAAGGCTCTAGGGACTGATGACGAGGATACGTGCGATGATGGGAGCGGAGGCAGTGAGTGTTGTTAGGAGCATGATATCTTTGTATTCACGTTTTTGTTGCTAGGTCATGTCCTATCTTTTTGTAAAAGCTTCATGAATTTCTATGAAATACAACTTTTTGAAAAAATATTGCGAAATTTTATTTCATAATCCAAAGTAAATATTTAAGGGAAATTGATCAAAACAAAAATAGATAATCTAAATGGTGACTAATGACTTATACACTCACTGCCTTGCCCCCAACTACTGGTAATATTTCTTTAAGTGCTCTGCGTTCCACGGAAGGGCCAAGACTTTCCTTTCGAAATTCTGGATTTTGTAGGTACTTGGTCTTATGACTTCCGTGACCGTGTATGGTATTTCCCAATTGGGTCCTAGTTTTCCTTCCCGGGAGTCTTTGGTAGATAAGATGACCTTTTCGAGAACTAGGTCCCCGGGCAAGAAAGAGCGAGGCTTCACCCTCAAGTTGTAGTACTTGGTCATGCGACGCTTGTACTCTGCATTCCTGATTATGGCTATCTCCCTGTCCTCCTCTAGCAAGTCGAGGTTGATGTGGATGCCTTCTTCATTACTAGTAGGGTCATGGTGCTGGACCCTAAGGGAATGCACCCCAATCTCGACGGGTATAACCGCCTCTATCCCATTGGCTAGGGAAAAAGGGGTCTCGCCCATGAGGTTCCTTGGTGTCATCCAGTAGGCCCACAGTACTCCTAGGAGTTCCTCTACCCATCGTCCCTTTGCATTCTCTAGTCTGGTTTTCAAATTGCGGAGGATGGTCCTGACAGTGACCTCTGCTTGCCCGTTTGCCTGTGGATGGGTGGGGCTGCTTGATCTGTAGGTCGGCACAAAAGCCATTAAGTAGTTTATTATCGAACTACTTAGCGTTGTCACTTACAATGGCATGAGGTATTCCGAAGCGGCAGACTAGACTTTTCCATATGAAGTCTTTTATCTTTTGGTATGTTATTCTGGCTAAGGCCTCGGCGTCTGCCCATTTAGTAAAGTAGTCAATGTCTATCACTACGAACTTGCACTGGCCCTGACTCATAGGGAGGGGACCTAGGATATCGATCCCCCACATGGAGAGGGGTCATGGGCTTTATATAGTGGTGAGCTCTTCGGGTGGCTACCTGGGCACAGTCGCGAAGCGTTGATACTTGTCACATCTCCTGAAAAACTCGCGGGTGTTCCTGATCATGGTAGGCCAATAATAGCCTTGCCTAACTACTTTGTGGGCCAGTGCACGCCCTCCTGAGTGATTTCCACATATCCCCTCATGGATTTTCCTCATTGCGAAATCGGCTTCCTTGGGGGTGAGACAGCGGAGTAATGGTAGGAAATAACTTTTCTTGTAAAGGGTGTTTTGCAGGATGACATACCTGGATGCTCTCATTCTCAACTTTCTGGCTTCTACTGGGTTGTCTGGGAGAGTGCTCTCCTCTTGGTAAGCTCGGATGTGAGTCTTCCAGTTGGCTTCCGAGGATGCATAATTGACATCGTCCTCCTCTAACTTGAAGGTGCTTGGTTCGAATTGGTGGTCTGTCAGTGGCGGGCCCGTGAGTATGTCGGTAGACGCGAATTTGGTGAGGGCGTCTGCCATGGCATTCTCCTCTCGAGGAACGTGGTGGATTTGGAAGCAGGTAAACTTTTTTAACAAGGTTTGGACCACTGAGAGGTACTTCTGCATTCTTTCCTCCTTTGCTTCAAAGTCTCCTTTTACGTGGTTGACTATGAGTTGAGAGTCACTGTAGGCTATCAAGTAGAAGGCCTCCATCTCCAACCCAAGATTCAAGCCTGATATGAGGGCCTCATATTCAGCTTGATTGTTTAATGTGGCAAAGTGGAGGGAGACAGCGTATTTCAGCAGAGTACCATGGGGGCTGATCAACACTAGTCCCGCACTGCCGCCCTTGGTGGTTGAGGATCCATCCACATAGAGTCTCCAACCTGGTACAGTAGACGGTGGCAAGGGCGCCAGTTCTACGGGAGACGTCCTCTGCGACAAGGGGAGCTATGATGGCGCCGAAAAGGTAAGCGGCGGGCTGCTTGATTGAAAACGTTGTATTCCCTAACCTCTTAACATCATCCCTCAATGTGTGTATAGCTTATAGGACTAAGGGAGTGTCACTCTCCCTCGGGGTGATGCAAGAGATTAGGCAACAACAGATTGGTGGATGGAATGAATGAAAATGTAAATGAAATGTGAACAAAAGTGCTCCCCAA
The DNA here is from genome assembly GCA_951799425.1 of Ilex aquifolium. Taxonomy (NCBI): domain Eukaryota; kingdom Viridiplantae; phylum Streptophyta; class Magnoliopsida; order Aquifoliales; family Aquifoliaceae; genus Ilex; species Ilex aquifolium. Next base: position 12,420,575 of record OX637405.1, read on the forward strand.
TTGCAAGGAGTCTTTTGCTTGTAGTGTTTTACTTGGAAAAGTATTCCAAGGTCGTCTCTTGAGAGAAGGAAAGTTCAAGTGTGTGAAGGTGATTTTGGTGAACAAAAGAGAAAAGTGTAAAATCTTTTGTGTTTGAGTTTTTGTGATTGAAATTTGTGAATGAAAATGCAATGGAAAACAAGTGTTGGCTAATCCAAAGAGGTCATTCCAATAGGAATACCAAATCAAGTCAAGGCTTCCTCCAATAGAGCCTAGATGTACGATTGATTCGTGGGAAGCTCGGGACTAAAATGGAGGTGAGGATTCAAGCATACCCCGTGACAATGCCTACGGTGTATCAAGAACTCACAACCGTGTCCTCACCCCAAACCAGTCAAACCGAGCCATCGTACTCTGAGAGGAGGAATGAAAATGAGTTGAAGCGGCACACCCAAGAGGAGTTCTCCCTTGGATTAACCAACTTAAAATCTAGCTACTCATGATAAAATGAAAGACATGCATAAAGAAAAGATACATGGTATTGAAATGGAATTTAAACTTACATTAAGGTGAAGAGAAGTGAAACTAGAAAAATAAGTGCATTTACTACCCAACTAAAAAGCCTAAAATGGAAAACTTAACATAACAATGGTGAAATGTAAAATGTAGAACTAAACTTGAAATAAATAACATTCAGGTGCAAGGATTAAAGATTACAAAAGTATTAAAGCTTAATACAACAGAAATGGAGAAGAAAATGCAAAAACATAAATTTCTATTACACTATTCATCATCTTTTTCATTGAGCTAAGACTACTCCTAAGCTTAGGTAGCCACACTTTGAAATGCTTGTGAATGCTGAGTATATGGAGAGTGAGCCTTCAAATTTCGTGCATGGTGGTCCCCCTAGCCTGTGTGCAGGCCTCCCATCAATAGGAGGCTAAGTTGAAGCTTGGACAGGCTAGGAGAAGGTTAGCCTGCAACTCCCTTGGCAGCCCCCTTCAATCCCCTCTTTATTAATGACATTGCCTCCAAATGTCTTCAAGTAGGGTGTAGGAGGCATGGTTATAGGGATAAAATGTCGGGCTAGGTGTGGGAGAAGTGTAGGTGAGACCCCCAAGTAAGTGGAGCATGATTGCAGGCGATTGTGGGCTGTTAGGGAGCGTACCGGTACACAGTACCGGTACGCTAAACCTTCTGAAGTTCGAAGTACCAGTACGCAGTTTTGGAACGGTACCATACCGGTACTGTTTTCTACTCCGGACCAGTATTTGTAGAATTGACATAACTTTTGATCTAACCTTCTGATTGAGCTGAAATTTTGACACAATACATAAGACATCCAGATCTACAACTTTCATGTTTTGAACTTTTTCAGATTCGAAGCGGATCATGGTAAAAATGGAGGAATACCGAGGCTCTGTTTCCAGATGGTGTGGCTGCTAGTGCTTTTGTTCCCAAACACCAATACCTCCTTGATTTCTTCACTTTTAAGCCTCCAAATCTTCATGTAATGTGTCCATGCCCTCACCACACATCCATCATAGTTGCAAGGTCCTAAAATCAATCATTTAAGCTATAAAAACTTGTAACATTGAAAATTCAACATTATTCATAAAATTGGCTAACACTAAGTACTTATATGTAAAAGTTGAGTTAAAATGCATGTAATGAGGCCTTCAAATATACAATATTTTGTGCTCATCACCGGACACATCAGGCTTTTCCAGAATTCTTTTGAGCGGTTGATCTATAACAACCATGATGGTGTGGCTCTGAAAGTAGTGGCGTAGATGCCTGGCTGCAGTGACAAGTACTTCGACTTGGACAGTCTCGTGTGGATAGAGACGAAAGATCTACTCAGCTCCACGAAGGAGTGGATAGAGGACGGTTTGATCTTTGCGAACCACTGACGTGCGGGTCCCTTAAGGGTGGTAGGGAAGGCTCTACACATAATCTCATCAGACACATTGTGGAGTTGCATGACAGATTTGTAGATGTCAAGATGATCTAGAGGGTCCTTTGTACCGTCGAAGATCTCGATGGCAGACATCTTAAACTTCAAGGGTAAGGGATAAGTGACTATATCTACAACGAACGGGGTATTAGTGCGCCTTACCAGGTAATCCACCGTCTCGGGCGCCTGTGCCTTGATGGCATTGAGGGCATCACCAAGTTGGTTTGCACCTCTCTGATCTTATCGTCCCGCTGGTTGGGGGCATCCTCTGTTGGCTTGTTGTACTGGTTTCCATGATCGGTATATTGGCTTTCTCCCTCGTCCTCCTGGTACATGAGGAGGGAGAACATGTGAACTTCCTGCATGTTGAGGAGGGACTGCTGGGTGAGAGGCACCATGGCGTTGCCAGGGGGCATTCTGGCGAGGGGCCCCCTGGTGAGGGGCTGCTTGGCGCCACCAAACTGATGATGCACAAAATAGTCTCGTACAAGATCAACAGTCAAGTGTATGAAGAGGTGTAATTAATGGACAATAAATAAAGCAATCAATGGCAAAACAGTAAATATCAAGTCAACACACAGATATATAGTGGTTCGGTCCGGGTGACCTACTCCACTCTCGAAAAATAATAGCGGTGGCGGGGGATCTTTATTGATGAATAAAGTAACAGAGAGAGCTCCGGGAGATATATGCTCCGGGAGAGGTACAATAGCTATGGGAGAGAAGCTATGTATGTAGGAAGGTGTAGAGAGGTGTGTTGGGAGATGTCTTGGGATGTGTCCTCTCATGTAGAGAGGGCTTACAATTTATAGGTATGGTGAGGCAGTGAGGTGAGGCGGAGCCGTGAGTGTGAGGGTACTAATTATTCGGGGAGGATAGTTACAAAAGGTAAGTACAATTAATTCTTGTGTATCCTGATGATCTCTCTCCACATGCTATTTTCTTCGTGGGCTCCTTGGATCTTGGACTAGGCCGAATTGATGAACCAGACTTGGGCTGCCTTTTTGCTGACTGGGGTTTGCTTGATTTGTTGGGCCTGGCCCAGATAGATTTGGGCTCGTCATAATTAATCCCACCTTTTAAAATATTTTATGATATAAAATGTTTATAAGAAGGTTTTGAACTTTTTTTTTTATGTTCATGCAGATCTGTTAAATTACTTTGGACCATAGACATAGAACCATCAATCAATGGCAAACCTTTTACGAAATTTCAATTAAATGGACAGTCAAAATTGAGAAGATGGTTCAATCTAGTGGAACTTCATGACTAACGAGTAAACCCCAATGACAAACATTCTATTACTTTTCACTAATGCTCCGTTTGGTATGATGGAAAAATGGAAGGATGAAAAGTTGGAAGGATGAAAAGTTTGAGGGATAAATAAAACATCATATTTGGTAAGGAAGGAAAATAGAAAGGATGAAAAAGTGGATGGATTAACTTTCTTTCCAATTCACCAAAATCAATCCCTCCAAAATCGGAAGGAAAGTTGATGAAAAGTTAATTATTTGTGCTGAGATGTATCTTATTGGTCTATATATGTTGATATATACATATATTATGTATACATTAATTTCATATAAAAATACAATGATAAAATATGTATGAATTTTATGACACGAACTTGAAAATGACCTGACACGTGAATTAGAAATATAAAAGGCTCATATTCAGTTCAACCCGTCAAACTCAAAATTGACACCATCAACCCGTTTATTTAAAATAAACACTTTCTCCATTTTCTTATTTGTATGGTAATATAAAATTAACACGAAACTAACATGTTTAACTAGTATTATAGAAATAAAATGTTAATTATTTGTAAGTATTTATTAAGCACTGACATAATTATTATATAAAAATTGTATTTTTACTTATTATTATTATATTTATTTAAGTTAATTTTTAGTTTGTAGAAAAAATATTAACATGAATTCAATTAAGTGAAAATAGAATATTAGTGTTAAATTTTTTATTTAAAGTTTATGTGGGTGAACACGAATACAAACACGAACACGACACGAAAATAAACAGGTCAACTCGCAACTCGACACGACATAATTAGTTAAATGAGTTGAGTTATGTTTGACTAATATTCAACACAAACCCGTAATGACTCAACACGAATCTGACACGACACGACTCGATTGTCACTCTTAATCTTAGCCAGCACAAAAAAAAAAAAAATTAGTCATTTTTTTTTTCCATCTATCCTACCAAATACAAAGGAAGGAAAGTGTATCATTTCTACTTTCCTTCCTTGAAGGATATAAAATGTATCTCTCCTACTTTTCATTATTCCTACTTTCCATCCTTCTTACTAAACGGAGCATAAGTGATGTTCATGTAATCTGTTAAATTGCTTTGGACCATAGACATAGAAACATCAATCAATGGCAAACCTTTTATGAAATTTCAACGAGATGGACAGTCAAAATTGAGAAGATGGTTCAATTTAGTGGAACTTCGTGACTAACAAGTAAACCCCAATGACAAAACATTCTATTACTTTCCACTACGTGGCCAAAATTATTGGTTGCGAAAGTCAGCTTGGTTGATATTAACCTTTATCGTTTCTCATTGTTTGGGCTGAAAAGATGACCATGTCTATTCAACCATGGTAGACTGCAGACATTTTCCAGCAAGAATGTGTTGACAAAGTCGATGAATCAACATGATTAATTTTACTATTCAACATTAATTATAGAGAAGGAAATCAAGTGATGGATTATTTGGCAAGGCAGGGATCGGAAGTAGAGACAACCAGGTACTTGGGTAGTTTACACATGCCTCGACAACTGAGGTTAAGTTTTATGTCTGGAAAAGCTTGGGTTGGGATTCCGAGTATGTGACACTAATAAGTTACGATATGTATTTTTGTTGTCGGTGTGTACTGGTTTGTGTGGGTTGTTTATGTTAGTTTGTGCAATTAATTTTTCTTTCGTTTTGTCAAATTTGTAACCACGGTATTCCTTTGTTTCAAGTAAAGATAAGCTAATAAATTTTGAAGGTACCATCCTCCTTCTCTAAAAATAAAAAAATAGATGAATCAAGGAAGGGGACCCCATGAGGCACAAGGCGTTGGGAATCAAGATCTGGAATTAGTCAAAATATGATATATCGATCCTATTCGTTGTTGCAATTGAAATTTCTTTATAAACAAAGTAGCATGAATCAAGGGAGGAGGGAGTGTGGGGAATATGCGATCTGGATCCAAAAAACCAGAAATATCGATCATAATGCAACTGAAATCTCCTTTTTATAAACAAAAGGAAAAAAAATCTTATCCTATTTCGTATTGGAGTCTTGTGGGGGAGGGGAGGTGTGTGGAATGGCTTTATCAACTCTGTCCTCTAATATTAATAAAGGGAATAAGGGGGTTTGGTATTATCAAGAATGCTACATTTATTAAAATTTTATCAATTTTTATACCAAATCAATGTAAATTATTGAATTAATAGGTTCCATAAATTTTCACAAACCAACCCGTGACTATTAATATGACACATCATTTGGGATTTAAAATTTAGTAAAAATTTGACGGATATAACATTTCTCCGCTACTATTATTGGGGGAAAAAATATTCATTAAAATATTAATAAATAACGAGAACACTAATTATATTAATGAATTTTACTACAGATCTAATCATTCACGTTGATTTGATAAAATTTTTGGTCTTTCGGAAGCTGATGCACCAAATTAGACTTATTAGTGGATAAGTCCATAGTGAAAAATATTTTGTAAAAAAGTCATCTAGTGATTTAGTAAGACTTGAATACCCTTTTAATATATAGCAGTTGTCTAAAATAGTTTTGAAAAACCAAAATCCATAATAAACCCTCTTCATAACCGTTGGTCTCTCTCTCTTTTCCATCTCCTTATTTCTATTTTTTAGGGATATATTTCAAAATTTTTGGAAACCTTTTGAAATTGACAGCTAAAATTAATGAATTTTAGTTATGTTATCTTAGAAAATACAAAAAATTAAGGAAATTTGATTTTGCATTAGACTCATATATATATGTGTGTGTGTGTGTGTGTTAATATATATACAGGAGTTCTAATAAGAGAAAAACTTAAAATTTAGGAGTTTTACAGAAAAATAATACTATAAAATCACACTATGAAGCCACACTGTCTATGAATTGAAGCATCACTATAGTGTCACACTATTTATCCATTTTATATGATGGGAACAACCATAATGCTAAGTGTGGGTGAGTCACACTGATTTTTTTTTGGTTAATCACTTTTTTTTTTAAATGTTGAGTGTGGATGTACAAAATCTAGAAATTAGGGATTTACTATAAAACCTGGAAAAAATTAAAACTTAATTAAAAAGGGTAAAATGGCAACTAGCCGTTAAAGTACGTGTTGAAAACTTAAATTTTTATAGAATTCGGATGACGAAACGAACCCTATCGTTGGATTCATTTCGCGAAATCTAATTACCCAGTTAAATTTCATTAAATTATGAGACAGTCAGATTTTTTACATGTTACGATGCAATTGTGTATCACATGACTAAAATCATTGCGATCAGATTTTATTCGCGAGACCTGAGAAATAATTTAAAATTAGTGAGATAAAAATAAACTAAACTTAACACGGGACAATATTTAATTGATTCGAAATAAAATTAAAGCAATTAAAATAGGATTTGTGGCACAATGAGAGCCAAGCATTTAAAGAATTATAAAAATGAGGATTTTGGGGTCTTTCACCATTTTTCCTCCAAGTTCCAGCCGATAGAGAGAGAGAAATGAGAAATTCTCCGAGTATTCTTTTTCATTTTTTCCTTGATCCACAAAGATTCGCCGATTGGATTGGGATAGCCCAATAGCAAAAGTTGCTCTACTCAATGAGGACTACGCACCAGTACCAATCAAGTCCATTTTTGACACGTTGCGAAATTTGGAGTTTAAACTCGGGATTAAATGAGGCATTATTTAGCTTTTTCTAGGGTCTCTCTACAATGTGCTCATGCTACAAGAGGTAGGATTTTCTCCTATCTAGACTTACTTTCAACTTAAGGTTGCGATATGAAGAAGGGTAGGCTATAGAGATAAAACCTCAAGTGTTAACTCACACCTAGTGTATCTAGGGTATGAAAAATGAGTATGAGAACATGTTAAAAACCATTTCTTGCTTGATTTAGATTTGGTTTAAAAACTGTGAACCTACCGGTAGAAGAAGCACGACCTACCGGCAGTAAGATGTTTGGGTTTGATAGAATGAATTATTTGGGTATGTTATGTGTTTACATTTATGCCCACTAAGTGTTTGATCAAATGTAAGTCCATAAATACCTACCCCAGAAAGAGACAATTTTTTTATAAAATAGTCATTAGATATCTAACATCAATGGCGGGAGTTTAGAATGCTCGGATTACATACGCATGAAATTGCATGTGATATGGGAGCGGGTGGGGTTTTGTGTTCCATTGCATGCGTGAACATGACACGAAATGGTAGCATTCATTATAATATATATATATATTTGAATGGACGCTTAATATGGTGCTTGCACGTGACATTTTATGTACATTTGGGTTGGGAGATAATCTCCAAAAAAAATACCCTATTAAGCGTGTCTCACACTTTATGGGAATATATTTTAGGTGTTGAACAAGTTTCCACTAACGGCTCTCACTTGGGCCCGTATTGATGACAGAGTCGGGCTAGGGCTTTTGAGTTATATTTTGTAGTCCCTTGTGTATATTTTACATTTGGCCTTGTATATTTTAAGTGCAAAACTAGTATTTTGTTAAAGGCATGTAATGAGACTCTTATCGACATTATTCTTTTGTGAATGAATGAATCTCATGGATAATTGGTATTCAATACTATATTGATTGAATATTGATGGTTGGGACCCGGTGTGGTTACTGGTTTGGATTGCACAGGTTGCGTGTGTTGGGTAGAGCTCCCTGTACAAAGGAGACTCTACCCGAATTTTGTTAAAAATTATGGACCCCAGTAAATGGGGTATCACTACGTGTTATCGAGTTAAGCAGTATCACGTGTTATTCTGCAAGTTGATTGGTGATCAACGGGTTAATCGGAACTCTCGGGAATCGGGGCATCACATTTACAATATTAAACTTTGTACTGTAACTCTGTATTGCAACATTGTATTGTTACATTTTTAAGTTATTTAGGTATTGACTATAAAACCACTTATATTGCAACACTATATTTTCACTTTGTTCTTGCTGGATTGAGAAGGCGATGAAGGAGACTTGATAAAAGCCGAAGAGGGGACACGGGCGTAGACCCTTTGGGAGGTTTTGCTACTGGAGTGTTACTAACCGGTGCCAAAGCTCTAGCAGCCGAAGAGTGAGATGGAGATGATGGAGACTGGGGCTTGTTCCTATCTACCAGAACAACGATGATCATTTTTTGACCCTTCTTACAATTTGATTTTTTTTCCATTGATGAAGTATAAAGGACCAAATCGATCAAAGTTGAAAGTTGAATCACCATCCTCCATCTTCTCGATTGGTTTCTTTCTTTTTTTTTTTAAACTTGTCATAATCATCTTTGTTCACTACTAAAATAGAGTTCGATCCTGTCTTATACTTGAAAATTGCAACAACACAAGACACCCAATCAAAATCTCATCAAATAAACAGACACATCCTTTCATAGAAGAACTTTCTCATTGTGAGAGTTTTTCTAAACAATAATGGCTGGTAGTTTGGAGAGTAAGAAGGATAATATTTTTATGGCAAAGATAATGAAAAAATAATTCAAAATTCAAAATGGCTGAGATATACTGAATCAAGGTTAGATGCAAATCTTCTAATATAAATTCCAAAAACAAAATAACTGTCAAATGAAATATGCATTATATAAGAGAGGACAAATATGTCAAAGAAAAATTAAAAAAAAAATCAAAATGTGTACTTGGACATATTAAAGTTAGGAAGATGAGGATTAAAAGACTTAACATTAAGAACTATGTATTTTAGGGCCAATAAATCTAATTTTGTATATCCCTTTACAATTCTCCGCTAATTTTTCTAATAAACATAACATTGGTCTTTTGGTAAACGGTTTGCGTAACATTACACATCCTTTTAACTTTTACCGGCCCATAACCCGGGAAACCGATTTTTACCCTACCCCATGGACAATAACCCGACGTCACCTGCGCGTATTTAACTCGAACGAATTTCAATCTCAAACAGGACCTTTACACCAAACATTCCCACATTCAAATTTAACGCCACTACATTTCTCCGGTTCACTCCACTTCTAACAATTGATTATTTAATGGCAATTTTGCCGGAGTACGAAAGACGATCACCGTCCATCGGAACAACAGGTGAAGAAGATTCACAAACAGATGGATTCTTGTGCCCTACTGGATTATCAGTTTTTGGCACCAACAATTACGATCCGTTAAAGTGATCTGGTGAGCCTGAATTAAGTGATTGTGCACTGTCATATATTTATTTTACTTGGCGCTCTAGTTAATTCAGCGATGCAAGTGATGGATTCACTGTCAGGAAGCCATTTTTCATTCTTGTGTTTTTTGTGGTATTAACTATAACATATTATGTCTCTAATGAATTAGGACCAAAACTTATGCTGACTTAGATGTAATTTCCGTATCAAATATAAAGCAAGTGAAGCACAAGCAGCATTCTTATAAAATAAAAAGCACAAGCAGGATAAATGTTGATAAAAGAATAACCTTCATATGATATGAAATATTTACCATAGGATGGGAAGACCTCGGAGTAGGTCGGATGAGAAGAGGTTGTAGTCTAATGAACTGATCATTCAAAATGGAGTAAATTACGTACTTGACCCTCAAATTATGACCCTTTTGTCAATTAACTCTTAAACTTTTTTTTTGAGTCAATTAAGCCCCTAAACTATCTAATTGTTTCAATCAAGCCCTTTCTGTTAGGGTTTCTAACGGAAGGGTGTGGAGTGTGCTGGTCACGTGCGTTCTTCAGCGCGTTTTAGGCAACTCTATTAAAAATATGAGTAAATTACATATTTGATCCTCAAACCATGATCCTTGTATTAATTAAATCCATGAATTTTTTTTTATGTCAATTAAGTCTCTAAACTATCTAATTAAGTTCCTAAACTATGTCGCATATATTTATTTTTTAATTAATGGTTACAAACCATATCTAAACTAGAATCAACGACTTTAGTATGGTATCATAAACTTATCCCGATTGACTACTTATTCTCATTATTATTATTATGTGGTTAAGGGGCCCTAATTATGTAAGCATATATGTAAACAACTTGAAATGATAGCAAATCTTAGTAATTTGACTTCAAATCTTCTTAATTCCTAATTGACAATGATGATGCAAAAAAGTGGATTTATGTACTACCTGTAAGTAATTAATACAGGTAATAAGTGTAGTAAATATAAAGATGAGATCCACACAAGCAACACAGATATAGAATAGTTCGGTCAGGATGACCTACTCCACTTTAAAGGCAACAACGGTGGCCAGAGGACTTCATTGATAAAGTAGAAGGTGGGAAGAAAGGGGGAGCAAAAGTAAGCTCTAGGGTGTGTAAAAGGTGTCGCTGAGTAAAAAGGTGTGTCCCTCATGTGTAGAGGACTTACAATTTATAGGCACATAACCTTAGTTGATGCGGTGGAGTGGAGAAATAGGTGACTAGTCCTTCGGGTAGGATAGCTACAGGTAAGGATATATACAATTAGAGATAGTTTTGATCTTCGAGTAGTTATCCCGATGTTTACTCCCCACACGCGCTGATTTTCTAGGTCTCTTGAATTCTAGATTGGGTTGAATCTATGAGCTGGGTTTGACCTGTCTTTTAATAGATTTGAGCTTAATTTATATCTGGGCTTATCAGACAACATGAAAAAAGGCATTGCTCGACATATTCGTCTTTTTGAAAAATGCTTTATTTTTCAAATTTGTAACTCGAATTTGTGTCCCAAATCAACAAGGATGGTTGGATCAATTGGTCCCGTCAGACAAAGTTATTGGGACCCACTAATCCAACAATCGTTGTTGATTTGAGATACAAATTTGGGTTATAAATTTGGATTGTGTAAGCATTATTTTGTCTTTTTTAACCATTCGTAGCATTATTCTGTCTTTTTTAACCATTAGATAGTTTAGGGTCTTAACTGGAACAAGGGTTATAGTTTGAAGATCAAATACATAATTTACTCATGTCTTTAATAGGGCTGCCTAAAACGCCCCTGAAGAAGGCACGTGACCAGCACACTCCACAACCTTTGATTACAAACCCCAACAGAAGGGCTTGATTGAAACAATTAAATAGTTTAGGGGCTTAATTGACTCAAAAAAAGTTCAAAAGCTTAATTGACACAAGGGTCATAGTTTGATGGCTAAATACGTAATTTTCTCTTCAAGATAAACCACATTGAGAAATTCCAAAGACATTTTAATGGCCGAGGCAATGAAGAAGAACAATTAAACTGTATGTTGCAGACTATAAAAGTGCTTGGTGATATATAATTTACTAGTAAGCCTAGTAGCAACTGAGTAACATGTTTATTCTACACTTTTAAGAGATCTTCATCCTCTTACATGCTCTCTATGGAACTTTAATTTGTACCATGGTCTCTTGTTGACTGCCCATTGTTTGTTTGTTCCATGATATCTTGGATTAGCAGTGTCATGTTGAGGTGAGAAGAACCCCCTTCTTCTACAACCACCTTAGCCATTTTCCCTAACTCTCTAGCTCTTTCTCTTCTCTCTTTGGCCTCCTCTCCTCCATCCATCAACCTATCGACTGACATCTTAACATGAGTCTTCTTCACTAACACACCAACCTTCTCTTCCTCCCCAATTTTATCTTGAAACTCTACACCAACCCTCACTCCGATCCTTAGTACATGGACAATCAACTTCTCATTAGAAAACTGCTCTGCAAATATCGGCCATGTTATCATTGGCACACCAGCTGACACTCCTTCCATTATAGAGTTCCATCCACAATGTGTTAAAAAAACCCCAACTGTAGGATGGGACAAAATTAGTACTTGTGGTGCCCAACCATGGATCAAAGGCCTCTCCCTTTTGTCCTTTCCTCAAATCTTGCTTCTCGGATCCATTTCTCCAGATCATCTAATTTATGTCAAAGTACCCATATGTAAGGTCGGTTTGATGCCTCTAAACCCAACCCAAGTTCTATCATCTGTAAAGTAGCAAGGCGAGATAGACTTCCTAGACAAACATAGACTACGGACTCTGGCTCCCATGAGTCAAGCCATTTCAAGCAATGGTTTTGATCGATTGAAGCCTTGCTACCTCTATCAGCCTTATCCATATTATCTGTGTTCCAAAGTGAGACAGGGCCAATACACCAAACTTTTTTACCTTTTATCTTCGCATATGTTCTGACATATTCTGGCTCCAACTCCTCAAATGTATTAACCACCACTCGATATGCTGCTTCTTCAACCTCTATCAAGTCATCACAGATATCTTTCATGCTAGATGAGTGTGGCTTGAGAATGCCCGAAATCTGTGCTTTAGTCAGTTCAATTCGATCAGGCATGCCAGGCACCTCAAAGTGTTCTGATTCAGAATGAATATCATCAACCACCTTTGAGACACGCAAGTTGTGTAAGCATAGGAGAGAGAAGCAATCAAATCCATGGAAAACAAGTTTTGGGATATCAAATTCGTGAGCAATACTAGTTGTCCATGGGAGACACATATCAGAAATTAAGCAGCTTGGTGGTGGTTTTAACTCTTTAAATAAATTTTCCACTGTTTGTTGTAGCATGGCAGTTACGACAAAAAAATAAGCTGCCTCATCGATTTTAGGAAGCATATCAACATTCTCGCACCCTTCTTTTAACCCTGCTTCTACACCTGGAAATTGAAGTTGAATTACTTCAATCTGGAGCTTAGCTTCTATTGCACGAGTGAAGGTTGCTTTGAATCTTTTGGCATTCAGGGGTGTTGTGATTATGGTCACGAGAATGCTGCGCTGTGCCAACAATCTGGCAATGTCTACCATGGGAATCATGTGGCCTTGGGCCATGAAAGAAAACAAAACAAAGTGGAGCTTTTGGGATTGAGAAGCCATGGAAATTGGGGGAGTATAAGGAGATACTGGAGAACCTGATTTGCGGGGTGGCCTTACAGAGCCAATTCTCCAAAGGGTGCTTCCACTACTTGACAAGCTGTTCTTAGAACTTACAGAAGCATGTGGACCATTATGCAAGGGTCATGTGGTTTGTAGGTAGAACTACCATTTTGGGGATGATCTACTTTAATAATTGATGTGCACAAAATTGGCATTTTGTAGAATTTCATGAATGACAAAGGACAGCTACAAAATTCAACACGTTACGTAGAAAATGAGAGTAATGCCCAATAGATATTTTCTGAAGTAGCATGCAAACATATTAGGAGGTAAATTTTTATTTACTTATTTTTCACTGAATTTCAGAGGTTGCAATGTGATATTAACTTCTAAAACATTGTATCTTTAGTTCCTTGCGCTATGTTGGGTATGTTTAAATGGAATTAGTGGCGTCAAGGCATGGAACGGAAGCTTCTAAAGTGAAATGGAACAGAAACTTCTAAGATTTGAATCGCCCCAGTAGACATTCTTTCATTATGAATTTTACTAGAACTCCTTATACATAAATGGATTTGTCAGTACTCCACAACACGTGATCTACCATCGAGGAGGATTGTGAAAAGTGTACAGGGGAGAATTTCCATCCAATTTAATATGCAAGCCGGCCAGTGCCCGAGAAAAGAACAGAGAAACATGCGTAGTTCTTAGCATAATCTTGATATCCTAGTGCACTCACAGTATCAATTTAGAAAGATCCGAATCACAAATTAAAAAAAAAAATCAACCATATATCATTATTGAAAGCACAATGTTCTTTGAAAGAGAGGACAATTATTTCGTTTATGCCTATCAACTATCAAGTATCAGACGTTTGCATATTCAGTGAACAGTCTTGGAATCCAAAACTTGTTGGGACTATGTAAAATTTCTGCCATAATCGTGCAACTCGAAGGTGTTGCCACCCATCAAACATTGTTTATAGGGTTTATGTATCACATGAGTTTCTAGGTGATTGTGTGAATCTGAAACTTACGCTGTCACTATGAGTTTCTGGTCAAAAAAAAAAAAATTTGGACTCGACATATGACGTTTAAGTTCTAGAGCTCTGATCTGAAACCCTAATTCAATGGAACAAGTGTCTGAGATGAGTAAAATTCTCAGTTAACACTAGTAGAAAGTATGTAAAGTTTCAGTTCTACCTATTTAATAGAACTTCACGTTATTCCGTATCATAATTTATAAGTAAAGAAGGATCAATTACAAGTTATTTCAAATCAAGTTACAATTCAAAAAGATCAATTACAACTCCACATGATCAAATTAAGATTCCATTTTGTAGTAACTTCGTCTAATTAAATTGTAAACTTAATCTTATAACCTCGGACTCTGCTAATTTACTTGGTACCATTCTCTGTGATCGACTCCCCATGGTTTAATTGCTCCAGGATATCTTGGATTAAAAGTGTCATGTTGGTGTGGGAAGAGCCTCCTTCTTCTACTGCCATCTTTGCCATTCTTCCCAGCTCTCTAGCTCGTTTCCTTCTCTCTTCAGCTTCCTCTTCTTCACCCATCAACTCATCAACACACTTCTTAACTACATTCTTCTCAACCAACACTCCAATCTCTTCTTCCTGCCCATCAACTTGAACCTCTACACCAACCCTCACTCCAATCCCCAGTAATTGAACAATCAATTTTTCATTCAAAAACTATTGGCCACGTTATCATTGGCACACTAGAAGACACCCCTTCTAGCGTAGAGTTCCACCCACAATGAGTTAAAAAACCCCCCAATTGCAGGGTGAGACAATATCAATACCTATGGTGCCCAACCATGGATCAAAAGCCCTCTCCCTTTGATCCTTTCCTCGTATTTTTCTTCCACAATCCACTTCTCGAAATCATTGGATTTATGCCTGAGAACCCATATGAAGGGTTTGTTTGATGCCTCTAGACCCAACCCGAACTCTATCATCTGCAAAGTTGCTAGGCACGATAGGCTTCCTAGACAGGCATAGAGTACAGACCTTGGCTCGAACGAGTCGAGCCAATTCAAGCAATTGTTTTCATTGATAGCAGACTTGTTACCTCTTGGGGCCATATCCATATTATCTTTGTTGCATAGTGAAAAAGGACCAATACTCCATACTTTTTTACCTTTTGCCTTGGCATATTCTTTGATATCTGTCTCTAACTCTTGGAAAGTGTTAACCACAAACCCATATGATGCTTCTTCAGCCTCTATGATGTCATCCCACACATCTCTTGAGCCAGATGGGTTTGTCTTGATACAACCCGTAACCTCTGCTATAGTAAGTTCAATTGGGTCAGGCAGGTCAGGCACCAAAAAGTGATCTGATTCGGATTTAACATCATCAAAGACTCTGGAGACCTCCAAGTGGTGCATGCAAGAGAAAGAGAAGCAACCAGATCCAGGAAAAACAAGTTTTGGGATATGAAACTTGTGGGCTACATTAGTCACCCATGGGAGACACCTATCAGAAATTAAGCAGCTTGCTTGGGGTTTTAACTCTTCTAACAATTTTTCTACTGGCCCTTGTAGCATCCCACTTGCGTCTAAAAATTTAACTCCAACGAACATTGAAGGGAGCATATCAAAATTCTCACACCCTTCTGGTAACCCTGCTTCTACACATGGAAATTAGAGTTGGATTTCTCGAATTTGGAGTCCAGCTTCTGTGGCACGAGCGATGGTTTTTTTGAATCGATTGGCATTGAGGGGTGTTGTGACTATGGTGACGAGAACGCCTCGTTGTGCCAATAGTCTGACAATGTCTACCATGGGAATCATGTGGCCAAGAGCCAAAAAAGGAAGCAATACAAAGTGAAGCTGTTGAGTTTGAGAAGCCATCAAAGTCTGAGAACCTGGATTGTGGGAGTGGCCTTATATTTCTTACTTCCAAATACAAGCCAATTCTCCTTAGTTATGGTGGTGCTTCCAGCTCTAGACTATAGCTGGTATTAAATACCACAGGCACACATAGGAATCAAAAAAAATACCTTTTGTCCCCATCAACTTTGGTATTAATTTTACTTTGTTCGTTGAACTATTGGATTTCTCATATTTTCTCCTCTACACTTAAATTGGTTTCACATTGTTCTAAAAATAATCACACTTTACCTCTTGGGTGGAAAAGGTTCACCTAATTCGATGGTTCGGGAGATATATGCTCCAGGAGAGGTACAATAGCTAGGGGAGAGAAGCTATGTATGTAGGAAGGTGTAGAGAGGTGTGTTGGGAGATGTCTTGGGATGTGTCCTTTCATGTGAAGAGGGCTTACAATTTATAGGTATGGTGAGGCGGTGAGGAAAGGTAGTGCCGTGAGTGTGAGTGCACTAATTATTCGGGGATGATAGTTACAAAAGGTAAGTATAATTAATTCTTGTGTATCCCGATGATCTCTCTCCACGTGCTTTTTTCTTCGTGGGCTCCTTGGATCTTGGACTGGGCCGGATTGATGAACCGGACTTAGGCTTGTTTGATTTATTAGGCCTGGCCTAGTTAGATTTGGGCTCGTCATTTGCCCTCCATGCCCCAAAATCTTGTTGTGTCAACGATTTTGAGGGGATGAGTGAGCTCTCATTTCTTATCCTCCACGGCATAGCTTCTTCATCCTCTTGCTCAGTTTGTATTTTGGGAGCTTGTTCACTTGGTTTGATAATCACTATAGTTGAAAACCCATTGTTCCAACGACAGTATCTCAACAGCTAGATATACTCCACGACGAGGTCTCCTTTTTTACCCAGGCCTTTAAGAGCATTCTTTTGTAAGGCCATCATACCCCTCTTTAGATCTAGGGCTTAAAGCCACCATTTTCCCCTTTTCTCATTCCATAAGACATTGGGCAAGCTTTGAAGGAGATAACCATGGAGAGATCACTAAGAGTGAGGAGCAAAGAGAGAGAAACTCATGGTGCCATGGCAGCGGGCGGCGCCCAAGGCGCTAGTAATGCCGTGAGAGGCGAAGTAAGCGGGACCGACTGCGGTGGGCCATTAGGTTGCGCTGGGGCTAGTACCCAAACGCTGGGCCACGCCAGCGCTTTGGGTGGCTCGACGAGCACGGCGAGTGGTGTGGTTGGCGGCGCCCATGGCGCTGGTCTTGAAAGCGGCGTCCATTGTGCGGGTCTTGAAGACGGCTGCGGTGTTGGGTCCCTTGTTGAGGGTGCCAGGGGCATAAGCAGCATGGGCGACGACGAAGGAGGTGTGGGCGACGTCCCAAGCATAACCCAGCCACAAAGAGGCGCCCATGGGGAGCTGGGCGGCACCAGCAACGTGCCAAGCTCGATTCGGGCCTCTTTTTGCGAGGCTAGTGATGAGGGTGGCGCCATCAGAAGAGGGGGAACGCTGGGCAACGCCTTTGGGCGAGAGAGAGAGCTGTTGGGTGGCACCCTAGGTGCTGAGGCAGGCGACGCCCAAGGCACTGAGGCAAGCAGCACCTTTGGCTCTTTGGGTATCAGAAAGCAACGAGCAAATAACACGAGCAAGATGTTATTCAAAAAACTTTTCCCGCCCGGCCCGAGCCGTAGCGAACATGGACTAAGCCCCAAGAAATCTCCCATCATCTAGCTCAAACAGATATTGCTGGTATTATATCTTCATATCATATCCCACCCGCTGCAATGTGTCGTCGCACGAAAGAGGACGAGCCAGCATGTTGTGATGCTTCGGGCGATATTGTCCTTTATGAGGATGTAATGGAGGCGGACTTGAGGTTCCCGATACCTGGGCCCATATGTCGGGTTCTGGGGCACCTGTCGCTGGCTCCCAATGGGTGGAGGGTGATACTGGCATTCTTTTCATTATGGCGGCTGATTCATAATTCTGATGTCCTTCCCCCATTCGAGGAGTTCTTGGCCACGTATGTGCTCCTGGAGAACCCCATCCCTCATCAGGGGTGGTACCGTTTCGCCTCGAGGTCGGGTAAGTTCATTACTAGGCTTCCTTCGAACTGTTATAGCTAGAAGACTAAGTTCTTCTTTGTTGGAGGCGAGTGGGCCACCGAGAGTGATTGTGACTTGGTGCCTTCGGGGTGGGACACCGTCCCCAGAACCAAGCTAGGTAAGGACTCCACTTTTGATTTTACTTCTAGTTTTCACATATCTATTATTATTGTGCGATTGGCTTCTTTGTAGCTCCACCGACATTATCCGCGGAACAAGAGGGTAGACTCCAGATGGTACGCGACCATTTGTTCAAAGAGTTCTTAGGGATTATGTGTGCGTCAGGTCACTCCAAGGCTACTCCCAGGCCGAAGAGAAAAGTTATTTGAAGCTGGATAAAGAGCGACTTTGGGGGTTCGTGACCCGTGTGGAGATCCACGAGGTTGCCTCTCGTGGTCCATAGGGCATTGTTGACGCTGCCATGGAGGGCTTTGCCTTGGTATGTTCTTCATTCTTCTTTGGTTCCGTACCTGGCCTCTCTCCTTCATATTTCATCTTTTGAATGTTTGCAGGTGGCTGCTACTTTTCCCTGCTTATTTTCAAGTACGTTGAAGATTTAGGGAGGCACTTGATGGCTAGGCAGCGGAGGGGTAGACACAAAAGGTTGCTGAAGAGCAGTTGGGGCTCAAGCGGCAGGCACGAGAGGATTCCGAGGAGTAATCGAGGCTAGCACATAAGAGAGCTGTCATACTTGAGGCCGAGTTTCAGGCGTCCCGCGAGAGGGCCGCCCAGTTGGAGGCGGACAAAGAGGTTGTAGAGACTAAGCTGCGAGCATCCCGTGAGAGAGTCGTTGTGTTAGAGGCTGACCTTCGAGAAGCTCTTGAGAGAGCTACTAGGACAGAGGCTTACTCCATGGAGATGAAGAAAAAGAGGGATGCTGTTGAGAGGGCCAAGGCAGACGCCTTTATTGATGGATATGAGGAGCTCAGGGGGAAGGTCTCAAGAGCTTTTTTCGCTTATGACTTTTCTGGCTTCGTCCCTTATGAGGCTCCAGGGATTGATGACGAGGACGCGATCGATGATGGGAGCGGAGGCAATGAGTGTTGTTAGGAGCATGATATCTTTGTATTCACGTTTTTGTTGCTAGGTCATGTCCTATCTTTTTGTAAAAGCTTTATGAATTCCTATGAACTACAACTTTTTGAAAAAATATTGCGAAATTTTATTTCATAATCCAAAGTAAATATTTAAGGGAAATTGAGCAAAATAAAAATAGATAATCTAAATGGTGATTAATGACTTATACACCCACTACCTTGCCCCCAACTACTGGTAATATTTCTTTAAGTGTTCTGCGTTCCACGGATGGGTCAGGACTTTCCTTTTGAAATTCTGGATTCTATAGGTACCTGATCTTATGACTTTCGTGACCGTGTAGGGTCCTTCCCAATTGGATCCTATTTTTCCTTCCCGGGAGTCTTTGGTAGATAAGATGACATTTTTGAGAACTAGGTCCCCGGGCAAGAAGGAGCGAGGCTTCACCCTCGAGTTGTAGTACTTGGTCATGCGACTCTTGTACTTTGCATTCCTGAGCATGGCTATCTCCTTGTCCTCCTCTAGCAAGTCAATGTTGATGCGGAGGCCTTCTTCATTACTAGTAGGGTCATGGTGCTGGACCCTAAGGGAGTGCACCCCAATCTCGACGGGTATAACCGCCTCTGTCCCATAGGTTAGGGAAAAAGGGGTCTCACCCATGGGGTTCCTTGGTGTTGACCGGTAGGCCCACAGTACTCCTGGGAGTTCCTCTACCCATCGTCCCTTTGCACTCTCTAGTTTGGTTTTCAAATTACGGAGGATGGTCCTGATAGTGACCTCTGCTTGCCCATTTGCCTGTGGATGGACGGGGCTGGAGTTGGGCTGCTTGATCTGTAGGTCAGCACGTAAGCCGTTAAGTAGTTTATTGTCGAACTACTTGGCGTTGTCACTTACAATGGCATGAGGTATTCCGAAGCGGCAGACTAGACTTTTCCATATGAAGTCTTTTATCTTTTGGTCTGTTATCCTGGCTAAGGCCTCGATTTCTACCCACTTAGTAAAGTAGTCAATGACTATCACTACGAACTTGCACTGACCCTGACTCACAGGGAGGGGACCTAGGATATCGATCCCCCACATGGAGAAGAGTCATGGGCTCGGTATGGTGATGAGCTCTTTGAGTGGCTGCTTGGGCACAATCGTGAAGGGTTGACACTTGTCACATCTCCTGACAAACTCGCGGGTGTCCCTGATCATGGTAGGCCAGTAATAGCCTTGCCTAACTGCTTTGTGGGCCTGTGCATGCCCTCCTGAGTGATTTCCACATATCCCATCGTGGATTTCCCTCATTGCGTAATTGGCTTCCTCGGGGGTGAGACAGCGGAGTAATGGTAGGAAATAACTTTTCTTGTAAAGGGTGTTTTGCAGGATGACATACTTGGACGCTCTCATTCTCAACTTTTTGGCTTCTACTGGGTTGTCTAGGAGAGTGCTCTCCTCTTGTTAAGCTTGGATGGGAGTCATCCAGTTGGCTTTCGCAGATGCATAATTGACATCGTCCTCCTCTGACTTGAAGGTGCTTGGTTCGAACTGGTGGCCTGTCAGTGCCGGGCCCCGGAGTATGTTGGCAGACGTGAATTTAGTGAGGGTGTCTGCCATGGCGTTCTCCTCTCAAGAAACGTGGTGGATTTAGAAGCAGGTAAACTTTTTTGACAAGGTTTGGACCACTGAGAGGTACTCCTGCATTCTTTCCTCATTTGCTTCAAAGTCTCCTTTTACGTGGTTGACTATGAGTTGGGAGTCACTGTAGGCTATCAGGTAGAAGGCCACCATCTCCAACGCAAGCTTCAAGCCTGATATGAGGGTCTCATATTCAGCTTGATTATTTAATATGGCAAAGTGGAAGGAGATAGCGTACTTTAGCAGAGTACCATGGGGGCTGATCAACACTAGTCCCACGCCGCTGCCCTCGGTGGTTGAGAACCCATCCACGTAGAGTATCCAACCTAGTACAATAGACGGTGGCAAGGGCGCCAGTTCTACGGGAGACGTCCTCTGCGACAAGGGGAGCTATGATGGCGCCGAAAAGGCAAGCGGCATGCTGCTGGGCGGCGCCTTAGGGAGAGTGGGCTGCGCCCTGGGCTGTTCAGGCGATGCCCTGGGTAGAGTGGGCGGCACCCTGGGCAGCATGGGTGGCGCCTTGGCTAGAATGGGCAGCGCCCTGAGCTGCGTAGGTTGTGGAGCTGTCTTTGCGATGTCAGGTCCTCTCGGGGTAGTGTTTGGGCTGGCCTCATGGTGTGTGGAGGAAGTGTGTATTGTGCAGGCGGGCGTAGGGGTGCTTGATACTTCCTCTTGGGATTCCTGTGGCGGTGTAGACTCGGCCACAAAGTCCGCAAGTGCTTGTGCTTTGATGGTAGCCCTTGGCTGGTACTGCACATCGAACTCACTTAACTCGACAACCCACTTGAGTAGTCGGTCGGGCACATCAGGCCTTTTCAGAATTCTTTTGAGCGATTGATATGTAACAACCATGATAGCGTGGCTCTAAAAGTAGTATCGTAGACGCCTTGCTGCAGTGACAAGTGCAAGAGCCAACTTTTCGAGCTCTGAGTACCTTACCTCTACCCCTCGATATGCTCTACTTACATAGTACACAGGCTTCTGGGTGCCTCCATCCTCCCTGATGAGGACAGAGCTCACGGCAGAGGGCGAAGAGGAGATGTAGAGATACAGGGTCTCTCCTGGCACAGCATGGGAGAGCAAAGGTGGTGTGGCGAGGTAGGCTTTGAGGTTCTTGAAGGCATCCTCTGTCTATGGTCCCCACTAGAAAGATCTGTGGAGAATTTTAAAAAATGGCATGCATTTATCTACTGATTTAGAGACAAATCTGTTGAGGGCTGTTATCCTCCCGTTAAGGCGTTGGACCTCCTTTGTTGAGGTTGGGGACTTCATCTCCAAGATGGCTCTGATCTTGTATGGATTGACTTCAATGCCCCTTTTGTTGACCATGAAGCCTAAGAATTTTCCCGAACTGACGCCAAAGGCGCACTTTTAAGGATTTAGCTTCATCATGTAGGCTCTTAGTACATCAAAGGTTTCTTGGAGGTGTGTCACATGGTCCGCCGTAGCCATACTCTTTACCAACATATCGTCTACGTAGACCTCCATAGTTTTTTCGATCTGGGCTCTGAACATTTTGTTCACGAGGCGCTGATATGTTGTTCTGGCGTTCTTGAGTCCGAAAGGCATCACCTTGTAACAATAGGTGCCCTTCGGTGTGATGAATGAAGTTTTCTCCTGGTCTGGAGGGAACATGGTGATCTAGTTGTACCAGGAGTAGGCATCCAAAAAACTCAGGAGCTCGCGTCCGGCGGTGGCATCAATAAGGATATCGATACATGTGAGAGGGTAGTTGTCTTTGGGATAGGCTTTGTTGAGCTCCGTGAAGTCCACGTAGAGGCGCCAGTTCCCGTTGACTTTCGTAACCATCACTACGTTAGATAGCCAGTCTGGGTAGGCTACCTCCCTTACTGACCTATTTGTCAGTAGCTTATCTACCTTCTTCTCCATGGCCTGTCCCCTCTCAGTATTTACATTCCTCAACTTCTGGCGGACAGGCTTGTACCTAGGGCCAATGTTGAGTCGGTGGGAGGCCACTTCGGGGTCGATGCCCTCTGAGACTTCATGGGACCAGGCGAAGACATCCGTGTTTCGCCTGAGGAAGTCTATTAAGGCGGAAGCCTGCTCCTGAGAGAGTGAGGAGCCTATATAGACTCTTCTCTCTAGAAGGGTGTCATTCACTACTACTGGCCGAAGTTCTTCTGCTAGTTCGCCTCTCTCCAAGGTGCTGTCATCCCTCGGGTCAAGTCATTCGACTTGGAAAGTCTCGTGTGGCCTCCTGGCCCTCATAGAGGCTACGTAGCACTCCCGGATAGAGACCTGGTGTCCTCTAATCTCTCCAATCCCATTGGTGGTTGGAAAACAAAGGAAAATGTGGTAAGTGGACGGTACTGCCCTTAAGGTGCTGAGAGTAGGTCGTCCAAGAATTATATTGTATGCAGAAGGACAGTCAAGTACAATAAAATTTACTATCGTAATGGAACTCCTCGGTGTTGCTCCTACTGTGACCTACAGGGCGATGGAACCCAAGGGATAAACCTTTTCTCCCGAAAAACCAACAAGGGGAGTCCTTACGGGCTGCAATCTCTCCGTGCCCAAATGAAGGCTGTCATAGGCTGTTGCAAACCGAATATCGGCTAAGCTGACGCTATTGACCAAGATCCTCTTAACCTGGTAGTTGGCCACCATCAGGGTCAGGCCTAGAGGATCATCATGAGGGACTTGGATCCCCTCGAGGTCCCTGTCTGAGAAGGTGATGACCTCTTCATCCCCATTTCGGGGTGTCTTCTTTGGGCGAGAGTCATGTGACCTTGTCTGTCTAGCTCTCCGGGTGTGCGCTTTTCTGGCGGAGTTGGAGCTACCTCCTCTTCCTAACCCTCCGACGATAGCCTGAATCTCTCCGAGGGGCTGCTGGAGCTCTCGATCCTCGTGTGGTAGAGCTGGTCCTCGGCCAACAATGTACTGCCTCAGCTGGTACGCTGAATAAGCTCCTCGGTCTGCTTCTTTAACTGGAAGTGGTCGTCTGTGTCGTGACCGTAGTTACGGTGGAAGCGATAGTACCTGCTGGGATTTCAACGCTTTGGGTCGGACTTCATTTTTCCGGGCCAGCCGAGTGTGGGGTCATCCTATTTTTGGAATAGGATGTGCTCTACCGAGGCATTGAGTGTGTGTGAAAGGCTGTCATTCTCTTGGGGGTACGGGACCAAGACAGTCCTTGACAGAGACTCTCTCGGTTCTCTTTCTCTTATTCTCCTCCTTTCGCTTGTCTTCACGGGTATCTTTCCTTTTTTTTCCCTCCTCAAGAGGACTCACCTCCTCGGGAGGACTCACCTTGACGGGCCTTGGTGACGTCCTCGGCGTTCATGTATTTATGTGCCCTAGAAAGTAGCTCAGGCATGCTGGAGGGCGGCTTCTTGAGGACGGAGAACATGAAGCTAGAGGAGCGCAGCCAAGCAATAAAGGCGGTCAAGGCTACCTTATCGTCTGGCTCCTCGATCTAGAGCGCTTCCTCATTGAAACGAGTGAGGTAGCTCCTAAGGCTTTCATCCCAATCCTGTTTGATAGTGAGCAGGTGGGTAACAGGCTTCTGATGTCGGCGTTCCCCAATGAAGTGGGAGAAAGATCTACTCAACTCCACGAAAAAATGGATAAAGGAAGGTTTGATCTTCGCAAACCACTAACGTGCGGGTCCCTTAAGGGTGGTAGAGAAGGATCTACACATAATCTCATCAGGCACATTGTGGAGTTGCATGAGAGATTTGTAGGTGTCAAGATGATCTAGAGGGTCCTTGGTACCGTCGAAGATCTCGATGGCAGGCATCTTGAACTTTGAGGGTAAGGGATAATTGACTATATCTGCAACGAACGGGGTATCAGTGCACCTTACCAGGTAATTCACCATCTCGGGCGCCTGTGCCTTGATGGCGTTGAGGGCATCACCAAGTTGATTTTGCACCTTTCTTATCTTATCGTCCCACTAGTTGGGGGCATCCACTGTTGGCTTGTTGTACTAGCTTCCATGATCGGCATATTGGTTTTCTCTTTCGTCCTCCTGCGCAAGTACATGAGGAGGGGGAAAATGTGAGCTTCTTGCACGCTGAGGAGGGACTACTGGGCGAGGGGCACCCTGGGATTGCCCGGGGGCATTCTGTCGATGGGCCCCTTGGTGAGGGGCTGCTTGGCGCCCAGAGGGGATAGGCTGCTAGGCCTCTCCCGTTGGAGGGAGTGGGGCTCCTCCTATGGGCTAAGGGGCGACGCCTCCCTAGGCGAGCATCAACTGAATGATTTGCTGGTTCTGATTTATCAGTGGCTACATGGTCTATAAGAGCTGTTGCCCGACGACAGGAGTCAATGTAGCAGATGATTCCGAGGGTGCGAGGGGAGGCGGAGCCTCCTCCCAGTGGGCCGGGTTGTTGTCTTCCGGTTGTTGACTCATCGACCTAGTCATGATTGCCATAGATTTCGAGAGAGTAGCATGGTAGTAGAAAACTTAGTCGTTTCCCACAGACGACGTCAAACTGATAATACACAGATTAGTCTCGTGCAAGATCAACAGTCGAGTGTATGAAGAGGTGTAATTAATGGACAATAAATAAAGCAATCAATGACAAAACAGTAAATATCGAGTCAACACACAGATATATAGTGGTTCAGTCCGGGTGACCTACTCCACTTTCGGGAAACGGCAGCGGTGGTAGGGGTCTTTATTGATGAATAAAGTAACAAAGAGAGAGCTCCGGGAGATATATGCTCCGAGATAGGTAAAATAGTTAGGGGAGAGAAGCTATGTATATAGGAAGGTGTAGAGAGGTGTGTTGGGATGTGTCCTCTCATGTGGACAGGGCTTGCAATTTATAGGTATGGTGAGGCAGGGAGGTGAGGCAGTGCCGTGAGTGTGAGGGCACTAATTATTCGGGGAGGATAGTTACAAAAGGTAAATACAATTAATTCTTGTGTATTCAGATGATGTCTCTCCACGTACTCTTTTCTTCGTGGGCTCCTTGGATCTTGGACTGGGCCGGATTGATGAATCGGACTTGGGCTGCCTTTTAGCTGACTTGGGCTTACTTGATTTATTGGGTCTGACCCAGTTAGATTTGGGCTCGTCATAATTAATCCCACCTTTTAAAATATTTTATGATATAAAATGTTTATAAGAGGGTTTTGACCTTTTTTTTTTTATGTTCATGCAGATCCGTTAAATTCCTTTGGACCATAGACATAGAACCATCAATCAATGGCAAACCTTTTATGAAATTTCAATGAAATGGACAGTCAAAATTGAGAAGATGGTTCAATCTAGTGGAACTTCATGACTAACGAGTAAACCCCAATGACAAACATTCTATTACTTTTCACTAATGCTTCGTTTGGTATGATAGAAACATGGAAGGATGAAAAGTTGGAAGGATGAAAAGTTTGAGGGATAAATAAAACATCATATTTGGTAATAAGGAAGAAAAATATAAAGGATGGAAAAGTAGATGGATTAACTTTCTTTCCAATTCACCAAAATCAATCCCTCCAAAATCGGAAGGAAAGTTAATTATTTGTGTTGAAATGTATCTTATTTGTCTATATATCTTGATATATACATATATTATGTATACATTACTTTCATATAAAAATAAAATGATAAAATATGTATTTATATATATTTTTTAAAAAATTTTAAAAATAAATTTAACAACAAAATATAAAAAAAATAAAAAAATATTTAAATTAAAAAAAAATATTTTTTCCATCTTAGCTAGGGGTGAAAATTTTCGACTCAATAATTCGAACTCGACACGAACTTGAAAATGACCTGACACGCGAACAAGAAATATAAAAAGCTCTTATTCAATTCAACCCGTTAAACTCAAAATTGACACCATCAACCCGTTTATTTAAAAATAAACACTTTCTCTATTTTTTCGTTTGTATGGTAACATAAAATTAACACGAAAATAACATGTTTAACTAGTATGATAGACATAAAATGTTAATTATTTGTAACTATTTATTAAGCATTGACATAATTATTATATAAGCAAGATATTTTTACTTATTATTATTATATTTATTTAAGTTAATTTTTATTTTGTAGAAAAAATATTAACATGAATTCAATTAAGTGAAAATAGAATATTAGCATTAAATTTTTTATTGAAAGTTTATGTGGGTCAACACGAATACAAATACGAACACGACACGAAAATAAATAGGTCAACTCGCAACTCAACACGACACAATTAGTTAAATGAGTTAAGTTAGGTTTGACTAATATTCGACACAAACCCGTAATGGATCAACACGAATCTAACATGACACGACTCGATTGTCACCCTTAATCTTAGCCAGCACAAAAAAAAAAAAAAAAATTAGTCATTTTTATTTTTCATCTATCCTACCAAACACAAAGAAAAGTGTATCATTCATACTTTCCTTCCTTGAAGAATATAAAGTGTATCTCTCCTATTTTCATCATTCCTATTTTTCATCATTTTTACTAAACGGAGCATAAGTGATGTTCATGCAGATCCGTTAAATTGCTTTGGACCATAGACATAGAACCATCAATCAATTGCAAACCTTTTATGAAATTTCAACGAAATGGACAGTCAAAATTGACAAGATGGTTCGATCTAGTGGAACTTCGTGACTAACAAGTAAACTCCAATGACAAAACATTCTATTACTTTCCACTACGTGACCAAAATTATTGGTTGGAAAGTCAGCTTGGTTGATATCAACCTTTATCGTTTCTTATTGTTTGGGCTGAAAAGATGACCATGCCTATTCAACCATGGTAGACTGCAGACATTTTCTAGCAAGAATGTGTTGACAAAGTCGATGAATCAGCATGATTAATTTTACTATTCAACATTAATTATAGGGAAGGAAATCAAGTGATGGATTATTTTGGCAAGGCAGGGATCGGAAGTAGAGACAACTAGGTATTTGGGAATTTTACACATGCCTTGACAACTGAGATTTAGTTTTACATTTGGAAAAGTTTGGGTTGGGATTCCGAGTATGTGACACTAATAAGTTACGAATATGTATTTTTGTTGTCGGTGTGTACTGGTTTGTGTGGGTTGTTTATGTTAGTTTGTGCAATTAATTTTTCTTTCGTTTTGTCAAATTTGTAACCACGGTATTCCTCTATTTCAAGTGAAGATAAGCTAATAAATTTTGGAGGTACCATCCTCTTTCTCTATAAAAAAAAAAATAGATGAACCAAGGAAGGGGACCCCACGAGGCACAAGGGGTGGGGAATCAAGATCTGGAATTAGTCAAAATATGATATATCGATCCTATTCGTTGTTGCAATTGAAATTTCTTTATAGGCAAAGTAGCATGAATCAAGGGAGGAGGGAGAGGAGGCGGTGGGGGGAGTGTGGGGAATATGCGATCTGCATCCAAAGAACCAGAAATGTCAATCATAATGGAACTGAAATCTCCTTTTTATAAACAAAAGGAAAAAAATCTTATTCTATTTCGTATTAGAGTTTTGTGGGGGAGGGGAGGTGTGGGGAATGACTTTATCAACTCTGTCCTCTAACATTAATAAAGGGAATAAGGGGGTTTGGTATTATCAAGAATGCTACATTTATTAAAATTTTATCAATTTTTATACCAAATCAATGCAAATTATTGAATTAATAGGTTCCAAAAATTTTCATAAACCAACCCGTGACTATTAATATGACACATCATTTGGGATTTAAAATTTAGTAAAAGTTTGAAGGATATAACATTTCTCCGCTACTATTATTGGGGGAAAAATATTCATTAAAATATTAGTAAATAACGAGGACACTAATTATATTAATGAATTTCACTACAGATCTAATCATTCACGTTGATTTGATAAAATTTTTGGTGTTTCGGAAGCTGATGCACCAAATTAGACTTATTAGTGGATAAGTCCATAGTGAAAAATATTTTGTAAAAAAGTCATCTAGCGATTTAAAAAGACTTGAATACCCATTTAATATATAGCAATTGTCTAAAATAGTTTTGAAAAACCAAAATCCATAATAAACCCTCTTCATAACCGTTGGTCTCTCTCTCTTTCTCATCTCCTTATTTCTATTTTTTAGGGATATATCTGTGTGTGTGTTAATATATATACAAGAGTTCTAATAAGAGAAAAACTTAAAATTTAGGAGTTTTACATAAAAATACACTACAAGAATTATGAGAAAATCCGACATTTAATTTCTGGCGTTTAACTTAAACGCCACTAAAATTGGCGCTTGTTCGTTCACGTCAAAAGTTATTAATCAAAATAGTAAAAAAAAAAAAAATTTCGCTTAATTTCCGGCGTTTAAGTCAACCGCCACAAATTCAAAAAAGTTTTTTTTTCCCTCCCCCAACACAAACCTAAATAGTTCCCCAATTCATGCTCTCAACTTCTCTGGTGACTTTTTCCCCAATTCATTCTCTCGACTTCTCTGGCGGCAACGGTCTTCTCAGGCGACGACGGTCTTCTTAGGCGACGATGGTCTTTCAACACCTCTGTTTCTCCATATGCCACCACATCCTTTGTTTCAACACCAGGGAAGCCGTTCCTTATCTCTCCTCCTTTCACAGCGCTGGTTAATCTCTGCCATCTATTCCACTTCAGCTCTAAATCAACAGTCTTATAAATTCTCATATCTGAGGTAAAAATTATACTGGCTAATTAGGATTCAGAGATTCGATTCAGTTTGATTTGATTGAGTGCTGTGTGGTGTGTTTTATTTCTCGTCGATTATTCACGGTGTTTTATTTCTCTTCGATTATTCATTGTATTATCTACGCCATTGACCTCTACCAATTCGAGAGAAAGCACCGACGAACCACCGGTGACAGGTAATCTTTGTGCCTCCCTCCCTTTCTCATCTCTCCCTCTTTCTCTCTCAAGCAAATCTCACACACTCCCATCGACACCACAATCAGCCTCCCCACCCTTTACCTGTTTGAGAAAACGCCTGAGAGGATTTAGTATTACTTTCCTGGCTATCCCATACCATTAATATGTGGCATGCGATAAGGCATCAAATTCATATAGTCATATTTTGGATTTAGTATTACTTTCCTGCTATAGTATGTGGATACGTATTTTGGAAGTTGCTTTGTCTGCTTAGACAATTACGCACTACCCATGTTTAATCTAAACATAAATAGGAAGTTAGAAGCTAAAGTGCCGACCAGCTTGATGAGTTGCAACATGAAAATCTTTGGGCTTCAGCATATGTGTAAAATATTCTTTGTTAATAGATAGGATTGGTGTTCTAGTACTTCGTATTAGCGATGGCATCTTTTCTCTAGAATACAAGGATGGCTTTAAAAATCAAAGAATACCTTATAGGGTATCTTACTTAATAAAATTGAAATCAGAGTCCATTGATACTTTAATTAAATATCTCTGAAAATATGTGCATCATAGTCCAACCGTACATGCCTCTTGAGTATCAAGGATTGCTCATTTGCCTAGAGTTTCAACCTTCTACCGATGCAGTTAATCATTGTTGTTGATCTCAACTCTTTGTTGGAAGAGAGAACACTATGAAAGTCACAATCTTATGTCATTGAATTTGGCTTCCTCACATAAGTTTTATGTATGCAATTCCGGTAGGTTTCCATTGATTGCATGCACCCCATGTACATGTGCTGCTTGCACTATATAGTTGTTGATTCTATCTTTAGATCTCTCATCCATGATAATGTTTTTTTTTTTCCTTTGTGTTTCATTTATGCTATTTGAGTAAATCTGAGACAATAAGACAGGCATCAGTGGTATAAACTAGTGTAGGGCCCAAAGTTATGTGTCTTTTTTCCACCTCTAGTACATTACAATCACAATTTATTTTTTTAACTTTGCATCTATTATCTGACCTAAATAAACAAAAGCCAATTTGGATTTAATTATAGCAGTTAGATTTAAATATAGCATGAAGTCCAAAGAGTTTATTAACAAATGACCCTATATTAGAATGATGAATAACTTCAATCTATTCTCAAATAGCTCATGAGAATAGATTAAACGCCGTGTTAAGTTTAGTTTATTAAATGCCGGTAAAAGTCTTTTTTCTTGCAATGATAATACTATAAAATCACACTATGAAGCCACACTGTCTATGAATTGAAGCATCACTATAGTGTCACACTATTTATCCACTATATATAATGGGAACAACCATAATGCTAAGTGTGGGTGAATCACACTGGTTTTTTTTGGGTTAATCACTTTTTTTTTTAAATGTTGAGTGTGGATGTACAAAATCTAGAAATTAGCGATTTACTATAAAACATGGAAAAAATTAAAACTTAATTAAAAAGGGTAAAATGGTAACTAGCCATTAAAGTATGGGTTAAAAATTTAAATTTTTATAGAATTCGGATGACGAAACGAACCTCATCGTTGGATTCATCCCGCGAAATCTAATTATCCAGTCAAATTTCATTAAATTATGAGACAGTCAGATTTTTTACATTTTATGATGCGATCGTGTATCACGTGACTAAAATCATTACGATCAGATTTTATTCGCGAGACCTGAGAAATAATTTAAAATTAGTGAGATAAAAATAAACTAAACTTAACACGGGACGAGATTTAATTGATTCGAAATAAAATTAAAGCAATTAAAATAGGATGTGTGGCGCAATGAGAGCCAAGCATTTAAAGAATTATAAAAATGAGGATTTTGGGGTCTTTCACCATTTTTCCACCAAGTTCCAGCCGATAGAGAGAGAGAAAGGAGAAATTGTCTGAGTCTTCTTTTTCATTTTTTCCTTGATCCACGAAGATTTGCCGGTTGGATTGGGATAGCCCAGAGCAAAAGTTGCTCTACTCGATGAGGACTACGCACCAGTACCAATCAAGTCCATTTTTGACACGTTGCGAAATTTGGAGTTTTAACTCGGGATTAAACGAGGCATTATTTAACTTTTTCTAGGGTCTCTCTACAATGTGCTCATGCTACAAGAGGTACGATTTTCTCTTATCTAGATTTACTTTCAAGTTAAGGTTGCGATATGAAAAAGGGTAGGCTATAGAGATAAAATCTCATGTGTTAGCTCACACCTAGTGTATCTAGGGTATGGAAAATGAGTATGAGAACATGTTAAAAACCATTTCTTGCTTGATTTAGGTTTGGTTTAAAACTGTGAACCTACAGGTATAAGAAGCACGACCTACCGGTAGTAAGATGTTTGGGTTTGATAGAATGAATTATTTGGGTATGCTATGTGTTTACATTTATGCCCACCAAGTGTTTGATCAAATGTAAGTCCATAAATACCTACCCCAGAAAGAGACAATTTTTTATAAAATAGTCATTAGATATCTAACATCAATGGCGGGAGTTTAGAATGTTCGTATTACATACGCATGGAATAGCATGTGATATGGGAGCGGGTGGGGTTTGGTGTTGCATTGCATGCGTGAACATGACATGAAAATGTAGAATTCGTTATAATATATATATATATATATATATATATATTTTTTTTTTTTTTTTTTTTGAATGGATGCTTGATATGGTGCTTGCACGTGACATTTCATATACATTTGGGTTGGGAGATAATTTCTATAAAAAATACCCTATTAAGTGTGTCTCACACTTTATGAGAATATATTTCAGGTGTTGAACAAGTTTGCACTAACGGCTCTCACTTGGGCCCGTATTGATGACAGAGCCGGGCTAGGGCTTTTGAGTTATATTTTGTAGTCTCTTGTGTATATTTTACATTTGGCCTTGTATATTTTAAGTGCAAAACTAGTATTTTGTTAAAGGCATGTAATGAGACTCTTATCGACATTATTCTTTTGTGAATGAATGAATGTCATGGATAATTGGTATTCAATACTATATTCATTGAATATTGATGGTTGGGACCCGGTGTGGTTATTGGTTTGGATTGCACAGGTTGCGTGTGTTGGGTAGAGCTCCTTGTACAAAAGAGACTCTACCCAAATTTTGTTAAAAGTTATGGACCCCGGTAAATGGGGTATCACTACGTGTTATCGAGTTAAGCGGTATTACGTGTCATTCTGTGAGTTGATTGGTGATCAACAGGTTAATCGGGACTCTCGGGAATCGGGGAATCACATTTACAATATTAAACTTTGTACTGTAACTCTGTATTGCAACATTGTATTGTTACATTTTTAAGTTATTTAGGTATTGACTGTAAAACCACTTATATTGCAACACTATATTGTCACTCTGTTATTGCTGGATTGAGAAGGCGATGAAGGAGACTTGGTAAAATCCGAAGAGGGGACACGGGTGTAGACCCTTTGGGAGGTTTAGCTACTGGAGTGTGACTAACCGGTGCCAGAGCTCTAGCAGCCAAAGAGAGAGATGGAGATGATGGAGACTGGGGCTAGTTCCTCTCTCCCAGAACAACGATGATCATTTTTTGACCCTTCTTACAATTTGATTTTTTTCCATTGATGAAGTATAAAGGACCAAATCGATCAAAGTTGAACGTTGAATCACCATCATCCATCTTCTTGATTGGTTTCTTTTTTTTTTTTTTTATACACTTGTCATAGTCATCTTTGTTCACTACTAAAATAAAGTTCGATCCTGTCTTATACTTGAAATTTGCAACAACACAAGACACCCAATCAAAATCTCATCAAATAAACAGACACATCCTTTCATGGAAGAACTTTCTCATTGTGAGAGTTTTTCTAAACAATAATGGCCGGTAGTTTGGAGAGTAAGAAGGATGATATTTTTTATGGCAAAGATAATGAAAAAATAATTCAAAATTCAAAATGGCTGAGATATACTGAATCAAGGTTAGATGCAAATCTTCTAATATAAATTCAAAAAATAAAATAACTGTCAAATGAAATATGCATTATATAAGAGAGGACAAATATGTCAAAGAAAAATAAAAAAAAAAAAACAAAATGTGTACTTGGACATAATAAAGTTAGGAAGATGAGAATTAAAAGACTTAACATTAAGAAATACACTTTACAATTCTCCGCTAATTTTTCTAATAAAGATAACATTGGTCTTTTGGTAAACGGTTTGCGTAGAATTACACTTCCTTTTAACTTTTACCAGCCCATAACCCGGGAAACCGGTTTTTACCCTACCCCATGGACTATAACCCGACATCACCTGTGTGTATTTAACTCGAACAAATTTCAATCTCAAACAGGACCTTTACACCAAACCTTCCCACATTCAATTTCAACGCCACTACATTTTTCCGGTTCACTCCACCTCTAACAATTGAATATTTAATGGCAATTCTACCGGAGTACGAAAGACGATCACCGTCCATCGGAACAACAGGTGAAAAAGATTCACAAACATATGGATTCTTGTGCCCTACTGGATTATTAGTTTTTGGCACCAACAATTACGATCCGTTAAAGTGATCTGGTGAGCCTAGATTAAGTGATTGCGCACTGTCATATATTTATTTTACTTGGCGCTCTAGTTAATTCAACGATGCAAGTGATGGATTCACTGTCAAGAAGCCCTTTTTCATTCTTGTGATTTTTGTGGTATTAACTATAACAGATTATGTCTCTAATGAATTAGGACCAAAACTTATGCTGACTTAGATGTAATTTTCGTATCAAATATAAAGCAAGTGAAGTACAAGCAAGATTCTAAGAAAAGAAAAAGCACAAGCAGGATAAATGTTGATAAAAGAATAACCTTCATATGATATGATATATTTACCATAGGATGGGAAGACCTCAGAGTAGGTCAGATGAGAAGAGGTTGCAGTCTAATGAACTGATCATTCAAAATGGAGTAAATTACGTACTTGACCCTCAAATTATGACCCTTGTCTCAATTAACTCTTAAACTTTTTTTTTTTTGAGTCAATTAAGCCCCTAAAATATCTAATTGTTTCAATCAAGCCCTTTTTGTTAGGGTTTCTAACGGAAGGGTGTGGAGTGTGCTGGTCACGTGCATTCTTCAGCGCGTTTTAGGCAACTCTATTAAAAATATGAGTAAATTACGTATTTGATCCTCAAACCATGATCCTTGTATTAATTAAATCCATGAATTTTTTTTTAAGTCAATTAAGTCTCTAAACTATCTAATTAAGTTCCTAAACTATGTCGCGTATATTTTTTTTTTAATTAATGGTTACAAACCATAACTAAACTAGAATCAACGACTTTAAATCAATTATCAGTATCGTATCGTAAACTTATCTCGATTGACTACTTATTCTCATTATTATTATTATGTGGTTAAGGGGCCCTAATTATGTAAGCATATATGTAAACAACTGGAAATGATAGCAAATCTTAGTAATTTGACTTCAAATCTTCTTAATTTCTCATTGACAATGATGATGCAAAAAAATGGATTTATGTACTACCTGTGAGTAATTAATACAGGTAATAAGTATAGTAAATATAAAGATGAGATCCACACAAGCAACACAGATATAGAGTAGTTCGGTCAGAATGACCTACTCCGCTTTAAAGGCGACAACGGTGGCCAGAGGATTTCATTAATAAAGTAGCAGGTGGGAAGAGAGGGGAGCAAAAGTAAGCTCTAGGGTGTGTAAAAGGTGTCGCTGAGTAAAAAGTTGTGTCCCTCATGTGTAGAGGACTTACAATTTATAGGCACAAAACCTTAGTTGATGCGGTGGAGTGGAGAAATAGGTGACTAGTTCTGCGGGGAGGATAGCTACAACTAAGGATATATACAATTAGAGATAGTATTGATCTTCGAGTAGTTATCCCGATGTTTACTCCCCACGCACGCTGATTTTCTAGGTCTCTTGAATTCTAGATTGGGTTGAATCTATGAGCTGAGTTTGACCTGTCTTTTAATAGATTTGGGCTTACTTCATATCTGGGCTTATCAGACAACATGAAAAAAGGCATTGCTCGACATTTTCGCCTTTTTGAAAAATGCTTTATTTTCCAAATTTGTAACTCGAATTTGTGTCCCAAATCAACAAGGATGGTTGGATCAATGGGTCCCGTCAGAAAAATTTATCGGGACCCACTGATTCAACCATCCTTGTTGATTTGAGATGCAAATTTGGGTTATAAATTTGGATTGTGTAAGCATTATTCTGTCTTTTTTATCCATTCGTAGCATTATTCTGTCTTTTTTAACCATTCATAGCATTATTGTCTTTTTTAACCATTAGATAGTTTAGGGTCTTAACTGACACAAGGGTATAGTTTGAAAATCAAATACATAATTTACTCATGTCTTTAATAGGGTTGCCTAAAACGCCCCTGAAGAAGGCATGTGACCAGCACACTCCACAACCTTCGATTAGAAACCCCAACAGAAGGGCTTGATTGAAACAATTAAATAGTTTAATGGCTTAATTGACTCAAAAAAAGTTCAAAGGCTTAATTGAGACAAGTGTCATACTTTGAGGGCTAATTACGTAATTTGCTCTTCAAGATAAACCACATTGAGAAATTCCGAAGACATTTTAATGGCCGAGGCAATGAAGAAGAACAATTAAACAGTATGTTGCAGACTATAAAAGTGATTGGTGATATATAATTTACTAGTAAGCCTAGTAGCAACTGAGTAACATGTTTATTCTACACTTTTAAGAGATCTTCATCCTCTTACATGCTCTCTATGGAACTTTAATTTGTACCATGGTCTCTTGTTGACTGCCCATTGTTTGTTTGTTCCATGATATCTTGGATTAGCAGTGTCAAGTTGAGGTGAGAAGAACCCCCTTCTTCTACAGACACCTTACCCATTTTCCCCAACTCTCTAGCTCTTTATCTTCTCTCTTTGGCGTCCTCTCCTCCATCCATCAACCTATCGATTGACATCTTAACATCGGTCTTCTTCGCTAACACACCAACCTTCTCTTCCTCCCCAATTTTAACTTGAAACTCTACACCAACCCTCACTTCGATCCTTAGTACATGGACAATCAACTTCTCATTAGAAAACTGCACTGTAAATATCAGCCATGTTATCATTGGCACACCAGCCGACACTCCTTCCATTATAGAGTTCCATCCACAATGTGTTAAAAAAAACCCAACTGCAGGATGGGACAAAATTAGTACTTGTGGTGCCCAACCATGGATCAAAAGACCTAACCCTTTTGTCCTTTCCTCAAATCTTGCTTCTCGGATCCATTTCTCCAGATCATCTGATTTATGTCTGAGTACCCATATGAAAGGTCGGTTTGATGCCTCTAAACCCAACCCAAGTTCTATCATCTGTAAAGTAGCAAGGCAAGATAGACTTCCTTGACAAACATAGACTACAGACTCTGGCTCCCATGAGTCAAGCCATTTCAAGCAATGGTTTTGATCGATTGAAGCCTTGCTACCTCTATCAGCCTTATCCATATTATCTGTGTTGCAAAGTGAGACAGGGCCAATACACCAAACTTTTTTACCTTTTTCCTTCGCATATGTTCTGACATATTCTGGGTCCAACTCCTCAAATGTATTAACCACCACTCCATATGTTGTTTCTTCACCTCTATCAAGTCATCACGGATATCTTTCATGCTAGATGAGTGTGGCTTGAGAATGCCCGAAATCTGTGCTTTAGTCAGTTCAATTCGATCAGGCATGCCAGGCACCTCAAAGTGTTTTGATTCAGAGTGAATATAATCAACCACCTTTGAGACACACAAGTTGTGTAAGCACAGGAGAGAGAAGCAACCAAATCCATGGAAAACAAGTTTTGGGATATCAAATTCGTGAGAAATACTAGTTGTGATGGGAACCAAGGTGGGCCTACTTTTAAAGATCCTTTGCAAGTTCCAGATGGGCCAATTACAAGATCAAGAGCCAAGAAGATCACGGAAGCAATGCAAGGATTGGTGCAATCCACCTGGGATGAAGCTAGCAAGAGCCCAACACTCAGGATGTGCTTGAAAGAAGGAGAATATTTTTGTGAGTATTGTGAGGTTTCTACCTTATTGTTCTTCCAATAACTATTTCAAGAACTTATCAAGAATTAATCTTTCTTGTGGCGTTCATCGACTTATCGCTCAATCTTGAGTGTGGTGTCTTTCTCTTGAACTTTTAACCTTGGGTTCTTGTTTCTTGCAAACATTGGGTCTAGGGTTCTTGGTTCTTATAATCTGATTTGTGATCTTTCTTGGGGAGTCTTCAATCAATTTACCCGTGGGTTCTTGAATTCATTTAAGGGTTTGCATCATTTGGTATCAAAGCAAGGTTTCCAATCAGGTCATATTCTATCTTTTTATTTCTTGCATAATTGATTCTAGGGATTCATTGTTCTAGGGTTACAAAAAAAAAAAGAAGGGCTGCCGAAGTTCTTAGGGTTTTGTGTGGCTGCCTTATATCACTTGTTTTAGGGTTTTGAGTTATTGTTAGGGTTTTGTCCATTGTTTATTATTTTGTTTGTGATCAAATCAGTTGGTGAAAAGAAAAGAAAAGAAAAGAAAGGAAAAGAAAAAAAAAAATCGTCCAAAAAAAAAAAGGAGAAAATCCGAAAATATATATATATATATTTTTTTTTTTTTTAACCTTATCTTCAAAGGGGCTGCATACATCAACGTATCTTGTCTTATAATTACTCTTTCATT
The DNA here is from genome assembly GCA_951799425.1 of Ilex aquifolium. Taxonomy (NCBI): domain Eukaryota; kingdom Viridiplantae; phylum Streptophyta; class Magnoliopsida; order Aquifoliales; family Aquifoliaceae; genus Ilex; species Ilex aquifolium. Next base: position 12,458,685 of record OX637405.1, read on the forward strand.
CGTATAATTTTCTTGATTCTCATGTCATTTTATTCCTTCCGTGTTTCTCTTGTTCTTGTTCTTTCCGTGTTTCTTGTTCTTGTTCTTGTTCGCGGTTTATTCCTTCTACGTTTCTCTTGTTCTTGTTCTTGTTTTCTTATTTCTTGGGCCTAATTACTAGTTGGGATTAAACAAGGTTGCATTGTCTTGACTGAGTTCAATTAGTTCTTAAAGAACTTGAGTGGGGAAACTCTTGAGGTAAAAGGCAAGAGAGTGTGAGACTATTATCGGGGAAAAGCCAATTAAGAGTGAAACACGAGCGGAGTGTCATCATTTGAGTGTAAACACGTAAGGGAGTGTGTGAGGTTTTTTTTTACCACTAACATTCTTTTTGGCAGCACTACCTGTGGCCTAGGGAATTGGTGATCCACACCGATCATGAATCATTGAAGCATCTCAAGGGTCAAGGTGAAGATTCGAGGTCGACTCCTTTTGAGGAGAGGGGGAATGATGGAACCAAGGTGGGCCTACTTTTAAAGATCCTTTGCAAGTTCCAGATGGGCCAATTACAATATCAAGAGCCAAGAAGATCAAGGAAGTAATGCAAGGATTGGTGCAATCCACCTGGGATGAAGCTAGCAAGAGCCCAACACTCAAGATGTGCTTGAAAGAAGGAGAATATTTTTGTGAGTATTGTGAGGTTTCTACCTTATTGTTCTTCCAAGAACTATTTCAAGAACTTATCAAGAATTAATCTTTCTTGTGGCATTCATCGACTTATCGCTCAATCTTGAGTTTGTCGTCTTTCTCTTGAACTTTTAACCTTGGGTTCTTGTTTCTTGCAAACATTGGGTCTAGGGTTCTTGGTTCTTATAATCTGATTTGTGATTTTTCTTGGGGAGTCTTCAATCAATTTTCCCGTGGGTTCTTGAATTCGTTTAAGGGTTCACATCAAGTTGTCCATGGGAGACACATATCAGAAATTAAGCAGCTTGGTGGTGGTTTTAACTCTTTAAATAAATTTTCCACTGGTTGTTGTAGCATGGCAGTTGCTGCAAAAAAATAAGCTGCCTCATCGATTTTAGGAAGCATATCAACATTCTGGCACCCTTCTTTTAACCCTGGTTCTACACCTGGAAATTGAAGTTGAATTACTTCAATATGGAGCTTAGCAAGCATATCAACCTTACACGAGTGAAGGTTGCTTTGAATCTTTCGGCGTTCAGGGGTGTTGTGATTATGGTCACGAGAACGCCGCGCCGTGCCAACAATCTGGCAATGTCTACCATGGGAATCATGTGGCCTTGGTCCATGAAAGGAAACAAAACAAAGTGGAGCTTTTGGGATTGAGAAGCCATGGAAATTGGGGGAGTATAGGGAGATACTGGAGAACCTGATTTGGAGGGTGGCCTTATAGAGCCAATTCTCCAAAGGGTGCTTCCACTACCTGACAAGCTGTTCTTAGAACTTACATAAGCATGTGGACCATTATGCAAGGGTCATGTGGTATGTAGGCAGAACTACCATTTTGGGGATGATCTACTTTAATAATTGATGTGCACAAAATTGGCATTTTGTAGAATTTCGTGAATGACAAAGGACAGCTGCAAAATTCAACACGTTACCTACAAAATGAGAGTAATGCCAAATAGATATTTTCTGAAGTAGCATGCAAACATATTAGGAGGTAAATTTTTATTTATTTATTTTTCACTAAATTTCAGAGGTTGCAATATGATATTAACTTCTAAAACACTGTAACTTTAGTTCCTTGCCCTATGGTGGGTATGTTTAAATGGAATTAGTGGCATCAAGGCATGGAACGGAAGCTTCTAAAGTGAAATGGAACTGAAACTTCTAAGATTTGAATCGTTCCAGTAGACATTCTTTCATTATGAATTTTACTAGAACTACTTATACATAAATGGATCCATCAGTACTCCACAACGCGTGATCTACCATTGAGGAGGATTGTGAAAAGTGTACAGGGGAGAATTTCGATCCAATTTTATATGCATGCCGGCCAGTGCCGGAGAAAAGAACAGAGAAGCACACATATAGTTCCTAGCATAATCTTGATATCCTAATGCACTCACAGTATCAATCATGTTAGAAAGATCCGAGTCACAAAATTAAAAAAAAAAATCAACCATGTATCGATATTGAAAGCACAATGTTCTTTGAAAGAAAGGATATTTATTTCGTTTATGCCTATCAACTATCGAGTATCAGACGTTTGCATATTCTGCGAACAGTCTTGGAATCCAAAACTTGTTAGGACTGTGTAAAATTTCTGCCATAATTGTGCTACTCCGATGGGTTGCCACCTATCAAACATTGTTTAAAGGGTTTATGTATCACATGAGTTTCTAGGTGATTGTGTGAATCTGAAACTTACGTTGTCACTATGAGTTTCTGGTCAAAAAAAAAAAAACGGACTCGACAGATGACGTTTAAGTTCTAGAGCTCTGATCTGAAACCCTGATTCAATGGAACAAGTGTCTGAGATGAGTAAAATTCTCAATTAACACTAGTAGAAAGTATGTAAAGTTTCAGTTCTACCTATTTAATGGAACTTCCCGCTATTCCGTATCGTAATTTATAAGTAAAGAAGGATCAATTACAAGTTATTTCAAATCAAGTTACAATTCAAAAAGATCAATTACAACTCCACATGATCAAATTACGATTACATTTTGTAGTAACTTCGTCTAATTAAATTGTAAACTCATTCTTATTTTGTATTAACCTCGGACTCTGCTAATTTACTTGGTACCATTCTCTGTGATCGACTCCCCATGGTTTAATTGTTCCAGGATATCTTGGATTAAAAGTGTCAGGTTGGTGTGAGAAGAGCCTCCTTCTTCTACTGCCATCTTTGCCATTCTTCCCAGCTCTCTAGCTCGTTTCCTTCTCTCTTCAGCTTCCTCTTCTTCACCCATCAACTCATCAACACACATCTTAACTACATTCTTCTCAACCAACACTCCAATCTCTTCTTCCTGCCCAAAATTAACTTGAACCTCTACACCAACCCTCACTCCAATCCCCAGTACTTGAACAATCAATTTTTCATTCAAAAACTGTTCGGAAAACACTGGCCACGTTATCATTGGCACACCAGCAGACACCCCTTCTAGCGTAGAGTTCCACCCACAATGAGTTAAAAACCCCCCAATTGCAGGGTGAGACAATATCAGTACCTGTGGTGCCCAACCATGGATCAAAAGTCCTCTCCCTTTGATCCTTTCCTCGTATTTTTCTTCAACAATCCACTTCTCGAAATCATTGGATTTATGCCTGAGAACCCATATGAAGGGTTTGTTTGATGCCTCTAGACCCAACCCGAGCTCTATCATCTGCAAAGTTGCTAGGCGCGATAGGCTTCCTAGACAGGCATAGAGTACAGACCTTGGCTCGAATGAGTCGAGCCAATTCAAGCAATGGTTTTCATTGATAGCAGACTTGTTACCTCTTGCGGCCATATCCATATTATCTTTGTTGCAGAGTGAAACAGGACCAATACTCCATACTTTTTTACCTTTTGCCTTGGCATATTCTTTGATATACTCTGTCTCTAACTCCTGGAAAGTGTTAACCACAAACCCATATGATGCTTCTTCAGCCTCTCTGATGTCATCCCGCACATCTCTTGAGCCAGATGGGTTTGTCTTGACACAGCCCGTAACCTTTGCTATAGTAAGTTCAATTGGGTCAGGCAGGCCAGGCACCAAAAAGTGATCTGATTCGGATTTAACATCATCAAAGACTCTGGAGACCTCCAAGTGGTGCATGCAAGAGAGAGAGAAGCAACCAAATCCAGGGAAAACAAGTTTTGGGATATGAAACTTGTGGGCTACATTAGTCACCCATGGGAGACACCTATCAGAAATTAAGCAGCTTGCTTGGGGTTTTAACTCTTCTAACAATTTTTCTACTGGCTCTTGTAGCATCCCACTTGCGTCTAAAAATTTACCTGCAAAGAACAATGAAGGGAGCATATCAAAATTCTCACACCCTTCTGGTAACCCTGCTTCTACACATGGAAATTGGAGTTGGATTTCTCGAATTTGGAGTCCAGCTTCCGTGGCACGAGCGATGATTGTTTTGAATCGGTCGGCATTGAGGGGTGTTGTGACTATGGTGACAAGCACGCCGCGCTGTGCCAACAGTCTGGCAATGTCTACCATGGGAAGCATGTGGCCAGGAGCCATTAAAGGAAGCAATACAAAGTGAAGCTGTTGAGTTTGAGAAGCCATCAAAGTCTGAGAACCTGTAGAAACTGGATTGTGGGAGTGGCCTTATATTTCTTACTTCCAAATACAAGCCAATTCTCCTTACTTATGGTGGTGCTTCCAGCTCTAGACTACAGCTGGTATTAAATTCCACAGCCGCACATAGGAATAAAAAAAATATACATTTGGACCCCATCAACTTTGGTATTAATTTTACTTTGTTCGTTGAACTATTGGATTTCTCGTATTTTCTCCTCTACACTTAAATTGGTTTCACATTGTTCTAAAAACAATCACCCTTTACCTTTTGGGTGGAAACGGTTCACCTAATTCGATGGTCAAACCAAGACAAGTTTCTATTAAAATTTTAGTGGGCGTTAATCTTTGGGTAGTACGAAATTAATAACTGTAATTTAAGGTACCATTGCAAAAAATAAGATAATTGAAGGAACTATAACAGACGAGACCATAATTGAGGGGTCAAAGTTTGATTTATGCAGAAAATTCTTTCCCTTGTCGGCTGATCTAATATTTTGTGGAGGATATTAACTTCTGTAGTAGTCAAACCGAGAACCATGTTTCAACGGAATATTGGTTCTTTAATTCAATTGGTGGCGATGGGTAATGATCCGTTTGATAGGAAGGATGGAAAGTGGGAAGGATGAAAAGTAGGAGGGTTACACTTTCTATCTTTCAAGGAAGGAAAATAGGAATAATACATTTTCCTTCCATTGTGTTTGGTTGGATGGATAGAAAATAAAAATGACAATTTTTTTTTTTTTTTTTTTTTTTTTTTTTAAGATTAGGGGGTGACAATCGAATCGTGTAGTGTCAGATTCGTGTTGAGTCATTACAGATTTGTATCGAATATTAATCAAACCTAACTCAACTCATTTAACTAATTGTGTCGTGTCGAGTTAAGAGTTGACCTGCTTATTTTTTTTATTTTTTATTTTTTTAATTATTTTTAAAATTTTTAAAAAATATATATATATAAATACATATTTTATCATTGTATTTTTATATGAAATTAATGTATATATAATATATGTATATATTAAAAGATATATAGACAAATAAGATACATCTCAACACAAATAATTAACTTTCCATCCACTTTCCTTCCGATTTTGGAGGGATTGATTTTGGTTAGTTGGAAGGAAAGTTAATCCATCCACTTTTCCATCCTTCCTACTTTCTTTCCTTACCAAACATGATGTTTTATCCATCCTTCCAACTTTCCATTCTTCCATTTTTTCATCGTACCAAATGGTGCATAAGAGTCCATGTTTTTATACCATGGTTCAAAATATCAATCATGTTCTAATCGATTCGAAAATATTTTGTTCCGAGATTTTTCCGTTTATACGCTCTGGCCAAGTCGGCCCATCTATGAAGCCGTGATACTGCTTTGTCAATCTTTCGGCATGTTCAATTTTTTCTTCTGTCAAGAATTTTGTACATATCGTTTGATATTATGTCGCGACCGATGTCTTTCTACCATGTGAACCAATGTATGACACCACAACCTTGAATCATTTTTCACATTCCTCTGGCTAGCTGAAATTTTTTTTATACGTGTTATGTTTTATCAGTGAAAAATAGAAGGTATAATACCGATAAATTATTTTTTGTATCATAATTGGACCCGCATCAAAGCGAGTTGGCTCTTGACACGATAATAGTATTTGGATGACTGGATAAAAGAAGTTTAACACATGTTATGTTGGATATAATTTATAATTAAAGTAGATCCCAGTTATCATATGTTTTAAAAATAGAAAACGTAATCACTTAACCCACCTACTCGCTCATCAATCATTGTATTAGGCGCCCATTATTTGACTGTTGAAAAATCTCAGTTTCATTGATAGACCTCTATTGTAGTGGAATTAGGCACCCATTATTTGACTGTTGAAAAATCTTATTCAGATTTCATCCACACTGTCTATGAACAGTGATTCTTAACCTCTATGATTGGATTATGTGTGAAGTAGGTTAAAAACTGCATAGATATGATAACTTATCAAATTACTACATTTTACCCTTAATATTGAATTGTATTAATAGGCGTGTAAACAGATCGAATTTGTATTAGATCTGGGTCCATCCGAATCCAATTAAAAAATCTATTATTGAATTCGATCAGTTTACTTTACGAATATAAAAATATTAATCAATATCTGAATCCGTTTATAATTGAATATTCAACCCGATTACTTGATCCGATCCGTAATTGTATTCCACTAAAATTTCAACAAATAAGCTTCTTTTTTTTTTTTTTAAGATCAAATATAATCAATATACATATATGTGTATATTATAAATCGGATTGAATTTGTATATATTCATATTCATATATGATTTAAGATTTCTAAACGTATTCGAATAAACGAATGAAAAATATTGATTTATATCTGATTAAACGGATTCGAATCAAATTCAAACTGAATTACAGTCAATTGACAGGCCTAAGCATTAGGGGTACAAGGGTAATATATTCAAAAATAATTCTACTAACATAAGTCAATTAGGCCAGTCCATGGGTCACAAGATGAACAAATCATAAATGGCATTGATTTGGATGGAAAAGGATTATATTCTTCAAATGATAATCCGTAAAGCTAGTCAAATAAGACTTGTCGACACTCATTGATTGGGATGTACATTCATTCAAAGTGTCGTTTTAACAAAGAAAAAACAACAAATCATAAATCCAAGCTAAGACAATTGAATAAATGACATTGATTTGAACGGAAAAAAAATATTATTCAAATTATAGTCTATAAAGCCGGTCATCCAAACACACCGGATAAGACTTTGTCGACGCTCATTTGTTTTTATGGACATTTTCCAAATAAGAACAAAAGTATCCTTCTTTTTCAATAGACTTTTGTCATTCACTCGGTCACTCATCTTTGAATTTTAAACTAGTAATTTAATGGAGTACTATCTGAAGAAATCTACCTTCTAGAAAGACAATATTAAAAAAAAAAAAAAAAAGGGAATTAAGGGGGTCGGTATCATTTATTAGAAATATTAGGCAAAAAGTACCACAATTGAATAGATCAGTAAAAAAGAACACATGTCATACCCAAAGTTTAAAATACTCCTTTTTGTAGAAATTGAACAGTTTCCTAAACAAGTGAGGATACCTCCAGAAGAAAAGGAAGATAACAGTTATGCATAGTTCCACTATTATCACCGGATTGTGTGAATTTTAAACGGGGATGACAAAATTTCCCCAAAACCACCATTCTCTAAAAATCGTCATTTAGAAATCGTTTGGTTTGTATCTGTGTGACATTGTCGTGTACCATTGTGTCAATGTGACATGTATCACTATGTCAATGCGATATGTACCACTGTTACATATAAACACATTGAATAACATAAATTTAAATTTAAATTTAAAATATCCATGAAAAAAAATCACTTATAACAACCAATGGTATTATATAAGGTGAAAACATAGATTCTTCATTATGATTTATAAAAAAAATAAATTATACAAATGTGGGGAAGATATGAATGTTTGAATACAAAATAAATGTTTGAATAACTTCAGTTGAATGAAAGAGGAAGATATAATTTAAAACTCAAAAATGCTATTCCATAAATTTAGGAAACAAAATCTCTAATATAACTGTCAGATTTGTCTCCTATTAATAAAGAAAAAGGACAATTTCGTAAAAAAAAAAAAAAAATCAGCAAAAGTGTATCTCCTGACTAAACATTTACACACAAAGATACTTATACACACATGTTTTATGTTAAAGTACTTTTACACAAATAAGTATGAAATGATGTACATTTTTATAATTTCCCCCAAAAAAAGTTGCATTATGGGTAATGGGTACCATCAAGCCTATTCGACCCAACAATCAAGGATGGACTCTGGGCGGGATGGACTGCTTAATGGGTCTTCCGCAGGCTAATCATATTTTAAGGGAAAAATTGGGAAGGTACACTTTTTAAAACTTATTCCTATTAAAATACATATTCCAAACATTTTAGTCATTAAATACATTTTTTCCTAAATATTTGGTGATTAGGTACATATTTTTAAATTTACATATTTTAGTAGTACATAATTGTCCTTTATTTATTTTATGCAATAATGATCTGTTTCCTTATTTTTTTAAAATTATGTTTTATTGGCTGAGTTATTTCCTAAATTAATGGATAATTAATATTTCCCTATCTTCTCTATCTACTATTATCGTTACTCTCTCCCCCCCATCCCCCATCTGCAAGCCACCGTATACAACTATCTATTATTTCTTCCTTAACGACGAAGGGTTCAAACTTCATAGGATAGACAACGAGGTTATCGTTTTCAGTAAAATTAATAAGAGGCATTTTTTTGTAATTATGTATACTACCCGTAATAAATTCCTTAGAGACATCTGAACAGAGAAGGAATCCATATCTTCACTGAAGGATCTTCTGCAACTTTTAGTCCGTTTTGAGAGAGAAGGAGAAAGAGCGAGAGAAATGGGTTCGAAGGTTACCAATAACATATTAGTGCTTTGTCATTAAGAGATAGGGAGTATCAATTTTTTTATTTGGGGTGTGTTTTGTGGATTCCCTTTTTGATATCACCTTATCTTATTAATTGATTAATTATGGGTTAATGTGTGAATTTACTTTTTGATGTCACGTTATTTTTAAAATTACGTCACTTTTTAATGTCACACTATTTTTAAATTACGACACTATTTTTAAAATTATGTCACTCTTTGATGTGACACTATTTTTTTTAATATTTCACACTATTTTTAAATTATGTCACTCTTTAATGTGTGAATTCACTTCACGAAAAAAAAATGTGTAAATTCACTATTTGATGTCATTTTTTAATGTCACACTATTCCTTAATTATGTCACTTTTTGTTTACGAACCCAAATTCATGAGGTTTTTGAATTTTTTAGGGATTTGGGGGTTAATAAGAAAGAACCTAATAAAAAAATCATAACATTTCAATATAAGAAAATAGTTGCTCTTGAAATTTAAATAGTTGTCTTTTTTCATGGAAAGAATTTCGGTTGCTCATTTTTATGGAATGATTGCATCAATTTCAAAGCTTTCCCCTTGAATCTTGCATGAGTATTTCGTGTTTGAAGGAGGTTTGAATGAAAAACTCCGTTGAAATAACAACTTAGTTAATGAATTAATTTTGTTTCCTAATTCAATTAAGTTAATTCAGTAAACAGATAATTAAGGGTATTAGAATCATTTTAATCTGAAATATACTTCTTAACAAAAAAATAAGATAATTGAAGGAGCTATAAAAGACGAGAACCATGTTTCAACGACATATTGTTTCTTTAATTCAATTGGCGATGGAAAAGAGTCCATGTTTTTATGTCAAGATTCAAAATATCAGTCATGTTGTAATCGATTCAAAAATATTTTGTTTTGAGATTTTTCCGTTTATATGTTCCGGCCAAGTCGGCCCATTTATGAAGTCGGGATATTGTTTTGTCAATCTTTTGGCATGTTTAATTTCTTCTTTTGTCAAGAATTATGTGCATATCGTCTGATACTATGCTACAACCGACGTGTCTTTATACCATCTGAACCGATGTATTACCACAACCTTGAATCATTTTTCACATTCCTCTGGCTAGCTGAAAAATTAAATTTTTAAGAGTCTGACCTGAAACCCGGATTCAACAGCACAATCAATGGTTAATTTGAACTTTGAGTTTGAAGTAGGCAGCGTTTTGGCGTGTACTGACAAAGGTGACAATCTTGACATGTTGTGCTAATAATTCGGCCAAATCCATCTCTATTTTTTTTTTTTTCCGATACATAAAATGGATATGTTGATTGGTTACTTCACATATTTATCAAAGAGCATTGTCTTTCAACACCACACAACTATCTACAGGGAACCATATTGTACCTACGTTGGGGGCGAAGCTAAGGTCCCACTACGTGCTTTGAGCACTAAAGAATAATTTTAACTCTAACAAACGGCCGTAGTTGTAGAGATTCGAACACAAACATTAAGTGAGAAAAACTGAATTATTACTCTCTGGACCAACCAGTTGTTAGTAAGTGGGCCATGTCCATCATGGGTACAAGGTGAAAGCTGGTGATTCTGTGAAGCCATTGCCATAGCTATTGGTGGACGATCGGAGGTATGGACCATGTAATAGCTAACTGTTGGTCTTTTGGCAATTAAAGATGATGATGCACAAAATTGTCTTTGGCAAGATCAACAGTCAATAATGTATAAGGGTGTAATTAATGAGCAACTAACAAGCAATCAATGACAATCAATGAATTAAAACGATAAACAATAGATCAACACAGGGATGTATAGTGGTTCGGTCTCGGATGACCTACTCTACTTTTGGGAATGGCAGCGGTGGTCTAGTGTTCTTTATTGATAAAATATCAGTCACCGGAAAGTTATAGAGCTTTGAGAGAGAGAGAGAGAGAGCAAGTGTGTAGTGAGGTATTGGAGGCGTGTCTTTACCCTTGAGAGGGCTTACATTATATAGCTAGGGTAAGGCGGTGAGGCGGTGACGTGAGGAAGAGGTCTTCCACTATTTTGGTAAGTACAATCATGGTAGGAGTAGACCTCTTTGGTAAGCACAATTAAGGTAGGAATAAATCTCTGTATCCCGACATTCTCTCCCTCGTGCTCCTATTCAGTCGGAGGAAAGTTTGATGTTGAGCTTGGACTTTGAGCTGGACCTTAAGTTGAGGTGTTAGGTTGAGGTGTGTTGAACTTCATACTGGAGTACCAAGGCAAGGGGAGCACGAAGGGGTAGGCGCCCAAGGGGCTCCCTAGTCGGCGCCCAATGGTTGGCGCCCAAGGGCGGCGCCCAGGTGCGGGGTGCCCTATGGGTGGCGCCCATGTGCTCGGATGACCCCCGCTTGGCGCCCCTTTGATCTCCTTTGTCCATTTGACTTCCTTCTGGGCTCCTCTAGGGTGACTTGGGCTCCTTCTTGTATTTCTTAATATTTGGGCTTTTCTTGATTTATTTTTATCGGGCTTAGCCCAGTCAAATTCGGGCTCGTCATTTGCCCCCCATGCTCCGAGCTCTGACTTTCTCGAAAGGAAGGGTTGAGGGCATGTGTTTCGGCTTCGTCGTGATTTTCCCTTGCTCTTCACGGTACCCTTTTATTCTCAAGTCATTTGCTGAATTTGCCGAAAAATAATAATAATAATTATTTTTTTTTTTTATCTCCGTCTATGAGTCGAGGCTACTGTTTCATCTTCCTCCTCGTAGTTCATCATTTCTGAAGGTCTTTCCTCTAGGTATCCTTCAAAACCACCAAACTTTCATAAGAAGTTTTACCAAGCTTCCTCAAGAAGCCTTACCAAGCTTCCTCAAGAAGCTTTGCCTTCTCTATTTAAAGGCATTCTAAGAGCTCATTGTTCATCCTCACTTCATATTTCCTCTCCATTTCTTTTCCTTTAGCCTTCTCCTTATTCAACCCAAAATCAAACAATGAAGACTAGGAGTGGAAGAGAGGAGCAAGGAGGAGGCGCCCAAGGGGCTGCCATAGGCGGCGCCCAAGGGGCGGCCACAGGCGGTGCCCAAGGGGCTAGCCCAGGCGGCGCCCAAGGGGCCTGCCCAGGCGGCGCCCAGGGGTCCTGCCCTCCTAGTTACCCTGTTGGCAGCCGCGGCATGGTGGGGATGTCCACAGGTGGAGAGAAGCCCTTTGGAATTATCAGTCCAAGGTTGGGTTCAAGCACTAAGGCTTCAGTCAATCTCTTCAACATATCAACAAGGGCTCAAGGCACAGGTGGGCAACGGAGTAGATCTTCAACCGAGGGCAGTACCCATGGTCCAGGCGGTGCCCTAGGCTCCTCAGGTGGTGTGGGCGGGGCCCAGGGGTCTTCAGGTGACACCCCAGGCGTGGTGCAGCTCCCCCTTCGCGAGTCCAGAAAACGACCAATCGCTGACTTGGATAGGCCTAGCTCCCGAGGTATGCTTCAATGTTCTTTTTATTCTTCTGTCAACATGATAAATTTTTTCGTATCAATGGCCTGAGCCTGCTTCTGGGGTACCTGTTCAGATGAAGGGGAACCCGCTGGAGACCTTGACGAAGGTCCAAGTGCAGATGGGGACAATGTTTCTCAGGTAGCCTCTATATTTAGCTCTTTTAAATATGATGAAGACATCTCCGACATAGTTACTTGGTACCGTATTCCCGAGACCGACGAGTCTGCATGCTGTGATTCTTTAGGCGAGATCGTCGTTTACGAGGGTATGTTGGAGGCTGGCTTGCGGTTTCCTATCCCTGGGCCCATATGTCGGGTTCTAGGGCACTTGTCTCTAGCTCCAGGGAGGTTGGTTCCTAATGGTTGGAGGGTGATTATGGCATTCTTTTCACTATGGCGATTGGTTCACCCTGCTACTGTCCCCCCACCGTTTGAAGAATTCCTGGCTACTCATGCGCTTCGTCAGAACCCCGCCCCTTATCAGGGGTGGTATCGTTTTGCCCCCAGGTCCGGCAGGATTATTGACGGGCTTACGTCCAACCTTCACAAATGGAAAATGAGATTTTTCTTTGTCGGGGGAGAGTGGGCTTCTGAGTCCGACCGCGACATGGTACCCACACGATGGGATACAGTCCCCCGGATCACAAAAGGTAAATATTTACCTCCTACTTCTGCCTTGATTATTGCCTATTTGTTCTTATGGTGCTACCGTCTCTTTGCAGATCCACCGATTCTGACTCCGATTCAAGAGAGGCTGCTCGACATGGTCCGTAACAATCCGACCAAAAAGTTTTCCGAGATTATGTCAGCGTCCTGTATTCCTACGATTCTCACGAGGCCGAGGAGAAAAGGTACTTGACTCCTTTCGTTGTCCCTTCGAAAACACAGCATGATATGATTCTTGACTTACCTTGGTTCTGCAGGCCTTCCTATTGATAGGTCATTGGTGGGGGAAGTTTTTACTTCCAGGGTGATGTCTTATCTCGCTCACCCTCCCAAGAGGGCTAAGACCAGTGCCCCCAGCTCTTCACGACCAGAGTCTACTGGTCAGGCTAGTCTTTCTGAGGCTGATCCTAGTGAAGCCCCTTCTCCTTCCTTGGTTGATGTCTCTTCTCCCCTGAGAGATTGTTCTTATACTGCTACGGGGGCTGAGGATCCGATGCCGTCTCCCGCCAGTACGGAGGACGGGCCAAGTCTTCCCACTTCGGGTGCTTCTATGTTGCGGGACGTGAGATTGGAAAAGGGGAGACTTCTCAATTATGTGACTGTCGTCGAGATTCAAGAGGTTGCTTCTCGAGGTCCCGAGGGCGTAGTTGACGCTGCTGTGGAGGGCCTTGCATTGGTAAGTTCTGCACTCCTCGCTTTGCATGTGGCTTTTCTGTAATATATTGGCTTTGTCCCTGACTCTTCTTGTATTTCATCTTTGGGTGTGCATAGGTGGCTGCAGCCTTACCTTGTCTGTTCAACAACATTATGAAGATTAGGGAGGCAGTCGACGGCCAGGCGAGGGAGAGGCAGGCGCGTGAGACTGCCGAGGAGCAGCTTAGACTTGAGCGGCAGGCCCGAGAGGATGTCGCGGAGCTTTCACGGCAGGCACGAGAGGATGCCGAGAAGCAACTGAGGCTCGAGCGGCAAACACGAGAGAATGCCGCCGAGGAGCTGAGGCGAACGCATAAGAGGACTGCCCAGCTTGAGGCCGATCTTCGGGCAGCACTTGAGAGAGCTACCCTGGCAGAGGCTCATTCTGCAAAGATGGAGAGTTTGAGGGACATTGCTGAGAGGGGCAGGGCTAGTGCCTTCGTTGACGGCTACGAGGAGCTCAGAAGGAAGGTCACAGCGGCATACCCCTACAATGACTTCTCTATCTTTCCGCCTGATGAGGCCCCTGACTCTAATGATGATGATGAGGGAGATTATGTGAGTGGGAGCAGCGAGGGTCATTAGGAGTGATGCCTTTGTACTTTTTTTTTTTTGTCGACAGACTATGTCTATCTTTTGTAGAAAGCTCATGGGTTTAAATGAAACACAACTTTTTTGGGAAAGTATTTTGAAATTTTATTTCTCAATTCCAAGTAAACATTTGAAAAAATCAGAAAATAGCAAAATGACTAGAAGGTAAATAGTACAAGTGGTGGCCCTCGACTCATAACTCACTGCCCCCAGCTACTGGTAGTATTTCTTTAAGTGTTCTGCATTTCATGGATGAGCTAGGATCTTTCCTTCAAGGTTCTTGATTCTGTAGGTTCCCGGCCTTACTACCTCTGTGATGGTATAGGGACCTTCCCAGTTGGGTCCTAGTTTTCCTTCCCGGGGGTCTTTGGTAGACAAGATGACATTTTTTAAGACCAGGTCACCGGGTAAGAAAGACCGAGGCTTCACCCTCGAGTTGTAGTACTTGGTCATGCGACGCTTGTACTCTGCATTCCTGAGCATGGCTATCTCCCTCTCCTCCTCTACCAAGTCGAGGTTGATGCAGAGGCCTTCTTCATTACTAGTAGGGTCATGATGGTGGACCCTAAGGGAGTGTACCCTGATTTCAATGGGTATCACTGCCTCTGTTCCATAGGCTAAAGAGAAGGGGGTCTCGCCCGTAGGACTTCTTGGTGTGGTGTGATAGGCCCATAATATTCCTGAGAGTTCGTCTACCCATTTCCCCTTCGCAGTCTCCAGTCTAGCTTTCAGGTTGCAATGTATGGTCTTGACCGTGACCTCTGCTTGGCCATTCGCCAGTGGATGGGCGGGGCTGGAGTGGGGTTGCTTGATCTGGAGGTCTGCACAGAAACCGTTGAGGAGTTTGTTGTCAAACTACTTGGCGTTGTCGCTCACGATGGCGTGTGGTATCCCAAATCGACAGACTAGACTCCTCCATATGAAGTCTTTTATCTTCTGGTCTGTGATTCTGGCCAAAGCTTCGGCCTCTACCCACTTAGTGAAGTAGTCGATGGCTATGACTACAAACTTGCATTGGCCTCGACTCACAAGGAGGGGACCTAGGATGTCGATTCCCCACATGGAGAAGGGCTATGGGCTCTGGATGGTGGTGAGCTCTTCAGGTGGTTGTCTGAGAACCGTTGCAAAACGCTGACACTTATCACATCTCCTGACGAAGTCTTTGGCGTCTCGAATCATAGTAGGTCAATAATATCCCTGTCTAACTGCTTTATGGGCTAGTGCACGCCCCCCTGAATAGTTTCCACACACCCCTTCATGGATTTCCCTCATGGCATAGTCAGCCTCTTCGGGGGTGAGGCAGCGGAGTAGAGGGAGAGAATGACTCTTCTTGTAAAGGGTGTTTTGTAAGATGACATACCTGGATACTCTCATCCTTAACCTTCTGGCTTCCATTGGGTCATCTGGGATGGTGCCCTCCTGCAGGTAAGCTCGGATAGGAGTCATCCAGTTGGATTCTGAGGATGCGCAGTGGACCCCCTCCTCAGGTTTGGTGGTGTTGGGCTCGAACTGGTGACCTGTGAGTGCTGGTCCCATGAGTATATTGGCAGAGGCAAACTTTGCGAGGGCGTCTGCCATAACATTCTCTTCCCGAGGTACATGGTGGATGTCAAAGTGGGCAAACCTTGTGAGTGGGGCTTGTACCACCAGGAGGTACTCTTGCATCCTTTCTTCCTTAGCTTCAAAATTTCCCCTCATCTGGTTGACTATGAGTTGAGAGTCACTATAGGCTGTGAGGCTGAGTGCTTCTATCTCCAACGCTAACCTTAGGCCTGATATGAGGGCTTCATACTCTGCTTGATTGTTTGATGTGGTAAAGTGTAAGAAGACAGCATACTTCAGGGGTGTGCCATGCTGGCTGATCAGTACTAGTCCGGCTCCACCCCCTTTGCTAGTGGAGGACCCATCGACGTAAAGCTTCCAAAGCGATGTAGTGGGTGATGGAGGAGGATGTGATGAGGGCTGAGAGGGCGAAGCCCCAGGGAGGCTGGGATGTGCCCAGGGCCTAGTGGGCGGCGCCTAGGGGCTGGTGGGTGGCGCCCCTGGCAAGATGGGCGGCACCCAAGGCTGCCCAGTCATTGGAGCTGCCTCATCCTTCTTCTCGGGGTAGTGGTTTCGTCCTTGGACATTATCTGGACTTGATTCTTGGTTGGTGGAGTCAGTGTGCACTGAGTATGTGGGTGTGTGGGCGCCTGGTACCCCCTGTTGGGACTCCTGCGAGGGTGTGGACTCTACTAAGAAATCTGCGAGGGCTTGAGCTTTGATGGCAGCCCTAGGCTGGTACTGAATGTTGAATTCGCTCAACTCAACAGCCCACTTGAGCAGTCTTTCGGAGACATCAGGCTTCCCCAAAATTCTCTTAAGTGGCTGATCTGTGACCACTACGATAGTGTGGCTCTGAAAGTAGTGGCGCAGACGTCTAGCTGTTGTAACAAGTGCAAGGGCCAATTTCTCCAACTCCGAGTACCTTACCACTGCTCCTCGGTAGGCTCTACTTACATAGTAGATGGGCTTCTAGGTGCCCTCATCCTCCCTGATGAGGACAGAACTCACAGCAGAAGGTGAAGAAGAGAGGTAGAGGTACAGTCTCTCTTCTGGTATTGCATGGGAGAACAGGGGTGGTGTGGCAAGGTAGGCCTTAAGCTTCTGAAAGGCTTCCTCGGCCTCTGGTCCCCACTGGAATGACCAGCGCAGGATTTTAAAGAAATGTAGGCATTTATCTGCTGACTTAGAGACAAACCTGTTGAGGGCTGCTACCCTCCCGTTAAGGCGCTGAACTTCCTTTGTCGAGGAAGGGGACTTCATCTCCATGATGGCTCTGATCTTATCTGGGTTGGCTTCAATGCCCCTCTAGTGGACCATGAAGCCTAGAAACTTTCCCGAGCAGACGCCAAAGGCGCATTTTTCGGGGTTCAACTTCATTCCGTAAGCTCTCAACACCTAGAAGGTCTCTCGGAGGTGCGTTACATGATCTGCGGCTGCCACACTTTTCACTAACATGTCGTCTACATAGACTTCCATCGTCTTTCCAATCTGGGCTTCGAACATCCTGTTGACGAGGCGCTGATATGTAGCTCCAGCTTTCTTAAGTCCGAAAGGCATTACCCTATAACAGTAAGTGTCTTTCAGGGTGATAAACAAAGTCTTCTCCTGATCCGGGAGAAACATATTGATCTGATTGTACCCGGAGTAGGCGTCCAGAAAACTCAAGAGCTCGTGTCCAGCAGTGGCTTCAATAAGGAGGTCAATACGCGGGAACGGGTAGCTGTCTTTGGGATAGGCTTTGTAGAGTTTCGTGAAGTCTACGCAGAGGCGCCACTTCCCATTGGCTTTTGTCACCATCACCACATTGGATAGCCAATCTGGGTAGGCTACCTCTCTCACAAATCCATTTGTTAACAGCTTGTCTACTTCCTCTTCCATGGCTTGCCCCCTTTCAGTGCTTACACTCCTCAACTTCTGGCAAACGGGCTTGTATCCGGGATCAACATTGAGTTGGTGGGAGGCTACTTCGGGGTCGATGCCCTCCAAGTCCTCGTGGGACCAGGCGAAGACATCGGTGTTCCGCCTGAGAAAATCTACCAAGGCGGAAGCCTGCTCCTGGGAGAGTGAGGAGCCTATGTAGACCTTCATCTCCGGAAGGTTGTCGTTGACCACTACAGGTTGGAGTTCTTCTGCTGGTTCACCCCTTTCCAAGGTACTGTCTTCCCTGGGGTCACTCACTTCGACCTGGAGAGTCTCGTGCAGTCTCCTAGCCCTCATTGAGGCCACATAGCACTCTCTGGCTGAGACTTGATCTCCTCTTATCTCCCCAATCCCACAAGAGGTTGGGAAACGGAGGAGAAGGTGGTATGTCGATGGTACTGCCCTTAAGACATTGAGGGCAGGGCGTCCAAGAATTATATTATAAGCAGAAGGGCAATCTAATACAAGAAAGTTTACCATAATGGTTGAGCTCCTTGGTGCAGTTCCTGCTGTGACAGGCAAGGTGATAGATCCCAAGGGATGCACTCTTTCCCCTGAGAAGCCAACCAGGGGAGTCCTGACTGGCTGCAGTCGCTCTTTGCTGAGGTGCAGGCTGTCGTAGGCTGTGGCGAACAGGATGTCGGCTGAGCTACCGCTGTCGACTAGGACTCTCCTGACCTGGTAGTTGGCCACCATCAAGGTCAAAACTAAGGGGTCATCATGTGGAGCTTGGACCCCTTCAAGGTCCCTGTCTGAGAAAGTGATGACCTCCTCTTCCTCATGTCGGGGTGTCTTCGTTGGGCGAGAGTCATGTTCACCGTCTTCATCCTCCTGCGCAGGTACGTGTGAGAGAGGAGGAACACGCGAGCTGCATGTGCGTTGAGGAGGGACTGCTGGGCGAGGGGCGCCCTGTGGCCTCGGGGCGTTTTGGCGAAGGGTCCCTTGGTGAGGGGCTGTCTGCCCCTCTACTGTTGGAGGGAGTGGTGCTCCTCCTGTGGGGTGAGGGGCGACGCCCCCTTGGGTGAGCATTAGTTGGATGATCTGTTGGTTCTGTTCCACCAGCAGTTGCATGGTCTGCAAGAGTTGTTGCTGCTGTCCGACGGCGGGAGTCGCCGTGGCAGAAGGTCCCGAAGGTGCGGGGGGAGGCGGAGCCTCCTCCCGGTGAGCCGGGTTGTTGTCCCCGGGTTGTTGAGACCTTGATCTCGTGGTGATTGTCATGGATTCAATGAGCAAAGAAGTAGAGTAATAGAAACTTAGTCGTTCCCACAGACGGCGTCAAACTGATGATGCACAAAATTGTCTTTGGCAAGATCAACGGTCAAGAATGTATAAGGGTGTAATTAATGAGCAACTAACAAGCAATCAATGGCAATTAATGAATTAAAATGATAAACAATAGATCAACATAGGGATGTATAGTGGTTCGGTCTAGGATGACCTACTCCACTTTCAGGAATGGCAGTGGTGGCCTGGTGTTCTTTATTGATAAAATATCAGTCACCGGAGAGTTACAGAGCTTTGAGAGAGAGAGAGAGCAAGTGTGTAGTGAGGTATTGGAGGCGTGTCTTTACCCTTGAGAGGGCTTACATTATATAGCTAGAGTAAGGCGGTGACGTGAGGAAGAGGTCTTCCAATATTTTGGTAAGTACAATCATGGTAAGAGTAGACCTCTTTGGTAAACACAATTAAGGTAGGAATAGATCTCCGTATCCCGACATTCTCTCCCTTGTGCTCCTATTCAGTCGGAGGAAAGTTTGATGTTGAGGTTGGACTTTGAGCTGTACCTTAAGTTGAGGTGTTAGGTTGAGGTGTGCTGAACTTCATACTGGAGTACCAAGGCAAAGGGAGCACGAAGGGGTAGGCGCCCAAGGGGCTCCCTAGTCGGTGCCCAATGGTTGGCGCCCATGTGCTCGGGTGACCCCCGCTTGGCGCCCCTTTGATCTCCTTTGTCAATTTGACTTCCTTCTGGGCTCCTCTAGAGTGACTTGGACTCCTTCTTGGATTTTTTAATATTTGGGTTTTTCTTGATTTATTTTTATCGGGCTTAGCCCAGTCAAATTCGGGCTCGTCAGAAGACATGATACGCACAACTAGTAAAAAGGAATTTGAAATCAACTCTAACGAGTAGGAATGGTGAACGAGTAGATGTGTCAAAACTATTTAATAAATGAGCACCAAGGGTGATTATGATGATCCATTAACAGTCCTTTATAAATTGGGATGGCCATCCAAGGGGGTAGCACTAGTATCGAAATATTTTGTCAATTCTAAATCTTATCTTTATTTTTTATAATCGTTGATTATAAAAATAATAAAGTAATAAAATATAAAATTTTATGCGTGTTATATTTTATTAGTGAAAAAAAGAAGGTAAAATATCTACAAATTATTTTTTTGTATCATAATTGAACCCGCATCAAAGCGAATTGGCTCTTAACATAAGATGATAGTGTTTGGATGACTAAATAAAGGAAGTTTGACACATGTTATGTTGGATATAATTAATAATGAAAGTGGGTCTCAATTATCATATGTTTGAAAAGGAAAAAAGTTAATCACTTAATCCACCTACCCACGCTCATAAATTACGGTGTTCAGCTGACTTATACTAATAGACCCTCATAAATCACGGTGTTCAGCTGACTTATACTGATAGACCCCTATTGTACTGGAATTAACCCATCGTTTGACTGTTGGAAAATCTCGTTCAGACTTTATCCACACCGTCTATGAAGAGTGCTTCTTAACCTCTATGAATGGATTATATGTAAACTAAGTTAAAATTGTATAGATATGATAACTTAGCAAATTATTACATTACCCTTAATATTGAATTGCATTAGTAGGCGTGTCAATTAATCGAATTTGGATCAGGATCAGATCTGGATCTATCCAAATCCGATTAAAAAATCTGCTACTGAATTCAATCCGTTTACCTAGCGGATATAAAAATATTAGTCAATATCCAAATCTGTTTATAATATAATATCCAACCCGACTACCTGATTCAATCCATAATATATAAACTAGATCGAATTTGTATATATTCATATTCATATCCGATTTAAGATATTTAAACGTATTCGGATAATGATGAAAAAATATTAGTTTATATTCAATTAGAAGGATTCAGACTGAAATCCGGTCCATTGACAGACCTAAGTATTAGGGAAACAAGGATAAAATATTCAAAAATAATTCTACTAACATAAGTCAATTAGGCTAGTCCATGGGTCACACAAGATGAACAAATCATAAATCCAAGCAAATATCTATATAATAAAGTAGCTTACAATTCAAACCTCAAAAGATAAACAAAATAATTTTGATTTTCGCGGTTCAGATGACTTTAAATTTTATTTTAAAGTTAATCTAACGGCTAATATTAACACCCTAAATTTAATAGGAAAAATAGGCCCCTAAGGGTGTGTTTGAAGTGACTTTGTAAAAGTACTTCTAAAAATTATTTCTCATACGTACTTTAAAAAAAAAAATAGTGTTTGAAACTGTCCCACCACTACCACTACCACTACCACCACCACCACCACCACTACCTTTACCACCACCACCACCACCACTACCTTTACCACCGCCGCCGCCACCCCACCTCTACCACCGCCGTCGTCGTTGCCACCACCAGCACCACCGCCGCCACCACCGTCACCACCACCACCACCATTGCCGTCGCCACCACCACCACTGTCGTCGCCGTCACCACCACCGTCGACGCCAGCACCACCACCACCACGGTCATTGCCACCCACTATAACCATCACCGTCTCCTACCACCACCACATCTCATCCTCACTACAACCGATGCTTAAATTCATTTATCTCTCCTTTATGTTTGTGATTTGATTTTGGATATGAATACAAATATGTTTATTATTTACCATTTTTTATAACGATATGCCTTCAGGCATAGGCAATAACTAGTTGTTGAATAAATGGCATTGATTTGGATGTAAAAAGATATATATTCTTCAAATCATAATCTGTAAAGTCGGTCATCTAAGATTTGTCACGCTCATTTGTTGGGATAGACATTCATTCAAAGTGTCATTTTAACAAACAAAAAGCAACAAATCATAAATCATAAATCCAAGCTAATACAATTGAATAAATGGCATTGATTTGGATGGAAAAATATATATTCTCCAAATTATAATATGTAAAGTTGGTCATCCAAACACGCCCGATAAGACTTGTCGACGCTTATCCGTTGGGATCAACATTTTCCAAATAAGAACAAAAATATCCACCTTTTTTCAATAGACACAGCAACTGATTCACTAGAAAACACAACAAACCATAAATCCAAGCTAATACAATTGAATAAATGACATTGATTTGGATGGAGAAAGATATATTCTCCAAATTATAATATGTAAAGCCGGTCATCCAAACACTTCCGATAAGACTTGTCGACGCTCATTGGTTGGGATGTACATTTTCCAAATAAGAACAAAAATATCCATCTTTTTCAATATACTTTTGTCATTGACTCAGCCACTCATACAGCGAATCAAACCTACCTTCTAAAAAGACAATAAATAAATAAGTTGTATTATGAGTAACGGGTGCCATCGGGCCAATTCGACCCAACAATCAAGGATGGACTCTGGGCGGGATGGACAACTCTGCTTAATGGGCCTTCCGCGGGCTACTCATTTTTTATGAACTTTATTCGGAAATGTGCCAAACCGTGAGTATACATGATGGACCACCTTCGTGGGCTTGAACCGGGCCAAGACATGTGGACTATTGGGCAATTATAAACACGGCCGATATGCCTACCCACTGGGCTAATGGCTACATATATGCCATGAATAGCGAGCCCACTTGGACCACCAAACTAATGAGTCAGCCCCCTCACTTCAGGAGAAAATATTCATTACGACAATAATATCACGTCAGTATTGTTATGTAATATAACTAATCAATAATATATAAACAAATAAAAAATAGGCATGTAAGCCGGTAACTACCATTCTCCTTCCATATAAGTTAATAACTATCTAAGTGAGATTCATTTTGTCCATTTAATGTTTTATTATTGGTTAGTAATATCATATTATAATACTGACATAGTATCACTGTTACATTAAATATTTACTCCCACTTCAAAACTTCAAGTCGGAGGTCAAAGAAAACTTAGATGCCTATGAATTTTCAAAATCCTTATACTTTAATTTTAGTCGTTACAACAAACAGAGGCAAGTCACATGGTTGTCATGTGGTGATTCACGTCATATGCCACTATTTGCTCTAATAGTTGAAATTGATAGAATAACTTAATTGAGATGAAATTGATAATTGAAACAATTGAAAATTCATAGACCATTTTAAAACAAAAAACAAAGTTTAAGGATTTTGTGGATGTGTTTTCGTCATTTAAAAGTAATTGAAAGACCTCTAATTACTTTAAAGTTTAAATTAAAGAGGAGCTAAATATTGATCCCCTGTCATTGAAGAGAGTCTCTTTTTAAGTAGGGCTGATAATTGAGTCAACCTATTCGGGCTTGGCTCGGATAGAATTCTACTCGAGTTTGGCTCGTACTTTAAATAAGCCGACCTTGAATAATTTTTTAGACTTACTTTGAAAATGAGCTTAGAAAACTCGACTCGGATTCGGCTCGTTTTGGGCTCGACTCATTTTCTAAGCGAGTTAAGTTTGAACAAATTTTTAGGTTCGTTTAAAAAAAGAGCTCAACAAGTTAGGCTCGAACTCGCAAATCTCAGTTCGATTATCAGCCTAATTTTTAAGTGAATCTCATAACCAGGATCATGTGGCCTTGAGCCATGGAAGAAAACAATTCAAAGGGTGAAGCTTTGGGACTTGAAGAGCCATGAAAGTTATGGAGTTTACAGGGAGCCAGGTTCTGTAGAAACTGGTTTTAAGGGTGGTCTCATAGATCCAGTGTCTAGAATAGATGGTATTAAAATCAACAGAAGCATAGAGACATTTATGGAAGAATTATTTGGCTTGTCCCCAGAGCCACTTAGGGTGGATGGTAACATCATTTGAGCTTAAAGTGGTGTTTGATAACCCAATTCGGCACTTAAAACTAAAGATATGCAGTACCTTTTCAATTATGCATGTTTGATAACCAAAATTTGCATCACTTAAAATTTTAGGCATCTATTTAAAATAGATTAGAATTTTAAGTAGTAAGGGTCTATTTGATAACACCACTTAAGACTTCAAATTGAATACTTTAAGCATTTAATGAATTAAACCCGTTTGATAACCTAAAACTCATACCACTTAATATTTTAAGTACTTCTTAAAAATAGATTAAAATTTTAAGTAGCAAGTCACCTACTTATCACTTAATGCAGAAAATATTAGTCAGTAAAGATTTTATTAATTTTGTCATAATTGACAAATAAGACCTTAATGCATTTTACACTCTTAACTTTTCAATATCCACCACCACCACCACCACCATTGTGTCATCGCCACCACCACCAACACTAACTGTCACCACTGCTACCACTATTGTATCACCCCAACCACCATTACCATTATGCCACTGTCACCACCACCACTACCATTGTGCCACTGTCACCACCATAACCACCACTGCCATCACTACTACCATTGCCACCACCGTTGTGTCGCCACCACCACTACTATAATTGTGCCACCGCCACCATTGCCACCACCACCACCACCATCATAATGGTGGTTGTAGGAATAATATAGTTGTGGACAGATGGTTAAAAAGAATGACAAAATTAGAATAATAATAGTTTTCAGACTTCAGCTCCTTATATTTGTCAAACACTTTAATTCAATTCAATACTTAAGTTTTACTTGATACCAAACAGTCTGTGAATTAAAAAATTCAACATTCAGCACTTAAAATTTAGCATTCAGTTTTCGGTTTTATCAAACACCATCACATACTTATCACTTAATGCTGAAAATGCTAATCAGTAAGAATTTTATAGATATATCATAATGAATAAGTTTATACTTACATAATTTGATCTCAATCTATTTTATACTCTTAACTTTTCAACACCCACCATCCCGTCACCTCAATCGCCACCACCACCACCATTGCCACCCTACCACCACCACCCATCTATCACCGCCAGCACCCACCATAACCACCCCTACTGCTGCCACCACCACTATCACCCTATTACCATCACTCACCTTTATACCACCCCCACCATGTATGTCATTATGACCTCATTTTCTTCACTACCCGCATTGCCACCACTGCCATCGTCATCGTTGTCGTTGCCACTACCACCATCACATCACCGTCACTACTGTCATAACCACCAACTACCTTGTTCCCCCTCCCGGAAACGCACCATCATTCCACTATATCTGCAACCACTCACCACAACCACACCACCATAACCACCATTACTCTATCACCCTACCTCACCACCTACGCACTTCCACTATTGCTTTCAGCATGCCTACATAACACTTCACCACCCCCCACTACCATTACCAAACAACCAAATCCCAATTATTGTTACCGTCATCTCCATTATTACTCCTCACCGTTGTCAACATTCAACCACAACCACCCCACTACCCTTACCACCACTACTTATTCCCACCATTCTACCATTAACTTTTTCCCTTACCACCATTACCATCAGTCTGACCAGTACTAACTTACCCTAACTACCATGTTAGTGGCAATGGTGGTCATATGAAGGTGGTAGATTGTAAAGGTAATAGTTGTGGTTAAGTGATGAAGGCGATGGTAATAAGTAGTTTGGGGAGGAGGGGGTGTGTTAGTGATGGTGGGATGCTAATGGTGGATGGATGGTGGCAACAGTTGTAGCATAGTAAGTGACAACGAGTGATGGGAGTGTGATGTTAGAGTAGGTAACAACAACATCAAGGGTGAGGGTACCGATAGTATGATGGTGTAAAAGGTGATGATGGGATGGTGGAGAAGGTGATGGTAGGGTGGTGGTTGTGGTAGCAGTGATATGTGTAAGGTACGTAGTGGTGGTGATTGTGAAATAATAATGATGGTGGTAGTAGGATTAAAGTAGTTATGGTGAGACGGTAAAAAAGAAGGACAAAATTAGAATAATAACAGTTTTTAGACTTTAACTCCTTACATTTGACAAATATATTGACTCAACCCAACACTTAAATTTCAGTGGATATCAAGCGATTTACAGATTAAAAAATTTAAAATTCAGCATTTGAGTTTCAACACTTAATTTTCAATTTTATCAAACACAACATTACTCAATCACCGATTTGTGGCGGGTTATAATTAATATTGGGACTCACAATCAATCCAATAATAATAAATTAAATCTTACTTGGTGGACAATGTTCTCTAATCCTTCCACTAATGTACACAAATTGGTCATGTTATGGACTTGATGTATACGGACAACCATACAATCGTAAGAAGATATTGGAGCCCACATAAATTGATGTAATGTGAAGGTTGGTCATTAAACTTGTATGATGAGTTTAGCGGTTGGTTTAATGATCATTGTCACTATTGTTAAATCTTAAAGTCGTAAGTTCAAATCTTTTCGTCCCTTCCTCTATAACAATGTCTGATTAGAAAAAAAAAAAAAAACTTGCATTACATAAGATAAAATCTCTTTATGGATAACACTAATGTACCGAAAAAGAAATGTGGTATTGTATCAAAAGTTAGTATAATTTTTTGTACAATGTAATTATAATTTAACATTAAAAAATTATAATTACTACTAAAAAAATTATAACTTAATTTTAGAAAATTATTATTTTTGTACGATGCCATCTTAACCTATTATATATCTTCACCTATTTTCTATGTGGGAGTCCCACATGAATGGATGTGATTTGAAAGCTGACCAATGACATTGCATTATATAAGAGTGTTATACAATATTGTCTGGCGTAGAATTCATTTTTCCGATTAAAAATATATAGTTTTGATGATGCACAAAATGGTTTGCACACCACAGTCAAGTAAATAGTATAAAATGCAGTAAAATAAGTAGAGAAAGAGAAGACAAGGTTTATAGTGGTTCGGTCAACGTGACCTACGTCCACTTTGAATGGCAAGGGTCGTCAATGTTTTATTAATTCCGGTGTGGAGAGAGAGAATTACAATCTTAGAGTGGGAGGGGGGAGATTTTCCTGAAAGGAGTGTCATGCCCCCCAAGTGTTGGTGAGGCTTACATTTTATAGCAGTTGCCTCATAATGGGTATTAATCAACTAGCTATTCAAGCGGTCTCAACGGATTGGGGAGACTTAAATGGTAAGTGAATGGCTCGGCGACCCCTCCTCTCCTCAACGGGCAGGGGAGTTAAGGTGCACTCCAAAGGACTCGCTCAAAGGATGAGGAAAGTTGACCCCTTCCAAGGTGGTGGAGGTGAGGTCTTGAGTGCTCCCTTGCTGCCTTGCATGCTCCCCTGATGTAGCTGCTGATGTAGCTCCTCCTAATGAGTTTGACCGAACGTGGACCACTTTGGGCGCTGGATCTCTTGAAATTGGGCCCTTGGGCTTGTAACATGAGTTGGGCTATTGGGTTTGACCCATCATTTGCCCCCCAATGCCCTGTGTCCAATGGAACTTGGAGAGGAAGGCATTCGGTTGAATTTGAATTTTTGGCTGACCGACATAACTGGAAAAACTTCGGGAGGCCAAAACCTGTGCTTTTAGGCATTTTTTGAGCTTTTAACAGCATCAGTCACAGCCAAAGGCTATATGTCTTGTAGGGCTCGCCGAGAGTTTCGATTTAATATATTATAAGCCTCATTTCGAGTAACGGAGCAAAATTTTCCCGGTCAAAACTTCGAGTAGAGAGCTGGGTGCACGGTTTTGGGCGACCAGACAGCTTTTGGGCGAGCACACTGTGTCTTGGGCGAGCAGATAGGGTCCTGGGCGAGCAGAATGTTTTTTTTTTTTTTTTTTTTGAAAAAATTTCGGGAGGCCAAAACAGCTGTTTCTGAGCCTTTTTTGGACTTTTTACGAGAGCTTCGATTTGATATATTATGGGCCCTATTTGGAGTTGCGTAACAAAAGTTACGATCAAAATAGCAAGCAGCCAGCTGAGCGCATATTCTGGGCGAGCAGGCCAGCCCCTTGGGCGCCTTGGGTGAGCAGGCCGACTCCCTGGGGCGCCTTGGGCGAGCAGACCAACGCCTTGGGCGCCTTGGGTGAGCAGACCAGCGTCTTGGGCGAGCAGTCCAGCGCCTTGGGTGAGCAGACCAGGTGAGCCAATTGGCGCTCAAAGGCTGGGCACCCATGCAGGCGAGGCAGCCCAAAGTTTTTGGCGAGCCTGGTTCTGGAGTTAGAAGACAGAGTACATCAGACACTTTTGGTGGTGATGATCCGGCTCCTCCATGTGCAACTTCTCCAAATCAAATTCTTGAAGGCCTCTCGGGTAATGACTCAGACAATATTTCATGCCTTCGCAACACAAAGCACCGAAGCAAAGTAGCTCTTGATGATGATAGGTACAAAGTAAGCACTCATTCTAGTATGCTCAATACTGATGCTGATATTTTGCGGATTATCTCCGCTTACCACATTCTTCCAACTGTGCTGAGCTATCGGTTGAGATGGGTGAGCCCGAATGTGATGAATCCTCTGGCGATATTTCCATTTATGAGGAGATTCTTGAGACTGGGTTCAGATCTCAATGCCTTCTTTAGTTTGTCGCATCCTGCATCACTTTTCATTGACATCGGTGGTTGGTCGCCTAATGGTTGGAGGATTTTGTTCGGCTTTCTAGTATTGTGGAGGAGGATATGCAAATCTTGGTGTGCAACTTGGAGAAGTTGGTGTTGTTCCCGGAGTAGAGATGGAGGTGCGCGACCCGCAGGACTCGCTGCTGGGCGAGGCAGCCACGGGCTGGGCGCCTATGTTGGCGAGGCAAGGAGTGAGGCGGGCCAGGCAGGGCACACAACCCAGCTGCGGCTGCCTGTTGTCCGTGCAGAGGATGTCTTGGGCGCACGTTTTGACTTGAGGGATGGCCTAGGTGGTCCGGGTAGCTTGGGCGAGCATGGAGGGAGCTCGTTGGGCGAGAGGATCATGCCACTGAGGATGGGCGAGCGGCTCAGGCCATCGAGCGAGTGGGCGCCCTTGCCACTGTGTCGAGCGAGATGCCCTTGTGTGTAAAGGGGCGAGCAAGGGCAGTCGTGGAGAGGCGTGCGTAGCCACATGCAGGCAACGCGGGGGGCACCTCTGATCTGGGCGGCTAGGTAGCTGGTTTGGGCAGCCAGGCAGCTGGGTACGCTGATCTAATGTAGTCCCTCAGGTTGCTGGCGACCTGAGTTTCAAGATCCTGCCTAGAGATGGCAAAAATAATGTTATTCCAAACATTAAAATATTTAACATGATTACCTGGAAAGAGAGGCAGACTGTCTGCGTGAGAGCAAAGACAGAGTCTGAGGGTTGCTCGTGAGAGAGCTACACTTTTGAGACCTAGCTTTTGGCGACCCATGAGAGAGCCCCTAAGTTGGAGGTTTAGGCTGCCTGCTTGAGAGCAGAGCAGAGACCAAACTTTTAGCGACCCGCGTGAGAACCGCTAAGCTGGAGATATGGGCTGCCTGCTTGAGAGCAGTGCAGAGGTAGGCTGTCTACTTAAGAGCAGAGCAGAAATATGTCAAGCTTTTTTGGCGACCCGCGAGAGAGCCGCTAAGCTGGAGATAGACTGCCTATTTAAGAGTAGAGCAGAGATAGGCTGTCTGCTTAAGAGCAGAGCAGAGATAGACCAAGCTTTTTTGGCGACCCGTGAGAGAGCCGCTAAGCTGGAGATATGCTGCCTGTTTGAGAACAGTGCAGAGATAGGCCAAGCTTTTTGGCGACCCGCGAGAGAGTCGCTAAGCTGGAGATAGGCTGCCTGTTTGAGAACAGTGAGAGACAGGTCAAGTTTTTGGCAATCCGCGAGATGATTCACCCCGGCTAGACCTGTTGATTTCCTCAACATTCATATATTTTTGAGCTTTTGCCAATAGTTCTGGCATGCTCTTTGGTGGTCGCTTCATTACTGAAAAGAGGAAGCTTGATGACCGGAGGCCTCCCAGGAAGGAGGTCATGCTGACTTTTTCATCGGGCTCCTCGACCTGAAGGACCTCCTCGTTAAAACGAGTAAGGTAACTCCTTAAGCTCTCATCTCGGTCCTGCTTTATGCTGAGCATGTGGGTGACAAGCTTCTGGTGGCGGCGTCCTCCAATAAAGTGTGATACGAAGGACCTGCTAAGCTCAACAAATGAGCCAATGGAGGTTGAGGAGAGCTTGGAAAACCATTGTCGAGCAGATCCCTTCAAGGTGGTTGGGAACGCTCTACACATGATTTCGTTGGGGACGTTGTGCAGTTGCATCAAGGTCTTAAAAGTTTCGAGGTGGTCCAGTGGATCCTTCGTACCATCAAAGGTCTCGACATATGGCATCTTGAATTTCTGAGGAAATGGATAGTTTGTCACGCCAGGTTTGAAAGGTGTATCGGTTCGACTTACGAAGTAGTCCACTGTCTCGGGTTCCCGTGCCTTCATGGCATTGAAGATGTCACCCAATTGATTTTGCACATCCTTAATTTTTTCGTCCCAGTGATTGGGAGGAGGTCCTCCGGAATTATCATGGAAATGGCTCCCATGCTCCATGCTTTGGTTTTCACCCTCATCCTCTTGGAAATGAGGGTCTCCACCATGGGGAGCAGGAGCCGGAGGTGGAGGTGGAGGTCTCTCATAGTGGGCCCCCCTGTGTGGGGCACCCAAGGGAACTTCAAGGTGGGCGCCCAGATAGGGAGTACCTTGGTGGAGAGCTCCCTGATGCCCAGGGCATGGAGCTCCTCTAACTTGAGGTCCAAGCTGCGCTCCTCCTTGTTGCCCGAGCATCAGCTGCAGAATCTGCAGAATCTGCTGGTTCTGGGCTATAAGTTGCTGCATTGTGTCCAGCATTTGTTGTGCATTAGGGACGGGATTGGTAGGTGGAGGAGCAACCTCTTCCTCTCATGCTGGATTGTTTTCAGGCTGATTCATGGATGTGGTTCAGCAAAGAAAATGTTTTGGTGAGAATTTTGTCGTTCCCACAGACGGCGCCAAACTGATGATGCACAAAATAGTTTGCACACCATAGTCAAGTAAATAGTATAAAATGCAGTAAAATAAGTAGAGAAAGAGAAGACAAGGTTTATAGTGGTTCGGTCAACGTGACCTACGTCCACTTTGAATGGCAAGGGTCGCCGATGTTTTATTAATTCCGGTGTGGACAGAGAGAATTACAATCTTAGAGTGGGAGAGGGGAGATTTTCCTGAAAGGAGTGTCATGCCCCCCAAGTGTTTATGAAGCTTACATTTTATAGCAGTTGCCTCATAATGGATATTAATCAACTAGTTATTCAAGCGGTCTCAACGGATTGGGGAGACTTAAATGGTAAGTGAATGGCTCGGCGACCCCTCCTCTCCTCAACGGGCAGGAGAGTTAAGGTGCACTCCAAAGGACTCGCTCAAAGGATGAGGAAGGTTGACCGCTTCCAATGTGGTGGAGGTGAGGTCTTGAGTGCTCCCTTGCTGCCTTACATGCTCCCCTGATGTAGCTCCTCCTAATGAGCTTGACCGGACGTGGACCACTTTGGGCGCTGGATCTCTTGGAATTGGGCCCTTGGGCTTGTAACATGAGTTGGGCTCTTGGGCTTGACCCATCAAGTTTCATTAGAGAATAATAAAGTCTTACTTGTAACGCTTTGTTTGAAATTAGTTTAAAATTTTGTCAAAATATACTTTATGTTGTTTTCACTCTTTCATATGAGTATTCGTTACTCTTTTATTTGATTTTTTCTATATAGATTTCGCTACCAAGTGTTTTTTAAATTTATATGGCATGTCAACTAGTATTTTTTTTTAAAAAAAATTTTACATGGAAATCATCAAACTGAGCTCAAAAGAAGGAATTTTCCGTAGAAAATCTTCGCCTTTGTTGAAGGTATTGGGCACCTCTCCACAACCTTAAATTTAAGGTTTTTACACGAGCCAAGAGCTCTTAATAGAGCAGCTTATTGGGTTGCAGCAACTATCATGTTTAACTCTATTCCGTTGAGTTGGGTTAGCTATCCCCTGCTTTAGCTTAAGGTTTTTTTATTTCTGATTGTAATCAATATTTTCATACTTAAATGAAATTACGAGCATTTCTGATTAAAAAAAAAACTAGCTACAATTATCATGTCAAGAGGCCAGCTTGAATGCCATCACACCAATGGATGGTAGATATAGTAATGGTGGTAGCGAGGTGGAGGCAATGGTGGTTAGGTTTTTCAAAAATAATTATAAAATTTCATCATTGAGGATTTTAATTAAATTTTATTTCGTACTGGTAAAATATTGATTTACAAATTATTTTCTGAATTGTTAAGTATCTGAATGGCAATCTAGTTTTCATTCCCACTCCAAAGTTTATTTTATTTTCACGTTTATTTCATCCCGCGTGAAAAAACATTACTGCATACTAAATACAACAACATTTTTCTTTGTTTGAAAAATAAGAAAATGATGATAACTACAGATATTACTTGCCTCCATCTTATCGTAGTAACTACAGACATTTTTCTTTATAGAAATCAAGTTCAAAAAGTTGTTTTGAATCATAAATCGATGACTTTGTTCTAATTGTTATAAATATTATTATGATTTGAATGACTATTATATATAAATAGTGATATATAGTTCCAAATAGTGTTATAAAGATTAGGGGTGTTCAAATTTCCGACTAGCCGCAAGTTCCTACCCTACCCGACCCTACCCTACCCTACTGAACGGTTAGCCGCAAAAATCGGGTAGGAATGCGGAAGAGTTTTTGGTCTTTCGATTAAATCGGGTAGGAATGCGGAAGAGCTATTCATTTCCGCATTCCTACCCTACCCTACCCGCATTAATTAATTAATATGATTTTAATGTATTTCATATAGTTTAAACTTAAATTAATTGTTATTGTATTTGTGTAACAATTATGGTGGATTGATGTTCATACTTTCTTGTGTTTTATTATAATTGTTGTTGTAGTTGTTTTAGATTTTAGTATTATTGATTTATTGTGTTGTTAAATTGGTGCATTCAAAAATTAATAGTTACAAAAGTGTTTACTCGATTTCCTACCCGACTTCCTACCCGATTAATCGGGTAGGAAGTCGGGTAAGAATACCACACCTGTCGGGTAGGGTAGGCCAAGAAAAAACTATTCCGCAAAGTATCGGGTAGGAAGACGGAAAAGCATATTTCCTACCCGTAAGGTAAGGTGAACACCCCTAATAAAGACATTGGCGCATGCGTAGAAGATGGATGACTACACATATGTATGATTGCACTCTTACCGACAATGCAATAGAGTTATGTATTTTACCTATAAATAAGTCTTCTACTTTTGAATGAAGAAGACACACGCAACTTATTATAGTACCGAATGAAATATATATATTTCCATCTCTCTTTTTAATCCAAACTTGTACCACACGCAACTTTTACTAGTTAACGTGAAGATTACAAATAGGACAATCCGTTCAACTATCACTCTTTTTTTTATATTGCTCCCTCTATTATAATTTATAAATTGCACTCTCAACTATGTGATTAATTTTATGAGCAATATTATTGAGACA
This sequence comes from Ilex aquifolium, assembly GCA_951799425.1. Classification (NCBI taxonomy): domain Eukaryota; kingdom Viridiplantae; phylum Streptophyta; class Magnoliopsida; order Aquifoliales; family Aquifoliaceae; genus Ilex; species Ilex aquifolium. The sequence continues at coordinate 12,491,878 of OX637405.1, forward strand.
TATTTTAATTATATAATTTAGAAAGATAATAATTGTGATTATTGAATTGTCAGTGAGTCACAACATTGAATGCACTCCACTATAAATTCAATTGTCAAAAAGAAAATACATTGAGTCCTCAAACTATATCCTTAAATTATGTTTCAATAATATTAGTGTAATTATTAACGTCCGTTATAAATTTGACAAAAAAATATTTTATTTTGCCCCTCGAACTATGTAATATTTTTCACTTTGCTTCGACACGCTAATAATTTTCGTCCAAAAAGATAACGGACGCTTGTGTTTGGGACAATGTGAAATAATTCAAGTAGTTGAGGAGATAAAATTAACTCCACAGTTAAAGGGATAAAATAAAATTAACATATAATTTAATAACTATTCCATGTGGGATCCACTTATCCACATACTGTCTTATTATTGAACGATTACACTCAATATTTTCCCTTTTGTTTGGCAAGTACGAACTATATAAGTGGGTAATTGGACCGAAAACTAGGACATAATTCAATATATATAACAAGACATTAGAGCAGGGCCGACCTTATAGTATAAAAATAAAAGCGTGGGCTTTAGGTTCCACATATGAAAAATGCCCCAAATTTAAAGATCAATAATGTAATATAAGCTAACAAATAAAATTTACTACAATATAGCCTAACAAAAAAAGTTTTGAAAGAGTAAACCAACAAATTTTTTTTTGAAAGAGTAAACCAACAAAAAAATTAAAAATTTGGGCCCAAAAGTCTAGACCACTTCACACAATCACATTTATTAAAGGACAAAAAAGGATTAACAAAAAAAAAATGTTGACAAAATCCATCTCTTTCTCCAATCGAAAGAAGTGTAATAAGCATTTCTCTTTAGTCAAAAAAAAATTTAAATAAACCAAACACATTCTCTACTTTTCTTAAACTTGTTTTTTTTTTTTTTTTTTGCTCATTTGAACGCAAAATACCAATTAAACCATTCATTCTCATTAAAAAAATGTTTTGATAAAATTATTATTCGTAACAAATAAAATATAACAAAAATTTAGGTGAAAGTTGCCATAGATAAATAAGTAAAATAATCTAAAAGAAAGATAACAATGAATTTATTTATAATAAAGTTAATCATCTAATACCACAGTTTCGATAAAGAACATATAAAACAAATAAAAAGAACATAAAAATATTAATGAAGAAATTAATTTTATTCCTATAAATATTTATGATCAAAAGTCATATTATTAATCAAAAAAATATGTTAGAAAAATTTGAATAAAAAATAATTAGCAATTTCAAATCTCATCAAAAATTAAAAATAATAGAATTTAAATTGAAAAATTAAATTATTATTAAAAAAGTAAAAAAATCTTATTAGTCGTCATTGCTTTACACCCCAAATATTGTTGAGCCATCCCTGCATTAGAGACCACCACCATTCCACTACATCGACCAGATGATCACACCCGACACTCATCCGAGTATTTTTGAGTGTGAGCTACCACTCATGCAACGACAAGGACCAACGACTGTGGAAGTGACCACCACCAACCTCAATCACTCTAGCAAACGCTCTTTTTACTTAATGGATAGCGAGCACTTAGTAATGATTGATCGTTGTAACACCCCAAATACCACCCTGGACGGCATTACATTCTAAAACATTCACATCATGAGAGCACTAAATATATATCCATCAAATAAGAAACATTCTTAATTTTTTTTAACAAAATTTGGGCAGAGTCTCCTTTGTACAGGAAGCTCCACCCAAAAATCACAACCTGTGCAATTCTATTAACTTGACCACACAGGGTCCATTTAACCATCATAAAATAAACTTCCATTCACCACATATCATATCCACACTATCATTCCAAAAGAATAGGCCAAGCAATGGCATTTACATTCCAAGAGAATTAAAGTACACTTGCAGCGGAATAACAAAATATTAGACTTTACATGATCTCCAAATAAACTCTCTAGTCTAGTACAAAAGAAGCTATATCTCTACATGTCCACCTCGGGATCTAGGTACCCCTCCAAGGAAGCTTCCCCAAGGCCCGGCTCATTCACACCGAGCTCCTCCTCTAAAGCCAAATCTGAAAAATATTAATTGTAGGGGATGAGCATGAAGCTCTGTAGCAAGATCTTCCCAAACTCAAACAAGGTTTAGAAAAACATATAAAACGGTTGGTCTCATTTTCGAAAATAATATATATCAATTTTTGAAGGAAAAGTAGGATATTTTAAATAGATCTCAAGTTTAAATGTTCGCAATAATTTAAATGAACCGTAAAACTCAGTCACAATTATCACCATAACCATTTCCAACAGGTTCTTGTGGAGTCCCATACCTCCACAAGCACTTGTTGGAAACCATTCCGTAACAATAATAATAATCTCATGTTCTCATGTATATTGGTTCATCCCCGTACCATGTATGTTGATTGCTTCTCATGAATCTACCCAACGATTATACCTAGTCCACCTATTTACATCATAATCACAAGCACTATAGGAAAGGGCGTCTACCATCCCAATGGCAGTGACGAGTCCCTTCCTAGGAAAAGTATACTATCCCTTGTTCGAACTCCAGTGAACGATAGTGGTTTCATTACCAAATGACAACCCACTACAAGTGCTAGGAAACCATCTCACCCCCCACTGGGGTAGACTAACCTCTAACACTCTACGGCATCTCTCGAAGGCAATCCAAGTCCCTCACAACAACCATACAATTGAGGAAACCAAAATATTCTCAATTCATCAACATTTCAAGGAATTACCAAATTCCACATTTTCTCATTTATAATTCAAGTATCACAATTGTACCACTCTCAATATACTACAAGAATAAGGGATTAAAATATGCAAGAGATCATATCAATAAAACCTTCACAATCTTGATATTAAAATTCTAGGGTTTTCCAAACAAAACATAATTTCTTGGAACTAGAACAAGGATTTGATGAAAACATGATTTAATCAACTATAGGCATTTAGAAATCAATAATCCATGTATTTTGCATAACCCAAATAGGAAATTTCTAAAACTACTATTTTGGAAATTCAAGAACAAGGTCTCTTGAACCCAAACATACATTTTGTTCAAAATCATGTTTCAATAAACAAGGAACCAAGAATTCTTAACTATTTATCATATAACTATCAAGAATATGGAAAACATACATATATAATAACCCTAGCCTCAATGTAAGAGAAAGAGAAGAAATCCCCTACCTTGAATCCAAGAGTTGTAAGCTAACCCAAGCTCCAAAGATCTCCTTCCTCCCTTCTCCTTCTCCTTCTTGTCTTCTCTTAGGGTTCTAAGAGATGTGGGTAAGGGTGTAGTGAAAGTGTATAGGAAGAGAGGAGAAGAATGGTGTTCTTGAGGAATTTCGGGTTTGATTTCTATGAGGTGTGAATCTATCTTGATCTTGGTATTTTTCCCTTTCTTTATCTCCTCCTAGGGCTCTAAGATGTTTGTGGTGAGGATGAGATGAAGAATGGGGCAAATAGGGCTTGGAATGGGTGTTTTAAAACCCAAAATCCCGACTTTTTACTGTTCGGGAAGGCTCCAGTCAAATGGTACCGGTACCGGGTACCGGTACCAATTAGTTACTGGTTCGGGGGTACCGGTACTGGGTACCGGTACTGTTTGGTTGCTTCGACTTCCAGGGCAGTTTTGACCCCTTTAGAGGTCGAATTGGAAAATTTCCAAGAGATACACTTTTGTAGCCCTAGATGTCTACTATCTACTGTCAAAATTTCAGATCAATTGGATGTAAGGATAAAAATTCATGACCAAAATACTAGAAGGTATCCCAACTCCTTTTTACCCAAATTCTCTCTAGGTGTCTCTTTACTCCAAAAATACTTCCTAACTTCCAATACACCTCATATTACCTCTCCCCAGGTTGTTCGACCTTCCGGATTCAATAGAAGCATTATTTTGACCTAAAAACCTTTAGAAACTTGTCTATTCACCCTTTCCAAGTTTAAACATCTTCGACACGTAAGCTTCCCAATCAACTTATCTCCATAGTATTTATTCCTATGGTTTATTCTTATGTCACTACATATATCCTCATTTTTAATTATTTACTATATATTTATATACATATATAAAAGAAAAAAATGCGGGGTGTTACAATCCACCCCCCTTAAAGAAAGTTTCGTCCTCGAAACTTACCTCAAGTAGCGAACAAATATGGATACTTCTCCCGCCTTTCTTGCTCCAGTTCCCATGTAGCTTCCTCCACTCCATGGTGTTGCCACAAAACTTTCACCAGCTGGATGACTTTGTTGCGAAGCTCTTTCTCCTTTGTGTCGAGAATTCTCACCGGTTGCTCTTCATATGTTGCTCCGTCTTCAACTTCAATATCTTCCAAGTCTACGACATGTGTTGCATCCGACTGACACTTCCTCAACATGGACACGTGAAACACGTCATGCACTCTGGATATCTGGGCTAGTAGTCGAAGTTGATACGCCGCATTGCCTACTGCTTTGATCACTTCAAACGGTCCGGTATATCTTGGCGCTAACTTCTCTTTCTTGCCGAATCGAAACACGCCCTTCTTGTGTGACACCTTGGAAAACATGTAATCTCCCACTTTTAATTCCAAGGATCTTCGTATGTGGTCCGCGTAGCTCTTCTGTCTACTTCGCGCCGTGCGTAGCCTCTCCCGGATGAGTTGAATCTTCTCCGTAGTTTCCCCATTGTAGTCCTTACTCCGTTAGTTCGCTGCGCACTCTGATATACATTACAATCCACCAAAGGTTACAGTTGAAACCTAACCAGACTTGTCCTCCCATTTTAGCTTCCAAATCCATATACATTTTTCCAACGAAATTATTTTAAGAAAAATTAACATAATATCATCGGAAATACCCTTTTTATTGGTCAATACAATTCACTAGAGTGTTGAATTCAATGAACAAGTAAATAATCAAGCTTTGAAATCAAGAATGAATGGCTATTAAGTTTGGAAATCAAAAACAATGGAACAAGCAAGGTTTGAAATCAATGACAAATGAATAATTAAGCTTTGTAATCAGGGATTAAAGAGTATCAAGTTTTGAACTCAAGAACAAAGAGAAATCAAGTATTGAAATCAAGAGCAATTGAATGTCAAGTCTTGAAATCAAGAACCAATGAATGTCAAGTATTAAATATCAAGAATACATGAATCGCAAGGGTTAGGATCAATCAAATGAATATCAAATTTGGCCATCAAGAACAAATGAATATTAAGCTTGGAAATCAAGAATAAATAAATAAGCAAGGTTTGAAATTAATAACAAATGAATATTAAGCTCAGGAATCAAGAATAAATGGTTATCAAGCTTAGATCTCAAGAACAAGTGAATATTAAGGTTAGAATTCAATAACAAATGAATAACAAGTTTTGATCTCAAGGACAATTGAATATCAAGGTTAGAATTCAATGACAAATGAATATCAAGTTTAGATCTCAAGAACAAGGAAGGAATCAAGAGAAAACCCACTTTTCCTTGAAAATTAAGGTTTCGAAGGCATACAACGAGAATTAGTGGTTACCCAAGCATAACATAGTTAAAACAAGGTAAGATTTAAGGTTTGGAATCAAGAACAAATGAGAAATCAAGAGAAAAACACATCTCATGTGTAAACTAGGGTTGTGAAGGCATAAGATAAGATTTAGAGTTTACCCAACCATAATATATTTTAGAACAAGGTAATATTAACAAGAATGACAAGACATGATGCTTTCCTAGCAAGTAGATATAATTTAGAGTCAAAGATTACATATATATAATAACCCTACTGGTATCCCCTTGTTCTCCCGTAGGCAAATTAACATATACCGTAAGTTCTATTTCCTCGAAACCCAATCCAAATTCTACAGCGTCCGCAGTACGTATAAAAGAATGAGTCGCATAGGAATCCAATAACATTCGGGCCCAAGAATCGTAGAAAAGAACGATACCTTCCACGATGGCGTTGGAGGCATTTTCCTCCGGTTGAGTCATAGCAAAAACCCTTCCTTGATTGGCGCCGCCGGGGGCATGAGCTTGTAACGGTCTCTGTGGTGGTAATGGCTGTTGTAGCGGTGGCCTGTTTGCATTCACTCGCCCCGTTGCTTGGTTGGTCTTGGTGGAAAGCAATGGACAATTATCTTTGAAGTGCCCAACACCTCCACAGACGAAGCATCGGCGTGCATCCGTGCCTACTCTCTCTGGTACGCCTCCCGCTCCTCGAGCTATCTGAGGTATCTTTTGTACTGGCCTTGGTAGAGGTGGCTTGTTTGTTGGTACTTGCTCGGTTGCTTGCTTGGTCCTTAGGGGAAACAAGGGGCATCTATGTTTGAAGTGCCCATACTCTCTGCATGCAAAGCATTGGCGCGGGTCAGTGCTTGTTCTATTCTGAGTCACTTCATCTTCTCGAACTATCTGAGGTCTTTGTCCAATCACGTCCACGTCCACGTACACGTCCACGTTCAAGTTCACGTCCTCGTTCACGTCCACTGACACGTACACGTCCACGTCCTCGTTCTCGTCCACGGACACGTACTTGTATTCTCGAATTCAGAGTGTGACCCTCTTCTCGCGAATGGAAGGCCTCAAATCTTGTTCAAAGCGTTTAGCCCCCTTTGCATCAGGGGCCACAAACTCGATTGCGTAGCAAGACAATTCATCGAATTTGAACAAATATAAATAATTAAATAATTAAATAAATCCCTAACCTAACTAAACAACAAATCACACCTATTTCATACACATATAACCTCAAACCAATTCAAGCTTAAAGTTTCTTCCACCTAGTCTTACTATACTTGTGGTAATCCATAACCTACAGCTCCCATGTAAGACCTAAAGCCTAAGCTCTGATACCAACTTTGTAACACCCCAAATACCACCCTGGACGGCATTACATTCTAAAACATTCACATCATGAGAGCACTAAATATATATCCATCAAATAAGAAACATTCTTAATTTTTTTTAACAAAATTTGGGCAGAGTCTCCTTTGTACAAGAAGTTCCACCCAAAAATCACAACCTGTGCAATTCTATTAACTTGACCACACAGGGTCCATTTAACCATCATAAAATAAACTTCCATTCACCACATATCATATCCACACTATCATCCCAAAAGAATAGGCCAAGCAATGGCATTTACATTCCAAGAGAATTAAAGTACACTTGCAGCGGAATAACAAAATATTAGACTTTACATGATCTCCAAATAAACTCTCTAGTCTAGTACAAAAGAAGCTATATCTCTACATGTCCACCTCGGGATCTAGGTACCCCTCCAAGGAAGCTTCCCCAAGGCCCGGCTCATTCACACCGAGCTCCTCCTCTAAAGCCAAATCTGAAAAATATTAATTGTAGGGGATGAGCACGAAGCTCTGTAGCAAGATCTTCCCAAACTCAAACAAGGTTTAGAAAAACATATAAAACGGTTGGTCTCATTTTCGAAAATAATATATATCAATTTTTGAAGGAAAAGCAGGATATTTTAAATAGATCTCAAGTTTAAATGTTCGCAATAATTTAAATGAACCGTAAAACTCAAGTCACAATTATCACCATAACCATTTCCAACAGGTTCTTGTGGAGTCCCATACCTCCACAAGCACTTGTTGGAAACCATTCCGTAACAATAATAATAATCTCATGTTCTCATGTATATTGGTTCATCCCCGTACCATGTATGTTGATTGCTTCTCATGAATCTACCCAACGATTATACCTAGTCCACCTATTTACATCATAATCACAAGCACTATAGGAAAGGGCGTCTACCATCCCAATGGCAGTGACGAGTCCCTTCCTAGGAAAAGTATACTATCCCTTGTTCGAACTCCAGTGAACGATAGTGGTTTCATTACCAAATGACAACCCACTACAAGTGCTAGGAAACCATCTCACCCCCCACTGGGGTAGACTAACCTCTAACACTCTACGGCATCTCTCGAAGGCAATCCAAGTCCCTCACAACAACCATACAATTGAGGAAACCAAAATATTCTCAATTCATCAACATTTCAAGGAATTACCAAATTCCACATTTTCTCATTTATAATTCAAGTATCACAATTGTACCACTCTCAATATACTACAAGAATAAGGGATTAAAATATGCAAGAGATCATATCAATAAAACCTTCACAATCTTGATATTAAAATTCTAGGGTTTTCCAAACAAAACATAATTTCTTGGAACTAGAACAAGGATTTGATGAAAACATGATTTAATCAACTATAGGCATTTAGAAATCAATAATCCATGTATTTTGCATAACCCAAATAGGAAATTTCTAAAACTACTATTTTGGAAATTCAAGAACAAGGTCTCTTGAACCCAAACATACATTTTGTTCAAAATCATGTTTCAATAAACAAGGAACCAAGAATTCTTAACTATTTATCATATAACTATCAAGAATATGGAAAACATACATATATAATAACCCTAGCCTCAATGTAAGAGAAAGAGAAGAAATCCCCTACCTTGAATTCAAGAGTTGTAAGCTAACCCAAGCTCCAAAGATCTCCTTCCTCCCTTCTCCTTCTCCTTCTTGTCTTCTCTTAGGGTTCTAAGAGATGTGGGTAAGGGTGTAGTGAAAGTGTATAGGAAGAGAGGAGAAGAATGGTGTTCTTGAGGAATTTCGGGTTTGATTTCTATGAGGTGTGAATCTATCTTGATCTTGGTATTTTTCCCTTTCTTTATCTCCTCCTAGGGCTCTAAGATGTTTGTGGTGAGGATGAGATGAAGAATGGGGCAAATAGGGCTTGGAATGGGTGTTTTAAAACCCAAAATCCCGACTTTTTACTGTTCGGGAAGGCTCCGGTCAAAGGGTACCGGTACCGGGTACCGGTACCAATTAGTTACTGGTTCGGGGGTACCGGTAGTGGGTACCGGTACTGTTTGGTTGCTTCGACTTCCAGGGCAGTTTTGACCCCTTTAGAGGTCGAATTGGAAAATTTTCAAGAGATACACTTTTGTAGCCCTAGATGTCTACTATCTACTGTCAAAATTTCAGATCAATTGGATGTAAGGATAAAAATTCATGACCAAAATACTAGAAGGTATCCCAACTCCTTTTTACCCAAATTCTCTCTAGGTGTCTCTTTACTCCAAAAATATTTCCTAACTTCCAATACACCTCATATTACCTCTCCCCAGGTTGTTCGACCTTCCGGATTCAATAGAAGCATTATTTTGACCTAAAAACCTTTAGAAACTTGTCTATTCACCCTTTCCAAGTTTAAACATCTTCGACACGTAAGCTTCCCAATCAACTTATCTCCATAGTATTTATTCCTACTGTTTATTCTTATGTCACTACATATATCCTCATTTTTAATTATTTACTATATATTTATATACATATATAAAAGAAAAAAATGCGGGGTGTTACAATCGTAGGTGTCACACTCCATCTCGAGAGACCCTCTTTTATTTTCTAGAGATGAAAGCGTAACTCAACATATGGAAATACCTACATTTGTAATGCAATAATGCATTTTAAAAATCAATAATGCCACCTAATGCCACAATCAAAATAGAAAACTATATAACAAGATATACAACGATGTCGTTTGTACAAAAACAAAAGATTAGGGATTTCATCCCTTTACAACAAACAACAAGAAAAAACCAACACTCATGTACAATATGTATATAAACTAGTTTCCTTAACCTCCCATCTCGACTCTGCTAGTGCTGTAGTGGACTCACTCTAAACTTCAGATTCCTAAAACCAAATATTTTCTTGAGTGTACTACGTATCATATAAATGAAATATTAAAAATATGGACAAATATCATTTCACCAAAATATGTTCATAATATGAGGAGAACATCAAAATCAAAGTGTTTTCAACTCATTGTGAAATTTCATAATCACTGCCAATATAACAACATAATAAATAGTCCACATGTGCTATGAGTCAACAACAACATTTAAGTAATATCAGACTATCAACAACATTTAAGCAATGTCAAGCTATCTACAATATTTAAGCAACGTCAAGCTGTCTCACGACAACTGTGCAGTGTCCAAATCAACAACATATAAGCCATGTCAAGCTATCAAGAACTCTAACACAGTGGATACTACTCAAATCACAAGATTTTCAACAAACCACAAGCTTTTCAATAAATCACAAGCTTTTCAACAAAACATATTTGATCTATAGTTTAAGCAACTCAACTCAAATCAATTCGGCAAAATTGATTTCTCACATATAAGAGAATAAACTTGATATATCATATACTTTTATTTTCAATTACTATGAAGCAATACACTTCACATTTATCTCTGACAGATACCCCTCATCGCTTTACAGTCGATCTCTATGAGCAACCGAGGTAGTAGCCTTCCGACCTTAATAATTAGCATATGTGCAAATGCAAGTGAGCATCGACCTAAAATTACTCAATTGATGCAAATGAATGCATATGAATATATATTTGATGCTCTACTTTAGTTGTATACGATGATCATACTTTGACTTCGTTAATCTTTTCAAATTAGTATATTTCGGTCACATTAGGAACTACTTCAATTCACTCTAATATTTTTTAATAGTGTGTAAATAACACCACCATTCATCTAACTATTATTTTTCAACACTTAAGGAAACTAATTCAGCTTTTATAAAAACTCTAGCATCAAACATTAATTTACAACTTGAATTTTAACACTTAGTTTTACCCACTTATTTTTATCTATTGATTTCAACAACTTAAATTTCAGCCTCATAATTTCAATAATTAAATTTATGCTTTATTAGCATGGTAGCATTTGATGATGCACAAATTGGGTTTGTACACCACCTGTCAATTGAACAATAAAAATGCAGTAATTGATAGGTAAGAGATAGAGACAAAAGCAAGACAAAGTTTATAATGGTTTGGTCAACGTGACCTACATCCACTTTGAATGGCTAAGGTCGCCGAGTATTTTATTAACTCAAGTGTGGAGGGAGAGCAGAGAGTTACAAGCTATGAGAGGGAGAGGAGAGATGTGCTCGATTAAGACTCTTCCCAAGTGCTGGACGGCATTACAATTTATAGTCGCCTCATAATGGATAGTAATTAAATAGCTAATCTGGCGGTCATAACGGATTGGGGTAATTTAATAGTCCTAACGGATTTGAGTGACTTAATAGTAATTAAATAGCTTAGCGACCTCTTCTCAACGGACGAGGCAGTTATGGTGCTCTCCATAGGACTCGGTCAAAGGATGAGGGAAGGGTTGACTCTTTCCAAGGCGGCGAGGGTGAGGCTCCTGGATGCTCCCTTGGTGACGTAGCTTCCTGATGAGCTTGGCTGGACTTGGACCACATTGGGCCTACTGGGTCTTTATAAGCTTGGGCTTTCAACATGGATTGGGCCGTTTGGGTCTGGTCCATCATTTGCCCCCTAATGCCCCGTGCCAAAGGAAACTTGGAGAAGGAGGCATTTGTTTGAATCTTGAGCTCTGGGTGGTGGAGACTCCTTCTAATAGATGACTCTTCCCCTTCGTGATATATCTCACCTTTTAGGATACCTCAAGTCTTTTCCTATTTTTATTTGGATTTTTAAGGGAGCCCTTGATTTTCAATTGGGGTTTTTCCCTCTTTAAAAACTCTAGGTTATAAATAGAAACTTCCTTCACTTTACCCATTCCATAGAAATTTGAGAAAGTGAAAGCGAGTGCTCTCCTTGAAATCCTTCAAGAACCAAGAGGTGAGATTCTTGAACCCAACATCTAGAGTAATGTCCATTGAAGGAGACGAATTTGTAAATCTCGGTGGAGAGCCGGATAGGAGAAGGAGACGGATGGCATCGGAGTAGAGGAGGCACGGGCCAAGGCTCTGTCCAACGGCGCTCAAGCGAACCAGGCCGCTAATCGACTGCCGTTTGCTAGGCACGACAAGGAGGCGGCAAGGGGGGGCACGCCGAAGTTGGGCGAGCAGGTTTTGGGGCTGCCTAGGCAAGCAAGCTATGCAATGGGTGAGGCGAGGGAGGAGCATGATAGGGAGGTGTTATCCTTGGGCGCCTCTGTTGCGTGTGGAGATGAGGCTAGGCGCGCTAATTTGGCGAGCACAAGTGGGTGCCCAGATCTGGCCGTTGGGGGCGCTGAGTCGTGTAATGGGCATGCTAGTGTGGGCAACGCGAGGGAGGAGGCCCAGGCAAGAAGGGCAGAAATCCAGGCAAGGCAAGCAACCCAGCTGCCCGTAATCTGCGCAGAAGAGGCGCTGGGCGCTGAGCTGCTGGACGCCAATATAGGCGAGCACGCAGTGAGCAGCGCTAATTTGATCCATCAAGGGCCAAGGGACGCTAATCCAGGCGAGAAAATAGGAGAAAAGTGGGCTATTTTGGGCGGCCAGGCACTGATGGGCGCTGATCTGGGTGACCTGGCGCTGAGGCGCGTGCATCCGTGCACCGTTCTGAGCAATTTTGGTGAGCAGGATCGTGGAGATGGGCGTACAAAGGCTGCTGGGCACGCGGGGATCGCTGGGCATGCTGGCCGCGTGGATGGGGCAAGCAGAGGAGCCTTTGCTGTGTGCGGGACTGCTGAGCGCGCGGCACAAGAGGCGAGTACTCCGGGCACTTTTCGTGGTGATGAGCCTGGTAGTGGCTCGGGCAATTCTTCACATCCACGCAACAAAAAGCATCGAAGCACAGTAGCTCTTGATGATGATGGGTCCAAAGTAAGCTCTATTTCTAGCATTTTAAATACAGACGTTGATATTTTGTGAATTGTCTCTACTTACCACGTTCCTCCTATGGTATTAGGTCGTCGAGCCGAGATGGGTGAGCCTGCTTGCGATGACTCCTCTAGTGACATTGTCATTTATGAGGAGATGCTTGAGGCTGGGCTCAGGTTCCCATTGCCTTCTTCCGTTTGTCGCATCCTGAATTACTTTTCACTAACACCTGGGCGATTGGCGCCCAACGGTTGGAGAGTTTTGCTGGGTTTCTTGGCATTGTGGAGGAAGGTGCACCATGAGGATGCCTCTCCTAGCGAGTTTCACGCAGCTTATTACCTAAGTGAGACTCTTGCTCCTAACCGAGGCTGGTACTATTTTACTATGAGGGGAGACAAGTTGTTTACTGGACTGCCCTCAAACTGTCATAGTTGGAAGTCTCGTTTCATGTTCGTCGGTGGAGAGTGGGCTTCGAATGCTGATAGGGCATCGGTACCAACACGATGGGGTGCTCCAAAAAAAGTTGGTACGCCCTATATTCTTACCCTTCTCTTACCACATTCCTTATAGGCTGTGTACTCACCATATTCCTTGTAGGTTTTCATGTGCTCTCTAAGGACCAAGAGTGGAAGCTACATGCTGTGAGGGCTCATCCTATAAGGGACTTTGGAGCTCTCATGCTCAGAGATGGAGGAGTCAGTGGTTCCCCTTTGGTAGGTACCAGGGCTGGTGAACCCTCTCCAAGATCCAGCGGTTCCTCATTGAAAAGAAAGGTTATGTATATTCTCTTGTTCTTTTCTCCTCTACTTGGTGTTTTTCATCTAGATAACACTTTATTGTTTTTGCAGCGAATAGAAAGATGGTAGTTTCCCGCTATTCTAATAGGAGCACTCCTCCTACTAAGGTGGTGAGGACGAGCGATGCCCCCCAAGTGACCTCTCCAATGGTGCCGCCGGAGGTGAGCTCTCCTTAGGTGACCTCTCCAGTGGTGTCTCGGGTGGGCTCTCCTCAAGAGACCCCTCCAATGGAGCCTTTTCAATCGGCGACTCCCTCTACTCTAGAGACTCCCTTGTCAACCACACCTTCTGCCCCTCGTTTGTCCATTCCTCTTGTAGGACCTTCTACGGGGGCATCGATTCAAACTAGACTATGTTGGGCAACTCGTAAGTCATCAGGGAAAGACTTGGGAGATTCGTGTTTCCGTCCGAAGTTCATGAGATTAGCACTCTAGGCACCCAGGGAATTATCAACACTTTTTTAGAAGGACTGGCTCAAGTAAGGGTCTGCTATTTCCCTTTCTCCAGCCTTTCTCTATACATTTTGTCATTCCTCTATCTTCTGTCTTTTTCAGGCTTCAACTGTATCTGTATGCTTACTTTCAAGGGCCCATTTTTACAACTAGCTGAAGCTTAGTCATGAGGTTGTACAGAATGAGCTTCTAGCTACTCAGGGGAGGATTGCTGAGCTTGAAGTTGCTAGTAGGACTTCCCAGGTTGAGCTTGTGATGACTCATGAGAGGACTACTAATCTTGAGACTGAACTTTTGGCGACTCGTGAGAGGGATGCACTAAGGGAGATTGAGCTTGCAGAGACCCGCGAGAGGGTCATGCTCAGTGAGACTGAGTTGGCGGAGACCCGTGAGAGGGCCGCACTCATAGAGGCTGCCTACTTGAGAGCGGATGCAAAGGTGAAGGTAGCTCAGGAGAGAGCTTCTCGGGCTGAGGTGGATCTGGAGAATGGCCTTGCTGATGCCTTTATTAACAGTTATGAGGAGCTCAGGGGAAAGATTTATGCTTCTTTCCCTGATATTGACCTTTCAGGCTTAGTGCCAACTGAGGCGCATGATGATGGTGATGGAGGCTCTGATGATGCTGAGGATAATGATGATGAGGATGATGATGAGGAGGAGGATGAGGTGGATAACCATGAGAGTAGTTAGAGTGTTGGAGGGCTTTTGTTTTTTTTTTTTTTTTAGAAAAGCAGTCTGTAGCCTCACTTTTGTAAAAGTGGTTTTTTGCCACTAATGCTCCTTTGAAATTGAATACAAAAGTGCAAAGATCATTTTCAAAGTAAAATGTAAAAAAAATTATTCATTCACTGCTTATGTCAAGCAATACTGGGTAATATCCCTAAAAAAGGTACAAAAAATAAAATCAAGTTCCCCAACTTTACTACTTCTACTCTCTTAAGGTGTCATTGGTAGTACCTCTTCAAGTGCTCAGCGTTCCATGGATGGGGTAAGACATTCCCCTCAGAATTCTGGATCTTGTAGGTGTCTGACCTCACTACTTTTGTTATGAGGTATAGTTCTTCATAATTTGGTCCAAACTTTCCTTCTCGCGAATCATTTGTGGTGAGGATCACTTTTTTGAGTACCAAGTCCCCTGGTTTGAAGGAACGAGGCTTCACCCTTGAGTTGTAGTATTTTGCCATGCGACGCTTGTACTCCGCATTGCGGACCACAGTCATTTCCCTTGCCTCCTTCACCAAGTCGAGGTTGATGTGGAGTCATTCCTCGTTGGTGATGGGGTCGTGGTGCTGGACCCTTAGAGAATGTACCCCTATCTCCATAGGGATGACTACTTCAGTTCCGAAGGCGAGGGAGAAGGGGGTTTCTTCAGTTGGTGTCCTTGGTGTTGTTCGATAGGCCCATAATACGCCTGGGAGTTCGTCAACCCAAAGACCCTTCACTCTTTCAAGCTTTTTCTTTAGGTTGCGTAACACCGTTCTCATCATGACTTCTACTTGCCCGTTTACCTGTGGGTGCGCTGGGTTGGAAGAAGGCTGCTTTATCTGGAGGTCGGAGCAGAAAGAGTTCAGGAGCTTATTATCAAACTGCTTTGTGTTGTCGCTGACAATGGCGTGGGGTATCCCGAAGCAGCAGACCAGGTTCTTCCAAATAAAATCTTTCACCTTTGCTTCTGTTATCTTTTCTAAGGGTTCAACTTTCGCCCATTTGGTGAAGTAGTCGACCGCTACCACCACGAACTTGCACTGTCCTCTACTGAGAGGTAAGGGGCCTAGGATGTCGATGCCCCATTTGGAGAAGGGCCACGAACTTGTGATGACTGTGAGTTCTTCTGGCGGTTGTATAGGCACAGTGACGAAGCGTTGACACTTGTCACACTTCTTGGCGAAATCTTGGGGGTCCCTCACCATGATAGGCCAGAAGTAGCCCTATATGAGTGCCTTGTGGGCGAGGGAGCGTCCTCTAGAGTGATTTCCACAAACCTCTTCATGGATCTCTCGTAGAGCGTAGTTAGCTTCTTCCGGCAAGAGACACCTCAGTAATGGCAAGGAGTATTCTTTCTTGTACAGGGTGTCTTGTACGATGGTAAACTTAGAGGCTCTCATCCTGAGTTTCCTAGCGTCGAGGGGATCATCTGGTAATGCACCTTCCTGGAGGTATGCCCTTATCGGGGCCAGTTAGTTTAATTCAGTGGAGGCACAGTTGACTTTTGTGGCTTCCACGTCTAACTTGTTTGGTTCAAACTGATGGTCGATGAGTGCTGGCCCTGGTGGGGCTTCGAAAGATGAGGCGAGCCTGGCTAGTGCACCGGCAGTCATGTTGTCCTCTCTTGGGATGTGACAGATTTGGAAGTGTTGAAACTTCGTGATCAAAGCTTTCACCATGGTAAGGTACTCCTGCATTCTGGATCCTTTCACCTTAAACTCACATTTCACATAGTTGACTATCAGTTGAGAATCGCTATGAGTGATGAGGTGTCGGGCTTCCATTTCAATTGTCAACCTTAGGCCAGATAAGAGGGCCTCATATTCTGCCTCATTGTTGGAGGCGATGAAGTGGAGCTTTACGACATACTTGATGGGAGTGCCATTGGGGCTGATCAGGATTAGGTCTGCTCCACCTCCTTCACTGATCGAGGAGCCGTCCACGTAGAGCTTCCAGAGTGGCGGAGAAGAGAGATCAAACAGCATTACGGGAGCCTGGGCATCAGACTGGAGTGCCTGGGCACCAGGCTAAGTTGGCAGGGCTCCAGGCTGGGCGCTAGGGGTTGTCTGGGCGCCAGGACTGGGCGCCTGGTCACCTAGTCTGGGCGCATGGCCTGTCTTGGGTGCCTGGTGTGCTGGGACGTCTGACTGGGGCGCCTCGACGTTTGTCTGGTGCGCCTGAATATCTGACTAGTGCACTTGAATGTCTGACTAGTGCACTTGGATATCTTCGTCCGTCGTCAGGTTGTTTTGTGTGTCTGGGCTCGACATTTGAAGTGTGGAAGGATCATTAGTCTCCTCTGCTGGTGTAAGCTCAGCAATAAAATTTGCCAAGGCTTATGCTTTGATGGTTGCCCTTGGCTGGTACTTGATATCGAACTCACCGAGTTCCACTACCCATTTAAGGAGTCTCCCGGATACATCTGGCTTTCTCAAGACTCTCTTCAGAGGCTGGTCTGTGATCACAATAACGGTCTGACTCTGGAAATAATGTTATAGGCGCCTTGTTGTTGAGATGAGGGCGAGCACTAGTTTTTCTAGCCCTGAATATCTGAGTTCTGTTCCTCGGTATGCTTTGCTCACGTAATAGATTGGCTTTTGCACTCCATCGTTGCCTCTGACAAGGATTGAGCTTACAACTGATGGGAAAGTAGAAAGGTACAAATATAAACTTTTACCTGGTGTAGCATGTGAAAGGAGTGGATGTGTAGCCAAGTAGGCTTTGAGCCTTTGGAAGGCTTCCTCTGCCTTAGGTCCCCACTCGAAGGCTTTTCGGAGAATCTTGAAGAAAGGCAAGCATTTGTCTGCAAACTTGGAGACGAATTGGAGACGAATATGTTAAGTGCTGCAATTCTCTCATTGAGGCGCTGGAGCTCCTTGGTTGAGGAGGGTGACTTCATATCAAGGATGGCCTTGATCTTGTCAGGGTTCGCCTCAATTCCCCTCTAGTTGACCATAAAGCCTAAGAACTTTCTTGACCCTACGCCAAAGGCACAATTCTCAGGGTTCAGCTTCATGATGTACGACCTGAGAACATTGAAAGTTTATTGGAGGTGGTCAATGTGGTATGCTGCGACGAGACTTTTCTCCAGCATTTTGTCCACATACACCTTCATTATTTTCTCGATCTGTAACTGGAATATCTTGTTCATCAGCCGTTGATAGGTTGCTCCAACGTTCTTTAACCCATAGGGCATGACCCTGTAGTAGTAGGTCCCCTTTGGAGTGATGAACGATGTCTTCTCCTGGTCTGGGGGGGTGCATGCTGATCTGGTTATACCTAGAATATGCATCCAGGAAGGTGAGTAATTCATGTCCTGCGGTGGCGTCAATGAGGAGGTCAATTCGTGGTAGTGGGTAGCTGTCTTTTGGGCACGCCTTGTTGAGCTCAGTAAAGTCAACGCAGAGGCGTCACTTCCCATTAGCTTTAGTCATCATCACCACATTTGAGAGCCACTCAGGATATGCCACTTCTCTGACCGCCACGTTCTCTATCAACTTTCACACCTCCTTCTCCATCGCTTAGGCATTTTCAGTGGAGGCGCTCCTTATCTTTTAGCGAATAGGTTTGTGATGGGGATCGACATTGAGGCGGTGTGTGGCAATCTCTGGGTTGATGCCCTCAAGATCTGCATGTGACCATGAAAAAACGTCCATGTTGAGCCTCAGAAAGTCTATTAGCTGGTGGACCAGATCTTCAGAAAGAGAAAAGTCAATGTACACTCTTCTGTCTGGGTGTTCCTCATCTAAGACCACTGGGGTGAGCTTCTCGACTGGTTCTCCTCTTTCTAAGGTGGCATCATCCCTTGGGTTGAGGACCTCCACTTGTAGGGCCTCTTGCGGTTTCCTTGTCTTCATGGAGAATAAGTAGCATTCTCTTGCAGCTACTTGGTCTCCTCGGACCTCTCCGACTTCGTTCGAGGTTGGAAAACAGAGGATGAGATGGTAGGTGGAGGGCACAGCTCTCAGGGTGTTGAGAGCAGGTCGCCCTAGGATTATGTTGTAGGCCGAAGGACAATCTATCACCATGAAGTTGACCATGATTGTGGAGCTTCAGGGTGCAGCGCCGGCAGTGACTGGCAAGGTGATGGACCCTAGGGGATACATCTTCTCCCTTGAGAACCCAATGAGGGGCGACCTGATAGGCTGTAATCTTTATCTGCCCAAGTTGAGCTTGTCAAAAGCCTCTGCGGACAAGATATCCACAGAGCTTCCGCTGTCCACGAGAATTCTTCGCACCTGGAAGTTGGCGACGGTCATGGTGAGCACCAGAGGGTCGTCATGGGGGTGCTGGATTTCTTCTAAGTCCTTTTCTGAGAAGGATATAACCTCGCTGTTTCCATGCTTGGGCGCCTTAGATGGACGCAAATCGTCGGTGTGCCTCGCTTTTCTAGAGTGGGCTTTCATGGCTGAGAGGAATTCTCCTCCTCCTGCAAGCCCTCCGGAGATAGTGTGAATTTTTTCGATGGGTTGTTGGTCTTCCTGATTATGAGGTGGTGGCAGCGCCTGTCCCCTACCGGTAACATACTGGCGTAAGTGACCCCGCTGAATGAGCTGCTCAATTTGTCTTTTAAGGTCATAACAGTCGTCGGTGTCATGGCCATGGTCGCGATGGAAGCGACAATATTTGTTCGGGTTCCTACGATTTGAGGGAGACTTCATTCTCCCTGGCCACTTTATTACGGGGTCATCCTGGATCTGTAATAGGATGTGCTCGACAGCGGCATTGTCGAGCGGATCCCTTCAAGGTGGTAGTGAACGTTATGCACATAATTTTGTCGGGGACGTTGTGCAGCTGTATCAAGGTCTTATAAGTTTCAAGGTGGTCTAGTGGATCCTTTGTACCGTCAAAGCTTTCGACGGATGACATCTTGAATTTCTAAGAAAGTGGATTGTTCGCCATGTCAGATTTAAAAGGCGTGTCGGTTTGACTTACGAGGTAGTCCACTGTCTCGGGTCCCTGCGCCTTCATGGCATTGAAGACATCACCCAGTTGATTTTGCACCTCCTTAATTTTTTCGTCCCAGTGATTTGGAGGTCCTCTGGAATTATCATGGAAATGGCTCTCATGCTCCATGCCTTGGTTTTCACCCTCATCCTCTTGAAAATGAGGGTCTCCACCATGGGAAGTAGAAGTCGGAGGAGGAGGTGGAGGTCCCTTATGGTGGGCCCCCTTGTGCGGGGCGCCCAAGGGAACCCCCAAAGGTGGGTCGCCCAAGGGAGCGCCCAGATGTGGAGCGCCTAGGTGGGGAGCTCCTTGATGACCAGGGTGTGGAGCTTATCTGGCTTGGGGTCCAGGCTGCGCTCTTCCTTGTTGTCCTAGCATCAACTGTAGAATCTGCTGGCTCTGGGCTACAAGCTGTTGCATTGTGTCCAATATATGTTGTGCATTTGGGACGGGATTGGCAAGTGGAGGAGCAACCTTCTCCTCTCGTGCGGGATTGTCTTCAGGTTGATTCATCGATCTGGTGGTGATCGCCATAGATTCAACAGAGAAAATGTTTAGAGGTGAGAATTTTGTCGTTCCCACAGACGGCTCTAAACTGATAATGCACAAATTGGGTTTGTACACCACTTGTCAATTGAACAGTAAAAATGCAGTAATTGATAGGTAAGAGATAGAGACAAAAGCAAGACAAGGTCTATAGTGGTTTGGTTAACGTGACCTACGTCCACTTTGAATGGCTAAGGTCGCCGGGTATTTTATTAACTCAAGTGTGGAGGGAGAACAGAGACTTAAAAACTATGAGAGGGAGATGAGAGATGAGAGATGTGCTCGATTGAGTGTGATCTTCCCAAGTGCTGGCGGGCATTACAATTTATAGTCGCCTTATAATGGATAGTAATTAAATAGCTAATCTAGCGGTCATAACGGATTGGAGTAATTTAATAGTCCTAACGGATTGGGACGACTTAATAGTAACTAAATAGTTTGGCGACCTCTTCTCAACGGGCGAGGCAGTTACGGTGCTCTCCATAGGACTCGGTCAAAGGATGAGGGAAGGGTTGACTCTTTCCAAGGCGGCGAGGGTGAGGCTCCTGAATGCTTCCTTGGTGACGTAGCTTCCTGATGAGCTTGGCTGGGCTTGGACCACATTGGGCTTACTGGGTCTTTATAAGCTTGGGCTCTTAGTTAAGTTTGGGCTTTGAACATAGATTGGGCCGTTTGGGCCTGGTCCATCAGCATTTAAACTATTTAATCTCATCTACTGGTTATGAATACCCACATGTAATTAATATTTCAAACAAAATAATCTCGTTTATACTTGATTAACCATGCAATAGTATATTTGACATCACTATACCCATGTAATTTCTATGACTAAAAATTTAAGTTTTTTTTTGAACATATATTAAATCATTACTCTAGTGTTAACTCGAGACTTAAGAGAATAATTAATACATAAATTTCAAATTAAATATTTATTGTACTTACCTAATCTCGAATTGAAACCAATAAATCTGTGATTCACGACAATATGAGCAATATACTCAATTTTCATAATAAGAAGAAAAAATTTAATGGTGAATATTCGCTCAAAGACCACAGTTTGCACCTCCCCTTCCTTCGCTCATTCTCTGATCTTCCTATCTCTTTTTTTTTTTCTTTTCTTTATCTTGTCAATTCTCTTGTCTTTACCTACTAAACACATGATAAGGACACCAAACCCATTACTTGCTTTGCTTACACACACACACACACACACGTGTTATAGCCATGCACCAAGAAATGTCCAGGTGGTTTCTAGTTGGCCCACCAAAGGAAAACTTTTATATATGTTTTGTTTGTACACATCTAGCTATATATATATTCCTATATACACACACAACTTAAAAGAACTACACAATGACCCACCAAAATGGAGCAACCTCACCAACCGCCATCCATCCATCTTTTGGAGCTAAAATCAAATACTAATTCATGTGTGGTGGACACTTATCCACCTAGTTTTACCCATGTTTTATTATTTCTACTTCTCACCCATCATCTATAATATAATCAAGGGCGGAACTGTTGGTGGGTTGAAGCCCAGGATAAAAAAAAAAAAAAAAAAATTTACTAGGATTTTTAAAGGTGGGCTGAAGCCCAGAGTAAAAAAAAAAAAAAAATATCTTACTAGGGTTTTTAACCCCACTTTTTTTATATTCTTCACTTTCTTTCCTCTTGGTGGTCCACCTTCCCGAAGCGGCGCCCTGGCAGTGGTCCCAAGTGCAAGTGTGCAACTGTGTAAGCTTGCAAGTTGCAATGTATTTCTCTCTCTTTCTCTATATTATTTATACGAAGTGTAACTGTGGTCCCAAGTTGGCAGGTGCGCAGCCACAAAAATTGACCAAGATACATATATATAATATATAATATAGACCAAGATACATATATATATATATATAATATTGTAGATCTTGCATATATATATAATATATATACATATAGACCAAGATATATATATATATATATATTCTCCCTTCTGTTTGGCTTAAAACAGCTTGTTAACTTCACAGCTTGAATTGAATTCTCTGTTCATATTGGTTTGGTTACTATTGCTTTGCTCTGTATTTTTTTTTTTTTTTTGAAAAAAACTACTTCCTGTATCTAATTTTCTGGATTGGGGGTGATGGGGAACTGTTCTTTCTTAACTTGAATAAGACCTTTTGTAAATTGTAATTGTGCATATAATTTTGAAATCTTCATCTCTATTCAGCTGTGTATATTTTTGCTCTCAATTGTGGCTGAATTGTACATAAAAAATGCCTAGTGCTTGGAAGATCATTGTGCCTTATAATTTTTCTTCCTTTCTGCGATGGGTAAAATAGACGGTAAGCTAGCTTACCTGTTCGAATGTGTTCTGTTTTGCTATGACTATTCAATTTCTCCACTCTAAATGGGCTTTCTGTAATTGGTAATTGAATTATTTGTCGTCCCTTTCGCTCTGCGTAGCATCAACCATTCCTTTTTCTATCTCTCTCTCTTGTTACGACGGAGGGAAACAGAGCGAGGGAAGGACCTAGACTCTTTCCAGCTCTCTCTGCAAATAAATCCAATTAGTTGGTTGGCTGCGCACCTAATCAATTTATGCTCAAGTTCGTACTGCATCTTTTAAGTCTGTTTTTTTGGTTCTAATCTTTTAAGTCTGACTTGAGCTACACATCTCTATATGTCTTTTTTTCTAATTTCAGCCCTTCTCTACTTTATTAGGATGGAAAATCAAGAACGAAAAAGAACAAAAATAATTTTTTCATTCTTCAAAAAGAAAAGTGGAGAAGAAACACCAAATTCTACTTTTGACCCTTTGAGTCTAGTAGAAACATCAACAAGTGTTGATGTTCCTATGATTCCTGCGGCTGTTGAACCTCAAGGTCCTCAATCTCAAATAAAAGTTTCAAGGATTCCTTTTGATGAGAATGAGCTTGAACGAGATCCCGCATTGCGTATTCCGATATGGAAACATCCTGCTTATAATCAAGATGAAGTTAGACGTGCTTATATAGAGTGGGGACCAAATCAACCTATCTTGGCTGAGTATCCGAGGACTAAAACTGGAGTTCAAAATCGAAGATTTCAGGAAAGTTGGTTCAAAAAGTTTCCATGGCTAGAGTATTATATTTCAAAAGATGCGGCATTTTGCTTTCCGTGTTTTGTTTTTCAGGGTCGTGAACCTCTACATCCTGCATTTACCGTAGATGGTTTTAGTAGCTGGAAGAGAGTGAATAATGGAGCCAAATGTGTTTTCTTGTCACATATGGGAGGTCCTGCTTCCACACACAATAATGCTGAGAGAAATGTTGAGGCGTTGAAGAATATATCAGTGCACATTGATAAAGTTAGGAATGTTCAAAGTTCAGAAGAAATAAAGAGAAATTGATTGCGTCTTAAGGCTACCATTGATAGTGTTCAATGACTTACTTTACAGGGATGTGCCTTGAGAGGTCATGATGAATCTATAATGTCAAAAAATCGTGGTAATCTAATTGAGATGATTAGTTTGATGGCAAAGTTGAATGTTGAGATAAATGATGTTGTCTTGGAGAAAGCTCCAGGAAATGCAAAGTATACGTCTCCTATGATCCAAAAAGATATTTTGCATATTCTAGCTACTAAAGTAAGAGAAAAAATCCGTGAAGAAGTTGGAAATGCCAAGTTTTGTATTTTGGTTGATGAAGCAAATGATGCATCGAATAAAGAACAGATGGCAATTGTTATGAGATTTGTTGATGTTCAGGGTTTTTTGCATGAGAGATTTTTTGAGATTGTGCATGTTAAAGATACCACTTCTTTAACTCTTAAGAAGAAAATATCAAAAGTTCTTACTTGACACAATTTGCACATTCGAGATTTACGAGGTCAGGGATATGATGGTGCTAGCAACATGCGTGGTGCATTTAATGGATTGCAAGCTTTGTTCCGTAATGATTGTGAGTATGCATACTATGTTCATTGTTTTGCTCATCGTTTACAACTTGCATTAGTTGCAACTGCTGAAGATGAGATTTCAATATGGCAATTCTTTTCCAAATTGACATGCATTGTCAATCTTATTAGTGTTTCTCCTAAGCGTCATACAGAGCTGCGATCTGCCCAAGCTACTGAGATTGAAAGGGGGATAGCTAGTGGTGAACGAAAGACTGACAAAGGGGCTAATCAGATGGGTACTTTGCATCGAGCTGGTACTACTCGTTGGAGCTCACATTTTGAATCCATTTGCAGTCTGATAGATATGTACGATGCTATCATTAGTGTGTTTGAATGTATGGTTAACGAAAGATCTTCAAATACAATTTGTGGGGAAGCTTGTGGTTCTTTAATGGCAATGAAGTCCTTTGATTTCATATTTATATTGCATCTTATGCACAAGATTATGGGCATTACGGATATGCTTTGTCGGGTATTGCAGCATAAATCATTAGATATTTTGAATGCAATGAATTTAGTCTCATCGACAAAATCATTGCTTCAAACCTAGCGAGCAGAAGGTTTTGATTATCTCCTTGACCATGTGAAATCAGTTTGCATGAAATTTGATATCGATATACCTGATATGAGCATTCAGTACAAAGGGGCAAGACGTTCATGTCAACAGAATGATAACATTACAGTTGATCATCACTATCACATGGACATATTTAATGCTACGATTGATCATCAGTTAGAAGAGTTACATAGTAGATTCAATGAAGAGACAATGGAATTGCTTATGCTCAGCTCTGCTTTAGATCCTCGGGACAACTTTAAATCTTTCAATCCTGATCGCATTTGTTTACTTGCTGAGAAGTTTTATGCAGCTGATTTTGACAGACAAGACCAGCATCATTTGAAGTGTCAACTGGATCATTATCGATTTGATGTGGTTCGCCATGAGAGGTTTCAAAGTATGTCTACAATTTCAGAATTATGTCGTGGTTTAGTAGAAACAAATAAGACAGAGTTCTACAATTTGATTGATAGGTTGATTCGTCTTATTTTAACTCTTCCCGTTTCTACGGCAACTTCAGAAAGAGCATTTTCAGCCATGAAACATGTCAAAAGTACTCTTCGTAACAAGATGGAAGATGAGTATTTGACTGATTCATTACTTGTCTACATTGAAAGAGAAATAACGGAAGCAATCGATACAGATTCAATAATAGATGCATTTTGTTCTAAGAAGGATCGAAGAGTCCAATTTCTTTAGTAAGAATGTGATGGTCTATGGAGCTTATCCGCTGGTCTTTTGGTTTTCATGGATCCTTTATGCTTTGGGAGGTTGTTTTTGTTCCTTTTGATTCAGATTTACTTGTACATTTGGTAAATCATTCGTTTATCTGAAAGGATTAAAGTCAACTTGTGGTTTTTTCCTCTTTGCTTCTTGTAATGGTGTTCCTTTCTTTTTATATATTTCCCTCCTTTAAAGAAAAAAAAATGTTTACCTTAGCTTAGCCCGGGATAAACAAAAATCCTGGCTCCGCCCTTGAATATAATCTAAACTTATATATAAATATAAATAAATAAATAAATAAATAAATAAATAAATATATATATATATATATATATATTTTTTTTTTATAAAACCCAAATAATATTTACTACCTATCTAATGGAAACTTACATGTGTTATACAAACTTATACCCCATTTCATGCATAACTTCGCATAAAAATATTAAATAATTACACTTACCTCCCCAATTTTTTTTAGGAATTCGACTTTTCCTTAAAATTTTATATATCTTCTCCATTATACCAATACATTTAATTAAATGTTATGCCATGCATGTCAGGGTTTCATAGTAGGGATCAAGTCGTCACTGGAGTCACCTCCGACGAAAAATTGATCCCAATCATAAACTTTGGCCAAGGAGCCAATCCGAAACGGACCATTCTTAAAAATAGTTTAGGCTAACCAGATCCAGTTGGGTCATTTCACTAGCACAACTATTGAGTCCAACTACATTGGTCGAGATTTAATTGAATTACATAATATATTAACAACGTAGTATACTAAATGTACACTGGTCGATAAACTTGCTCAGCATATTCACGTGGGGCTTTTAACATTTTCTGCTAGTGTGTGGTACATCCATGGAAGGACGATAAAATATTTTCCACAAATTAGTAGTTCTGCCTTCAAGCCACCTACTATCAACGTCTTGTTGCCTATCTACTATTCAATACCAGCTAGTCAGCAACAGGAAGCACCCTACTACGTTGAATTATCTAACTTTCATATCGATCGTTTATTTTTGGCGCGATAATTATAGAATAAGTTAGTTGTGTTAGAGTAAAATTAAATATATGGGCTTATATATTAAATAAATGTGAATTATAGGCTATCAAATAAAGTTAGGCTAATTAAAGTGATTAATTTAAGTTTTGGGGCCTTAATTAATATATTATAAAGTGTGGGCATTAATGTGTAGAGACAAGAGTAATTTCTATTTTTATGATGGACTAAAATAGAAAATACGAACAGACGCGATTGTTTACGAACAGGCGTGATTGCTTATAAACAGACACGATTGTTTATAAATAGGGGTCATGGTCCCCAGATCACACGATGATGTTTTTCTATTCTTCTGACTCCCATTGTCAGAGAGAAATTTAGACAGAAAACAAAAGTGTAGATCTGGAAGATCATAAAGTCTCAAACTCGATATTTCAATCTTGTGTTATGGATTCAGGTACGCTTCCGCAAATCCAATATTTTAATTCTTGATGATTCAATATGAATGTTCATGTTTATGTGATAGTTTTCACATAATGAAATTAATCTTACATGTGGTATCAGAGCCAATTCATGTTGAATTGTTGAGAATAAGTTAGGAAAAGTTTTTTTTTTTTTTTGGGCCGAAAATATATTTTTTCGAAAAGTTTAATATTTCTGGAAATATTTATTCTACATCTCATTACGAGTTCAACGATATAAATTTCATAATTTTTGGACATACGGTTGATTTTATATGTTTTTTTAAAGGTTTAAGAGGAAATATAGAATCTGGTACTGTTCTGTTCTAATTTTTTTTTTTTTTTCTTGGTTCCGAATCTGTGAAGAAGAAGACCTAAACGACGTAGTTTCGTTTGTATTCATACGACGCATATAGTTTTATATTTATTCAGGCGCGTCTATTCACAAATGATGTGTTGGTTCAGTGGCATCTGTTGCAGTGGTTTGCACCGCGAGGTCTCTGGTTCGAATCTTGGTGCGTGTTTTTTGTTTCTATATATCCTTCCTTGTTTTTTTTTTTTTAAAAAAAAAAAAAGGGGGGGGTGGTGGACTTGATATTTGATTAATGAGATTCGATCCCTGGACCTCCAGTGTGGAAACTGCCCTCGACCACCATTAAGGCAAGGCCAACTTGTTTGTTAAGTTAGTTATTTAAATATAAATATCTTAAAGTTACAGTGAATTTACATTCAAATATTGATGTTTAAATATATATTTTGAGATAAATTAATTGAAACAATATGTCACCAAAGTGACCACTTTTGTAAAAATTAATATTATTTCAAAATATAACAAGATAATGTGCATGTAACTTATGTGAATATTAATCGGCCCAAAGGAAGATTAATATTTAACAGAATTGCATGTACACCTGTGGTAAT